>CM077088.1:138022963-138685823 GCA_039513925.1 Platanthera zijinensis
AAGACCGGGGCTCCCCAAGGCGAAGAGCTCGGTCGGACAAATCCAGCCTCCACCAGTTCTTGGAGTTGGCTTCGAAACTCTGTCAATTCTTTCGGGGCCATCCGGTAAGGGGCCCTAGCTGCTGGCTTAGCCCCCGCACCAGCTGTATCCGGAAATCCTGCTCCCGGTGCGGGGGTAGCCCAGGCAGTTTCTCCCGGAATACGTCGCAAATCTCGCACCACCGGAATATCCGAGGTGGAGACCTTGGTTTCAGTCATCTCAAATATTACTTCATACACTTCTTCTCCTTGTAAGTGAGCCTTGAGGCTTGTACAGACGATAGTATGAGAGGGGGAATAGATTTTATACCTTCAATGACGAGGTATGAATCCCCATGTCTTACGGTAACTCTTTTGGACGTGCAGTCAATTTGAGCATGATTCCAGTTCAACACGTCATCCTAGGATCAAATCAAAGATTGGCATCTTATGATCGTCGCTGGAGCTTCAAATATCCTTCCGCCGATCTCTGCCTCCATGTTGCAGTGGCAGAGGTGAACAACTCCGATCCGTCGGGTAGTCGTATTCTCACCATCAGACCCGTGAATCGTTCCACGCCTTCAATCCTTCTATGAAGGCCTCCGATACAAATGAGTGCGAAGCACCCGTATCAAATAGCGTATAAGCGGGTTTGCCGCTGATGAAAACTATTCCTGGGGTTTTGGGAAAAATTAAATGTCTCAGAATTCTAGCCATGGTTTTCTTTCCTAGATGGTCACTTCTATATCAAATTTAACTTCATGAGGAAATAACTTTAACCAAAATTTTCAGACATACCAGTGATTACTTGCTCCGGGGTTTCGGGGCTGAGCCAGATCCAGTGCATAAATTTGCTCCCTCTGCTGCCTACGATCTGCACCTGGAAACCAGTCCTCGACCACGTCCTCGTCCTCCAAACTGCTGGGCATGCGGGGCATCCTGGGGTGCTGGTAAAGGTGCTCCCCTCATGGGGCATTTTCTCCGAATGTGTCCTATCTGATGGCAGTTGTAGCACTCCGGTGGGGGAAATGCCATACCCCCGGGTCTCGGTGCCTCCCTCATCTGAAGAGGCTGAGGAGCCAGTACCACGGCTCCCTCGGCTCTCGTCTTATTTCCTGACGAGGTTGGTCTTCTGTTCTTCTTCCTTCTCTCCCATCTGTGATGCGGCCCCGCCGCTGATCATTCCGGGCTCCCGGCCCTGGTCCTCTGTTGGCCTTTTTCGACCCCGAGTGGTGTGCCAATCGGCCTCATCCTCTTGGCCATTTCCAAGATCGAGAGATAGGTCCATCAGAACGAACAGAAGGGCCTCCCTCAAGTCCTCTCGTAGACCTTATAAAACCTTTTTGTGTAGCCCGCCTCATCTAGTTGATACGAATCCGCGTAGCGAGTCAAGTGGTCGAACTCCCGATGGTACTCTACCACCATCCTGGTACCCTGCTTTAACTGTAAGAACCGTTCCTCTAAACTCATCCCTGGCTGATTGTGGAACAAAATGCTCCAGCAGCGCGGTCCTGAACTCCTCCCAGGTAACTTCCGCAACCTCCCTATCAACAAATGTTGTATCCAGCAGCGTCTTCCACACCTCTTTGCGTGAGACTCTAGCAGGAGAGACAACCAAGGCCACCTTCTCCTCAGGGACATCGTATCCCAGTCAGCATTTCATACATAATATCTAGCCACTCCTCTGTCCGTACAGCGGATTCTGTCCCCAAGTAAGATGGAGGAGAGAGTCCTCGAAAAATGCTCAGCCAATTGGCCCCCGGGTTCGGCTGCGGAGCCGAACCTGCTGAGCCTGAAAGCATCTAGAATGGCCGTCAGCGTTTGACCCATCTCCGAGTGTAAGAATGGAGTGGGGGCCGGGGGGGAGGTGGTGCAACAGTCGGAGTCTGCTGAACTCCGCCTTGTGGTTGTTGGCTGCGCTGGGGGGCTGCATTATAGAAGGACAATTATAAGAAGTCTCACAGGTTTAACTAAAAGTGGACAATTTTCCATGTGATTTTCCCTTTGGGCCCACCACTGCTTCCGCTGCTTAGTTTGTCCGCAAACTAAACTCGAGCGGGGGTGTCCCAGGGTTAGTGGACTGCTACTTCTTGATCGAGGTTTCCTCTGATACCACTTGTAAGACCCCATTTTTTTTTTCTTTTTCGACACCGGGGTCTTAGGCCCAGAACCGCCGCCTTGCGGTGACACCTTCGCACCCGGGAAGGTCGTCACTACAAGACGCCGATTCTGCCGGCCAATTCGATCATAACAGTAGCAATATATTAAGAAGGTAGAAGTCCACAAAGAGAATCACATATATAGAAATAAACTCCACGAAGGGAGTGTCCACAGATAGTACATATAATGAAAATCACGGGCTTATGCCCGGTACATCAAGTCCTCACTAATTTCACTCATCGCGGAAGCAAAACTAATACAACTACTATAGATCGGGACTCACTGTCCCTGCTGTCTGGACTCAGTGCTAGACTGTCCGATCTCCAAACGTGCCGACCTCCGGGGCTGCTCTCCATGCTGGGCTCCGTGGTCCCTAAATGATGTGGTTCGAAAACCGTTAGTCTAAAAGACTAAGTCCTATCGTCCCCCACCCCTTCCCCCATGGCTCCTAAAGCACCGAGCGGGGAGAAGGAAAGGGAAGGACATGAAGGTGGAGAGTATTCAAATTTCAGATGGCAGCGGAACTAAACTAACAGTGTAAGATGATAATAATCGTACAAAATAAATAAGTAACCTTAACTTATGCGAGTATACATAAGCTAAGGGATCTTTTGCAGGGCTCCTATCGTATAAAAAGTCCCATACCGATTTATACGATAGGGTGTCGGTTCTATTAGTAGGTTTATAATGTTGAAAGAGAACCTTGACTTATAGGCACGCTCACACGAACTTATAGGCCAAGGGGTCGTTTAGCAAGGCCTAATGTATAGAGCGTCCCATACCGCTTATACATTAGGTGTCAGGTTATATGCGATGGTTATGCTATGAAATACATTTATGCCATGATGTGAACATGCATGTGCAACTCACCCACTCGACTCTGTGTACACAGACCTTTAGTTCCCCTTTCGGAGCCGTTACCTCCCAGGATACCTCCGTAGTGGCAGACGGAAGCGGTGGGTTTGGCCTCGCCCACCTCTAAACCAGTAAAGCACTACCGGTCAGACCTATCGTACGCCTCAACGCTTGGTGCACTAAGCGGACGTCTGCGTACTCTTGCCGGCTGGCGCACCGGACTTCTGATGGCGAAGTGTTAACCACACTTGCCGAGCCAACCATATTGGTGTCGGTGCATCGAACTCCCCAATATAGAAGACCCACCACCTTAAAACCTTTTATGCACATACAATAGTTATGAGTCAACCAACCAACCGAGCCGAAGCTCACCGGACAATTCCCGTCCATCACAATCTACAACCGAGCTAAAGCTCCCGGACACTCCCGTCCGTCGTAATCTACTACCGAGCGAAGCTCACGGACATTCCTGTAATCATAATCAACAACCGAGCCGAAGCACGCCGACAACCATCACAACTACTGGGCTTATTGCCCAAGTAACCTATACTATATCACCGGGACACTGGGGTGGGAAAGGGTGTGAAACCCTAAGTTTACTATTTACTCTAAGCCTACGAAGTTTGACTCTCCCTAATTACTACGAGAAAGACGATTTTTCGTCGATCACGCGCACCACCTAACACTAGCCAACTCACTCTCACTACTCTCTTTTTTTCTTCTAATGGGAAATCATCCACATTAAAAGGTCTAACTCCAATAACTATCCCCGACCTTGTCTTATTACCAATTATGCACACCAATTTAGACGATACGTTGAACCAGACAGGGGGTATTCTAAATGATCATCTGAATGCCCTGAATTATTTACTGGAGACTTATCATGATGTAAATGGACTAAATCCAAAAGATTATCATTTTTTCCAATTATTCTGACATTTATTTAAATTCCGTAAAGCTTCTAAGGCTACCCATTGAGCATGAAGTGCACTTTTCAGAGAGGTATAAAGCTTCATTATTCATGATAAATTCTAAATAACCATTTAACAATAAATCCAAGATATAACAATTTTTCAAGTATTCAAGTGACACTAATCAATTTTTGAAAATATATCCTTTTTCCTTTTATTAATGAAGTAAGTGCAATAAATATTCATCCAAAAATTCTTAATTAATTTTCTAAGTAGATACTGACCTAAAAAATCATTGGCCAAATTTCATAATTATACAGTAAGTAAGTTGCTCAAATGATGCAAACAAACTAGATCCAAAATTGCTAAATGCAGACCACCAAGTCAATCTTCATGTAAAATGGGATGTATATAAAATAATCATCCTACACCCCTATAATAATTAATGGAGGTTCATTATGACCTTTAAGTTCTAAATCCAGAGTTCCAAAATTTTCCTTACTTATTTGATAATTCATTTAATTATTTTAATGTCTAAAATTTCAAAAATGAACATGAAGTACTACTTTCATTCAAGGAATCATTTTACAAATTTTATATGTTACTCAGAATAATGATATAACTTATCTTCCAAAAATATATATTTCTTTTCAGTAAAGCTTTATCTTAAATCAAATATTCATTTAAGTCCTTGGAAATTCATTTAATTAATATAAAATTATGTATTGCTTCCAAAAATTCAGGGAAATTTCAATTATGAATCTAATGGCATATACATGGTTTGGGACAAATTCATAATTTATTTATTAGTAAATAGGCTTAAATGAATTTTTGAATAATTCCATCAAATGACAATCTTGTGAACTAACTACCTCATATACTTGTCCAAGAATTCTTATAAAATTTATATAAACTCTTTATGCTTCCAAACAACCTCTGCCAAAATTTCAGGACCTCTCAATTATCAGAAGTAGCATAATAAATTATTTACTTAATTTAAGCATTTCTTGGGTTACAAATGAAGTGCTATAATTATTGACCCAAAATTCCCCATTAAATTACCAGAGGCTCATAATGTCCTTAAGACCAATCTACCAAAATTTCATCTTAGTTTGAGGTGTTTAGCTAGCCCATTTCAACCCTAGAATGTTTGTGCCCTAAACTAGGGTTAGGGATTTTAGGGTCCTAAACTTTCAAAATGCCCTAATAATTTTACCAGAGGGTTATAGTTACCAAACACTATCCCTACAAAATTTCATAGCCATACAAGGTGATTTGGCCATATGCCCTTCACAAGGTACAAAAGCCCTTCCTTAGGGTTTGACCTAAGATCTTGGGCCAAACCAACTCCACTGCCCACAAATTTCCTTTGGGAGGTGTATCTTGTCATCTCAAAACTAGTGTACAAAATTTGAACCTCTGTTGAGGTGAATTGGACACTAAAAGCCAAATTACAATTTGGACCAAAATACCCTTCTTAGGGCAAGGCTAGGGTTTGCTTGAATCCTATTCAAATCAACTCCAAACTTAATGAAATTTTAACCAGAGGTCTATATTGACCTCATAACCATCCCACCAAAATTTGGTTGAATTTGGACTTCATTTGACCCCTAATTTAATTTACCCTAGCATAATTAAATTATTTACAAAAACTATAGGAAAATTATTCCCAAAAATTCCCATTTTTGGGCAGGGTCTAGGTATAGGGTAGGGTGAGCCCCTGCAAAATTTCAGCTATTTGGACCAAGGATTAAGTGTGGGCATCCAATTTAATGACTGACTATTCATTTGTATAGACCCCACCAAAATGAGTGCCCTGGTCAAACCAGTCACCCAAATTGGTTCAAAACAATTTTGTTGGACAGTAGACCCATATGGCTACATTTCTTGTGTTGAACATGTTCTCTGAAAAAGGCTTTAACTAATTTTAATAATTAAAACCATTATATACATAACATGTGACAGAAAATAAAATAAATCAAACTCATATACTATAGTATCTTATCATCATGCAGCACGAATCTTGACGCAATTCCAACGGAATCTGGTCATCTCCTTCCTCCAGCCGACGGCCCCGATTCAACCCGCCTGGAGCATCTTCCAGCGGCTGCCGCCGGCCATCCGGCCGCCTCCCCGGCCTGCCACCGCCGCCGACACCTTCGTGGTGGTCGGGGCTATCTCCGGCCGGCGTCTAGGCCGCCGGAGAGCACTTTTCCGGCGATCCCGAGACATGAAAAAAAAACGGGAAATCCATGGATTTTGAAATCTCGATCGGGCTCAATTGAGCCCGAACCTTGGCCCTATTGATTCCTATGATCTACCCATGAGTGAAGGAGTGGAGGAGGACCTGTGGTGGCGGCTGTAGCCGGGCTGATCGTCGGATTGGCATGGTGGTGGCCGGTGGTGGTCGGATTGCTCAAAAAGGCAGAATAGGGCTTGGTTTCTTCAGGAAAATGGTGGGGATTACTCCTTGGAGTCCAATGGAGCTTTTAAAGAGGTGAGGGGAGGTGTTAGGTGGCTGAAAACACCTTGGCCATTTTTGGCCAAAGTCCACATTGGCGGCTAGGTTGGTAGGGGTGGTGGAGCTTGCTCCAGCCAGTCAAAAAAACTGCTAGACTCCCCTTTGTCCTTCTGAATTGAATGGGGAGGTTGGGGAGGGGGGAGGAGGAGCACAAAGTCCTCCTTCCTTCTCTTCCTTCTCTTTCTCTCTCCTCCATGGATGACTTTCTCTCTCCTAGTCATCAAGCCTGAAATTTAGGCTCCTACATGTCACATGTCAGCCCACCAATCCATTTGGCCACTTGGGTCAAGGGTAGCCCTAAGGAAATAGGAATGAGCTTGAGTTAGCCCATTTGGGCTAACTTGACCCAAAGTGGGACTAGGGCCCACCTAGGTCAATTTGATCCTTGAGGTTTCCTTAATAGGTCCTTGGTGACCCATTAGCCTCCCCTAGGGTCAAGGTGGGGTTGAATTGGCTCTTGAAGGTCACTTGGCCCTTAACTAGGGCATTTTGACCATTTTAGTTTAAGGGTTGACTTTGGTCAAACTAGCCCCTTTGATTGGTCCCAATGGGTCCTTGGTGACCTATTGGCCTCTCACTAGGCTTATGAGGGTAGGGGTGGTGTCTATTGGGCTAAGGGACTACAATTGACCCTTGTGTAGGTCAATTTGACCTAATTAGGGCTATATTTGACTTTGGTCAACTTAGCCCTATTGACTGCTTTCCATGGGTCCTTAGTGACCCATTGACCTCTCACTAGGGTTATGGAAGTTTGGGTGGAGTATATTTGGCTAATAGACTGAAATGGATCCTTGTCTAGGTCAACTTGACCTAGCTAGGGTTATAGTTGACTTTGGTCAACTTTGGTCTTTTGACTACTCTCCATGGGTCCTTAGTGACCCATTGACCTCTTTCTAGGGTTATAAGGGTATGGGTGGGGTCTTGGAGTCTTGGTGAAGTCCCATGATCACTTTTAGTCAAGGTTCTGAGATCTGTTAAGTGCAGACCACAGTGGCCCTATTCACACTACCAGGTCCACTTGCCTCTTCCTTGGGCTTTCTAGGGTTTTGTCATGACAAAACCACTCCTAGGGTCTAGTTGGAAATGGGATGTTACAAATCCCAATAAACAAAACAAAGATTTCGTCCCCGAAATCCAGGTTAAGCTTACGGGGACTCCTATCGGGGAGGAAGAAACTTGTAACATCCCATGTAAGTTGAAAGTTTTATGCCACGACTCCGTGATTGACATGCGAGGTTTAAGGCGTTTGTCGATGTTAAGACAAAATAGTCCAAATGACAAAAATCTAGACCCCAATAAACAAAAGTTTAGCCCATATCCTTGAAAATTTAGTTCTACTAGTTAAACATATGAAGGGAATTGAACATTTTGAGTGGTTGCGAGGAATACCTGACTGAAGAGTTCGGGTATCTTTGTCGCATCAAGTCCTGGGGCTCCCATGTGTGCTCCTCTCTTCCGTGATTTCTCCACAGGACCTTGACTAACGGAACCTTCTTGTGGCGTAGAACTCGTACCCCCTTGGCGTCAATCCGGACTGGTTCTAGGTGAACTGACCGATCAGATGCTATCGGTCCATCTGTGGTTGAAACTTGCTGCTCTGGACGTAGTAGAGCTCTCCTAAGAGAGGATATATGGAACACGTCGTGCAGACTCGCCAGCTCCGGTGGCAGTTCCAGTCTGTATGCCAAGGGACCGATCCGCTCCTGGATCCTATAAGGTCCCATGTACCTTGGGCTGAGCTTCTTCCTTTGTCCGCGTACCCGAGTAACTCCATGCATGGGTCGGATTTTCAAGAACACCTGATCTCCTACCTGGAATTCCACCTGACGGTGTTGTTGGGTACATTGGAAAATGTGTACCTGATTTGAAGAAGCCTAACCTAGCTCAATGATATACATCAAGGTGTATTTGATGTTGTTTTAAGTTGACATGTGCAGGTGAAGAATTGATAAAGTATGCAGAAAAATTCTAAGTCCAAGTGTCGACACAGAGGAAGCAGTGTCGACACATAGAAGAAAAGAGTCGACACAACACTGGGAAGCAGTGTCGACACATAGCAGTTAGTCTACAACTACACTGGGAAAAAGTGTCGACACAGAAGAAGTAAGTCGACACATCACTGGGAATTTGTGTCGACACAGAAGAAAAGAGTCGACACAACTCTGGGAATTTGTGTCGACACAGAAGAAAAGCGTCGACCTCAACATTGGGAGAATGTGTCGACACAGAAGAATATAGTCGATCTCAAGATTGTCGACATCAGCTGAATGTGTCGACACAGAAGAAAATAGTCGACCTCAAGTTTGTCGACACCAGCAGAATGTGTCGACACATTGTGATTAAGTCGACACATTAAAGCAGAATGTGTCGACACCTGAAGGCTAAGTCGACACTTACTAAGTTATGATTCTACAACAACTGTGTCGACACACAGGACTTGTGTCGACACACTGAAGAGTCAAGACCAAGTTATTTTCAGAAGAAGCTGTGTCGACTCAAAGGCAACTTAGTCGACATCACTGAAGACTGTGTCGACACCAAAGTCAATTGTGTCGACACAGATAGACAGATGGTCTCGACACTTTCTGACAGACTGTTTCAACAACTTGTGGTTCAAGACTAAGGCACAGGACTTGTTTGAAGACTTGACAGCTGTGGGTTATCACCGGTTAACTGAAGCTGTCAGACTTGTCAGAAAACGGTTAGAAACCGGATCAGCCGGTTACCATGAAGAATGTCTATAAATAGACAGATTCAGAAGGAGAAAACAACTATAACAGATAGTCCTTTTGAATAACTTTGAATCAAAAAGGAAGAGAAGGATTACAATCCAATTCATTTCAAGAAAGTGCTAGGCACTTAAGAAGATCTTCTCCGGGAGATCTAAGAAGACTATCTAAGGATAGATCTAAGAAGAGTTCTAATCAGAATTCAGAAGAATCATTCAAAGTGCTGGATAGAGAGAGATCAAGCCAGAATTTGAAGAAGAAGAAAGAAACCACCAGTGGATTCTCAAGAAGCTGTTTGGAATCAACTCAGCTAAGTACATTTTCAAGAAGCTTTGAAGAAGGCTCAGATACAGTTGATTGCATCAGCTGATCAAGAATTGTCTTGGCCTTTTCTCTCTCAACTTTGGCAAGACAGTTTAATAATCTTTTCTATATTTCTGTAGGATCTGTTTACACAGATCTGAGTTGTAAGCCTATGTTATAAAGGCTGAGTGTAGGAGTGTTGAACTCTGAGTGGTAGGGCTGTTTGCCTGAGTGTAGGAGAAGGATATTCTCTGAGTTGTAGGCCTTGGGGCAAGGCTGAGGTAGGGCAGTTGTGCCTGAGTTGTAGGAACCAGTTGGGTTCTGAGTTGTAGGATCTGTTGATCTGAGATAAGTGGAAGTTTGGCCGAATCTAGCATACTGCTAGATAGGTGAAGGGGGAAAGTGGATGTACCCAGACCTTGGGGAACCACTATAAAACATTGTGCAATCTGTGATGTTTTATTTTCTGTGATTGCTGTGCTTATTGTGTTAGCTATTGAATTGAATTCTGCCTAGAAGTTTTTTATAAGAAAAGCAGAACCTATTCACCCCCCCCCCTCTAGGTGTTTAGGCTGCCTTGAAAGTTAAACTATCAAGTGGTATCAGAGGGAGGTTCCTCAAAAAGGACTTAACAGTCTGAGGTAGATCTGAAAGGCAGATTCAAGATTCAAGAAGATGGGTTCTGGAGAGAATCATAAGGAGCTAGGGTCTATGAAATTACCCATATGCAAGAAGGAAATCTTTGGGATCTGGAAAGAAAGAGTCAGATTGTTTATGGAAGCATCTGACCCAAGGATTTACATCACAGTACAGGAAGGGCCCTTCATTCCAATGAAGATATCTGTTCTTGATGCAAATATCCAAATACCAAAGACTTATTCAGAAATGACCAAGGATGAAATCATCTTGGCAACCATGGATAAAAGGGCACAGAACATCATTGTCAGTGCCATAGATGATTCAACATTTCAGAATCTGATTCACTGCAAGACCTCCAAGGAGATGTGGGACACATTGATTGTCTACATGGAGGGATCTGAAGAAGTAAGGCTGGACAGAAAGTCTATGCTAAATCAGGAGTATGAAAGCTTTAGACAAGGAAAATCTGATAGCATAACTGAGTGCTATAAGAAATTCTATAGAATTGTGAATGAGCTAATATCCTATGGAAGAGTCTTCAGTACCTATGAACTGAATGACAAATTCTTAAGATCCTTATCAAAGGATTGGGATACAAAGATCTGTGCCATAAGAGAAGTGGCTAAATTGGCAGAGAATATCTCCTCCAACCCTGTTTGGAAAGTTGCTATCCTATGAAATGCAACTTATGGTAAGGAAGGAGGAGGAAAGAAACTCAAGAGGAGAGCATAGAGAAAAGACTGTGGCATTTAATGCTGAAGCCACCAGAAAGAATAGGAGGAAATCACCATCTCCTCCTAAGGAAGTTGAAGAAGATAGTTCTGAAAATTCAGATAAGGGTTCAGTTAGCTGTGATTCAGATGCAGACTTTGCTGCATTCACTAGGCAATTCCAAAGGTTCTTGAAAAAGAAGCAATGGAAGTCTAGGCCTTCCACATCACAGCAAGTTGATGACTATTATCAGAAGAGAAGGTCATCAAGGAAAGAGAAAAGCAGATCAAAGCCCAGCAAAGCCACTACTTCAAAGATTGTCTGCTATTGTTGCAATAGGCCTGGACATGTAGTGGCTGATTGTCCTGACAAAAGGAAGGAATCTTCAGAAAAGAAGAAGACTTATCAGAAAGGCAAGAAGGAGAAATCCTTTGTAGCAAAGAAAGATAAAAGTCTGTCAGACCAGTCAACTTCAGAATCAGGATCTGAAGCTGAAGCATATATTGGACTATATGCTGCATCTGAGGAAGAGGAGTTTATGCAGTTGCTAGACTCCATCAATGAACATCAATGCATGGGTTTGATGACAAGATCAGAAGAGGACATATGCCAGAATCAGTCTGGTCCTAATGAGGTAAATTGTTCTTCCTATACATCTGTTTGTAGTACAAGTGAAGAATCAGCTACATCTGCATCAAGTGATGAAGATGCATCTGGATCTGAAGGAGATGTCTATCAATTGATAGACAAGTATGGGGACTTGTTGCAGGCCCTTAAGAAAAGCAAGAACCTGGTTAAAACACAGGCTCAGGAAATTGCTGAATTAAGGGTAGCAACAACTGAGTTAGAAAAAGTCCTTGATCAAAAATTAAATGAAATTGCCAAGCTGAAGAATATAACTATTATTCAGATGGGCACAATTAATTATACTAATGATCAAGTAAAGAGTCTGGAGGCCAGACTTAGAATTGAAAGGGATTTAGTGGCTAGTTACTCTAAGCCAAAATCTGTCTTACCCTTGATAGATGAATTTGTCACTCAGAAGGGTAAGGCTGGATTAGGATTTAAAGGTAACTCCAGGGCTGGCAGATTCAAGAGGAAAGGCAAAGTCCCTATTCAGCCACTAAACCTTTCAGTCCCCATAAGGTTTAGTAAGGAGAAAGTGCCTTCTAACATATATGATCATGAAGACATTCAAGGTCATATTAAGACAAATGTTCTGAAGAACAAGGGTGTTAAGGCAAGCAGGCCTACCTATGGTCATAAACCAAATGGTTTTAAGAAATCAGTAGGTGAAGTTGCAACAGCACCAGCAATGAACAGAAATTCTTCTGACAAGGATGTATCTAGATCTAGATACAATAAGTTTGAATGTTGGTGCTGTGGCAAGAGGGGCCATTTTGCATTGGACTGCTGGTATAACACAAGTGTTATAAAGAATAAGAGTCTACCTGTTAGAAGAGGTTATGATAACTTTATTAATGCTAACCTGAACCAAGGACCCAAGACTTACTTGGGTTCTAAGGGTAAGTAATTCTGTATTGCAGGTGAATCCAAGTAACCATGCCCCTATATGGTACTTGGATAGTGGTTGTTCCAGGCACATGACTGGAACAAAGGGGCTGCTGAAGGAGTATTCATCTGTCAAAGATGGACATAAAGTGATCTTTGGTGGATCTGAAAAAGGAGTCATCAAAGGGTTTGGTAACATTTCTTCTAACCTAATTACTATCACCCAAGTGGCCTATGTAAAAGGTTTGAAACATAATCTAATAAGCATAAGCCAGCTGAGTGATCTAGGATATGACATTTCATTTGGTAAGGATGGATGTCATATCAAAAGGTCAAGTGATCAAGAGATCATTTTGACTGGGTATAGGAAGAGAAATGTATATTGCCTTAATTTTGAATGTGAAAATAAGGCTTCCCCCATTTGTCTTGTAGCTGATGACAATGCTTCCCATTGTGTTAAGTGGCACAAGAGATTGGCTCATCTAAACTACAAGACAATTGGCCAACTCTTTAGTAAAGAACTAGTGAGGAATGGGCCTCAAGTTAAGTGTATAAAGGAAGGGGTATGCTCAGCTTGTCAAAAGGGCAAGCAGACAAAATCCTCATTTCAAAGCCTTGAAAACAAGGATTCTGTGAGGTGCTTATACCTCTTGCATATGGATCTTTTTGGTCCTATGCCAGTTCATAGTCTAGGTAGGAAGGTCTACACTTTTGTGGTTGTAGATGACTATTCTAGATTTACATGGGTGTTCTTTCTAAGACAAAAATCTGAAACCCCAAGTGTATTACTTAATTTTGTAAAGCAAATTCAGAATGAACTGAATAGTACAGTGGTCAAAATCAGAAGTGACCATGGTACTGAGTTTCAATCTGAAAGCATAACAAATTTGTGTAAAGACTTTGGGATTTTCCAAGAGTTCTCCTCACCAAGAACACCTCAGCAAAATGGAATTGCTGAAAGAAAGAATAGAACATTAATTGAAGCTGGTAGAACTCTATTGAGTGACACCTCTCTCCCAGAATATTTTTGGGCTGAGGCAGTTAACACTGCTTGTCATGTCATCAATAGGGCTTCTATCACCAAAAGCCACAGAAAGACTCCCTATGAGATTGTGAAAGGCAAAAACCAAATCTATCCTATTTCAGGATCTTTGGTTGCAAGTGCTATATACTTAACAATGGCAAGTCATATTTGACTAAGTTTGCTGCCAAATCCCAGGATGGGATATTTGTTGGGTACAGCACAAATAGTAAGGCCTATAGAGTCTTCAACTTAACTACTCAAGTTGTTGAAGAATCTGTGCATGTTGTATTTGATGAAACAAGATTAATCAATTGTGAGTTGTCTTGTAGATCAAATGACTCAACAGGTATAAGCAAGAAGATGGACAAGCTCTCCATTGCTGAAGCTTCAAAGGAAGATGGAGCATTGGAAAATGAAGGCTGCTGTCCAGGGGGAGTACAAGAGATAATGGAAGCTGATGAAAACCAAGAGGAACAGCAGAATGAAGAAGCTGGAGATGCTCAACCTGAAGGGAATCTACCTCCAGCTATAAGATATCTAAGAGATCATCCTACTGATCAGATAATTGGTGATCCAAGACAAGGAGTGCAAACTAGAAGCAGAAATCAAAGCACAGTTTTGCATTCAAGTTTCTTGTCCCAAATGGAACCTAAGAAGTTTGAAGAAGCTATCCAAGACCAGCACTGGATTGATGCTATGCAAGAGGAGCTGAATCAATTCAGAAGATGCAAAGTCTGGGAGCTGGTTCCTAAACCAAGAGGCCACAACATAATTGGCACTAAGTGGATCTATAGGAACAAGCTAGATGAAAGTGGGATAATAGTGAAGAATAAAGCAAGATTAGTTGCAAAAGGATACAGGCAGGAAGAAGGAATTGACTTTGATCAAACCTTTGCTCCAGTAGCAAGGCTGGAGGCAATCAGAATGTTCCTTGCCTATGCAGCCTACCAAGACTTCAAAGTATACCAGATGGATGTGAAGTCAGCATTTCTGAATGGTGATCTTAAAGAAGAAGTATATGTAGAGCAGCCATCAGGTTTTGTAGATCCTCTTAAACCTGATTATGTGTATAAGCTTAGGAAAGCTTTGTATGGGTTAAAACAAGCTCCAAGGGCTTGGTATGAAACCCTGTCTACCTTCCTCATTGAGAATAAATTCTCAAGAGGAAAGATAGACAAAACTCTATTCCTTAGGGAATCCAAAGGAAAGATCATCTTAGTCCAGATCTATGTTGATGACATAATCTTTGGATCTACTGAAAACAACCTTTGTAAAAAGTTTGCCAAACTTATGCAAGGGAAGTTTGAGATGAGCAGTATGGGAGAACTTAAGTTCTTCTTGGGACTCCAAGTAAGACAGACTGATGATGGATTGTCCATATCCCAGTCTAAGTTCACCAAAGAATTAATTAAGAAGTATGGTATGGAGTCATCCTCCACCATGAGAACTCCTATGGGAACTAGTATGCCTATATGCAAAGATGAGACAGGTAAACCTGTTGATGAATCATTGTATAGAGGAATAGTTGGGTCTCTACTATATCTCACTGCTAGTAGACCTGACATTATGTATGCAACATGTGTCTGTGCTAGGTACCAAGCCTGCCCTAAAGAATCTCATTATACTGCAGTCAAAAGGATTCTGAGATATCTAAAGGGCACTCCTACTCTAGGTCTTTGGTACCCTAGGAATAGAGATTTTCTACTAACAGGCTATTCAGATGCAGATTTTGCAGGATGTAGAGAGGATAGAAAGAGTACTACAGGTACTTGTCAATTCCTGGGAGGAAGACTAATATCTTGGAGTAGTAAGAAGCAGACCAGTGTGGCAATTTCCACAGCTGAGTCAGAGTATGTTGCTGCTGGAAGCTGCTGTGCACAGCTATTGTGGATGCAGCATCAGCTTAAGGATTATGGTATTCAGGTAAGTAGAACACCCCTTTTATGTGATTCAAAGAGTGCTATTTCTATTGCTAATAACCCAGTTTCTCATAGTAGAACTAAGCATATAGAAATCAAATACCATTTTCTTAGAGAACATGTAGAAAGAGGAGACATCTCATTGGAATTTGTAAAAACAGATTATCAAATAGCAGATGTATTTACTAAGCCTTTAGATGAAACCAAATTCAATAAATTCAAAATTGAATTAGGTATGTTAACCATTGATTAATGTATTAACAAAATCATTAACAATGCAATTGAAGTGGTATATAAATAAGTAAAAGTAATAACAACAACATAATCAAGTGTTAAAAAGGACACATTGAAGTTACAGAAATTGGCTAAGTAAGAATGTGTCGACACATTCAGTAGTAATGTGTCGACTCAGAGAAATTATGTCGACAAGTCAGAAATATTGTGTCGACACAGAGAATATGTGTCGACACTTAAGAGTTATATTGTCGACTTAACCAGAAATATAATGTCGACTCAACCAGGAAAATGGTGTCGACACTTACAGAATATGTGTCGACACTTATCCTTAGAGTCGACACAGAATTTCTGTTTATCTAAGGTGTCGACATAACCACAAATTGGTGTCGACACATAGTAGGCTGAAGTAATGTCGAGACGGTAGAAGTTTGTGTCGACACATTCCGTCTGTGTCGACACATTTTGACTGTTTTTGGCGCCTTTTGAACTTCTTTCAACTGCAGCTATAAATAGGTCAAAATCTCATTCTGTCGACACGCTTCCAAGGTTTTCGAGACTAAAACCCTGTGTCGACAGTCTATCTTTCTCTCTTCTCTCAAGCTTTCTCGACAAAACGATGGCGCCAAGGATTGAAGATAACATCAATGAAGGGTATGAGTTGGTGCGCCAGGCCTTTGCAGAGGCGCCGCCAGATGTCCAAGGAGTTATCACCCTCCTCTCTGAGTCAGGGTTAGAATTTCTCATCTCACAACCTACTAAAATCTGGAAGAAGGAGGTGCACGAGTTCTTTATCTCTGCATCAGTCCACTCTACTGGCCTCAAGATTAAGTCCACTGTTCAAGGGACTAAGGTGAAGATTAATCAAAGAAGTATAAGAAAGATCTTTCAATTGCAAGTAGTTGAGAATGAAGAGGAAGTTCCTATATCTAAGACAAGGGAAGCCCTTCAATGGTGTGGACTGGACTCAGGATTGAAGATTGGAGCTGCCTTCAACAGGAAGGGTATGAATCAACAAGGGAAATTCTTGTCAGAAGTAGTTGGAAAAATAATCCTCTGCAAGACAGGTGGACATGATAGGATTTCTGCCTATATGTTCAGCCTGATGACCAGGATAGTTTTTACTATTCCTACTGATTGGTCAGGAGTGATCTTTGACAAGATCAAAGAAGGAATCAAGAAGCCTAACATGGCTAGGATCATGAGCCTGTACTTCACTGGAGTGATTCCTGAAGTGATGCAGCAACTGCAAGGGAGTAAGATTAATCATATGAGAAGAATGGATATGAGATTGTTCTCCAGGTGGGATAGGGTGCTGTCCAAGGATGTGCCTGAAGAGAGCAGGCCAGACACCCCTATGCAATCCCCTACACAAAATCAAGAATCTGAACAATTACAAGAAGACCCCCTGAGGACACAGGTTGAAAATCAGCCAGACACAACTGTTGTCCAGGAAGTGTCAACACCTGCACAGATGCAGGGGGAGCCAGTTTCCACTCCTGCTCCAAAGGTATCTACTCCTGCTCAGGTATAGGGGGAGCTAATGTATTTTACTATAAAAGACATTGCTCATATTCTTATTCCTGCACAGGTTCAGGGGGAGCTGGTGTCCACTCCTACTCCAGATACTACAAATACTGAAGTGCAAGTACAAGAGGAAGCACAGTTAAACTTGTCTCAAGATTTAACTGCTGCAGAAGTTACAGCTCAACTAGAATTTACTATGGAAGAGTTGTTCCCAGATATTGATACTACTGCTGATAAAGTAGGAGGTGGACCAGATATTGAGAAGTCCATAGGTATGGACATTGATCAGGAAGCTGAAGTTGAGCCACAAGTTGAGGGTGAGCCAGTGGATGTTGAAGCTGAGCAACAGACCCCTGGAACAGATACAATTCATCATCCTCAAGAAAGAATTCATGTGGATACTTCATCTGAAACAGAAACTGAAGATGCCAGGATGGCAAAGAAAAGAAAACTTGTTGTCTTCAAGAGAAGAAGCAAGAATTATAAGCAGGCTTTACAGACCACACCTCTACAAGTATCTCCAGCCTTTGATTACAACAAATTTATGATAGATCTACAAGTAAAATTGGATGAACAAAGGTTGGCTATGGAAAGGTATGTTGATGAGAATAGCAAGTCACTTCAGTTTGACTTAGCTCAGGATATCAAGTCCATCTAGTTTCAGGTCAACTTGCATAAAACTGAAATGACAGATTGCTTCCACAAGGGTGGCAATGCTGTGGTTTATCTAGCTAAACAACAGGAGGCTATTACTACAAAGGTGGATGATATTGCTTTGAAGCAAAGTTATGTTTTGGAAAATCAGATCAGAATGAATGAGAATTTAACTGAATCTCATAATGAGATTATTGAGGAGGTCAAGAAGATTGTTCCAGGTCTGCCTGCCGATAGAGCCAAAGAAAGGGAAGAATTTGATAAGAATTTTCAAGCTGCCATTGCATCTGTTAAGACTGCCATCACAACCTCTCAAAAAGAAATATCTGACAAGCTTCAAAAGTTAAGACCATTTTTCAAAGAGGGTGTGAATTATTTGGATGGCCAAATTCGATTTCAAAAGGAAGATCTAAGAGATCATGTATCTAGAGAAGCCATAAAGGGGGAGAGGATGCTAATTCATGCAGGCTCAGAGCACTCCAAATGGGTGACCAATAGCATTCGAGCCACTTTGGGATATCCCCCATTGTGTGATGATGCTATGGTAGCTGAATCAGGAATACAATCAAATCTACTTGAAGGCACTCAACCTGAGGTTGCCCAAGTCATTTACCCCCCTCCAGATTTTGACATGATTGATCAGAAGGTTCAAGGAATGTATAGTCCTCCAAAGGAGGTTACTAATATTGTCTTTGGAAAGGTGGATAAGCCTGAGGCTACTCTAAAAGAACAGCAAGATGCTCTAGTAGCAAAGAGGAAATTCAGAGAGCAGGCTGTACTAAAGCCAGATTATGAGCAGTGGAGTCCCACTTCAAGGAACATAATACTCACTGCATGGAAAGCTGTACAAGATAAAGTTCATGAGAGAGGCAAGTGGTACAATGAAATAGAATGGCAGAAGTATGAGGCAAGACAAGAAGCAATAGTTCAATTCAGAAGGAAAGCTAAGCTGGGAAGACTGCCTTCAGATGCTAAGGAGCCAAGCAAATACTTCCCAAAGCCTTTTCATTATTTTGAAAGGCAAAGGATCAAGGAAGAAGCTCAGAAGAAAGCTGATCTTAAAGGAAAGAAGATAGCTGAATATTCAGAAGCTCCTGTGACAGCTACAATTCAATCTGGCAAAGGGATTATAATTAAAGAGCTTGATCAAGCCTGATTTTGTTTCAAGTTCTTTTATAGTGTTTTATTATGTTATGATGTAATCATTAAATGTAAAACATTGTAATCAAACATTACCCAGTTATAAACAAAATGTTGTTTGGCATATTATAATGTGCATTCTGTGATGATTTGTTTTTATGTTTTGTTTATATTAAAGTTTTCCTGTTATGTCATTAATCATCATTTAGTACTGTTTATAAATGGTGTATATCATTGGCTATAGGGGTTATGACTTCTCTAAATAGGGGGAGATTGTTGGGTACATTGGAAAATGTGTATCTGATTTGAAGAAGCCCAACCTAGCTCAATGATATACATCAAGGTGTATTTGATGTTGTTTTAAGTTGACATGTGCAGGTGAAGAATTGATAAAGTATGCAGAAAAATTCTAAGTCTAAGTGTCGACACAGAGGAAGCAGTGTCGACACACAGAAGAAAAGAGTCGACACAACACTGGGAAGCAGTGTCGACACATAGCAGTTAGTCTACAACTACACTGGGAAAAAGTGTCGACACAAAAGAAGTAAGTCGACACATCACTGGGAATTTGTGTCGACACAGAAGAAAAGAGTCGACACAACTCTGGGAATTTGTATCGACACAGAAGAAAAGCGTCGACCTCAACATTGGGAGAATGTGTCGACACAGAAGAATATAGTCGATCTCAAGATTGTCGACATCAGCTGAATGTGTCGACACAGAAGAAAATAGTCGACCTCAAGTTTGTCGACACCAGCAGAATGTGTCGACACATTGTGATTAAGTCGACACATTAAAGCAGAATGTGTCGACACCTGAAGGCTAAGTCGACACTTACTAAGTTATAATTCTACAACAACTGTGTCGACACACAGGACTTGTGTCGACACACTGAAGAGTTAAGACCAAGTTATTTTCAGAAGAAGCTGTGTCGACTCAAAGGCAACTTAGTCGACATCACTGAAGACTGTGTCGATACCAAAGTCAATTGTGTCGACACAGATAGACAGATGGTCTCGACACTTTCTGACAGACTGTTTCAAAAACTTGTGGTTCAAGACTAAGGCACAGGACTTGTTTGAAGACTTGACAGCTGTGGGTTATCACCGGTTAACTGAACCTGTCAGACTTGTCAGAAAACGGTTAGAAACTGGATCAGCCGGTTACCATGAAGAATGTCTATAAATAGACTGATTCAGAAGAAGAACAACAACTATAACAGATAGTCCTTTTTGAATAACTTTGAATCAAAAAGGAAGAGAAGGATCACAATCCAATTCATTTCAAGAAAGTGCTAGTCACTTAAGAAGATCTTCTCCGGGAGATCTAAGAAGACTATCTAAGGATAGATCTAAGAAGAGTTCTAATCATAATTCAGAAGAATCTTTCAAAGTGCTGGATAGAGAGAGGTCAAGCCAGAATTAGAAGAAGAAGAAAGAAACCCCCAGTGGATTCTCAAGAAGCTGTTTGGAATCAACTCAGCTAAGTACATTTTCAAGAAGCTTTGAAGAAGGCTCAGATACAGTTGATTGCATCAGCTGATCAAGAATTGTCTTGGCCTTTTCTCTCTCAACTTTGGCAAGACAGTTTAATAATCTTTTCTATATTTCTGTAGGATCTGTTTACAGAGATCTGAGTTGTAAGCCTATGTTATAAAGGCTGAGTGTAGGAGTGTTGAACTCTGAGTGGTAGGGCTGTTTGCCTGAGTGTAGGAGAAGGATATTCTCTGAGTTGTAGGCCTTGGGGCAAGGCTGAGGTAGGGCAGTTGTGCCTGAGTTGTAGGAACCAGTTGGGTTCTGAGTTGTAGGATCTGTTGATCTGAGATAAGTGGAAGTTTGGCCGAATCTAGCATACTGCTAGATAGGTGAAGGGGAAAGTGGATGTACCCAGACCTTGGGGAACCACTATAAAACATTGTGCAATCTGTGATGTTTTATTTTCTGTGATTGCTGTGCTTATTGTGTTAGCTATTGTTTTGAATTCTGCCTAGAAGTTTTTTATAAGAAAAGCAGAACCTATTCACCCCCCTCTAGGTGTTTAGGCTGCCTTGAAAGTTAAACTATCAGGTGCCGAGCATCGTAATACTTAGCCTGCCGGCTCTGTGCTTCCAGCATCCTATCCCGTATCAATCTTACCTGAGCCTCGGTGTCCTCGACAAACTCCGAATCCAAAGCTTTAGGGTCCTCGTCCTGTATCCATGACAGAGGAGTCCTGCACTTTCGTCCATACAGCGCCTCATAAGGAGCCATTTTAATACTGGACTGGTAGCTGTTATTATACGAAAATTCAATTAGTGGTAATAACTTTTCCCACGGTTCACTGCGATCTAATACGCAGAGTCGTAGTAAATCCTCCAGAGTCCGGTTAGTTCGTTCCGTTTGTCCGTCTGTCTGGGGATGGAAAGCTGTACTGAATGTTAGTCGAGTGCCTAAGTAGGTCTGCACTGACCTCCATTCTCTGGAAGTAAATCGTCCATCCCGGTCCGACACGATCGTTTTGGGGACGCCATGATAACGGACGAACTGCTCCACAAATTTCCGGACTAACACTCCCACCGAGTCATCCTTCCTGATTGGAATAAACCTCGCCACCTTCGTCAGTCGGTCGATGATTACCCATATCGAATCGTTCCCTGTCCTGGATCGAGGAAGTCCATGTATAAAGTCCATGGCGATATCATCAAACTTCCACTCTGGTACTGGGAGGGGCTGTAATAATCCTGCGGGGTTTCTGCACTCCGCTTTTACTAATTGGCACGCCTTGCAACGGTCACGAAGTAGGTGATATCCTTCTTCATGCCGGGCCAGAACATAGTCTTCTTCAGATCTGCAGTCATCTTCGTAATCCCCGGGTGTACCGAATATCGACTGCAATGAGCCTCCGTCATGATGTCTTCCCGGATCTGGCCTCCCTCTGGTATGTAGACCCGTCCTCTGAAGCATACTAAATCATCTCTCAGCGTGTATTCTCCCGCAGTGCCTGCTTCTAAGGACCGGAATACCGGATCTAGCTGGGCATCCTGCCTCTGTCCACCCTTGACCCGCTCTTGTATGTCATCCGTGGCGATTAATGATGACAGGTACTCCCGGTATAGCCCAGGGTGATCCTCGGATACTAGGGATATTTGCATTTTATCAAACATCTGAATCAACTTCAAGGCCATCAATGGTGTTCCTACTTCAGTGTTTGCGGTCTTTCGGCTCAATGCATCTGCTACCACATTCGCCTTCCCCGGGTGGTAGTGCATCTTGTACTGATAATCTGCCAAAAATTCCACCCATCGTCTCTGTCTGATATTTAGCTCCTTCTGCGTGTCCACATACTTCAAATTTTTGTGGTCGGAGTATATGTCGCAGTGGACACCGTATAGATAGTGACGCCAGACCTTTAATGCAAAAATAATAGCTCCCATCTCTAAGTCATGGATTGGGTAGTTTTGGTCGTGTTTCTTCAGCTGCCGAGAAGCATAAGCTATCACATGGCCATTCTGCATAAGTACTGCACCCATGCCCTGGTAGGAGGCATCGGTGTAGACCTGGAATCCTTCTTTCCCTGAAGGGAGGGTAAGTATAGGGGCCGAAGTGAGTCGCCCCTTTAGCTCTTGAAAAGCCTCTTCACACCGTGGGGTCCAGGTAAAGGGCACCTCCTTCCTTGTCAGAGATGTGAGTGGGAGGGCGATACGAGAGAATCCCTCTACGAATTTCCGGTAGTATCCGGCAAGCCCTAGGAAACTTCGTACATCTGTGGCCGTCTTTAATTGTGGCCAGTCCTGAACTGCTTGGATCTTGGCCGGGTCCACTGCTAACCCAGCACCACTAATGATATGGCCTAGGAAGGCCACCTCCTTCAACCAAAATTGGCACTTGCTGATCTTTGCATAGAGCTTGTGCTCCCGTAGTTTCCTCAGAGTCAGCGTCAGATGTTGCGTGTGCTCCTCTTCTGTCCTTGAGTAAATGAGGATGTCATCGATAAACACGATGACAAATATATCTAAATACTCCTTGAACACCTGATTCATAAGGCTCATAAATGCTGACGGCGCATTTGTGAGCCCGAAGGGCATTACAGTAAATTCGTATAGTCCGTATCTGCTACTGAATGCAGTCTTCGGAATGTCCTCTTCCTGGATCCGTAGCTGGTAGTAGCCTGATCTCAGATCCAATTTGGAAAAGAAGTGCGCCCCTTCTAGTTGGTCAAACAGCTCATCTATCCTTGGCAACGGATATGTATTTCGGACTGTCAATCGGTTTAGAGCTCGGTAGTCGATGCACAGTCTCAGAGTTCCGTCCTTCTTTTTAACAAACAAGACCGGGGCTCCCCAAGGCGAAGAGCTCGGTCGGACAAATCCAGCCTCCACCAGTTCTTGGAGTTGGCTTCGAAACTCTGTCAATTCTTTCGGGGCCATCCGGTAAGGGGCCCTAGCTGCTGGCTTAGCCCCCGACACCAGCTGTATCCGGAAATCCTGCTCCCGGTGCGGGGGTAGCCCAGGCAGTTTCTCCGGGAATACGTCGGCAAAATCTCGCACCACCGGAATATCCGAGGTGGAGACCTTGGTTTCAGTCATCTCAAATATTACTTCATACACTTCTTCTCCTTGTAAGTGAGCCTTGACGGCTTGTACAGACGATAGTATGAGAGGGGGAATAGATTTTATACCTTCAATGACGAGGTATGAATCCCCATGTCTTACGGTAACTCTTTTGGACGTGTAGTCAATTTGAGCATGATTCCAGTTCAACCACGTCATCCCTAGGATCAAATCAAAGATTGGCATCTTTATGATCGTCGCTGGAGCTTCAAATATCCTTCCGCCGATCTCTGCCTCCATGTTGCAGTGGGCAGAGGTGAACAACTCCGATCCGTCGGGTAGTCGTATCCTCACCATCAGACCCGTGAATCGTTCCACGCCTTCCAATCCTTCTATGAAGGCCTCCGATACAAATGAGTGCGAAGCACCCGTATCAAATAGCATATAAGCGGGTTTGCCGCTGATGAAAACTATTCCTGGGGTTTTGGGAAAAATTAAATGTCTCAGAATTCTAGCCATGGTTTTCTTTCCTAGATGGTCACTTCTATATTAAATGTAACTTCATGAGGAAATAACTTTAACCAAAATTTTCAGACATACCAGTGATTACTTGCTCCGGGTTTCGGGGCTGAGCCAGATCCAGTGCATAAATTTGCTCCCTCTGCTGCCTACGATCTGCACCCTGGAAACCACGTCCTCGACCACGTCCTCGTCCTCCAAACTGTTGGGCATGCGGGGCATCCTGGGGTGCTGGTAAAGGTGCTCCCCTCATGGGGCAGTTTCTCCGAATGTGTCCTATCTGATGGCAGTTGTAGCACTCCGGTGGGGGAAATGCCATACCCCCGGGTCTCGGTGCCTCCCTCATCTGAAGAGGCTGAGGAGCCAGTACCACCGGCTCCCTCGGCTCTCGTCTTATTTCCTGACGAGGTTGGTCTTCTGTTCTTCTTCCTTCTCTCCCATCTGTGATGCAGCCCCGCCGCTGATCATTCCGGGCTCCCCGGCCCTGGTCCTCTGTTGGCCTTTTTCGACCCCGAGTGGTGTGCCAATCGGCCTCAATCCTCTTGGCCATTTCCAAGATCCGAGAGATAGGTCCATCAGAAACGAATAGAAGGGCCTCCCTCAAGTCCTCTCGTAGACCCTTATAAAACCTTTTTGTGTAGCCCGCCTCATCTAGTTGATACGAATCCGCGTAGCGAGTCAAGTGGTCGAACTCCCGATGGTACTCTACCACCGTCCTGGTACCCTGCTTTAACTGTAAGAACCGTTCCTCTAACTCATCCCTGGCTGATTGTGGAACAAAATGCTCCAGCAGCGCGGTCCTGAACTCCTCCCAGGTAACTTTCGCAACCTCCCTATCTACAAATGTTGTATCCAGCAGCGTCTTCCACCACCTCTTTGCGTGAGACTCTAGCCAGGAGACAACCAAGGCCACCTTCTCCTCCCAGGGACATCGTATCCCAGTCAGCATTTCATACATAATATCTAGCCACTCCTCTGTCCGTACAGCGGATTCTGTCCCCAAGTAAGATGGAGGAGAGAGTCCTCGAAAAATGCTCAGCCAATTGGCCCCCGGGTTCGGCTGCGGAGCCGGAACCTGCTGAGCCCTGAAAGCATCTAGAATGGCCGTCAGCGTTTGACCCATCTCCGAGTGTAAGAATGGAGTGGGGGCCGGGGGAGGTGGTGCAACAGTCGGAGTCTGCTGAACTCCGCCTTGTGGTGTTGGCTGCGCTGGGGGCTGCGTTATAGAAGACAATTATAAGAAGTCTCACAGGTTTAACTAAAAGTGGACAATTTTCCATGTGATTTTTCCCTTTGGGCCCACCACTGCTTCCGCTGCTACTGTTATGATCGAATTGGCCGGCAGAATCGGAGTGTTAGTCCGGAAATTTGTGGAGCAGTTTGTCCGTTATCATGGCGTCCCCAAAACGATCGTGTCGGACCGGGATGGACGATTTACTTCCAGAGAATGGAGGTCAGTGCAGACCTACTTAGGCACTCGACTAACATTCAGTACAGCTTTCCATCCCCAAACAGACGGAAAAAACGGAACGAACTAACTGGACTCTGGAGGATTTACTATGACTCTGCGTATTAGATAGCGGTGAACCGTGGGAAAAGTTATTACCACTAATTGAATTTTCGTATAATAACAGCTACCAGTCCAAAATGGCTCCTTATGAGGCGCTGTATGGACGAAAGTGCAGGACTCCTCTGTCATGGATACAGGACGAGGACCCTAAAGCTTTGGATTCGGAGTTTGTCGAGGACACCGAGGCTCAGGTAAGATTGATACGTGATAGGATGCTGGAAGCACAGAGCCGGCAGGCTAAGTATTACGATGCTCGGCACCGTCAGGTGGAATTCCAGGTAGGAGATCAGGTGTTCTTGAAAATCCGACCCATGCATGGAGTTACTCGGGTACGCGGACAAAGGAAGAAGCTCAGCCCAAGATACATGGGACCTTATAGGATCCAGGAGCGGATCGGTCCCTTGGCATACAGACTGGAACTGCCACCGGAGCTAGCGAGTCTGCACGACGTGTTCCATATATCCTCTCTTAGGAGAGCTCTACTACGTCCAGAGCAGCAAGTTTCAACCACAGATGGACCGATAGCATCTGATCGGTCAGTTCACCTAGAACCAGTCCGGATTGACGACAAGGGGGTACGAGTTCTACGCCACAAGAAGGTTCCGTTAGTCAAGGTCCTGTGGAGAAATCACGGAAGAGAGGAGCACACATGGGAGCCCCAGGACTTGATGCGACAAAGATACCCGGAACTCTTCAGTCAGGTATTCCTCGCAACCACTCAAAATGTTCAATTCCCTTCATATGTTTAACTAGTAGAACTAAAATTTCAAGGATATGGGCTAAACTTTTGTTTATTGGGGTCTAGATTTTTGTCATTTGGACTATTTTGTCTTAACATCGACAAACGCCTTAAACCTCGCATGTCAATCACGGAGTCGTGGCATAAAACTTTCAACTTACATGGGATGTTACAAGTTTCTTCCTCCCCGATAGGAGTCCCCGTAAGCTTAACCTGGATTTCGGGGACAAAATCTTTGTTTTGTTTATTGGGATTTGTAACATCCCATTTCCAACTAGACCCCTAGAAGTGGTTTTGTCATGACAAAACCCTAGAAAGCCCAAGGAAGAGGCAAGTGGACCTGGTAGTGTGAATAGGGCCACTGTGGTCTGCACTTAGCAGATCTCAGAACCTTGACTAAAAGTGATCATGGGACTTCACCAAGACTCCAAGACCCCACCCATACCCTTATAACCCTAGAAAGAGGTCAATGGGTCACTAAGGACCCATGGAGAGCAGTCAAAAGACCAAAGTTGACCAAAGTCAACTATAACCCTAGCTAGGTCAAGTTGACCTAGACAAGGATCCATTTCAGTCTATTAGCCAAATATACTCCACCCAAACTTCCATAACCCTAGTGAGAGGTCAATGGGTCACTAAGGACCCATGGAAAGCAGTCAATAGGGCTAAGTTGACCAAAGTCAAATATAGCCCTAATTAGGTCAAATTGACCTACACAAGGGTCAATTGTAGTCCCTTAGCCCAATAGACACCAACCCTACCCTCATAAGCCTAGTGAGAGGCCAATAGGTCACCAAGGACCCATTGGGACCAATCAAAGGGGCTAGTTTGACCAAAGTCAACCCTTAACCTAAAATGGTCAAAATGCCCTAGTTAAGGGCCAAGTGACCTTCAAGAGCCAATTCAACCCCACCTTGACCCTAGGGGAGGCTAATGGGTCACCAAGGACCTATTAAGGAAACCTCAAGGATCAAATTGACCTAGGTGGGCCCTAGTCCCACTTTGGGTCAAGTTAGCCCAAATGGGCTAACTCAAGCTCATTCCTATTTCCTTAGGGCTACCCTTGACCCAAGTGGCCAAATGGATTGGTGGGCTGACATGTGACATGTAGGAGCCTAAATTTCAGGCTTGATGACTAGGAGAGAGAAAGTCATCCATGGAGGAGAGAGAAAGAGAAGGAAGAGAAGGAAGGAGGACTTTGTGCTCCTCCTCCCCCTCCCCAACCTCCCCATTCAATTCAGAAGGACAAAGGGGAGTCTAGCAGTTTTTTTTGACTGGCTGGAGTAAGCTCCACCACCCCTACCAACCTAGCCGCCAATGTGGACTTTGGCCAAAAATGGCCAAGGTGTTTTCAGCCACCTAACACCTCCCCTCACCTCTTTAAAAGCTCCATTGGACTCCAAGGAGTAATCCCCACCATTTTCCTGAAGAAACCAAGCCCTATTCTGCCTTTTTGAGCAATCCGACGACCACCGGCCACCACCATGCCAATCCGACGATCAGCCCGGCTACAGCCGCCACCACAGGTCCTCCTCTACTCCTTCACTCATGGGTAGATCATAGGAATCAATAGGGCCAAGGTTCGGGCTCAATTGAGCCCGATCGAGATTTCAAAATCCATGGATTTCCCGTTTTTTTTTCATGTCTCGGGATCGCCGGAAAAGTGCTCTCCGGTGGCCTAGACGCCGGCCGGAGATAGCCCCGACCACCACAAAGGTGTCGGCGGCGGTGGCAGGCCGGGGAGGCGGCCGGATGGCCGGCGGCAGCCGCTGGAAGATGCTCCAGGCGGGTTGAATCAGGGCCATCGGCTGGAGGAAGGAGATGACCAGATTCTGTTGGAATTGCGTCAAGATTCGTGCTGCATGATGATAAGATACTATAGTATATGAGTTTGATTTATTTTATTTTCTGTCACATGTTATGTATATAATGGTTTTAATTATTAAAAATAGTTAAAGCCTTTTTCAGAGAACATGTTCAACACAAGAAATGTAGCCCTATGGGTCTACTATCCAACAAAATTGGTTTGAACCAATTTGGGTGACTGGGTTGACCAGGGCACTCATTTTGGTGGGGTCTATACAAATGAATAGTCAGTCATTAAATTGGATGCCCACACTTGATCCTTGGTCCAAATAAGCTGAAATATTGGCAGGGGCTCACCCTACCCTATACCTAGACCCTGCCCAAAAATGGGAATTTTTGGGAATAATTTTCCTATAGTTTTTGTAAATAATTTAATTATGCTAGGGTAAATTAAATTAGGGGTCAAATGAAGTCCAAATTCAACCAAATTTTGGTGGTATGGTTATGAGGTCCATATAGACCTCTGGTTAAAATTTCATTAAGTTTGGAGTTGATTTGAATAGGATTCAAGCAAACCCTAGCCTTGCCCTAAGAAGGGTATTTTGGTCCAAATTGTAATTTTGGCTTTTAGTGTCCAATTCACCTCAATAGAGGTTCAAATTTTGTACAATAGTTTGGGATGACAGGATACACCTCCCAAAGGAAATTTGGGGGCAGTGGAGTTGGTTTGGCCCAAGATCTTAGGTCAAACCCTAAGGAAGGGCTTTTGTACCTTGTGAAGGGCATATGGCCAAATCACCTTGTATGGCTATGAAATTTTGTAGGGATAGTGTTTTGGTAACTATAACCCTCTGGTAAAATTATTAGGGCATTTTGGAAGGTTTAGGACCCTAAAATCCCTAACCCTAGTTTAGGGCACAAACATTGTAGGGTTGAAATGGGCTAGCTAAACACCTCAAACTAAGATGAAATTTTGGTAGATTGGTCTTAAAGACATTATGAGCCTCTGGTAATTTAATGGGGAATTTTGGGTCAATAATTATAGCACTTCATTTGTAACCCAAGAAATGCTTAAATTAAGTAAATAATTTATTGTGCTACTTCTGATAATTGAGAGGTCCTGAAATTTTGGCAGAGGTTGTTTGGAAGCATAAAGAGTTTATATATATTTTATAAGAATTCTTGGACAAGTATATGAGGTAGTTAGTTCACAAGATTGTCATTTGATGGAATTATTCAAAAAATTCATTTAAGCCTATTTACTAATAAATAAATTATGAAATTTGTCCCAAACCATGTACATGCCATTAGATTCATAATTGAAATTTCCCTGAATTTTTGGAAGCAATACATTATTTTATATTTATTAAATGAATTTCCAAGGACTTAAATGAATATTTGATTTGAAGATAAAGCTTTACTGAAAAGAAATATATATTTTGGAAGATAAGTTATATCATTATTCTGAGTAACATATAAAATTTGTAAAATGATTCCTTGAATGAAAGTAGTACTTCATGTTCATTTTTGGAAATTTTAGACATTAAAATAATTAAATGAATTATCAAATAAGTAAGGAAAATTTTGGAACTCTGGATTTAGAACTTAAAGGTCATAATGAACCTCCATTAATTATTATAGGGGTGTAGGATGATTATTTTATATACATCCCATTTTACAGGAAGATTGACTTGGTGGTCTGCATTTAGCAATTTTGGATCTAGTTTGTTTGCATCATTTTGAGCAACTTACTTACTGTATAATTATGAAATTTGGCCAATGATGTTTTTAGGTCAGTATCTACTTTAGAAAATTAATTAAGAATTTTTGGATGAATATTTATTGCACTTACTTCATTAATAAAAGGAAAAAAGGATATATTTTCAAAAATTGATTAGTGTCACTTGAATACTTGAAAAATTGTTATATCTTGGATTTATTGTTAAATGGTTATTTAGAATTTATCATGAATTAATGAAGCTTTATACCTCTCTGAAAAGTGCACTTCATGCTCAATGGGTAGCCCTTAGAAGCTTTACGGGAATTTAAATAAATGTCAGAATAATTGGAAAAAAATGATAATCTTTTGGATTTAGTCCATTTACATCATGATAAGTCTCCAGTAAATAATTCAGGGCATTCGGATGATCATTTAGAATACCCCCTGTCTGGTTCAACGTATCGTCTAAATTGGTGTGCATAATTGGTATAAGACAAGGGGTGGGGGACGATAGGACTTAGTCTTTTAGACTAACGGTTTTCGAACCACATCATTTAGGGGACCACGGAGCCCAGCATGGAGGAGCAGCCCCGGAGGTCGGCACGTTTGGAGATCGGACAGTCTAGCACTGGAGTCCAGACAGCAGGGACAGTGAGTCCCGATCTATAGTAGTTGTATTAGTTTGCTTCCGCGATGAGAGAAATGTAGTGAGGACTTGATGTACCGGGCATAAGCCCGTGATTTTTCATTATATGTACTATCTGTGGACACTCCCTTCGTGGAGTTTATTTCTATATATGTGATTCTCTTTGTGGACTTGCTACCTTCTTAAGTATATTGCTACTGTTATGATCGAATTGGCCGGCAGAATCGGCGTCTTGTAGTGACGACCTTCCCGGGTGCGAAGGTGTCACCGCAAGGCGGCGGTTCTGGGCCTAAGACCCCGGTGTCGAAAAAGAAAAAAAAATGGGGGTCTTACAAAAATCGTCGGGTATCATTGTTGATACCCGACGAATTCGTCGAGAATGCCTAACGATTCCCGCCGATCGTCGAGAATGACAGATGATTCCCGCCGAATTTGACTTGTGCGTTTTCTTCGCCCAGGCAGATTCGCCGGCTTGTACAGGCGGACCGAACCGGGTTTCGGTATTCGCGCTGGATGGTTCCTTGGACCGGGTCACTTCAATATGACCCATTATGGGCGGTCCAATGAGGCGTTGAGACGTGGCAGAAGATGTAACCTAATACATCGGCTTATAAAAGGTAGTTAAAGCCGAACCCTAGCTTTTGCGCCGATCGACCCTTGCCGTCATCGTGGATCTCGCGAAACCGACGGAGCCGAGGGAAGTAGGCGGAGCTCTTGGAGGCGGCCTTCTTTCTCTCTCTCCCTCTCCTTCCTTTGTCGTGAAGAACAACCACACCATGCGAGAGATGCCACAAAGAAGAACGACTAGATCCATGGACGGGAACGATGGTACCGCTGGAAACGAGGTGAGCTACCTCCCCTCTCCCTTGGTGCTAGATCTGTAGATATATTCTAGGAGAGATATCGACTCCATAGAGTCTTGATGGTGAGGAGGAGATTTCCTAGGGAAGCCATGCCTAGGTTTGTTTTCTAGGCTTTAGCCCCCTCCAACCTCTTCATCCTTCAAAGTGAAGATGAGAGAAGGATTCGTGGAGAAATATGGCTTCGTGAGGGTGAATAAGGGTGGACGATTTTCTGAAGGAGATTTTGGGAGTTTGGTGCAAGGAGGAAGATGAATGGATGTCGTTCATCTCGCCTTAAGATGCGTGCAAAAATCTGTTTTCTGCACGCAGCGACCTTCGTGGCCAATTTTGGGGGTGTTATGGTCATATATGGGTTTTTGACTAAACACAAAAGTCGTAGCCATCAAAATTATCTTTCCAACGAGTGGTCACACATTCCCACGCAATACCTGTAGCCACGGGAAAGTCTATTTGAATCTGCTGCAATTGGGGGAAATTCCACCCAGGAAATCTTTATCCTGAACGCAGCAGGCTTCGAGTGAATTTCTGGTGTGATGCGATCAAATATGGGATTTCAACTAAACAATAAAGTTGTAGCCCTTGAAATTATCTTTACAACGAGTGGTTACACGCACTCTTCGGATTTCTGTAGCCTCAGGAATCCTTGGTCGAAGTTGCTTCCCGGATTAAGGCTGCACCTAAATTATGGGCTGTGTAACGTGGAACGCGATGTGGTGGAATTTAATGTTGCGATCCAACTCGAGGCTTGAGTGGACTCTTTTGACATTATCATCATAGTGACGTGATAAGTTGAGGTTATAAATCTAAATTCATATAACGAGTTGTGGACAAGTTTAATTGAAGGTAAGAACCTGATATAATTGGGTAGATATAATTGGATAAATGTAAAAATGATTTAACTATGGCCATGATATATGTTGGATGGATAAAAGGGGATTAGTAATCCAATGCTTAGAGTGTCGTCCCCCTATGGGTAGCATTGTGGAAGTAATAAGTGCGGTGTTGACTGTCACTAGTTGGAATGAGATTGAGATGAGTAAAGTTGGACGGTTGGGCTTGGCCCTCAGTGTTCATGTCCCGAGGCTCCTTCCGTATTTGATGGATGGTTGGGCTTAGTCCTCGGTGTTCACATCCCGAGGCTCCTTCCATGCCACGATATTGTGAGATTGCATGTGGTGTGAGTCGACACATGGTGTCGTAATCCCGAGTTAAGGATAGTGTGGCAAGTCTACGGGCTCGCCAATCGTCACACTGATGGGAGTCGACAGCTAGACCTTGGACGGTTGGGCTTGGTCCTCGGTGTTCATGTCCCGAGGCTCATTCCGTTCCAAGTGAACGGTTGGGCTTGGTCCTCATGTTCATTTCCGAGGCTCCTTCCGTGTCATGCATAGGCCAGTTCAGGGCTAAGATCTTGGTGCTCACTTACCCAAGAGAACCCGCAGAGCCGTAGTATGCATGTGAGCTCCGCTGTTGTGTCCTTAGCGTTGAGGCGTACGGAGGCCTAGGCCAGGTAGTGTGGAGACCAGCCTAGTAGTGGAGATGCCCGCTCTACTGTCACCGTTTGGCCACGACGGTTGACGCCTGAGAGGTTAGCTACCTGCTCTAATAGTGGGAACTATAAGTCTGTGTCGACATAGCGATTGTATGTGCTTGATCATGGGTGATCATGGGTGTGTCATTGCATTGCATTCATAACATTACACTTCATTGCATACATAAGACCCTCATCGTATAAGTTTGTTGGGCACTCCTATACGATGAGTTACTTATTGCTGAACGACCCTCAACTTATATGCTTGTATGGGCATCCATATAAGTTGAGTTACTTATTGTTATAGCTATATACTCTCTTGCTGCTGTAGATAGTATATTTGTAAAATAAGAGCTTGTTTATTATACACTACTGCTGTTGCTGCTTATGATATGTATACTCACTTCACCTGTTGTACTACTGTTATTTATATATTGTACCTGTTCCTTTCTCCGCCCGGTGCCGAGGAGTCGCCGAGGGAGCAGATGTGAAGCCACTTAGTCTTTATGACTAACGGTTGCTACATCTTTCTTTTTAGGAGGAAACCCTGCAGGTGGAGCAGCAGGCTATGCAGCTGGACAGCCAGGCCAGGATGACAGGGCCTGAAGGGACGGTACCGTCGCTGCCGTCGGTTACAGATGTGAGTGAGAGAGATTTTGTTGTAGCCCTTTGGGGCAATTATATTTACGTACTTTGATTATGTAGAAGCTTGTTTAGCTTCTCTTTTGCTATATTTATGGACTTATGCTTGGTGTGGATTGACTTTCTTTTATTATTATGGTTGGGTTGGCAGTTTATATGTTGATATTGGTTGAAGCCGGCAGGATAAACGTCTTGTGGTATAGGCGGACCCGAGTGTTAGTGTTACCGCAAGGTGGCTGTTCTGGGCATAAGACCCCTCTCGTGCGGTGTCTTGTGTTCTAGGAGGGGGGTCTTACACGCACACTCTACATAATTAAGAAAGCGATAAAGAAAGCAAGAAAAATTATCTCATACACTCACACACTCACAACAAAAAGATAAAGAAAATAAACTTATCTAAAAATTAAAATAACGACTTTTTCATTGTTATAATTTTATTAAAGAGTTTAAAAAGTAGAAAAAAAGTTGAAAAGAACAAAAGTTATACAAAAATAAAAAGACTAAGTAAAAAAAAACATAGAAAGCCACTTTAAAAAAACTTGTATAAAACCATAAAAATGAAATTAAAGTACTAAAAAATAAACCTAAACCTAAACAAAGAGAGAAGAAAGTAGAAGCTATCGAAACTATGAAAACATAAAAATATAACAACATTAAATTAAACTCATACACCCACACACACAATTTGAAAATAAAAACAAAGTTACTTAAGATTGCTGAAAGAGAGGCACTCAGAGGCATTCCAGTATAATATGAGGATGAAAAAAAACTAACATATTTTATTAAGTAAAAAAGTTTGATTACATAAACTAAGACAAACACAAAGAGAAGGGGGGGGGGGGAATTATCCTTACATAATACCAAAAGCAACTAAGCAGCAGTTCAATAGCAAAATGGCTCAAAAGTTTGAACCCTTGGTCATTACATAATTTTTACATTTATAGACAAAAAATTTCAGGAGGTGGCAAGCTGGCGTACAGGGGAAGCTTGAAACACTTATGATTGGCCAGCTTCTGGAAGTATCGGGAACGAGACAGCTCAATTTAATTCTTCACTGGAATCGTCGAACGCAGCTGGAAAATTTTTGTCGAGCGGAGAAGTCTGACGGAAATTTGTCAAGCGGAGCTCGGTTCGACGAGCACTGGTCGAATTTCGTCGAGCTTTGGAAGCGTCGAGTGCAGGGGCTGGGTAAAACTTGTCGAGCGCTGGGAGCATTTCGTCGAGCAGATCTCGACGAAAGTCGAGTAGAGATGCACTGGCAGTGTTTTCGGCGGGCTGAGATGGACGGACGTCAATCTGGCATTTGATTGAAAAGTCGATCGGGTTGAGCTTGACGAACGTCGACCGTTGACTTGATGGAGGAGTTGAGTGTTGATCATTGAGTCAACTAGTGAAGTGTCGAGCTGAGATCGACGATCATCGATCTGCGATTGACGAAAGGCTGGCGGAGCATCGAGCTGAGATCGACGATAATCGATCGCAAGATGATCTTTGCAAAAAGCTAATTTTTGTTGGAAACAAAGTAACACGCCCAGGTCGCGGGCATAACTAATTTCACGCATGCGTATACCTTGAAATTTTTGCGGCTTTTATGCAAACTTACAAAAAACGAAATAATCTTAAGTTTTTAGAGGAGTATTTACAAAAAGAAACAAATTATTTAAGAAAATTAACTAAAAACTACAAAAATAACCTAAAACTACTTATATAAAGTACTAAAAAGTATGAATATTTACAATTCATCACTCATCAGGGGACTCCACTTCCAAAACATAGCGCTTGCGCTCTTGCCTGAGAAAAATTCTCAGGTTCCTGTACCAGTCCAAATAATTGATACCGCTCAGCTTCTCCTTCTCAAGGATCGCTCTGAGGGATAGGGTGGAGTGTGAACCACTTGCCATGGAAATTCTACAAGAAGAAAGCAAAGCAAATTTGTATCACATTTCAAAATATAATTTATCTTTCAATTAGGACTTTAATCAAAAGCTCCTACTATTTTTATCAAACTAATAATCCTCGATATCAATTCAAAGAGTTTGGAGAGTAACTCTCATAGTGGACAAGATCCATATTTCACTAACACTATGAGTCAGCTTTAGCTTTTCTCTCATAATGCATCTATTTAGGTAGGCAACGCTTGCCAATTGCATCACTATTCAATTCCTGTATGGCTTGTGAATAACTATTTATTTGCATCCATCATATGGTGCATTCCAACCCCATGCATCTGGGCACTCAACCTTTGAGGTCACCCAGTTAAGCTTGACCCGATGTCGATAGTGGGATATCACAATTATTCGCCGCACCCTTAACAAGATAGATTAATACACCTTGCTTTGGCAAGCCAACACTTCATCGATCGAGGCAGGAAGAGTGCCATCCATCGGAAGGCATCCGAATACTTAATATTGCTTAAGGGATTTTAATTCTTGATTAACTCTTTAATCATGGTTAACATTTAACCAGTGTGCACATCAAGCAAAATAAAATATAGCAATCATAATCCAAATGCATCCCAAATGTGCACAAGAAGATCATCAACACTTGATGAGCCGGACTAAATCTAAAAAACTAAGACACTTCTTAATCTTAAAATTTACATGTATAGGACATGAGCAACACCAACTCAACTTACATAGTAGGCAAGCTCGTCACTTCATGTGAGATTCAAAATCTAACACATGCTTAGTTTCTTAAACCAACAAAGTGACGGTTACTGTTAAGGAGTAAACTCAAGGAAATCACAAGTGTTCTTGGAAAGATCAAAGACTTGATTTGGGAATTTAGAACACTTCTAAGTCTACAAATCTACACGCCATGAATTTAGCAACTTTTGAAATAATGAATATTGCCGGCAACCTGCCTCTGATACCACTGTTGGGTTTTTGGGGATGACATAACACTTGTGCATGCAGCGGAAATATGAACAAGAAAAACCCAAATGAGTTCAGATCTGACAACATTCATTAATCAAGAAGTAAAGCATGCTATAATAAAAGTTATCTTTGAGGGATTGAGTCTTAACTCAACCTAGATGCCCCAAAAAAATTGGGGCGGTCACACAGCAGCTAGAGTCATGAGTATGGAAAGTATATCCGCGAATCTACAGTAATCAACACGATCGGGAGAACCCGTTGCAACTTGTCGCACAAGTTCTAGTTCAGGAGAGGACACTCAGCGTCTCCACAGACTGCTAGATCGTTTGTAGGAGAGGCAGCAAAGAAACTCGCCGGATCGGGATCGGTATTGGCAACGGGATTGGCGGAATGCTTCCATCGGCTTTTAGGGTTACCAGTTGTAACACCCCAAAATTGTTGTAGGAGCGACGGGGATCGAATTTGGCCAAGACAGATTTTTGGTGCAGGTGACACAGGCCCCGACACAGGCGTGTCGGAGGCCGTATCGGGCGTGTCGAGCTCGGTCCGTGTCGTCGACCAGTTCAGGTCGACGATGGTCGTGTGGTGGAACATGGCCTAGGACACGGGCGTGTCCCAGGCCGTGTCACACCTGTGCTGTGCGGTTGGGTACACAGGTAATGACACGGGCACGAACACGGGCGTGTCTAGTTTGACACGGGCGTGTCCGATGCCGTGTCACCAAGCCGTGTACCTCTCTGACTGCGAAGTGTTGATTTATTGCACACGGGGGGCGTGACACGGGTCCCGACACGGGCGTGTCGCAGGCGACACGGGCGTGTCGCAGGCGACACGGGCGTGTCGGAGGCCGTATCACATGCCGTGTGCTGGTTTTCAATTTTGGTCGAGACGGCGAATGAGCTACACGGCCCGGCACACGGCCGTGTGCCAACCCGTGTTCGGCCCAGATTTTATGATTTTGGATTTAATCCGGGCCGTTCGTTTCCTTGGCTTTGGATCCGACGGTGGGGGGCTGCTCCTAGGTGGTTATAGTCGGGAAATAGGGTTTAGAAACCCATTTTCCATTGGCCAATCTCTCTCTAAAGGTTAGAGAGAAGGGAGAGCTAGGAGGAAGGAGGAGTCCAAGATCCGGCCGCCGGAAGAGCTTCGGAGCTCCGAATCGCGATCCGAGTCCAGATCCGCGGAGGCGACGCCGTTGCGGTGCTTTCCAACCGTATAGTTTTCGATGGCGCCGCGGAAGAACGCAAGGGTAACGATTTCTCATCTTTGGGCATGTGAAGCCCTCTTTTCCTTTGCATAGGAAGCCCGCTCTCGCGAGTGAGCGAAGAGTTGGAGTGTTCCTTGGGGTAGATGTGTGAAGTCCCCCTTGTGTAGAGTACGTATGCGAAAATGGACGTAGGCATTGTGTGTGAAGCCTATTCGGACATGTAGAGCCGGATCGGTGATGTTGCATTGCATTTGAACCGGGCAAGAATCCGGATGTTTGGGTTTTTTCGGGTTTTCTACGTGGTAGATTGCATCAGGGAGCCTTGGAGATTAACTCCAAGGTGCACCCGGAAAACTGGGCAAAAACGGGTTTTGCCAACACGGTGGCCGGGGGCCAACGTGAACATAACCGGGTTATGTGATCATTGTGGTGGAAACGGGACTCGGTGAGTCTTGGCCTGCGCATATGGCTTAAATTGTCGTTGTGGTATGAGCACGGGTCAGGCGGAACCGTACCCGGTCTATATCGTTCGGTAGGACCGTTGGCTTGGATGAGGGTCTTCGGCGGTCTATGGCTCAAATTGCCGTGACCATGGACAATAAGACAAAATGCTCATATGGATGATCGTCCAAGAGGCGGTGGTGGATTGGGAACGTCTATGGCTTGAATTGACGTGACGTTGGCCGGTTCGCCGAGAATGTGCCCTGAGTGCACGGGGTGTGTGGCCGTGCGAGCCTACGCCTGTGGTGAAGTGCAAATACTTTATATAAATGCCTATGCTAATAAAGTGCAGGGAAAGAGCATCGCCGCCCCGAATGTGGGGGCGGGATCGTTATAATTTGGTCAGCATTGCTGACCGTTGCTATTGTTTGCCACCGGGCGGTGGTTTGTGACTTGCAGGTGCTACGGAGCAGAGCGGGAAATAGCGGGCTAAAGCCCTTGTTGCTGTGCCGGCCCTCGAAGGCCTAATTGCTTATGTTTGTTTCCCATTTTCATGTATGGCCGGCCTGCGTGCCGAAGTTTGGAAAACACTTCATTTTGTTAAGTGAACAATGTAAGGCCTTAAGGCCAGTTCTCTTTTGTGTATGATTACATTCCTGAGTTTGTAGTGGACATTCATGCTTTGTAGCAGGGTTCTTGTTCTCTTGCAACTATATAAAAAATTGCTTCCGCTAGGTGTTTGATGGCCGCAGAACAGAGACCTACTGTGGTTGGTTCGAAATGGTCAGATTCCGCGGGCCGGTTAGAAGATCGAGTTTTCTAACGAAAGGAGGCAAGCGCACCTATCGCAAGTAGTACTCGGTATTCGGGAAAATACCGAGGTCGTATTATTCTCGGGGACGCGTTGATTATATCTACTCTTCCAGGAACACTATTATCTTACTAACAGTAAGGTGGGATTTTTTAGTTTAATTAAAACGGAAAGAAAGAAAACGGAATTTTGCTAAATTAGTTCGATGACGGGTTAACGCTCGGCATCGAATCGGATTAAGACTAAAATAATTCTTAACAATTATTAAACTTTGTTTTTAATTTAATAAAAGGCACTTGGCCGTGGAGGTTCCAAGAACATGAGCTCACCTTGGTCTAGGGATATCGCTCACCTGGGCGCTAAGGCTATTCGACCGAACGTTAGTCCGACGAAGGATTCCCCTTAACGCCCGCATTACGCTAAGAACCCCACTATTGGGTGGGGGACCCAATCCGGCAGAACTACGTTTCTCCTCTTTCGAGGGGGCGTACGCAGTTCTCTTTACCCAAGGGGGTTCGGTCCATACGTGCAGCCTCTCGGCGTCGCGTATGGATAACGGAAATAGAGCCCACACATCGATTATGTGGTCCTATGCGTCGTTAACCCGGGGTAAACCTTAAGTCCTTAAATTAAAATAAAAATAAAGTTTTTTTAATTATTTCAAATCATTTTTTATGTCCCAATGCTCTTCAATGCCGAAGGCTAAAAGAGATTAGCCACTCATCGGTATGGGGACGGCTTTATGTTTTTAGGTGAAGCGTGAGTGTTAAATTAAGCACTGAACAATTATAAGAGAAAACACGAAAAATAGGACAATTAGATAAATTTAAGGCTAATTGATGCAGGCACTCACGCACACTTCAAAACCATAAAGAAAATTAAATAAAGCAAGACCTACTCAAATGAGTAGGCGGAAATAAATGCACACACGCACACACTCTTCTTAATTGAAGAAAGCGATAAATAAAGCGGTAAAATTATCTCCTACACGCACGCACTCTACATAATTGAGAAGGCGATAAAATTGCAAGTCCCGGCTCAAATGAGTGGGCGGGAGTAAATTTATCTCATACACGCACGCACTCTACTTGAAATTAAAACACACACACACACACTCTACAGAAATGAAAACACACGCACCCACACAAAGTTTTCCTACTCAAGTGAGTAGGAAGAAAATGAAAGCAGTAAAAAGACAAGTCCCACTCAAACGAGTGGGCGGGAAATGAAAGCAGAGCGCCATTTAACTCTTAACGAGTAGGCGAAAATAAATGCATACGCACACACGCACTCTACGGAAATGAAATAAAGCAGTAAAACCTAACTCATACACGCACACACACTTGCGAAAATGAGAAAAACGAAGAGCTCAGAAAATTAAAACGACTGCATTTCTACCGCTAGAATGCGGTAGAAATGCATAAAAAGTGAAAATAAAAATTAACCGGAGCGAAATTTTTTGCAAATAAACGCAAAATGGAAGTACTCGAAAAATTAATACAACTGCATTTCTACCGCTAGAATGCGGTAGAAATGCATAAAAAGATGAAATAAAAATTAAAGGGACTAAAAGTTTTGCAAATAAAAGTTAAAACAAAGTGAGCGAAAAATTATAACGACTATATTTTCATTCTTATATTTTTATAAAACTCCTAAAAAGTGAAAATAAAACAAAAAGGACAAAAGGTTTTACAATCCTAAAGAGCCTAAGTTAAAAAAAATGAAAATAACACTTTTAGATGAGTTTTTATAAAGCCTTATGAATGAAAAAATAGGAAAAAGGAGAAAAGCTAAATCTAAAAAGGTGCAGAAAATGAAATTTAAATGGACGGCACAACGGCTAGAAATGCCGATAAATCCTAAATCTAACTAAGTTATGAAAGCAAAAAAGATGAAAACATAAAAGAAATACAAAAAGATGAACGAAAAATTGCTTAAGTAGGCGCATTCAAATGGATTATTCATACTAGTTAAGAGAGAAAAATTCATATTTCATTAAAGTAAAAACCCTAATACAAACTAAGAGAGAGAGGGGGGAGAAATTCTCCTTACATAGGTATGGAATCCAATTGGGCAGCACCTCCCCTAAGCAAAGTGGTCAAAAAGTGGACAAAATAAGCTTCCTGGAAGCTCTTATTTATAGGCAAATTTTCGGGTTGGTCATGCCCTAGGTCACGGGTGTGACAGGGGGCGTGTCACTACTATTCATGAGCTGACCGGTTGACTTGACTGGAGCTTTGACTTCGGGGCGAAAACGTGGCGGTCACGCCCCAGGTCACGGGCGTGACAGGGGGGCGTGACCGGGGGAGCTGGCAGTTCGATGTCGGCAGCGTTGACAGGTTGACTAATCTTGCGGGTCGGCCTCGACACGGGCGTGACAAGCCTTGACACGGGCGTGACGTTGGGCGTGTCGGGCACGGGTTAGTGAAATTGCTGACTTTGACTGCCTGGTTGCATTGAGAGCCTGACACGCCCGTGTCGGGGGTGACACGGGCGTGACATGGCTGAAAAAAATATTTTTCTGCAAAAAATTAGAAAAACAAAAAAGCTAAGTTAGAAAATAAAAATTACAAAAAGGAAACGATTTATTAAATAAAACAAACAAAAAAGACAAAAATAAAGTAAAATGACATAATTAAAATACAAAAATATAGGTATATTTACAACTCATCAAACACCCCCATACTTAAGCTTTTGCTATTCCAGAGCAAAAGTTTGAGGTGAACTTATAAGGAATAATAAAAAACCCTAAGTTCTGCTACCGCTAAATTAATTATAAGAGAGATCAAATAAAAATATACGGGGTATAAGAGTTAAGTCCTAAAATTATTTTAGATGATTCAAACAGGGCAAAAGTTTTGGCCAAAAGACTTCTTGATATAATCAAATAGAAAGCAATAATTGTATTGGTTAGATTAACAGAAAATAGTTTGGAGTTATACGAACTTTAGCTTATAGGAGTGTTATCGGAAATAATGCAATTTACGAATTATGCTCTCAAAAAGATTTTTGAATTAATTCTAGAGTCATGAAATTGGCTAAGGGGGGTTGATGTTGGTTTATGAAGATGCTTGGATTTTGAGGCGAGGTTATTTTTTTCTCGAACCTCCAATTTTTTTGATTTGGATGTTAAAGGAAAACGAAATCTTATTTTCCATAACATAAATTTTTTTCTTCTTCATAAATAACCCAATGTATATGTGTTGGAGTAATGAATTTTATCCTCTTACTCCGTAACGTATAATCTTTTAATTTATTGGGTGCTTATGTTTACGGAATGAAATCTTATTCCCATTGACATAAGATCTTTTTTTCTTTTTGGGGAAATAATTTTATCACACCAAGTAGGTTATGATAAGTAAGGGGAGAAAAGAGAACTAGATTTTTAATTGAAAAATAATTGAGAGCAACCTTTATAAATTGTACGTTCCAATTTTTCAGAAAGCTAAAAGCAAGCATAATTGAATTCTATAGTCGTTATTTTCTAACATGGTACACATGCTCCTATCTATGAAAAATTAGAAGTAGTGCCTAAAGCGAGTCCCCTATTTTTAACAAAGTATAATAAATTCTTTAAAACTTAACCCCGGCTATTTAGATTTTTCAATCTATAATTAACAAACGAATAGTGAACAAAGAATTGATCAAATTCGCATATAAATAAACTCAAAACGAAAGTTTTGGATAACAAGAAACTTAAGAATGAAATGTTTGATTTATTTGTTTCAAAACTTTAAAAAAAAAATTGTTGTTTTTTTGAAGTTATGCTCTTTTTTTGTAGTTTTGTAGTTATATCTTTAATATATACATGCTAAAAAGAAAGAAAAAAAGCGAATTTTTTTTTTTTGGATTTTTAAGTTTTGTGAATTTTTTTGTATTTTTAATGAAATTTTTATTCTATTTGTAAAAATTTGGGAAAAAGAAAAAATATTTACAAGGATGAGAGGGAAAAAGGAGAGGGGAAAGAGAAAGAATATTTACAAAAATTATTTACAAAAATATTTACAAAAATATTTACAAAAATATTTACAAAAATATAAACTAGGTAGCCGCGAGATGACTCGTTATGTGGATGGCTCGATGAGCCGGATCTCGCGGACCGAGTTAAAAATAAGACAAAGTTTCAAAAACGAAACTTCAAAAATTTTTAATTAAAAAAATTTTTTTGATTTTTTTTTTTGATTTTTTTTTTGTTATAAGTTTTTTTTGAAGTTTTGTTTTTTTAAAATTTTTTTGTTTTGTTTTGTTTTGTTTTGTTTTTTTTTTTTTTTTTTGTTTTTTTTTTGTAAGTGAAAAAGAAAGTACGAAAATATGAAAACACCCCCATACTTAGATCCAACATTGTCCCCAATGTTGTATGCTAAGCATGAGGAAATGGACAGCAGGTATATGTACAAAAAAGAAAAGAGAGGGGGGCAGAAGACGTCCCTGATCCGCGCGCGAGGAAGCCCATTAGAAACCCTGCATTTATTAGAAAAATAGAAAACATAATAAATAAAGACGTAAAAAAGGATAGACGTGGGGTGCCTCCCAGGAGCGCTTTGTTTATAGTCGCGTAGCTTGACTATAGTGGCGGGTTTATATATGGAGAAGGGTTATGGTTTCGCTCCTACTGATCACAGGGTCGCCCGCTATATAAGACTTTAACCGATTACCGTTCACCTTAAAAGTGCCTTTTTCGGGGTGGGAGACGAGTACGGTCCCATATGGCCAAACCTCTTCAACCTTGAAGTGGCCGAACCATCGCGATTTTAGCTTACCCGGGAAAAACCTAAGACGTGAATTGTAAAGAAGGACTAGATCGCCCGGAGAAAAAATTTTAGGGGTTTTAATTTTTCGATCGTGATAAAACTTAGAACGCTCCTTATAGAACTTATTGCTCTCGTAAGCATTCGCACGCCATTCATCGAGCTCGTTTAGTTGCAATTTTCTATTCTGAGCGGCTAAGTTAGAGTCGAGGTTTAAGAGTTTTAATGCCCAAAGTGCGCGGTGCTCCAGTTCTACGGGTAAATGGCACGCTTTGCCATAGACTAATCGAAACGGGGTACAACCGGTAGCGGTTTTGTACGCCGTACGATACGCCCATAACGCGTCGTCAAGCTTAGCAGACCAGTCTTTCCTATTAAGTGAAACGGTTTTTTCTAATATGCGTTTTATTTCTCGATTTACTACCTCAACTTGGCCACTTGTTTGCGGGTGGTAGGGGGTGGCAAGCTTGTGCGTGACTCCGTATTTAGCTAACGTCTTAGCCATTAGAGCGTTATAGAAATGCGTTCCCCTATCACTAACAATAGCGCGAGGCGTGCCGAAGCAAGAAAATAATTTTTTTAGAAATGTAACGACGACTCGCGCATCGTTGGTGGGGAGAGCCTGCGCTTCCGCCCACCGTGATACGTAGTCGACCGCCACTAAAATGTACATATTTTTATAAGAAGGAGGTAGGGGGCCAACAAAATCTATGCTCCATAAATCGAAAACTTCGCATTCTAAAAACATATTTTGGGGCATCTCGTCACGACGTGAGATGTTACCCGACCGCTGACAACTATCGCATGCGCGCACAAAATTGTGCGCGTCTTTGAAGAGAGTGGGCCAAAAGTAGCCCGCCTCTAGCGCCTTCCTAGCGGTCCGGTTGGCTTGATAGTGCCCCCCGGCTGCACCCTCGTGGCAGTGCCTCAATATTTGTGTGCACTCCACTCCCGCGACGCATCTTCGAACCGCTTGGTCCGCGCAGATACGGAAAAGAAAGGGGTCATCCCAAAAGAAATTTTTCAAGTCAGAAAAGAATTTCTTCTTTTGATGACTTGAAAAATCTTTTGGAAGTACCCACGCGACTAAGTAGTTCGCAAAATTTGCGAACCAAGGCGAAGATGACGAAGACGAATGAATGGCGAGAAGGCGTTCCTCGGGGAATCTGTCATTTATTTCAGATTCGACGAGCGCTTCCGCACCCGGATTTTCTAAACGGGAGAGGTGGTCTGCCGCTAGATTCTCCGCGCCCTTCTTATCTCGAATCTCCAAGTCAAACTCTTGTAGGAGGAGAATCCATCGAAGAAGGCGGGGCTTCGCATCGGTTTTGGCTAGTAAATATTTAAGGGCGGAGTGATCAGTAAAAACGATAACTTTAGATAGCGTAAGATACGAGCGAAACTTATCGAAAGCGAAAACGACGGCTAAGAGTTCCTTTTCCGTCGTCGTGCAATTCACTTGTGCGGAAGTGAGCGTCTTGCTAGCGTAATAAATAGGATGAAAATGTTTTTCTACGCGTTGGCCAAGAACGGCGCCTAAGGCAATATCACTAGCGTCGCACATGATTTCGAACGGAAGGGACCAATTAGGGGCCACTAGAATCGGAGAATTGATAAGTTTTTGTTTTATAAAATTAAAAGCAGACTCGCAATCGCTACTAAAGACAAAAGGTGATTCCTTTTCCAAGAGGTGAGTAAGCGGCTTTGTTATTTTTGAAAAATCTTGAATGAAGCGCCTATAAAAGCCCGCGTGGCCTAAGAAACTCCTAATGGATTTTATGTTTGTCGGCTGAGGAAGTTTTTCTATGATTTCAACTTTGGCCTTATCGACCTCTATCCCCTTAATCGAAATCTTATGGCCGAGGACCAAACCTCCTCGAACCATAAAGTTACACTTTTCCATATTTAAAACAAGATTCGTGTCCTCGCATCGCTGGAGGACACGATCAAGATTACGAAGACAATCCGGGAATGAGCATCCGAATACAGAAAAGTCATCCATAAATATTTCCATAATATCTTCTACTAGTTCACCAAAAATTGCTAGCATATATCTTTGGAATGTAGCCGGCGCATTGTAGAGGCCAAATGGCATTCTTCGATAGGCGAAGGTGCCAAAGGGGCAAGTAAAAGTTGTTTTCTCTTGGTCTTCGGGGGAAATAGGGATTTGGAAAAACCCCGATAAACCGTCGAGAAAACAATAAAAAGGATGACCGGAAAGACGCTCAAGAATTTGGTCAAGGAACGGTAGTGGAATATGTTCTTTGCGGGTGGCATCATTAAGTTTGCGATAATCGATGACCACACGCCAACCCGTAACAGTACGAGTTGGGACGAGCTCGTTGTGCTCATTCGCCACTACGGTTAGACCGCCCTTCTTGGGCACGACATGAATGGGACTAACCCATGCACTATCAGAAATGGGAAAATAATCCCCGCATCTAATAATTTAATTATCTCAGCTTTCACGACGTCTTTCATGTTTGGGTTAAGACGCCGCTGGGGCTGAATGGTTTTGCGGCAATTATCGTTTAAGAAGATTTTGTGAGTGCAGAATGAAGGGTTAATCCCCTTTAGGTCAGAAATTTGCCACGCAATTGCGTGGCGATGTTTAAGCAAAACCTCCAATAAATCGGAGGTCTCCGAATCGCTTAAATACGAAGAAATGATTACCGGGAGTGTATCATTTTTCCCCAAAAAGGCGTATTTTAGGGATTCGGGTAATGGTTTGAGTTCTAGGATGGGCGGTTCTTCGAGTGAGGTTTTAGTGCTAATGTCTTTTGAACCAATTGGTTCAAAAGGCATATTCGTAGACTCGTCCTCATCACAATAAAAATTTTCGAGTGAAAAAATATTTTCGTTTAAAAATTCGGACTCGAAAACCGGAGAAGAACTATCTCCATAAAAAGAATCTAAAGAATAGCAGAAATCGTCACTCGGCGACGAGTCTTCCATAGAGGAGTTAATAGAAAAAGTAACTTGGTCATCTCCTACCCGAAGGAGAAGCTGACCATTACTTACATCAATTAACGCACGTGAGGTCGCGAGGAAAGGGCGACCAAGTATTATTGGTACGTTGGCGTCTTCCTCGATGTCCAAGATGACGAAGTCCACCGGGAAGGTGAACTTGTCTACTCGGACAAGGACATCCTCAACAACCCCGATGGGGAACCTAACCGAGCGATCTGCTAGTTGGATGCGCATATTGGTAGGAGCAGGAGTACCCAAACCTAAACGCAGGAAGAGCGAGAACGACATCAAATTAATGCTCGCGCCTAGGTCTGCCAAGGCGTATTTTACTAATACATCGCCAAAAAGGCACGGGATGGAGAACCTTCCCGGGTCATTTTGTTTTAAGGGCAATTTACTAGTAAGAGCCGCCGAGCAGACAGCGTTGAGAGATATATGCGAAATATCCTCGAGTTTGCGTTTATTAGAAAGTAGTTCTTTTAAAAATTTCGCATATTTAGGCATTTGCGAGATAGCCTCGCAAAAAGGAACATTAATATGAATTTGTTTAAGTAATAAAATAAATTTTTCATATTGCGCGTTTACTCGCTCATTATCTAACTTATGCGGGTAGGGCAACGCCTTGTTTAAAATAGTTTTATCGTTAAAAATCGGTAAGGGTTGCGTAATCGAAGAAGAGGGAAGAGGGGTCGGAGGTGAAATATGTACCTGAGGATCGATCCGTTTTGGATCGACCACCTCCTTACCGCTACGGAGGGTTATAGCGTTGGCGGTTTCCCTTGGATTGGGCTCCGTGTTCCCTGGCAGTGCCCCCATGGCGCGTTCTGACATGAGTCGCGCCAGCTGTCCAACTTGGAGTTCTAAATTTTTTAGCGATCCGGTGATGTTCCGGATATTAGACTCGTTGGACGCGACATAACGATTAAAATTTTCCTCCACCGGGGATGGCTTCATAGGAGGGGGAGGAGGAAACGTTGGCGCAAAAGGAGGGGGAGGGGGACGCTGCGCGTAGTTCGGGTTGCTCTAGGAGAAATTCGGATGGTTCCTCCAACCCGGATTATAGTGGCTACTATAAGGGTTGTTTTGAAATGAGGGACGCACCGGATTTCCCATGTAGTCCACGAATTCGTCGACTACGCAGACGTTGGAGGGGGGGAGAAAACAAGGCGGAGTGGAGGAGGAAACAGACATCTCCGCCACCTGCTTAGTTAGCCTTTCCACTTGGAGGGCTAGCTGAGTAGTGGCATCCACTTCAAAAATGCCCGCCTGCTTAGGGCGTGCCCGCAGGACATTCCACTGGTAGGCGTTCACCGCCATTTCCTCGAAAAGGGCCTGGGCGGCCTCGGGGGTCTTATTGTTCAGAGTGCCCCCGGCAGCCGCGTCAATCATTTGACGCGTCTGACTATTCAGTCCATTATAAAAAATTTGTACCTGCAACCACGTTGGTAGAGCGTGGTGCGGGCACCGGCGGAGGAATTCCTTAAAGCGTTCCCAAGTCTCGTAAAGAGACTCGGAGTCGTTTTGGACGAACGAAGATATGTCCGCCCGCAGTCTTGCAGTTTTCGCGGGCGGAAAATACTTCGTAAGGAATTTTTCTGCCAATTCCGCCCAGGACGTGATGGATCCCCGCGGGAGGGAGAGTAACCACGCCTTAGCCTTGGACTTAAGAGAGAACGGAAAAAGGCGCAAACGAATGGCGTCATCAGTGACGCCATTAATCTTAAAAGTATCGCAAATTTCAAGAAAATTAGACAAGTGATTGTTGGGGTCCTCATCCGGCTGTCCGTCGAACTGCACGGCATTTTGGATCATTTGAATCACACTTGACTTAATTTCAAAACTATTGTTGGCCACAGCGGGCCGAACAATACTCGACCCCGTATCATCCAAGTTGGGCCGAGCGTAATAAGACATAGTACGCTCGGCCGGTTGGGCATTATTCGGGTCGGCCATAGAAGAAGAAGAGGGTTCTCCGATAGATTCTGCGGGGTCTAAAAAGGGAATTCGACGGAGAGATCGGATACGCGCAAGAGAGCGGTCGATCTCGGGGTCGAATTCAAGATTTTCAGAACTCGAAGGTTGTCCACGGGTCATACACCCTAAAAAAAAACGAAAGGGGGAAGGATTTTTTTTTGTATAAAATTTTTTATTTGAAAATAAAGTAAAATTAATAGAGTCCCGGATTCAATATAACAACCGTGCTCCCCGACAACGGCGCCAAAAACTTGATGGCCGCGGAACAGAGACCTACTGTGGTTGGTTCGAAATGGTCAGATTCCGCGGGCCGGTTAGAAGATTGAGTTTTCTAACGAAAGGAGGCAAGCGCACCTATCGCAAGTAGTACTCGGTATTCGGGAAAATACCGAGGTCGTATTATTCTCGGGGACGCGTTGATTATATCTACTCTTCCAGGAACACTATTATCTTACTAACAGTAAGGTGGGATTTTTTAGTTTAATTAAAATGGAAAGAAAGAAAACGGAATTTTGCTAAATTTGTTCGATGACGGGTTAACGCTCGGCATCGAATCGGATTAAGACTAAAATAATTCTTAACAATTATTAAACTTTGTTTTTAATTTAATAAAAGGCACTTGGCCGTGGAGGTTCCAAGAACATGAGCTCACCTTGGTCTAGGGATATCGCTCACCTGGGCGCTAAGGCTATTCGACCGAACGTTAGTCCGACGAAGGATTCCCCTTAACGCCCGCATTACGCTAAGAACCCCGCTATTGGGTGGGGGACCCAATCCGACAGAACTACGTTTGTCCTCTTTCGAGGGGGCGTACGCAGTTCTCTTTACCCAAGGGGGTTCGGTCCATACGTGCAGCCTCTCGGCGTCGCGTATGGATAACGGAAATAGAGCCCACACATCGATTATGTGGTCCTATGCGTCGTTAACCCGGGGTAAACCTTAAGTCCTTAAATTAAAATAAAAATAAAGTTGTTTTAATTATTTCAAATCATTTTTTATGTCTCAATGCTCTTCGATGCCGAAGGCTAAAAGAGATTAGCCACTCATCGGTATGGGGACGGCTTTATGTTTTTAGGTGAAGCGTGAGTGTTAAATTAAGCACTGAACAATTATAAGAGAAAACACGAAAAATAGGACAATTAGATAAATTTAAGGCTAATTGATGCAGGCACTCACGCACACTTCAAAACCATAAAGAAAATTAAATAAAGCAAGACCTACTCAAATGAGTAGGCGGAAATAAATGCACACACACACACACTCTTCTTAATTGAAGAAAGCGATAAATAAAGCGGTAAAATTATCTCCTACACGCACGCACTCTACATAATTGAGAAGGCGATAAAATTGCAAGTCCCGGCTCAAATGAGTGTGCGGGAGTAAATCTATCTCATACATGCACGCACTCTACTTGAAATTAAAACACACACACACACACTCTACAGAAATGAAAACACACGCACCCACACAAAGTTTTCCTACTCAAGTGAGTAGGAAGAAAATGAAAGCAGTAAAAAGACAAGTCCCACTCAAACGAGTGGGCGGGAAATGAAAGCAGAGCGCCATTTAACTCTTAACGAGTAGGCGAAAATAAATGCATACGCACACACGCACTCTACAGAAATGAAATAAAGCAGTAAAACCTAACTCATACACGCACACACACTTGCGAAAATGAGAAAAACGAAGAGCTCAGAAAATTAAAACGACTGCATTTCTACCGCTAGAATGCGGTAGAAATGCATAAAAAGTGAAAATAAAAATTAACCGGAGCGAAAATTTTTGCAAATAAACGCAAAATGGAAGTACTCGAAAAATTAATACAACTGCATTTCTACCGCTAGAATGCGGTAGAAATGCATAAAAAGATGAAATAAAAATTAAAGGGACTAAAAGTTTTGCAAAAAAAAAGTTAAAACAAAGTGAGCGAAAAATTATAACGACTATATTTTCATTCTTATATTTTTATAAAAACTCCTAAAAAGTGAAAATAAAACAAAAAGGACAAAAGGTTTTACAATCCTAAAGAGCCTAAGTTAAAAAAAAATGAAAATAACACTTTTAGATGAGTTTTTATAAAGCCTTATGAATGAAAAAATAGGAAAAAGGAGAAAAGCTAAATCTAAAAAGGTGCAGAAAATGAAATTTAAATGGACGGCACAACGGCTAGAAATGCCGATAAATCCTAAATCTAACTAAGTTATGAAAGCAAAAAAGATGAAAACATAAAAGAAATACAAAAAGATGAACGAAAAATTGCTTAAGTAGGCGCATTCAAATGGATTATTCATACTAGTTAAGAGAGAAAAATTCATATTTCATTAAAGTAAAAACCCTAATACAAACTAAGAGAGAGAGAGGGGGGAGAAATTCTCCTTACATAGGTATGGAATCCAATTGGGCAGCACCTCCCCTAAGCAAAGTGGTCAAAAAGTGGACAAAATAAGCTTCCTGGAAGCTCTTATTTATAGGCAAATTTTCGGGTTGGTCACGCCCTAGGTCACGGGTGTGACAGGGGGGCGTGTCACTACTATTCATGAGCTGACCGGTTGACTTGACTGGAGCTTTGACTTCGGGGCGAAAACGTGGCGGTCACGCCCCAGGTCACGGGCGTGACAGGGGGGCGTGACCGGGGGAGCTGGCAGTTTGATGTCGGCAGCGTTGACAGGTTGACTAATCTTGCGGGTCGGCCTCGACACGGGCGTGACAAGCCTTGACACGGGCGTGACGTTGGGCGTGTCGGGCACGGGTCAGTGAAATTGCTGACTTTGACTGCCTGGTTGCATTGAGAGCCTGACACGCCCGTGTCGGGGGTGACACGGGCGTGACATGGCTGAAAAAAATATTTTTCTGCAAAAAATTAGAAAAACAAAAAAGCTAAGTTAGAAAATAAAAATTACAAAAAGGAAACAATTTATTAAATAAAACAAACAAAAAAGACAAAAATAAAGTAAAATGACATAATTAAAATACAAAAATATAGGTATATTTACAACTCATCAGTGTTGTGTAGGACGTGGTGATTGGTTGAATGGTTTCAACGCATAACCAACCGGTCTGTCCGTAGTATATGGCATCGGGCCCCGGCCGGACCTACTGCTATATGCAATGTGACGGATAGGGGTGTTACAAATTGGTATCAGACTTCTGGTTTCGGTCAAGCTTAAATGAATTCGTGGACGAATTCACTTTAAGGGGTGGTGAGCACATGTGTGCGTCATCATTATAACATGAAAAGAACCCATGAATGTCCACTTAGGAATGAAAATATACATGTTTGAGGAATCTGCGTGTTCCTATTATTGCTGTTTGCATTAATTTTTGGGTCGCTTATTGGTGTTTTGCACGATTATAGGTGACCAGAAGTGGTGCTGGGCCGTCTGAACGGCCAGGTTCTGAGGCGAGCAGTGCGCCAAGTGATGCGCCTGCAACACCTCCGTCTGCCGAGACCATTAGGTTGGTGGCAGAAGCGGTCATGGCAATGATCAATGAGCATCCTGTAAGGCAGGTGCAGCAGCCTGCTCCTGCTGTAGAGCAAGTACCGCTTCAGACGGCAGAGCAAAGGAGGGTTGAGCAAGTAGTTTTGGAGCCAGAGTTGCCTAGGAGAGCAACTGAAATACAACTGAAGCACGTGATGGGTTTTCATCCACCGGTATTCACGGGGGCAGAAACCCCAACCCAAGCAGAGGATTGACTCTCAAGGGTCAACAGGGTGATGACTGCGACGGAAACGGAAGAGTGGCAGAAGACCACTATAGCGACTTTCCTTTTGGATGGGGACGCAAGACTATGGTGGGAAGGCCTAGAGCTACATCAGTTGCAGGGAAGGCCGTTGGCCGAAGTTTCGATGGAGGAGTTTGTGAGACTGTTCATGGCTCGATACCTCCCCTCGGCGCAGAGAATTGCGCTAGAAAGCGAATTTCAGAAGTTGGTGCAAGGGGATTGCACCGTTGATGAGTACCTCCACGAGTTTACTCGGTTGGGGAGATATGTCGGCGCTACCTTCGCAGACGAGGAGCGCAAGACGAGCCGCTTCTACGAAGGGCTAAGGGATGATTTAAAGTTGCTACTATCGGGGCCCAAGGCGCAGGGTTTCATGACCCTGGTCAGTTCGGCACGGTCCTTGGAGAAGGACATGAAGAATGTCCAAGCGAAGAAGGAATCCAGTAGTAAGAAAGCGAAGTTCAAAGCGCCGACTACGTCGAAGTCGGGCTACCGAAAATTCTTCAAAAAGGCTAGGATGTCAGGTCCAGCCTCTTCTACGGGTGCCTCGGGGGCAACTACCAATCGAACCCCGGGCGCTTGCTTCACGTGTGGTAAGACGGGGCATTTTGCCCGTTATTGCTGGAGTGGAAGCTCAAAGTCCGAAAGGAAACAAGGAGCTACCTACGAGGAAAAGGGTAAAGCGGTGGAGTCGACCGCGTCCCACTATGCTCCGACTCAGCCTAGAGTCTATAACTTGGGCCAGCAGGAGGCCATCAAGCAAGCGGATGTGGTGACAGGAATGAGTTAATTTATAGCAAGTTAACTTTAATACCGTTATCTATTGCTTGTTAGCCTAATATTGTTTATATAGGCTTTGTTGTGATTAGCGATAGTCCGGCACGGGCACTGTTCGATACGGGAGCTTCACACTCCTTCTTGTCCGAAAGCTTTATATCGCGCATCGGAGTCCCTTCTTCGATGGCGAAGGACAAGTTGGATGTGCTGCTACCGAATGGGTGCTCGATGCGTGCGGACAGGGTGTGCGCCGTAAAGGTTCACATTGGGAGCCAAGAGTTCGGCTTGCTAGCGTCATTATTGCCGCTAGTAGAGTTCGACGTGATCTTTGGAATGGATTGGCTTTCGGAGCAGAAAGCTTGGATTGACTGTGACCGGAAGGAGGTCAAGCTGGGTGTAGGGCGGGAGACTACATTCGAGGGGCTAAAGGGGTCGAGCAAGACACTGATGTCTGCTCTTCAGGTGGTGAAGGCGGTTCGTGCTGGTGCAGAGCTGTTCTTCGCAATAGTGGGGGCTGTAGAGCCAAGGTCCACGCTGGATAGCATTCCCGTGGTCTGCTAATACCCCGATGTGTTCCCGGATAGTCTTCCCGGAGCCCCACCGCAGCGGGAGATCGATTTCACCATCGAGCTTGTGCCGGGTGCCAAGCCCGTGTCACGTGCTCCTTATAGGTTGGCGCCAAAGGAGATGGTGGAGTTGAAGGTTCAGCTGGAGGAGCTGATGGAGCAAGGTTATGTGCGTCCAAGTTCGTTGCCTTGGAGCGCACCGGTCCTCTTCGTTAAGAAGAAGGACGGAAGTATGCGGCTGTGTATCGATTACAGAGAACTGAACAAGTTGACGGAGAAGAATAAGTACCCGATCCCGAGGATTGATGATCTCTTTGATCAGTTAGTCGGATCGTCGGTATACTCCAAGTTGGACTTGAAGTCGGGGTACTACCAGCTGAGGATCAGGGAGTGTGATATCCCGAAGACGGCGTTCAGTACGAGGTATGGGCATTTCGAGTTCACGGTCATGCCGTTTGGACTGACGAATGCGCCATCGGTATTTATGGATCTAATGAACAGGACGTTCCGAGATTTCCTGGATCGCTTTGTGATCGTCTTTATTGACGATATTTTGGTGTACTCGCAGTGCGAAGAAGATCACTTCAAGCACTTGCATTTAGTGTTGGAGACTTTGAGGAGGAATGAGCTTTATGCGAAGTTCTCCAAGTGCGAGTTCTGGCTACCCTCGGTAGCGTTCCTTGGTCATATAGTGAGTGGGGAAGGTATAGCGGTGGATCCGGCGAAGATTGTTGCGATACGGGAGTGGCCTGTGTTGTCTTCTATCGCGGAAGTCCGTAGTTTTCTCGGGCTTGCCGGATATTACAGGCGCTTCGTAGAGAACTTCTCGCGGATAGCTTTACCTCTCACGAAGTTGACAAGGAAGGATCAGAGATTCTTGTGGACGCAAGAGTGCGTGCAAGCTTTTGAGGAGCTGAAAAGGCGGTTGACCACGGCGCCAGTGCTTAGTTCGCCGAGTGGGACCAAGGGCTTCGAGGTGTATAGCGACGCTTCGGGTAGTGGCTTGGGCTGCGTGTTGTTGAAGTATGGGAGCATGATAGCGTATGGATCGCGTCAGTTGAAGGTGCATGAAAGAAATTATCCGGTGCACGACTTGGAGTTGGCGGCCGTGATATTTGCACTCAAGTTGTAGAGGCACTACCTTTACGGCGTGAGGGTCGATATATATACCGATCACAAGAGCCTAAAATACTTGTTGGATCAGAAGGACCTTAATATGAGGCAGAAGAGGTGGATGGAGTTCCTAGGGGACTACACCTTCAAAATACATTATGTACCCGGGAAGGGCAACGCAGTTGCGGATGCGCTGAGCCGCAGGGCTCCCGCCCAAGCCAATTGGTTGTCGGTGCATGATGAGCGGCTAGTACGGGAGTTGGAGGAGCTTGAGATCTGTTGCGTTGACAGGCAGACGAGCGCCAAAGCAATGTTAAACTGGACAGAGGTGCAGTATGACCTGGCTGACCGGGTTCGGCAGGCATTGGAGTTAGATGACTCCATGAAGGAGCTTATGGAGGCCGCTCTGGATGGGTAAAATTCCCAGTTCTCGGTGGAAGATGGTTTACAGAGGAAGGATCATCGGTTGTGCGTCCCGAGTGGGGGTAACCTCCGGGCGGAGTTGATGTATGAGGCTCATCATACCAAGTACTCAATCCACCCAGGGAGCACGAAGATGTATCGTGACCTCAAAAAGTTGTTTTGGTGGCCGAGGCTCAAGAAAGATGTGGCGTTGTACGTGGCTAAATGCCAAACGTGCGCCTTGGTGATGGCGGAATGCCAAAAGCTGGGAGGATTTCTGAAGTCCTTGCCTATACCGGAGTGGAAATTCGACGATATATCTATGGACTTTGTGCACGGGTTGCCAAGGTCGCAGAAGGGGAACGACGCTATATGGGTGATCGTAGATCGGCTAACCAAGGTGTCGCACTTCATTCCGCATAGGAAGGATGATCTAGTGGAGAAATTGGCAAAGTTGTATGTTGACAATATTGTTAGGCTGCATGGTGTGCCCCGTAGCATTATGAGTGATCGCGATGGGCGGTTCACGTCAAATGATTGGAGGTTGGTGCAGCAGATGCTGGGGACAAAGTTAAAGTTCAGCACAGCTTTCCATCCGCAGACGGATGGGCAGACCGAGAGGGTCAATAGAACGATGGAGGACATGCTACGCATGTGTGTTTTGGATTTCGGTAAGCATTGGGAAGACCACCTGTATTTGGTGGAGTTCGCGTACAACAACAGCTACCAAGCGAGTATACAAATGGCGCCCTTCGAGGCCCTGTATGGTAGGAAGTGTCGCACGCCGTTATCGTGGCTTGAAACGGGCGAGGCAAGGTTGTACAAGAAGCAGGAGGTGGAGAGTGCTACCTCGTTAGTGCGGATCATTCGGGAGCGCTTGTTGATCGCTCAGGACCGGTAGGCGAAGTATTACAATGCCAAGCACCGGAACGTGGAGTTCGCGGTAGGCGATTGGGTATATCTGAAAGTGAAGCCATTCAAGGGGGTTTCGCGGGTGAGACGCTTGAAGAAGCTGAGCCCAAGATACCTTGGACCTTTTGAGGTTCTGGAGCGAGTCGGCGAAGCTGCATACCGTTTGAAGCTATCGGTGGAGTTGAGTGGATTACATAATGTGTTCCACATTTCTGTGTTGCGGAAGGCGGTGCAAGAGCCTTTGCAGGTGATCGCGGCTGACCAAGTGCCGGTGGACGAAGGGTTGACGACTAGGGTCAAGCCCATTCGTATCGAAGATGTTGAGGTCAAGAGACTCCGTAACAAGGAGATCCGGATGGTTAAGGTCCGGTGGGATAATTGCGGGCGTGAGGAGCTCTCTTGGGAACGGGAGCAGACTATGCTCGAGGAGTACCCGGAATTGTTCCGCTCAGGTACTATTTTACGTTAAGTCCTGTTTTTCCTTTATTAATTTCGTGGACGAAATTCTTTAAGGGGGGTAGAATTGTAACACCCCAAAATTGTTGTAGGAGCGACGGGGATCGAATTTGGCCAAGACAGATTTTTGGTGCAGGTGACAAGGGCCCCGACACGGGCGTGTCGGAGGCCGTGTCGGGCGTGTCGAGCTCGGGCCGTGTCGTCGACCAGTTCAGGTCGACGATGGTCGTGTGGTGGAACACGGCCTAGGACACGGGCGTGTCCCAGGCCGTGTCACACCTCTGCTGTGCGGTTGGGTACACGGGTAATGACACGGGCACGAACACGGGCGTGTCTAGTTTGACACGGGCGTGTCCGATGCCGTGTCACCAAGCCGTGTACCTCTCTGACTGCGAAGTGTTGATTTATTGCACACGGGGGGCGTGACACGAGTCCCGACACGGGCGTGTCGCAAGCGACACGGGCGTGTCGGAGGCCGTGTCACATGCTGCGTGCTGGTTTTCAATTTTGGTCGAGACGGCGAATGAGCTACACGGCTAGGCACACGGCCGTGTGCCAACCCGTGTTCGGCCCAGATTTTATGATTTTGGATTTAATACGGGCCATTCGTTTCCTTGGCTTTGGATCCGATGGTGGGGGGCTGCTCCTGGGTGGTTATAGTCGGGAAATAGGGTTTAGAAACCCATTTTCCATTGGCCAATCTCTCTCTAAAGGTTAGAGAGAAGGGAGAGCAAGGAGGAAGGAGGAGTCCAAGATCCGGCCGCCGGAAGAGCTTTGGAGCTCCGAATCGCGATCCGAGTCCAGATCCGCGGAGGCAACGCCGTTGCGGTGCTTTACAACCGTATAGTTTTTGATGGCGCCGCGGAAGAACGCAAGGGTAACGATTTCTCATCCTTGGGCATGTGAAGCCCTCTTTTCCTTTGCATAGGAAGCCCGCTCTCGCGAGTGAGCGAAGAGTTGGAGCGTTCCTTGGGGTAGATATGTGAAGTCCCCCTTGTGTATAGTCCGTATGCGAAAACAGACGTAGGCATTGTGTGTGAAGCCTATTCGGACATGTAGAGCCGGATCGGTGATGTTGCATTGCATTTGAACCGGGCAAGAATCTGGATGTTTGAGTATTTTCGGGTTTTCTACGTGGTAGATTGCATCAGGGAGCCTTGGAGATTAACTCCAAGGTGCACCCGGAAAACTGGGCAAAAGCGGGTTTTGCCAACACGGTGGCCGGGGGCCAACGTGAACATAACCGGGTTATGTGATCATTGTGGTGGAAACGGGACTCGGTGAGTCTTGGCCTGCGCATATGGCTTAAATTGTCGTTGCGGTATGAGCACGGGTCAGGCGGAACCGTACCCGGTCTATGTCGTTCGGTAGGACCATTGGCATGGATGAGGGTCTTCGGCGGTCTATGGCTTAAATTGCCGTGACCAAGGCCAATAAGACAAAATGCTCATATGGATGACCGTCCAAGAGGCGGTGGTGGATTGGGAACGTCTATGGCTTGAATTGACGTGACGTTGGCCGGTTCGCCGAGAATGTGCCCTGAGTGCACGGGGTGTGTGGCTGTGTGATCCTACGCCTGTGGTGAAGTGCAAATACTTTATATAAATGCCTATGCTAATAAAGTGCAGGGAAAGAGCATCGCCGCCCCGAATGTGGGGGCGGGATCGTTATAATTTGGTCAGCATTGCTGACCGTTGCTATTGTTTGCCACCGGGCGGTGGTTTGTGACTTGCAGGTGCTGCGGAGCAGAGCGGGAAATAGCGGGCTAAAGCCCTTGTTGCTGTGCCGGCCCTCGAAGGCCTAATTGCTTATGTTTGTTTCCCGTTTTCATGTATGGCCGGCCTGCGTGCCGAAGTTTGGAAAACACTTCATTTTGTTAAGTGAACAATGTTAGGCCTTAAGGCCAGTTCTCTTTTGTGTATGATTACATTCCTGAGTTTGTAGTGGACATTCATGCTTTGTAGCAGGGTTCTTGTTCTCTTGCAACTATATAAAAAATTGCTTCCGCTAGGTGTTGTGTAGGACGTGGTGATTGGTTGAATGGTTTCAACGCGTAACCAACCGGTCTGTCCGTAGTATATGGCGTCGGGCCCTGGCCGGACCTACTGCTATATGCTATGTGACGGATAGGGGTTTTGCACCAGTCTTTTCGCACAATACGGCTCGTGTGCTTAGACAAAAATGGACCATAAAAAGTAAACCCTAAAACATCCTATTTATAATCCAAGAGATAAGTAGAACAACTTCCGTCATTATCCGCAGACCCAGGAATTTCATTCCAAAATTCAGCAAGTCTACATTTGACTCAGTACGGGCATTCGTCGAACTCAGCTCGTCGAACTCAGCGCCAAAAGCCAGCATTCGTCGAACTCATTCTTCGAACTCAGCTCGAAGAACTCTTGCACCAAAGGCCAGCAATTGTAAAAATCTGCTCGACGAACTCTGCACCAAAGGCCAGCATTCGTCGAACATCATTTATCGAACTCAGCTCGATGAACTCGGCATTAAAGTCCAGCATTCATCAAACTTAGCTCGACGAACACAGTACTTAGATCATGAATTCGACTAGACAACCCTTGTCTCGACAAATCGTCGAGTATCTACAGCATACATGACGAATCGACGAGTATCATTCTATACTCGACGAATCGTCGAATATCCATAGGATATACGACGAACTCAATGCCAACCTTCAACCAAATCAACACTTGACTCGACGAAAGCGTTGAATGGACTCAACGCTAAAAACGCCTTCTGCGTTAATACATTGAGTGAGCTCAATACACTCCATTCCTAAGACTCATATCCATCAAGTCAACACTTTGACTCGGCAAATCGTTAAATGGAGTCAACACACTCAACGCTTAAGTGCAATACTCGATGAATCAACTCCTTGACTCGATTAATCATTGAACACACTCAAATCACTCAACGCCACCTTTCGACGAGTCAACCCTTAACTCAATGAAGGAGTTGAGTGGTCTCAATATACTCGACGCATTTGCCTTAGAATATTTTAAGTCCATTTGCTCATTATATGAGCTATACCATACAGATTCAAACTCCCAATTTCTCCACAATCTTATGTGTGACCATGATAGACTCATAATGAGTTGGCAGTGAGGCTACATGCTTGATCACTTCCAAATCACCATGGTAACCCCAATAGAACCATCTTCAGATCCTTCTCCAGAGATTGGGTTGTATTATCCAGGACCAGAAAGCCCTGCATCATAGGACCTGAGAGTTGCAACCTTAGATCATCATGAGTCTTTCGTAAAATCGGTTGGTCTTGCACTCCTCATCAGTGAAAGTAGAGCCAGAATAATGTCCCAATTTCAAGAACTCATGTAGGTAGTCGTCCATGCTACTCTCACCCTAAGTCAGTCTCTAAAACGGATTCTCCATATCTATTTTCTGCGCTGACCGGATTGTAACACCCCCGATTTTTTTCTGCGATTATTTAATTCTCGTTTTGCGTTACGATGACGCGTTTCCGTGGCTTGTGCCATTTGTGGAGTGTGGTTTAACTCCTTAGAACTGAGTGCCCTATTCTGTAGCCTGTTGGCAATATCTCCCTAGCAAGCCGAGTCGTTTTGGGTGACCCGGTGTGGCCTCTCGGCAAAATGTTTGTGTTTGGCTTTATTTGGGTATAACTCGAGTTCTGTTCTTCGAAAGTTAATTTCGACTTCATCGTTGTGTTCGTAGCATGGGTATTTAGCTACGGTGCCAATTTCGTCGAATTCCGAGGTAGTTCGGTTTTCGGGTCGTTTGGAGTGTTAATAGTAAATGTATTTTATTTTAATTTGAAAGGCTTGTCCTGTAGCCTTCAGATTTTTTGACTGAACATTAAATTCTTGCGGGAGAATTTATTGAGCAGTTATTCTTCTTGCTTAGGTGGCGGCCTGGTATTGGCTTGCCCTTTTAGAATTCTCTTATTTTTAAGAGATTAGGCAGTTCCTGTTCGGTTGTACTGAACCGACGTGTCAGGCTTAGGTATAAAAGCCTTATTTAGAAGTGGCGGACCCACTTCTTTTCTTCTTCTTCTTCCTGAGAAAGAAGACCGTCGCCTGTGTTGTTCGCGGAAAACAGAGGAGAAAACCGCCGGCCTGCTTCCCCTTCGGACGGTGATTCCGGGCTTGTTCGTGGACGGATTTCGATTCCGAAAGCGGCGTTGTCTTGCTCTCGCTCAGATCTTCATTTCGACGGTAAGATATTTGATTTTCATGGAGTTTTAGGAGACTTGGATTTCCGGTTCTTGTGGTTTTCCGCCATTAATGTACGGTTTGCTTGTTAGGTGCTTCTCCTTCTAGTGCAAAACGAAGAGGAGGGAAAGCCAACCAAGCTTCGCCGGAAATCGAGGCAAGTGGTATTCTTGACCTTGCCATTGTTGTTCTTTGAAATTTGGAACGTTTCACGGTTAGCCCTAGGGTAGAAACCATGCTTATTCTCTTATTATCTTGCTAAGTTTTAGGGCTTAGATTCTCCTATGAGCCCCCTCCTTGGGTTGTTTGCTCCTCGTGCTAGTTGTGTTCACCATTTAGACTCCAGATTTGTAGTTCTAGTTGGGTGCTTTTGCGGGTGGAGCCGAGAGAGAGAGTGAGGGAGGTTGTTGTGGTAGGGCTCTGGTTAGAACTAGTCTTGGTAGACTCTCGAGTTTTGGTGTTGAGTGTGGTGCACACACTCAAAGCCAAAAGCCGCCCGGATTTGGCGTTGAGTGTGGTGGACACACTCAAAGCCATAGTTCGGTTTGTTCTTTGCGGCTGAGCGGTGGGGTGATTGAGTGGAAATTTTCGTCTAAGTCAAAATCGACGGGAATCACTAAGTGATTCACGCCGATTTCGACGTGTATCGTCAGTGATTCCCACCGATCGGCGAGAATCAACCTTGATTCCCGCCGATTCGGCGAGAATCATCCTTGATTCCCGCCGATTCGGCGAGAATCATTCTGGATTCCCGCTGGTCGTCGAGAATCATCCTGCATTCTCGCCGATTCGGCGAGAATTGTCCTGCATTCCCGCCGATTCGGCGAGAATCAGTCGGCATTCCCGCCGACCTTCTCTTGTTGGCATTGGCTTAGGGTTCTCCTGCGGAAGTGAACTTTGGCGTAGAGTGAGTTGACCTCACTCAACACCAAAGCTGTTTTGGCGTTGAGGGAGGTAGACTCACTCAACGCCACTGTTAGGTTTTGTGGTTTTGCTGAAGGCGTTGAGGGAGTGGACCTCACTCAACGCCATGGCTGTTCTGGCGCTGATTGAGGCTAACTCACTCAACGCCAAGGTCTGGTTAGGCACTGAGTGGATTCCACCCAATGCCGAGCCGTGTTGAGTAACTTCAACACTATTTCTCTTTCCTCGATTTATGTTCCCGAGTGAGTTTCCTTGATTATATTTGTAGTTTCCTTGTCGGCCATGTTTTCTTTCCTAAAAGCCGAATCGTGGGATGTGGATAGGAGTGGTGGTTTGAAGCTCTTCATGGGGAAGGTGTTGTGTAATCTACCCAAGGCCACTCTTATTCTTCTATCTTGCTCCAGGTATGGGCTGGGCAAGGGGGTGGAAGGTCCCTTGTGCTCTATCATGTAGACCCCTGAGCTTGTTGGCATGGAAGTTGGTGGTTGGGGGACTAAGTTTGCCTCCAACCCGGATCTATGCTGTTGTTTTGCTACTACCATCTCCCACAGCTTAGGGTGTTAGGAGTTTCTTTCTTGGTAGATTGCAACACTTTGGGCTCTTGGTAGCCTAGTAGGCCCTGCAGGATGTTGTTCCTGAGCTGAGTTGATGCTGTTTCCTCACACGTAGTGCATTTCTTGTCGTCCTATTTTGGACAGTTGTGACTCTTTCTACGACATGTTTTTCAGTTACTTTTTCCCCTTTGGTTGACTCTTTCATGCAGTTTTTACCTTGTTTTGCTTGCTGAGGTATTCTGTTTTCTTTTGGAATGCCTCAGGTTCTGAGCTATAGCCAGTCTGGTGGCTAGTTTGAGGTGGTGTTGTTGGTGGTCTCTTGGGCTTTGGAGATCCGTTTGCCTTGTTGGTGAGGTAGTTTTTAGTACTTTCTTACAGACTTACATATGTGCCAGTGGGTTCGTGTCAGGTTGTTGGCGCCCACTGGTAGTTTTTACCTTTGTACTGGATATATTACTTATGTTGCTACCGTCTTCTGGAGATAGTCTACTTGCTCTGAGAAGGATTTATGCTAGGTTGTTTGTTACTTTAAACCATAATGATTCTTATAAGTAAGCTCATGATCAGCATGTTTTATAAAACTAAATCACTATTTTCCAAGCAACGTATAAAGGTCGTTTTCCTATATATAGTACCAATTAAATGTAGAGTCTTGCATAGTATGAGTGGTTCTCTTGAAACTCTTATACACCCTTTAGGATGCTAAACCTGAATAAAGTAATTTTCCACAGCGCATAAGTATAGTTTTTAACTGTGGACTAGGTGATCCACCGAGCCGAGGGATACAGCCTCTAAAATATAACTGATTTTCTAATCATTAAGCTCATGATTTTCTTTCATAAAGAGTAGTAGTTGGTTTTGCCTGAGCGTCAGCAGTTATCCCCTGCTTGACGTGGCATCATGACGCGCGTTTTCTCATACTCTGATAATTATTTAATTCGGGGAAAATGCGGGTTGTGACAGGGATGAACCGTACCAAAAAAAATCTCGAGAACTCCTCCATTGAGATATCAGAGAGTTGCCTCCCAGCAAAGTTATGTAGCTCTAACTCATCCCACCATAACCTTGCTTCACTATCCTAAAGGAAAGTGGTTATCATAACCTTCTGCCACTCAGTCTCTATTGTTGACATGACTCTCTTAACCCTGAAAAGCCAGTCCTCAACTTGCGTTAGGGTATTAGTCCCCACAAACACTGGTGGAGTAAAACTCATCACGTGCTTTAGCTATTTTTCAGTTGCTCTCCTCTACACTATGGGCTCTGCCGCTACTTGATCCGCTACTATAGGTTCCACTAAGCCAAGCGATACGTGACCTAATCTAGGAGTAGGAGGCTGCACTTGTCTTCCTGTTTAGGCATTGATCATAGCAAACACTGTTTCAGCTACCATTCAGATGGTTTTAGTATAAGGAGGGGTCGCAGGCGCATCACTAGGCGCACTACTCTCCACAGAGTGCTGACATTGTGACTACTCTACACCACTCCAAGTCACTTATAATTGTGAAACACTCAATTTGGTGACAAACAATTGCCAAAAAGCAATCATAGGAATACACAGGTTCCTCAAACATGTGTATTTTCATTCCTAAGTAGAGATTCATGTGTTCTTTTAATGTTATAATGGTAATGCAAATACATGTGCTCACCACATCTTAAAATTATTTTCCCGCGAATTCAAATAAGAAAGACCATCACAAGAGTCTGATACCAATTTGTAACACCCCCATCCATCACATAACATATAACAGAAGGTCCGGCCGGGGACCAATGCCATATACTATGAATAGTCAAAGGAGTTACTAATTGAAACCATAATCCAATATCACGCATCCTATCACAGAGTGCATTCTAGCATTAGTAATTTAAAGGTTAAAAGGAACCCAACCAATTGAATTTCCACTAACGCAAAGAGTAGGAATGACAAACTAAATACACAGATAGTTTTGGCCTTAAGGCCTTACATTGTTTAACTTAAATAAAATTATTTTACATACATCGGTACGCAGGCCGACCACATATGAACGATAAAGTAAACGGGTAATTTACTTTTGCCTTCAAGGGCCAGCTTAGCGATCCTGGGCTCCAGGCTGCTATTTCCTGCTTAGCTCGACTGCACCTGTATGAAACATTCCACCGCATGGTGGCGAATAATAGCAACGATCAGCATTAGCTGACCAAATTATAACGACCACACCCCGCACTCGGGGTGGTTGTGCTCCTTCCTTGCAGGCATTAGTATAACTAAATATGGGTTTCCATAAAGTGAAACTTAAGCACCATTCACCACAGACGTTAGCACTGCAGGCCATATGCCCTGTACACTTATGGAACATTATCGGTGTACTGGAATTCCCAGGGTCCCACCTCTATTCTCAGCGATTTTTAGTATATCTTAAGCATTCTCTAGTCTTTTCAGGACGAAGCCAAAGACACACCACTATGGATACGACAGAGTCACGGTGATCCCCGGGATATACTCATTGACTCACTCCAAGTCATACGACATAGGGCTGGGTATAGTTCAGCTCTTTCCTATTGCTCAAATCACCGGGCGCAACAAGCCACGATGCGGGTAAGCCTCCCCATTCCCATTCACTATCATACATAACTCTATCATGTTCAAAGGCTGGCACTCATGGCCACCTAAGCTGGGGTACACAAGCTCTCAGCTCACACTTGTTGGCCCCCTAGTATTCAAGAAACATGCCTCACAATCAATACAATGCTCACTGGGAGCTATCATCGGAGGTAGCTGTAACACCCCTATCCGTCACATAGTATATAACAGTAGGTCCGGCCGGGGACCGACGCCATATACTACGGACAGACCGGTTGGTTACGCGTTGAAACCATACAACCAATCACCAACGTCCTACACAGAGTCATTCTAGCGGAAGCAATTTATTAAGTTGCATAATTACAAGAACCCTGTTAAGCAAGAATGTCCACTACAGAAATAACAATAGGAATGAAAAATACAAAAGTACCGGCCTTATGGCCTTACAAGGTTTGCTTAACAAAACATGTCTTACATACTTCGGCTCGCAGGCCGGCCATACATGAAATAAACAGAAAGCATAAAAGGGTTAGGCCTTCGAGGTCCAGCACCGCAACATGGGCTTTAGCCCGCTATTTTCCTCTCGGCTCCGCAGCACCTGCAAGCACAAACCACCGCCCGGTGGCAAACAAAAGCAACGGTCAGCTATGCTGACCAAATTATAACGATCCCGCCCCCAAAATCGGGGCGGCGATGCTCTTTCCCTGCACTTTATTAGTATAGGCAATACATTAGTGTGAACACACATCATCACAGGCGTAGGCTCGCACGGCCACACACCTCGTGCACACAGGGCACATTCACGGCGAACCGGCCAACGTCACGTCAATTCAAGCCATAGACGTTCCCGTTCCACCACCGCCTCTTGGACGGCCAACCATATGAGCATTTTGCCTTCCTGGCCTTGGTCACGGCAATTTAAGCCATAGACCGCCGAAGACCCTCATCCATGCCAACGGTCCGACCGAACGACATAGACCGGGTACGGCTCCGCATGACCCGTGCTCATATCGCAACGGCAATTTAAGCCATATGCGCAGGTCAAGACTCACCGAGTCCCGTTTCCGCCACAACAATCACATAACCCGGTTATGTTCACGTTGGCTCCCCGGCCATCGTGTTGGCAAAACTCGCTTTTGCCCAGTTTTCTTGGTGCACCTTGGAGTTAATCTCCAAGGCTCCCTGTTGCAATCTACCACGTAGAAAACCCGAAAAACGCCCAAACACCCGGAGTCTTCCCCGGTTCAAATGCAATGCAACATCACCGATCCGGCTCTACTTGTCCGGATAGGCTTCACACACAATGCCTATGTTCGTTTTCGCATACGAACTCTACACAAGGGGGACTTTACATATCTACCCCAAGGAACGCTCCAACTCTTCGCTCACTCGCGAGAGAGGGCTTCCTATGCAAAGGGAAAAAGGGCTTCACATGCCCAAGGATGAGAAATCGTTACCCTTGCGTTCTTCCGCGGCGCCATCGAAAACTATGCGGTTGGAAAGCACCACAACGGCGTCACCTCCGCGGATCTGGACTCGGATCGCGATTCGGAGCTCCGAAGCTCCTCCGGCGGCCGGAACTTGGACTCCTCCTTCCTCCTTGCTCTCCCTTCTCTCTAATCTCTTAGAGAGAGAATGGCTAAAGGAAATGAGGGTTCCCAACCCTAAATCCCGGCTAAAACCACCCAGGAGCAGCCCCCCACCGTCGGATCCAAAGTCAAGGAAACGAACGGCCAAGATTAGATCTGAAATCATAAAATCTGGGCCGAACACGGGTTGCAACACGGCCGTGTGCCTGGCCATGTCACCCATTCGCCATCTCGATCGATACGAAAAACCAGCACACGGCCTTTGACACGGCCTCCGACACGCCCGTGTCACCTGCGACACGCCCGTGTCGGGACCCGTGTCACACCCCCCGTGTGCAATCGACCAACACTTCGCAGTCAGAGAGGTACACGGCCTTGTGACACGACATCAGACACGCTCGTGTCAAATTTGACACGCCCGTGTTTGTTCCCGTGTCACGGCCCGTGTACCATACTTGCAGATTCCCTGGAGTGACACGGCCTGGGACACGCCCGTGTCCTAGGCCGTGTTCTGTAACTAGACGATCGTCGACCGCCAAAGCGTCGACCGCACGACCCGTGGCCGAACACGCCTGTGTCACGCCCGTGACATGCGCCACGTGTCACGCCCGTGTCACGCCCGTGACACGCCCGTGACACCTGCTCCAAAATTCAGACTGGGCTTAAAACATCACCCGTCCCTATTTTGAGTTTCGGGGTGTTACAACTCTCCCCCTTAAAAGAATTTTGCCCACGAAATTTACTAAAGGAAAACCATAGGAACTTAAAACTTTTAACGGTACCTGAGAAGAAAAACTCCGGGTACTCCTCCTGCATGGTTTGCTCCCTTTCCCAAGAGAGCTCCTCCCGACCGCAATTATCCCACCGGACTTTAACCATCCGGATCTCCTTGTTACGGAGCCTCTTGACCTCTGCATCTTCAATACAAACGGGCTTGACCTTAGTCGTCAACCCTTCGTCCACCGGCACTTGATCAACTGCGATAACCTGCGAAGGCTCCTGCACCGCCTTCCGCAACACTGAAATATGGAACACATCGTGTAGCCCACTCAACTCCACCGATAGCTTCAAACGGTACGCAGCTTCGCCGACTCGCTCCAGAACCTCAAAAGGTCCAAGGTACCTTGGGCTCAGCTTATTCAAGCGTCTCACCCGCGAAACCCCCTTGAACGGCTTTACTTTCAAGTATACCCAATCGCCTACCGCGAACTCCACGTTCCGGTGCTTGGCATTGTAATACTTCGCCTGCCTGTCCTGAGCGATCAACAAGCGCTCCCGAATGATCCGCACCAATGAGGTAGCACTCTCCACCTCCTGCTTCTTGTACAACCTTGCCTCACCCGTTTCTAACCAAGACAACGGCGTGCGACACCTCCTACCATATAGGGCCTCAAAGGGCGCCATCTGGATACTCGCCTGGTAGCTGTTGTTGTATGCGAACTCCACCAAATACAGGTGGTCCTCCCAATGCTTATCGAAGTCCAGAACACACATGCGTAGCATGTCCTCCATCGTTCTATTGACTCTCTCGGTCTGCCCATCCGTCTGTGGATGGAAGGCTGTGCTGAACTTTAACTTTATTCCCAGCATTTGCTGCACCAATCTCCAATCATTTGACGTGAACCGCCAATCGCGATCACTCACAATGCTACGGGGCACGCCATGCAGCCTAACAATGTTGTCAACATACAACTTCGCCAATTTCTCCACTGGATCGTCCTTCGTATGCGGAATGAAGTGCGACACCTTTGTTAACCGATCTACGATCACCCAGATGGTGTCGTTCCCCTTTTGCGACCTTGGCAACCCATGCACAAAGTCCATAGATATGTCGTCGAATTTCCACTCCGGTATAGGCAAGGACTTCAGAAATCCTCCCGGCTTTTGGCACTCCGCCTTCACCAAGGCGCACGTTTGGCATTTAGCCATGTACAACGCCACGTCTTTCTTGAGCCCCGGCCACCAAAACAACTTTTTGAGATCACGATACATCTTCGTGCTCCCTGGGTGGATTGAGTACTTGGTATGATGAGCCTCGTACATCAACTCCGCCCGGAGGTTACCCCCACTTGGGACGCACAACCGATGATCCTTCCTTAACAAACCATCTACTACCGAGAACTAGGAATTTGACCCATCCAGAGCAGCCTCCATAAGCTCCTTCATGGAGTCATCTAACTCCAATGCCTGCTGAACTCGGTCAGCCAGGTCATACTGAACTTCTGTCCAGTTCAACATTGCTTTGGCGCTCGTCTGCTTGTCAACGCAACAGATCGCAAGCTCCTCCAACTCCCGTACTAGCCGCTCATCATGCACCGACAACCAGTTGGCTTGGGCGGGAGCCCTGCGGCTCAGCGCATCCGCAACTGTGTTGCCCTTCCCGGGTACATAATGTATTTTGAAGGTGTAGTCCCCCAGGAACTCCATCCACCTCCTCTGCCTCATATTAAGGTCCTTTTGATCCAGCAAGTACTTTAGGCTCTTGTGATCGGTGTATATATCGACTCTTATGCCGTATAGGTAGTGCCTCCACAACTTAAGTGCAAATATCACGGCCGCCAACTCCAAGTCGTGGACCGGATAATTCCTTTCATGCACTTTCAGCTGACGCGATCCATAAGCTATGACGCTCCCATGCTGCAACAACTCACAGCCCAAACCACTACATGAAGCATCGCTATACACCTCAAAGCCCTCGGTCCCACTCGGCGAACTAAGCACTGGCGCCGTGGTCAACCGTCTCTTCAGCTCCTCAAATGCTTGCACGCACTCCTGCGTCCACAAGAATCTCTGATCTTTCCTTGTCAACTTCGTGAGAGGTAGCGCTATCCGCGAGAAGTTCTCTACGAAGCGCCTGTAATATCTGGCAAGCCCGAGAAAACTACGGACTTCCGCAACAGAAGACAACGCAGGCCACTCCCGTATCGCAACGATCTTCGCCGGATCCACCGCTATACCTTCCCCACTAACAATGTGACCAAGGAACGCTACTGAGGGTAGCCAGAACTCGCACTTGGAGAATTTCGCATAAAGCTCATTCCTCCTCAAAGTCTCCAACACCAGATGCAAGTGCTTGAAGTGATCTTCTTTGCACTGCGAGTACACCAATATATCGTCAATAAAGACGATCACAAAGCGATCCAGGAAATCTCGGAACGTCCTGTTCATCAAGTCCATAAACACTGATGGCGCATTCGTCAGTCCAAACGGCATGACCGTGAAATCGAAATGCCCATACCTTGTGCTGAACGCCGTCTTCGGGATATCACATTCCCTTATCCTCAACTGATAGTACCCTGACTTCAAGTCCAACTTAGAATATACTGACGATCCGACTAACTGATCAAAGAGATCATCAATCCTCGGGATCGGGTACTTGTTCTTTTCCGTCAGCATGTTCAACTCTCTGTAGTCGTTACACAACCGCATACTACCATCCTTCTTCTTAACGAAGAGGACCGGTGCGCTCCAAGGCGACGAGCTTGGACGCACATAACCTTGTTCCATCAGCTCCTCTAGCTGAACTTTCAACTCTACCATCTCCTTAGGCGCCAACCTATACGGAGCACGTGACACCGGTTTGGCCCCCGATACGAGCTCGATGGTGAAATCAATCTCTCGCCGCGGTGGGGCCCCGGGGAGACTATCCGGGAACACATCGGGGTATTCACAAACCACGGGGATGCTATCCAACGTGGACTTTGGCTCCACAGCCCCCACTATTGCGAAGAACAGCTCTGCACCAGCACGAACTACCTTTACCACCTAAAGAGCAGACATCAGCGTCTTGCTCGACCCCTTGAGTCCCTCGAATGTTGTCCCCATCCCAACACCCAGCTTGACCTCCTTCTGGTCACAGTCAATCCAAGCCTTCTGCTCCGAAAGCCAATCCATCCCAAAGATAACGTCGAACTCTACTAGCGGCAGCAATGACGCTAGCAAGTCGAACTCTTGGCTCCCTATGTGAACCTTTACGGCGCACACTCTGTCCGCACGCATCGAGCACCCATTTGGTAGCAGCACATCCAACTTGTCCTTCGCCATCGAAGAAGGGACTCCGATGCGCGATATAAAATTTTCGGACAAGAAGGAGTGTGACGCTCCCGTATCGAACAGTGCCCGTGCCGGACTATCGCTAATCACCACAAAGCCTAAGCAAAAGACATTAGCCTAACAAGCAATAGGTAATGGTATTTTAAAGTCAACTTGCTATAAATTAACTCATACATGTCACCGCATCTGCTTGCTTGATGGCCTCCTGCTGGCCCAAGTTATAGACTCTAGGCTGAGTTGGAGCATAGTGGGACGCGGTCGACTCCACCGCTTTGCCCTTCTCTTCATAAGTAGCTCCTTGTTTCCTTTCAGACTTTTAGCCTCCACTCCAGCAGTCACGGGCAAAGTGCCCCGTCTTTCCACACGTGAAACAAGCGCCCGGGGTTCGGTTGGTAGTTGCCCCCGAGGCACCTGTAGAAGAAGCTGGACCTGACGTCCTAGTCTTCTTGAAGAATTTTCGATAGCCCGACTTCGACGTAGTCGGCGCTTTGAACTCCGATTTCTTCCCGCCAGATTCCTTCTTAGCTTGTACATTTCTCATGTCCTTCTCCAAGGACCGGGCCGAGTTGACCAAGGTTAGGATACCCTGCGTCATGGGCCCTGACAGTAGCAACCTCAGCTCATCTCTTAACCCTTCGTAAAAGCGGTTAGTCTTTCGCTCCTCGTCGGCAAAGGTAGCGCTAGCATATCTCCCCAACCGAGTAAACTCGTGGAGGTACTCGTCTACAGTGCTATCTCCTTGCACCAACTTTTGGAACTCGTTCTCCAATGCGATCCTCTGCGCTGAGGGGAGGTATCGAGCCATGAACAATCTTGCAAACTCCGCCATAGGAACATCGGCCAACGGCCTTCCCCTCAACTGGTGTAGCTCTAGGCCTTCCCACCATAACCTTGCGTCCCCATCCAAAAGGAACGTCGTTATCGTGGTATTCTGCCACTCTTCCATTTCAGTAGCTGTCATCACCCTATTGACTCTTGCGAGCCAATCTTCAGCCTGGGTCGGGGTTCCCGTTCCCGAGAACTCCGGTGGGTGGAAGCCCATCACATGCTTCAACTGTCTTTCAGTTGCTCTCCGAGGCAACTCCGGCTCCACCGCCACCTGCTCAACCCTTCTAGGCTCCGCCGCTTGGAGCGGCACTTGCTCCCCCGCAGGAGCAGGCTGTTGCACCTGTCTTGCAGGTTGCACATTAATCATAGCAAAGACAGCTTCTGCCACCAATCTAATGGTCTCGGCAGACGGAGGTGTTGCAGGCGCTTCACTTGGCGCACTGCTTGCCTCAGAACCTGGCCGTTCTGACGGTCCAGCACCACTTCTGGTCACCTATAATCGTGCAAAACACCGATAAGCGACCAAAAATTACTGCAAACAGCAATTATAGGAACACGCAGGTTCCTCAAACATGTGTATTTTCATTCCTAAGTGGACATTCATGGGTTCTTTTCATGTTATAACGATGACGCACACATGTGCTCACCACCCCTTAAAGTGAATTCGTCCACGAATTCATTTAAGTTTGACCGAAACCAGTAGTCTGATACCAATTTGTAACACCCTTATCCGTCACATAGTATATAACAGTAGGTCCGGCCGGGGCCCGACGCCATATACTACGGACAGATCGGTTGGTTACGCGTTGAAACCATACAACCAATCACCAACGTCCTACACAGTGTCATTCTAGCGGAAGCAATTTATTAAGTTGCACAATTACAAGAACCCTGCCAAGCAAGAATGTCCACTATAGAAATAACAATAGGAATGAAAAATACAAAAGTACCGGCCTTATGGCCTTACAAGGTTTGCTTAACAAAACATGTCTTACATACTTCGGCTCGCAGGCCGGCCATACATGAAATAAACGGAAAGCATAAAAGGGTTAGGCCTTCGAGGGCCAGCACCGCAACATGGGCTTTAGCCCGCTATTTTCCGCTCGGCTCCGCAGCACCTGCACGCACAAACCACCGCCCGGTGGCAAACAAAAGCAACGGTCAGCTATGCTGACCAAATTATAACGATCTCGCCCCCAAAATCGGGGCGGCAATGCTCTTTCCCTGCACTTTATTAGTATAGGCAATAAATTAGTGTGAACACACATCATCACAGGCGTAGGCTCGCACGGCCACACACCTCGTGCACACATGGCACATTCACGGCGAACCGGCCAACGTCACGTTAATTCAAGCCATAGACGTTCCCATTCCACCACCGCCTCTTGGACGGCCAACCATTTGAGCATTTTGCCTTCCTGGCCTTGGTCACGGCAATTTAAGCCATAGACTGCCGAAGACCCTCATCCATGCCAACGGTCTGACCGAACGACATAGACCGGGTACGGTTCCGCCTGACCCGTGCTCATATCGCAACGGCAATTTAAGCCATATGCGCAGGTCAAGACTCACCGAGTCCCGTTTCCGCAACAACAATCACATAACCCGGTTATGTTCATGTTTGCTCCCCGGCCATCGTGTTGGCAAAACTCGCTTTTGCCCAGTTTTCCGGGTGCACCTTGGAGTTAATCTCCAAGGCTCCCTGTTGCAATCTACCACGTAGAAAACCCGAAAAATGCCCAAACACCCGGAGTCTTCCCCAGTTCAAATGCAATGCAACATCACCGATCCGGCTCTACTTGTCCGGATAGGCTTCACACACAATGCCTATGTTCGTTTTCGCATACGAACTCTACACAAGGGGGACTTTACATATCTACCCCAAGGAACGCTCCAACTCTTCGCTCACTCGCGAGAGAGGGCTTCCTATGCAAAGGGAAAAAGGGCTTCACATGCCCAAGGATGAGAAATCATTACCCTTGCGTTCTTCCGCGGCGCCATCGAAAACTATGCAGTTGGAAAGCACCGCAACGGCGTCACCTCCGCGGATCTGGACTCGGATCGCGATTCGGAGCTCCGAAGCTCCTCCGGCGGCCGGAACTTGGACTCCTCCTTCCTCCTTGCTCTCCCTTCTCTCTAAACTCTTAGAGAGAGAATGGCTAAATGAAATGAGGGTTCCCAACCCTAAATCCCGGCTAAAACCACCCAGGAGCAGCCCCCACCGTCGGATCCAAAGTCAAGGAAATGAACGGCCAAGATTAGATGTGAAATCATAAAATCTGGGCCGAACACGGGTTGCAACACGGCCGTGTGCCTGGCCGTGTCACCCATTCGCCGTCTCGATCGATACGAAAAACTAGCACACGACCTTTGACACGGCCTCCGACACGCCCGTGTCACCTGCGACACGCCCGTGTCGGGACCCGTGTCACGCCCCCCGTGTGCAATCGACCAACACTTCACAGTCAGAGAGGTACACGGCCTTGTGACACGGCATCAGACACGCCCGTGTCAAATTTGACACGCCCGTGTTTGTTCCCGTGTCACGGCCCGTGTACCACACTTGCAGATTCCCTGGAGTGACACGGCATGGGACACGCCCGTGTCCTAGGCCATGTTCTGCAACTAGACCATCGTCGACCGCCAAAGCGTCGACCGCACGACCCGTGGCCGAGCACGCCTGTGTCACGCCCGTGACACGCCCGTGTTACGCCCGTGTCACGCCCGTGACACGCCCGTGACACCTGCTCCAAAATTCAGACTGGTCTTAAAACATCACCCGTCCCTATTTTGAGTTTCGGGGTGTTACAGTAGCGCTACTAACGCGCGGTAGGGGGCAGACTATCAATTCTTCCCCGATTTCGGGTGTTTTCTTAGAGTCTACCTCCAGTTCTCCCAACGTAGTCATCTGCACACCCCGCGACTCCAAAATCTACACAATTATCACAGAGTCTTCTCTTGCATACAAAACATACAAACATCACCAATCCAGACAAACCTGACCGGATGGGCTTCACACAACATGCCTATTTCATACTTCGATTCCGGATCTAAATGCAAGACTAATGGGAATACATGGATTTACAAGTTGGGTGAACCACTTCCATGTGTTCGTGGAGCGTCTGCCCTCAAATTCCCAAATGAAGTACTTCACATGTCCAAGGAAGAGTATCGTTACCCTAGAAGTCCGTTTCGGCGCCATGGAAGAGATTCTAGCAAGATGAAAATGACCATTTCAACTTTTCCTCCTTAGATCTTAAGTCGTCTCGCAAATCTGAGCCCCGAAACTCTAACGGCAGTGAGATCTCCTTTGACCGAACTTCTCTCTTCTTGCTACAGCCGCTCAGCCCAAAATTTCCAAAGAAATGAGGAAAAACCATCACTTCCAAGACTTTATATCAAGCTATCATCGCGCGTTAACTAGCTACCGCCACGCGGTACTGCTAATCAACGCTTCGTTTCGTGAGCCACCGCCCAGGTCCTCCAACCATAGGCAGACACGTGGCTACGCCATTATAGATTCGCTATCATCGCGCGATAGGATACTAACACCATGCTGTAGCTAAGCAACGGTTACGACACAACCGCTTCCGCTACCTTCGCGCGACAGTTACTACCACCGCGTAGTAGAAACCCGAGAACTTTGCCAAATAAATTTACCAAGCTGCCGTCAGCGATATCCCTACTGCTGGGTAATAACTTCTCGAGAGGTCAGCCAAATAAATAGCCTAGATAACCTCGCGCGATAACACCCTACCGCCGCGTGGTATACAATACGTCGAGTCAACACGCATTACTCGACGATCTCAATGCCTGATGCTACCACCACATGGTATCGTTATCGCCATGTAGTAACTTTTCTTGCTTGAAGAAACTTGGGGTGTTACAACTTGGCAATTCAATCATGCAAGTACATAACTCAAAAGCATCGTCAAATACAAACTCAGTTAATCTTAGTTCAAGGGGGACTTCTTCAAATCACGAATATTGTGGGAACAATACTCAACAATCTCCCACTATTTGAAGAAGTCAGAACCCTATACACTAAGGTGAATTGCACACAAAATAATTTTAAACATAAACATATAAAGAGATGAAATGAAATTATTAGAAATCTCTAAATCAAAAAACAATAATGTTATATAAACATTTCAAAGTGGCATTCCAGAATTAACACACAATCACATGCAGAAAATATGAAAATTAAATAGTATTTCCCTTGGTATTCTCTTATTGCCTATCAAAGTATGTTTTTGGCTTCGGATAGTGCTTTAGTGGAGGAGGAGGGACATCTGGATCATATCTCTTATACTTCCTGAAATGCAACCTCCTCTTCATATTTGTCATTTCATGCTTCTCCCATTCTTCTCTGTTGTAGTAGATCCTCCTATCTTCATTTCCCAAATCTATAAGAGTGAATGTGTCTAAGATGATTCCTTTAGAAATTGGGCTCCATACTTCAGTAAGTTCCCGATTTTGGTCAGGCCTATGAGTAGAGAGGCCTTCTCCATATCTTCTACTCTTGTAAGCTGGTTGGGATAGATCCTCAACAATCTCTACTTCAGTTTCAATAGCAATAGTTTCAACAGTCTATGTCCAATCTTGGGTATCTGTCCAGTACTGAGAGCAATCCTAATGAGGTTGAACAACATTATATACTGGTTTTGGCATTCTGGCTTTAGTACCTAGAGGTATTCCAAACAATTCACCGTGAAACCACTTAAAATTCACAATATGTGTTGACACCATGAATCTCTTGATGCATAGCAGCTTCTAGAGGATTCACCTTGCTTTGAAGTTTATTCTCCCCCCTTTTTGACTTCTTCAAAGAGGACATTAATAATTGTAGTTCTGGTATAGGCAAATTTATCATCAAAATGGTTCATCCCGCAGTTTTATGCGTCAATTATTTTCTTGACTGTAGCATTGAAATTCCTATCTCATCAAGTGTACTACTAACTCCTTTCATTGTATGCAGAATTGCCTTGCCGTCATGGTTCAACCATGTTGGAACCCCTAGGTGATTTGGGCTAGGTTCTCTTCTTAGGTTGTGACCCATGTTGTATAGAAGGGTCAAGCTTTATGTGTTTCTAGAGTCTAGGTCATGTCCTTAGAGCCAATAGTACAAAGGAACAACCTCGAACACTGCCCAAGACTCAAGACTTAGAGAATTCAAGTTTTAGAAAAAGGAGATCTACGTTCGTCGATCTCCGTTCGACGATAGTCGTGCTCAGCTCGACTAACTAAGAGATTAAATTCTCATAGCTGAGCTCGACGAACTCTGTTCTCAGGTCGACTAACACTTCAACTCTCAGCGCCAAAGATCACTCAGCGCCATAATCGACTCAGCGCCATAATTAACTCAAAGCCAAAGCTTACTGAGATCCAAAGATCACTCAGTGCTCTCAACGCTATCAATGACTCAACGCTCTCAACCGACTCAACACCAGATGTGTTGTTATCTCAATGCCGTCAGTTTGACCAAGTTCTAAGGTCTACTAATTTCAGATTCTCAGGTCGACAGTCTTAGAGCACAGTATCTGTCAGTTTATGCAGTGCAGTTGTTCGCAGTTCACAGGTCGACGAAAGCTGACCTTAGGTCGACGAAAGCTGATCTCAGGTCGACGAAAACTATTCTCTGGTCGACGAAAACTGTAAGACATATTATTATTTATTCTTTCCTTTTCTGTCTCCTTATTTTATATCCTTTATAGGCCGTTAATTCCCTGGATAATCAATGCACTTATATCCTTTGAATCGAGCCATTACTGGAAGCATTGATTGCAAATATCCTCCATGGAATTAATTACTTATATCTCGGGACAGACATAGAGTAGAATATATGACAGCATTCTTGCCGTTTTCATTTCCCAGATTTTGGCTAAGCATTTATTGCAGGTTTTTGAATTCTACCTAGAGACAGTAATCAATCTGATGATCTCACTGCCAGAAAGAAGACAATACAAAAAACTCCTTGAGAAAAAACAAAAAGTGCAGTGCATATAGTTCTCAAGAAATCAACTGCTCTCAAAGGAAGAAGAAAGAACTGCAATCACAATCAAGAGTCCTTCTTCTTCACCTTCTTTGTTTCTAGGGATCACAAGTGACAAGAACATTCAAATCAGTCAAAGGATCTCTGAAGAGTTGATCATATAGCAGAAGGCCTACTCACCCTTAGCAATGCTTCCACTCCTAAACCATTCATGATTTCAGGGGGAGCTTTGACAACACCACAGAATCCACATAGTCTTCTCATTTTGATTTGAGAAAAGAAGACTTCCATCAACCTCTCTTCGCCACCTCTTGTACAGGGTTTTAATTCCCTTCAAAATTATTCTGGTTGCAAGTCTCCTTCCAAAAAACTTGGGTTTTTTTTTGAGCACCTGATCAAAAGCTCATTGGTGGCAATCACTTGATCAAAACCTGTAGTGGATTCCTACCTAGGGTGGTAGAAGAGTGGATGTACCCAAGTTTGGGGAACCACTATAAAAAATCTTGTGTTGTCTGTGTGGCTGTGATCCTCCTGTGTGCTTGTGTTGTGATATACTTTGCTGTATAGCTTAGTTATTTTTTTTGTTCATCTGCTGCACTTGTACACTCATACACCTATATCATAGTAACATATTTTATTAAAGACTTATTATTTCAGCATAAATCAAAAAGATTTTAAACACTCTATTCACCCCCCCCCCTCTAGAGTTTGTCAGAGCTTACCCTATCTTTCAATTGGTATCAGAGGGTTGATTATCACATCATACAGGCTTACACCTGGATTAATAAAGATCCACAGGATAAACTCTGAATAAGTCTTATTAATTTCTCTGATTAGATTTTATTTTCTAATATCATGGCACAAAACAAGGATTATGCCAGAACCAGACCTCCAGTCTGCAACTTGCAAAAGTTTGGGATCTGGAATGCAAGAATCAAGCTGTATATAAACTTTATTTATGAGGATATCTTTAATTCCATCTTGACAGGACCACCAGCTCCAGCGCCCTCTACTTCAACTCCAGTAAATCTCAGTGCAGTGCCTCCTCCAGACCAAGCTGATGCATATAAAAAAGCAAAGATTGATGATTCCAGAACTATGAACATACTGGCCCAAACTATGTCAAATGACATATTTCAGAAAGTTGCTGAATGTACATCTACCAAAGCCATTTGGGATTCCCTTAACCAAATGGTAGCAGGCTCTACTGATTAGAGGAATGATAGAAGATCCAACCTCATATCCCAATATGAGAATTTCAGGAAAGATGAAGCAAAATCTGTGGAAGTAATGTACAACAGGCCTAGCTCCATCATCAGTGAGCTCAAAACATTGGACAAGGAAATTACTCTGACTGAGGTCAATGACAAGATCCTCATGTGCTTCCCTAGCACTTAGGACTCAAGAATCTGGCCCATCAGAGAAGCCAGAAGCATGGCTGAAATTTCAACAGAATCTCAGCTTGGAAAGCTCAAATCCTATGAGCAATTGATCAAGTCAAAAGAAGCTGCAATAGAACCAAAGGCTTCAACACCAACCAGGAAAGAACAAAACTTAGCATTCAAAGCTGCAGAAGAATCTCCCAGCTTGCCAGCCAATGAAGATCTTATGGGTCTCTTTGCTAAGAGATACTATAAAATGGCAAGGAAGGACTTCAGGAGGAAGCCCTCAAGGAATGAAGATAAACCCAGGTATAACAAGACCACTTCTAAAGAGGTTGTCTATTTTGGGTGCAGGAAACCTGAACACTTCATCTCAGAATGCCCAGAAGTCCAAAAGAACGACAGAAGGCAAGAAAAGGATTCAAGAAGACATTAGCACAGCAAGGCCTCCTCCAACAAGTACAAAAAGAAGGAGAAGGGCTTTGTAGCTGAAACCTGGAGTGATACTGAAGATGAAACATCCTCCTCAAGTTCTAGTGAAGATGATGTAGAAGAAAAGAAGGCAAGGGAAATTTTCCTTATGGCAATAGATGCTGGAAGCAGCAGATCAGATTCAGATGAATCAGATGATGAAGAATTCCTCTCTAAAGAGGATCAGGTAATTGCTTCCTATGACTTTCAATCTGAATTTAAACTCTTGTGTTTAGACCTAAAAGGATCTGAGAAGGAAAGCAAACTTCTTAGGGAAAAAACTTTTAGAACAAGACAAAATCATTCCTGAAAATGAAAAGTTAACTGAAGAATTAAGCTTAGCCAATCAACAAATAGTTTTTCTGAAATCTGAATTAAGTAAGGCTAGGGAACTAAAAGAATTCTTGAATGGTAGAATTTTATAACTGTTAGATATAATTAGCACAGTTAATACAAGATCTAACAATAACAAACTAGGATTAGGAGCCTCATATAGTGAACCAATCCTAATTCAGAAAAATAAATTATCAAAACCTATTAACTTCATCTCTAAAAATGGCAAGAAAAATACTAAACAGGTAGAGAAGGTTAATGAAGTTCTTAAACAGTTAGAACTTAAGAAAACCAATCAGAAAAAGAAAAATAAACAACGTAACTATGTTCAACATATTTCGTCGAACTCAGAATGACGAAATGGGTATGGTTCGTCGACCTCAGAACGACGAACCCTGAATGCAAATAATAATGTCAATTATTCTTCGAACTGGGATCGATGAAACAAGTATGGTTCATCGACCAGAGATCAACGTTTCTGGGGTTTTGAGAATGGATACCTCCATTCTTCGAGCAGAGATCGAAGAACTCAACCCAGATCGTTGAGCTCAGGTCGACGAATATATTCAAATTTGTCAAACTCAGTTCATAACCAGAGTAACCTAAAAACTGATAAATCCTTTAATCCCTTTAGTCAGTGGGTCATACCTCCTAGAAGGTATCATCCTTTAGGTTTTAAGGATCAACCTGAATGTTCATTTATTTCAAGTTTTAGTTAAGTTAAACAACAAGGACCCAAGGTAATCTGGGTCAAAAACTGCAAATCCTCTTTGCAGATAGAAGAGAACCCTATCACTCAAAACAAGTGGTTCCTGGACAGTGGTTGCTCTAAACATATGACAGGTTACAAAGAATGTCTAATCAACAATAAAGCCAAGACTGGACCAAAAGTAATCTTTGGGGACTCAGGCTTTGGACTGATAGAAGGCTATGGATATTTCAACTTTGGAGCTGTCACATTCAAGAAAGTGACTTATATAAATGGTCTTAAGCATATCCTGATATAAGTAAGCCAACTATGTGATACAGGTTATCAAGTAAGCTTCACTAACTCTTTATGTCTTATTTCCTTAAACAACACAACTATTTTAACAGGAATTAGACAAGGCAACATTTACTAAGTAAATTTTGAATCAGCTAAATCTAAAATTTGCTTATTCAATTCTGTCAGCATTCAAACTAGCTTATGGCACAAAAGACTAGGACATGTAAACCATAAAAATATAGCTAGGTTATCTAAGAACAATCTTGTTAGAGGTTTACCTTCTGATCCCTAAAAGAAGGAAGGCCTTTGCAGGGCTTGTCAACTAGGCAAGCAAACTAAATCTAGTTTAAAATCCATTAATAAGAGTGATTCACCTAGAATTTTTTACTTTCTCCATATGGACCTTTTTGGCCCTATTGCAGTACAAAGTCTAGGAGGAAATTCTTATACATTAGTTATTGTAGATGATTTCTCCAGATTCACATGGGTTTCCTTTTTGAGAACTAAGTCATATACTTTTTAGGTTCTCACAGATTTTCTCAAAAACATACAGATTGAGTACTCTACTCAAGTTGCATTGATCAGAAGTGATCATGGCACTGAGTTTGAATCTCTTATTATGATAGAGTTCTATGAGAGGGAAGGTATCAGTCATTGTTTCTCAGCTCCAAGAAGTCCTCTACAAAATGGGGTAGTTGAAAGGAAGAATAGGACACTCATTGAAGCTACAGGTACATTGCTTGCAGATGCTTACATGTCTCTTTCCTATTGGACAGAGGCAGTAAGCACAACAAATTATGTCCTGAATAGAAGCCTAAAACATAAACTAAATCTTAAGACTCCCTATGAACTACGCAAAGGGAAGAAACCTATAATAACCTACTTTAAACTATTTGGATGTATATGCTATATTCATAATAATGACAAGAAACATCTTAGAAAGTTTGAAGTTAAGGATGCTATGGGAATTTTCCTAGGATATTCCCAAGTTAGCAAGGCATATAGGGTGCTTAATAAATCAACATTAAAAATTGAGGAATCTATGCATGTGACATTTGATGAAACTAATATGTTTTACAAGGAGAGAGACATCTCTACCAACAATAATCTGCAGGTACAAAATTTGTGTAAGAGGTTGGATGATCTAAACCTTACCTCAAGGGTTGAATCATATCCCTCTCCACAAGCTGTATCAGAAGCTGAAAGTGAAGAATAGACTGTGGAAGCAGCTAAATTTTATCCAACAGTTGATACAATTCCACAAGAGGAATTAAATCAAATAACTGTCACTGAACTAACTCCACCTAATGATCTTGTCACACTTAGGGATCACCCTAGATCTCAAGTAATTGGATACATATCAGTAGGAGTGCAGACAAGGCATCAACTCAACCCTGATGTGATGCTTGCCTATTTTCTCTCTCAAATAGAGCCTCAATCCATATCTGATGCAGAGCAAGATCCAAACTGGATCACTGCAATGCAAGAGGAACTCAACCAGTTTGATAGGTGTAAAGTCTGGGACTTAGTTCCAAGGCCTAGGGGCTATCCAATAATTGGGACTAAGTGGGTATTTAGAAATAAACTTGATGCCCAAGGTGTGATAGTGAGGAACAAGGTAAGGCTTGTTGCTCAAGGATACAAGCAAGAGGAAGGGATTGATTATGATCAAACCTTTGCTCCAGTTACCAGACTTGAAGCTATAAGGATTTTCTTAGCTTATGCAGCATTCAAAAAGTTTAAAGTCTACCGGATGGATGTGAAAAGTGCATTCCTAAATGGAGAACTCAAAGAAGAGGTGTATATATGTTGAACAACCTCCAGGTTTTATCTCTCCATCTCATCCCTCTTATGTTTTTAAATTGCATAAGGCTCTCTATGGTTTAAAGCAAGCTCCAAGAGCTTAGTATGAGACCTTAGCCAGCTTTTTTTTAAAGCATGGTTTTTCAAGAGGCATGGTAGATAGGACCCTTTTTACAAAGTTGCATTATGATAAAATTCTCTTAGTACAAATATATGTGGATGACATAATTTTTGGTTCTACCGATCCCAATCTGTGCAAAAGATTTTCTGATTTAATGCACTAAAGGTTTGAGATTAGTAGCATGGGTGAGTTATCATATTTCCTTGGTCTCCAAGTGAAACAAACCCCTGATGGGATCTTCATCTCTCAGTATAAATATGCTAAAGAGATTATTAAGAAGTTTGGGATGAATGATGCCTCAGCCATGAAAACTCCCATGGCTGCCAATGCTGTTGTAGATGCTGATGAATTTGGAAAATAAGTGATCAGACCAGGTATAGGGCCATTGTTGGATCCCTACTGTATTTAACAGCAAGCAGACTAGTTATTATGTTTTCCACATGTCTTTGTACTAGGTTCCAGGTGAACCCTAAAGAATCTCACCTTATTTTCTTAAAAAGGATTTTAAGATATATAAAGGGTTGTCCAGATCTAGGCCTCTGGAATTCCACAGAATCAGCATTTGTGTTAACTGGATTTTCTGATGCTTATTATGCTGGATGCAGAGTAGACAGGAAAAGCACCTCTGGAACTTGTCAGTTCCTTGGTTACAGACTTGTATCTTGGTTTTGAAGAAAGCAAACATCTGTTTCAACATCCACTGCTGAAGCTGAATACATGGCTGGAGGCAGTTGCTGTTCACAGATCTTGTGGATACAAAACCAACTACTGGATTATGGTTTCCACTTAAATAATTCAACTATTCTATGTGATAATACAAGTGCTATTTCAATTGCACAAAATCCAGTATTGCATTCTAGAACCAAGCATATAGACATTAGACATCACTTCATTAGAGATTGTGTTGACAAACAAAAGATTAAACTTGAATTTATCTCTACTGACTTGCAAAGAGCAGATATATTCACTAAGCCGTTTGACTCATCCAAGCATCTGTTCTTTGTCAATCAGCTTGGTATGATAAATGTTCAGAATTTAATCTAATGCTCTGTCTATGGTCAAAGAATTGTCTCTGTTCGTCGACCTGAGATCGACGAACTGATAACTATTCTTGATATTTTTCGTCGACCTGAGATCGAAGAAATATCTTGGTGAAGTAACTTTCGTCGAACATAGATCGACGAACTTACTTCTGAAACCTTTCGTCGACTAGAGATCGACGAAATGTCTTCAAACCTTCAGACTGAGTTCGACGAACAGTTTAACCCTAAATTATTTCGTCGACCTCAGAACGAAGATTTTCTCATTTTTCATGGACCGGAGTTTGTCGTTTCATATTTCGGAAAACCTTATATTTAGGTTTTCTTCGACATCCATCCCGCGCTTTCAGTTCCCTTTGCACTTGATCTTCGTTTTCTCTCTTACAAATGCACTCATGGCAATTCCAGCAGGCGCTCTTGCGGCAATGAAGTTTGATACCGGATTTGACGTCGATTTCGACTCCTTCCAACACTCTTATCCAGTCTTCCTCCACATTCTGCAACTGTTGTAAGACAAGAAATTGAAAAATCTTCTATCCATTAGAATCAAGTTACCAAGTACTGAAATCAGAGAGTGGGTATATACCGCGTCTACTACCGAGGACAACACGATGACCGGATCAATAGCGGGTAATGCCATCTCTCTCTCTCTCCTGCTGTATTAACTAAAATCTTTGGATTAGAGAATGGAGAAGAGGATTTAGAAATTGATAATAAGGAATATGACATGATGTTATGTCTGATGGGTTACTCTGGAGATAACCCTAATAAACTGCTGAAGAAGCACCTATCTGCCGAGTTCAAATTTCTCGCAGATATTGCTGGGAAAGTCTTGTTGGGCAAGCACACTGCACACGATTATATAACCAGGCATCAATTTCTGGTTATGTGTGCAGTGGTAAGCAAGAGGCAGGTGAATTGGGCACAGATCATCTTTGATCTCATCAGGAAAAGGAATAATAAGAAAGAAGTAAACTTTGGAAGGATCCTAGGGATCTTCTTGACAAAGAAGGCTGCTGAATCACTGGTCTCCCAGACCACATTAATAAATGCTAGCAAAAGGCTCACATGTGCCTTGTTTGGTAGGTGGGAGAGGACAATCACAAAGACCTCTAAGGTTTCATCCTCTGCCACCCCAGCTTTTGAAAGTACAAGGGCTATTCAAGCTACTTCCCACCCTTCTGAAGAGATCCCATCCACCATCATTCCATCCAACATTACCCCAGCCACTCCTCAATCTCCAGCTCTCCAATCTTCATCTCTGCCAGCAACTCAACACACCCAAGCTTCAACTCATCTTCCAGTCTCTACTCCCCTACCTTCATCATCCCGAATTCATCAATCTCAAACACGTATGTCCTCCTCTACACCTTCCCCCCAACATGATACACCAATGCTTATACCTCCCCAATCCCCTCTTCCATCTCATCTTGCTTATCTCCACTCCTTTAATTTATTATCATCTCCAATGAACACTCCCTCTCCTAAACATGACTCCCCTCTATACACTTCCATTCCACCTTCACCACCAGCTGCTATCTCTATCCCTATTCAGCTAGACTCTGCCACAACCTCTATCTCTACAATCTTAGATCCCTCCATCCTACAATCCCTTCTTCAACTTCTCAAACCACTTCTCCAGACCATCTTAGAAGAGGTAATTTCCCCTCTTGCTGCATCCATTTCCACTTTGTCTGCTCAAGTTTCTGCTCTCACCACTGCTCTATCTTCAGAAAGGGGCCTGGCTTCCGTATCTACTGAAACCAGACAGGGGGAGATACTTCATGAAGCAGCAGTAGTAGCAGAACTAGTTAAACAGGTCTAAGATATAGTAGAACTAGTTGAAATGGATACAGAAGCAGAAGTAGCAGTAGCAACAACAGCAATAATAGAAGTGCCAGCAGCAGGAACAGTAGCTGCTATGGAAACAGACATGGAGTCAAATACTCAAAATGTTTATTGTACAGATATTATAGTATCAAATATTCAAGAGGTTATTTTACCAGAAATTTTGCCTAGAAGGGTCTATATTATCAATCCCAAAGCAAATCTAGCAGCTTTGCCAATAATATTTGGATCCTATAGTTCTTTTACCTTTCCCATTCTATCATCAAGAGCAATAGTGTGCTACACTTCTCCTATCAGCTCAAAGGTGTTATATTGTAAAGAAAAGTTTGGCAGCTACTCCAAAAATATTATCTGCTCAGAGATCTAGCCTACCTGGGCCATCCTATATCATGGATGATAGCCCTCTCCCAAATCGGGATGACATTATGGCTCAAGACATTGCCATGGAAACTGAAGCAGCTAAGGCTGAAATTGTCCCCACTCTAGTAAGTAAAGAAATCCCCAAGGATGTAATAAGTCAGATTGATGATATGTATGACAATCCCCAATCTTCTGATGATGATGATGATGACTCTGATGAGGATCCAAAGAGGAAGAAAATTTCTAAGAAAAGAAAAGCTCCTCCTCCTCCTGCTCCAAAACTCAACCCAACAAATGATACTCCCTACTATATTCTGCACAATATAACTCCATATAAGGGTATGCCAGCATGGATGTGGCTATCCAAAAATAAAAAGAAGGCAAGGAAGAAAAGAAACAGATACTCTCCTCCCCTAGCTCATAGATACAGAAGGCATCCTCCTCTCCTCCTCCTCCAGCTGTAGGTTTGATAATACATTTTGTATCCTAAACTATTATCGTATTTTCTATTTTATATTGTGCAAATTATGTCTATTATTAGTTTATTTTTATCATTTTTATGTAAATATTATTGCCACTGACTTTTTCTTGTCTTTTTGCAGGTTTCAAGAAAATTGGCCAAAATGACCTGTCACGCCCCCCTGTCACGCCCTCCCTGGGCGTGACCTAGGGCGTGTCACCCGATCCCGAGGATTCCTGCTGGAAGGGATAGAAAACGGTCAAAAACCGCTGTCACGCCCCCTGACACGCCCTCCCTGGGCGTGTCACCAGGCGTGACCAGGGGCGTGTCGCCCTCTGCCGCAAAGCCTGCCACCGCATTAAATGCCGTTCCGCCTCAGCACGCAAACAGTACTGTCACGCCCCATATCACGCCCGTGACATGGGCGTGACACCCTCCTTTTTCGGTGACTGACGGATTTCCGACCAATGATTTGGACATGACGTGCCTGTCACGCCCCCCTGTCACGGGCGTGACCTAGGGCGTGACCACCGACGTACCGAAGCAATCATCCCTCCCGCCAGAATCCAGAGCTCGAGGTCAACATAGTACTGTCACGCCCCCTGACACGCCCCCCCTAGGGCATGTCAGAGGGCGTGACCAGCCCGAGAAAATTTTCTATAAATTGAGCCCCCCCCTCTCCATTTCAGCAAGCTTTGGTTGAGAGGGGGAGGTGCTGCCCCTTTGGTTCTTGAGTTTTTTTTCATGCTTTCTCTCTCTGTCTCTCCCCCTCTCTTGTAATTTTTGTTTAACCTTAGTTTAATCTTAGTTTCTTTAGCTTTCTTTGTAATCTTTGCTCTTGCTTAGTGCTAATTGTAGGGCTAGAATAGGATTTAAATTTCATGCACTTGTAATTTCAATTTCAATAGTGTACTTGCCCTTTTTCATTAATAAAAGTGTTCTTCCTTTACTTGTCTTCCTTTATATGCTTTTCTACTCATCTCCCCTCCTCCATTCCATAATGATTAACTAATCCTCCTTGTACTCGATCTTGATGATCCGAGGTTAGAGCGATTATGTTATGATGTTTTAATTAATCTTTTCTTTTTAGGTTAGGGCCTTGAATTACTCTTGATTAATCACGGGTTGGAGGTATATTTTTGATATATACTCTCCGCCTTTGCTTTCATTCTGGGCTAGCCGAGAGGCCGAAAGAATGAAGTGAGCATTCAAGAGTAAAGGGAGTTGTACGCACCCCTCGAGAGAGGCAGACGTCCAAATCTCCCGGATTGGAGTAAAATCCAATAGTGGGGTTCACCGCGTAAAGCGAGTTTTAGGCCTCCGATTTAGACGAGAGTCGGTCGGACCTTCCTAAACTCAGTTGGGCACGACTTCGAGAGAAGCGTGTTCAAGCTTTAGGAACCTCCACGGTCAAGGACCTTTATCCTATTAAGTTCAGATTTTTATCGCATTTTCTTAATCGTCTTTAGCCGAGGTGAATCTTGATTGAGTGCATTTCCATTTCATATTTTCTACCTTTCGTAGTAATCACCTATCTTGTGCTCTTTAATTAACTGCAGTAGTTTCCTTTCTAGCATAGTTCTTTGCTTAATAGCTTAACTTAATTGCGGTAGTTCTCTTTCTAGTATAGCTTTAATTCCTCCCTTGCACTTAGATTTTCTAAAACCCTAGTTTTTCCATCGATAAGATAATAGCGTTCGTGTGAGTAAGCTTAGCCAACAGTTCCCGGATTTCAATACGACACTTGTGTCCCCTTGCTACAATTCGATAGGTATACTTGCCTCATCGGGTTGCTAGTTCGGTTGCGTTTATTTTCTTCGAACCCTAGCGCGCAACAAGTTTTTGGCGCCGTTGCCGGGGAACCAACTTCCGTTGATATTTTGAAAACACGAACCTATTAATTTTATCTCTTCTCTTTCTCATCCTCTTTCTTTAAAATTAAAAAAAAAAAAAAATTTATCACCGCTCTTAATAGAAACCAACCTCACAATTTTTCTACGCCACCTAATTCTCTCGAAAAGGGCAAAGGGCGTTAAGCGCCACTGTCTTGTCTAGTACCTTGCGAACCCTTCACGGGGTAGTCCTTGGGAAGTTCGGGAGTTAATCTATAAATAAAATCTATTTCAAAAAGAAAAAAATTTCTAATCTTTTTTCTAGTTTATCCTTTTTCTCTTCCTCTTCTTCTTTTCTGTTCTTTTAGTGCATGACCTGCGGGAGTCCGTCGGTTATTTTGGACTTGGACCACGAAATTGAGCGTACTCTTCGGAGAAGATCGCGATTTCAAGGTCCTACTATCCAAGTGCCGGTTGAGGACTCCGAGTCATTTGCTACTTTAAGAATGGAAGAACCCAACGTAGATGAGGCCATGCAAAGGACTATGTCCTATTATGCACGACCGAACCTCGAGGGAACAGAATCAAGTATAGTCCGCCCTGCTATAGCAAATAATAACTTCGAACTAAAGCCTAGCATAATTCAAATGGTGCAGCAATATGTGCAATTTGACGGACTTCAAGATGAAGATGCGAACGCACATATAGCTAGCTTTCTTGAAATTTGCGACACCTTCAAGATAAATGGTGTCACAAATGACGCGATCAGGCTGAGACTCTTCCCCTTCTCTCTAAGAACTAAAGCTAAGCAGTGGCTGAACACACTTCCAAAAAATAGCATAACCACTTGGAATGAATTAACTGAAAAATTTTTGGCGAAGTATTTTCCGCCAGCTAAAACTGCAAAACTTAGGAACGACATCTCTGCCTTCGGACAAATAGACTCTGAAACCCTATACGAAACCTGGGAGAGATTTAAAGAATTATTAAGACGATGCCCACATCACGTGCTGCCTGTATGGTTACAAGTGCAGACGTTTTATAACGGGCTAAATCAAAGCACGAAGCAAATGATAGACGCAGCTTCTGGCGGTACTTTAAATCATAAGACCCCGGAAGCCGCTCTTGAGCTTTTTGAGGACATGGCCATGAACACTTATCAGTGGAATGTGCCTAGGTCCCGCCCGAACAAGCCTGCAGGTATCTATGAAGTGGACAACGTCTCCCAGCTCGCTCTGCAAGTAGAAATCCTAAGCAAAAAGATAACGGAGATGACTGCTGCCTCCGCCCCTCAGGTATGGGAATCTGCAACCCCTACTCCAGAACATTTAGATTATGTTAATAATATGCCTAGAACTGCTTTTAATAATTTTTCTGCTGCGAATTTTCATCCGCCTGGTTTTAATTTTCCGAATAGTTATAACCCTGCTTTAAGAAATCATCCGAACTTTTCATGGAGTAATCCATCGAATGCGATGCGCCCACCCCCGCAAAATGATTTTTCTGCACCACCACCACCACCACCACTTCTTCAAAATTACCCAAAACCTCCAAGCTTGGAGGAATTACTTTCTAAATATATCACCACAAATGACGCCACTATAAGAACTTTAACCGGAAGCGTAAAAAGTCTAGAAAATTAGGTAGGACAGCTCGCGAAAATAATTTCTGAGCGACCCGCAGGGTCTCTTCCTTCCAATACCGAACCCAACCCGAGAGAGCAAGCGAAAGCTATAACTCTTCGGAGTGGGAAGCAAGTCTCCGGTATGGTAAGTGAAGAGCCCGAGGCAAGCTCCGCTCTCGCCTCTAAAAATCAAAGCTCCGCTCCGGTTTTAAAAATTCCACCCTCTGCTGAAGAAGTAATCACCCCCGCTTTAGAAAATAATCTCACTCCACCACCCATCTTCAAAAATAATTCAACTCCTCCATACCCCTCTGAACTTAATAGACAATGTCAAGATGATCAGTACTCCCGCTTCTTAGAAATCTTCAAACAAATCCACATTAATCTTCCCTTCCACGAGGCTATTTCGCAGATGCCGAAATACGCCAAATATCTTAAAGACCTCCTCACAAACAAGAAGAAGTTAGAGAATCTTTCGCACGTCACGCTAAACGCGAGTGCTCCGCCGTTTTAACAAATGGTTTGCCGAAGAAAATCAGTGACCCGGGTAGTTTCTCTATCCCGTGTGTCTTCGGTGATCTTTTTGTTAAACACGCGTTAGCCGACTTAGGCGCGAGTATAAACCTAATGCCCTTTTCGTTGTTCAAAAAGTTAGGGATTGGTAGCCTTAACCCCACGCGTATGAGTATCCAGCTAGCCGATAGATCCGTCAAGTACCCGTTAGGAATAGTGGAGGACGTTCTAGTGAAAGTCGACAAGTTCATCTTCCCGGTGGACTTTGTCATTTTGGACATCGAAGAAGACGTCGAGGTTCCCCTGATCCTTGGCCGACCCTTCCTTGCCACCTCCCGAGCCATCATTGACGTAAGCAATGGTAAGCTCTTTCTTCGAGTAGGCGACGACGAAGTCACATTTTCTATCACCCCTTCGATGAAGAACACCTTAGCGAACGATGAATCATGTTTTTTCGTAGACGCCGTGAGTGATGATTCTTCCTACTGCCTCTCCGACTTTGAAAAAGAATTTTCTACTTTTTGCTCCTCTTCTCTTACAACGGAATCACTGCAAGGAAGTGATGAATCTTCTTATTGTCTTTCTGAGTTTGAAAAAGAATTTTCTGATTTTTGTTCTTCCTCTGTTCTTCCCACTGAATCGCTACAAGAAGCCGTCTTGGCTGCTAGCCCCACCCCTTATTACGTTCCTTATAAAAAAGTTTATGAAGATATTATTTTTGAAAAAGAAAGAATCTCAAAATCCTCTTATGAAGAACCCCCTACCCTAGAACTTAAAGAACTTCCCGAACACCTTAAGTATGCTTTCTTAGACAAAGATTCCAAGTTACCAGTTATCGTTTCGGCCTACCTCACGGATACGCAAAATGATAAACTTCTTCTAGTTCTACGTAAGCATCGCCAGGCTATTGCTTGGCAAATTTCTGATATCAAGGGCATAAGCCCATCTTTCTGTACCCATAAAATTTTAATGGAAGATAATTCGTGTAACTCTATCCAACCTCAGCGCCGTATAAACCCGAACATGAAAGAAGTAGTTAAGGGCGAGGTTATGAAACTATTAGACGCAGGAATTATCTACCCTATTTCGGACAGTAAGTGAGTTAGCCCCGTTCAGGTAGTTCCAAAGAAGGGAGGGATAACCGTAGTTAGTAATGAGAATAATGAATTAATCCCGACGCGGACGGTGACGGGTTGGCGTATGTGCATAGATTACCGTAAGTTAAATGACGCCACCCGCAAGGACCACTTTCCTTTACCGTTTATCGACCAGATTTTAGAACGTCTCTCCGGCCATAGCTTTTATTGTTTTCTCGATGGCCTCTCGGGGTACTTTCAATTACCCATCTCTCCCGAGGACCAAGAGAAAACTACGTTTACTTGTCCCTTCGGCACCTTCGCGTACCGAAGAATGCCGTTTGGATTATGCAATGCGCCAGCTACATTCCAGCGATGCATGCTCGCAATATTTGACAAGTACGTAGAAAGCATTATGGAGGTATTCATGGACGATTTCTCCGTGTTCGGCGATTCCTTCGATAGATGTTTAGAAAACCTCGAAAAAGTCTTAGAACGATGCGAAGAAACTAACCTTGCCCTAAATTGGGAAAAATGCCATTTTATGGTGAGGGAAGGGTTAGTTTTGGGTCATAAAATTTCTGCTAAAGGTATCGAGGTAGACGTTGCCAAGATAGAAGTTATTGAGAAGTTGCCGCCGCCTACGAACATAAAAGCTATAAGAAGTTTCCTAGGGCACGCTGGTTTTTATCGTCGTTTTATAAAGGACTTCTCCAAGATCACTAAGCCCCTCACCCATCTCTTAGAAAAAGACGCTCCATTCATTTTTGATGATTCTTATATTTCTTCCTTTGAATTAATTAAAGAAAAGTTAATTAACGCACCGATTATGATAGCTCCGGTGTGGGACCTTCCTTTCGAGATTATGTGCGATGCGAGTAGTTTTGCGGTGGGGGCCGTATTAGGTCAACGCATATCTAAGAACTTCCACCCCATCTATTACGCTAGTAAAACCCTCACATCTGCACAAGAAAATTACACCACAACCGAGAAGGAGCTCTTAGCTGTAGTATTTGCGTTTGATAAATTCCGCCCTTATATTACTCTTTCAAAAATCATTGTTTTTACGGACCACTTGGCCCTCAAGTACCTTCTTGCCAAAACGGATGCCAAGCCTCGCTTGATTCGCTGGGTCTTACTCCTCCAGGAGTTTGACTTAGAGATCCGTGATAAGCGAGGAGCCGAGAACTTGGCCGCCGACCATCTATCCAGATTAGATAACCCCTTTATAGAAAAATTAAATGAAAAATCTTTTAATGACTATTTCCCTGATGAGAAGCTGCTTTTAGTTAATACATCTACTTCTCCTTGGTTCGCGCACATCGCCAACTATCTAGTGGCCCGGGTGCTCCCAAAAGAGTTCTCCTCTCAGCAAAAGAAGAAATTCTTTTCTGAGCTGAAGAACTACTTTTGGGAAGACCCGCATCTTTTCAAAATTTGTGCGGATCAAGTGATAAGGAGATGTGTTTCTTTTGATGAAAGAATTGATATTCTAAAACATTTGCATGAAGGCCCGACAGGTGGGCACTATCAAGCTGCTCGCACCGCTCATAAGGTGCTTTGCGCGGGCTTTTACTGGCCTAGCCTGTTTAAGGACGCGCAAGCCTTTGTGAGCAGGTGTGATAGTTGCCAACGGTCGGGCAACATCTCTAATAAAAATGAAATGCCGCAAAATTATTTCTTAGAGTGCGAAATTTTCGACCTCTGGGGAATTGATTTTGTTGGCCCCCTTCCTTCTAGCTTCGGAAACAAATATATTTTAGTTGCTGTTGATTATGTTTCACGATGGGCTGAGGCCCAAGCTCTTCCTACGAACGACTCCCGAGTTGTAGTCACGTTTTTAAAAAAAATCATTTTCTAGATTCGGTACGCCACGCGCAATCGTTAGCGATAGGGGTTCCCATTTCTGTAACGCACAATTTTCAAAAATCCTTACCAAATACGGCGTTACACATAAGCTTTCCACTGCCTACCACCCCCAAACTAACGGTCAAGTCGAAGTAGTTAATAGAGAAATAAAAAGAATATTAGAAAAGACTGTTTCAACTTCTAGAAAAGACTGGTCAACCAAACTTGACGATGCTCTATGGGCCTACCGAACAGCGTACAAAACCGCCCTCGGATGTACGCCGTATCGGCTGGTCTATGGAAAATCGTGCCATCTGCCCGTAGAGTTAGAACACCGCGCCTTTTGGGCCTTAAAATTTTTAAACTTCGATCCCCACTCAGTCGGTGACCTTCGAAAATTTCAACTAAATGAACTCGACGAGTGGCGCTCTTATGCTTATGAAAATAATAAACTTTATAAAGAGCGGACGAAGCGTTTACACGATAAACACTTAAGGCACCCTAAAAACTTTAAGCCGGGCGACCAAGTCCTTTTATATAATTCTCGTTTACGTTTATTTCCGGGCAAATTAAAATCTCGCTGGTCTGGCCCGTTTTCTGTTTTAGAAGTATTTCCTTATGGAACTGTTTTAATTTCTCACCCTGATAAGGGTAATTTCAAAGTGAATGGTCAGCGTCTTAAACTCTACTTTTCTGGTGATGATGATGTCAGTCCAAACATTATTAAGTTTCTGCTTCACGAACTCTAACTTTGAACTCTTAATTTTTGTTAAAAAAAAGACAATTTTATTTCGGGACAACAATATTTTTGGACAAAATTATTTTTTGATGCGTCGAGCTCAACGACGCTTTAACCAAAGGGCGCTCTTGGGAGGCAACCCAAGTTATCTTTTTCTGTTTTCTTTATTTTACAATTTTTGCCTCGGACGGCTCTGACAAGCTGAAGCTTCTGCGATCGCCTGCTCTAACATTGCTGAATCCATCACGAAGTCCAAAGAAGACATTCGGAGGAGCAGCATCACTCAGCTTTCGCAGCAAATAAATCCGGGGAAGTACATGTATTTCAATTCTGTCTTTCAATTCTGTACTTTATTTTTCTCTCCTTCTCCAATCCCCTTCTTTAGCCATTGAGGACAATGTCTGTTTTAAGCTTGGGGGAGGATTTCCTCCTTCATTTTTGCTTAGTGTAAATAATTTTCTTTTTGTATATATTGTAAATATTTCCAAAAAAAAATTATTTACATCTTAAAATTCCAAAAAAAAAAGAGAAAAAAAAATCCAAAATCCAAAAAAAGAGAATATTTCACAAAATTAAATTAAAAATATATATATATATATATATATATATATATATGTGTTTTTGAATAGTTTAGACATTTTGGTATTTCAATAGTACCCCTAGTTTTTAGTTTTGTTTTACTCAAAATCTCCTATAAACAACTTAGTTAATTATAATATTTCTAATCGTCCTTTTTAATTATGTTTCACAAGTAAAATGTTGGCCATGCTGTGTTTCTAATTCACGGTAGCATGTTAAGGTGAAATATTTTTCTAAAACTCGCATTTCTATTATGGTTTTTTGTTGTTTATTTCCTTTACTTTCTCGAAAATCCATCATCCACTATTTTCTTTTTCGTTTTTGAATAATTTTTGTAAAGTCAACTTTTAAATAACGTAGTAGATATGAACGATCCAAGTCACCTATTATTTCTATTTTCAAGTTAATTTCATCAATCTTCTTTTATTATCTAGGACTCGCTTTTTGAAAATTTTTTCAAACCTTTGTTTTAAATAAATTCAAAAGCGTGAAAATAATTTAGGCCGTTTTTGTTTTCGTTTGAGCTTTCTTGCCAACCTAAAAACTTTTACCACTAGTTAACCGTTTTTGAGCCTTTTTCCGATTACATTTGATAGCTCCTCCCTTCATTTCAGTTTCACCAAAGCCAAAATTTCCAACCTATCGAATCACACTAGCCTTTTTGAGTTTCATAAATTATTTTGACGATTTTGATAGGGTATTTTGTGATTTTTGTGGGAGAAAGGTTTTCGAAAAAAAAAGTATGTTCGAAAGTGATGTTTATTTTTGTTTGGCCAACTCAAAAAGGAAAATAAAAATATTTATGGCCTTTGTTTTGAAAAAAAAGAAAAAAAAATGAAAAAGAAAAAGAAAAAAAATGTGTATATATTTTTATGAAAATGTTTGAAACTCTTTGCTTTTGTTTAGTGTGATTTTAGAACCTTCACGTTTATCTTTGAATTCCACTCCTGATCATTTTCCTAAACCAAACGTTTCTGTCCTATTTAAGTCCTTTTGATTCACGCTTTTTGATTTTTATTTAACAACTAAGAAAAGAAAAACAGTAAATCAGTTTTAGTTTTGGATTTAAACCTAGATTTTCTTTAATTAAATTGATATAATTATAATGCGTTGCTTGGATCTAGTAACAACTCAATGCGTGTTTTTCATTTTCGTTGCTTTACTTAAGTCCATTTAAAAAAATCTCGTTAAAATTTTGGATGATTTGTTTTTATTAAGTAAAGTTTATAAAAGTTTTACCATACCTAAATAATTGTTTTAGACTTACATTTCACCTTTTCCCTACTTAGAATTTCGCATAGTACTTGTGTAGGCATAATTAGAACTTTTTGATTAGTCCTTTTTATAAATTTCTAGTTTTTATATTTTTGCTTGGGGACAAGCAAAGCTTAAGCTTGGGGGAATTTGATAATACGTTTTGTATCCTAAACTATTATCGTATTTTCTATTTTATATTGTGCAAATTATGTCTATTATTAGTTTATTTTTATCATTTTTATGTAAATATTATTGCCACTGACTTTTTCTTGTCTTTTTGCAGGTTTCCAGAAAATTGGCCAAAATGACCTGTCACGCCCCCCTGTCACGCCCTCCCTGGGCGTGGCCTAGGGCGTGTCACCCGATCCCGAGGATTCCTGCTGGAAGGGACAGAAAACGGTCAAAAACCGCTGTCACGCCCCCTGACACGCCCTCCCTGGGCGTGTCACCAGGCGTGACCAGGGGCGTGTCGCCCTCTGCCGCAAAGCCTGCCGCCGCATTAAATGTCGTTCCGCCTCAGCACGCAAACAGTACTGTCACGCCCCATGTCACGCCCGTGACATGGGCGTGACACCCTCCTTTTTCGGTGACTGACGGATTTCCGACCAATGATTTGGACATGATGTGCCTGTCACGCCCCCCTGTCACGGGCGTGACCTAGGGCGTGACCACCGACGTACCGAAGCAATCATCCCTCCCGCCATAATCCAGAGCCCGAGGTCAACATAGTACAGTCACGGCCCCTGACACACCCCCCCTAGGGCGTGTCGGAGGGCGTGACCAGCCCGAGAAAATTTTCTATAAATTGAGCCCCCCCTCTCCATTTCAGCAAGCTTTGGTTGAGAGGGGGAGGTGCTGCCCCTTTGGTTCTTGAGTTTTTTTTCATGCTTTCTCTCTCTCTCTCTCCCCCTCTCTTGTAATTTTTGTTTAACCTTAGTTTAATCTTAGTTGCTTTAGCTTTCTTTGTAATCTTTGCTCTTGCTTAGTGCTAATTGTAGGGCTAGAATAGGATTTAAATTTCATGCACTTGTAATTTCAATTTCAATAGTGTACTTGCCCTTTTTCATTAATAAAAGTGTTCTTCCTTTACTTGTCTTCCTTTATATGCTTTTCTACTCATCTCCCCTCCTCCATTCCATAATAATTAACTAATCCTCCTTGTACTCGATCTTGATGATCCGAGGTTAGAGCGATTATGTTATGATGTTTTAATTAATCTTTTCTTTTTAGGTTAGGGCCTTGAATTACTCTTGATTAATCACGGGTTGGAGGTATATTTTCGATATATACTCTCCACCTTTGCTTTCATTCTGGGCTAGCCGAGAGGCCGAAAGAATGAAGTGAGCATTCAAGAGTAAAGGGAGTTGTACGCACCCCTCGAGAGTGGCGGACGTCCAAATCTCCCAGATTGGAGTAAAATCCAATAGTGGGGTTCACCGCGTAAAGCGATTTTTAGGCCTCCGATTTAGACGAGAGTCGGTCGGACCTTCCTAAACTCAGTTGGGCACGACTTCGAGAGAAGCGTGTTCAAGCTTTAGGAACCTCCACGGTCAAGGACCTTTATCCTATTAAGTTCAGATTTTTATCGCATTTTCTTAATCGTCTTTAGCCGAGGTGAATCTTGATTGAGTGCATTTCCATTTCATATTTTCTACCTTTCGTAGTAATCACCTATCTTGTGCTCTTTAATTAACTGCAGTAGTTTCCTTTCTAGCATAGTTCTTTGCTTAATAGCTTAACTTAATTGCGGTAGTTCTCTTTCTAGTATAGCTTTAATTCCTCCCTTGCACTTAGATTTTCTAAAACCCTAGTTTTTCCGTCGATAAGATAATAGCGTTCGTGTGAGTAAGCTTAGCCAACAGTTCCCGGATTTCAATACGACACTTGTGTCCCCTTGCTACAATTCGATAGGTATACTTGCCTCATCGGGTTGCTAGTTCGGTTGCGTTTATTTTCTTCGAACCCTAGCGTGCAACAAGGTTCTTAAGGAACCTTCTCTCAAAGCTCAGATGCACTTCCCAAGCCTGCATTCACTAAAACCTATCAGAGACAAGGAAGACCTTCTCAATCTTCTAGAGACAGTCAGCACCAACACAGACATTAGCTCTCCTCTAGAAGTTCATCCAGTGCTCATCAATTTTCCCCCAAGCCAACATTCTCTCCTCCTTCATCTCCTAGCAAAGCAAACAGCCCTGAAAGACCTCCAATTCCAGCCTATGATCCTGAGACTAGCCCAACTACCAGAATGGCTAGATTCTAAGAATCTGTTGCTCTCTCTCAGATAAGGCAAGCTAGAGAAAAGGGTTAGGATCCATCTCAATTCTCAACAATGTCAAGCTACAGGAAAAAGGAATTTGAAAGATATCAAGTTGAAGGGTTGTTTTATGTTGAAGAATACATGCATCTACATCCTGAAGCTGTTATTCCTAGAACTACTTCTCAAAAGACACTTGGTGATGCAGATATGACTATGACAGTGAAGCAAGCATAAGATCCTAACAGAGTAATTATATTTGCTAAACCTTCTGATTCTCCCAAGGACATTTAGGTTATTTATTTTCAGTCTCTATTTTATTATGAACAATTTAGGTGCATAGCTTTATAAAGGTACTGATAGCTTATTTACTCTATCTGTTATCTCAGTTTTATGCTATGTCTACTTCATTTTGTCCTGTAATTTTTTCTCTGTTTCTGTTTGGAGTAACCTCACACAAATAGGGGGAGATTGTTGGAACCCCTAGGTGATTTGGGCTAGGTTCTCTTCTTAGGTTGTGACCCATGTTGTATAGAAGGGTCAAGTTTTATGTGTTTCTAGAGTCTAGGTCATGTCCTTAGAGTCAACAGTACAAAGGACAAGCCTCCAACACTGCCCAAGACTCAAGACTTAGAGAATTCAAGTTTTAGAAAAAGGAGATCTACGTTTATCGATCTCCGGTCGATGATAGTCGTGCTCAGCTCGACTAACTCAGAGATTAAATTCTCTTAGCTGAGCTCGACGAACTCTTTTCTTAGGTCAACTAACACTTCAACTCTCAGCTCCAAAGATCACTTAGCGCAATATTCGACTCAGCACCATAATTCACTCAAAGCCAAAGCTTACTCAGAGCCAAAGATTACTCGACGCTCTCAGCGCTATCAATGACTCAACGCTCTCAACTGACTCAACACCAGATGTGCTGTTATCTCAACGCCGTCAGTTTGACCAAGTTCTAAGGTCGACTAAATTCAGATTCTCTGGTCGACGAACTTAGAGCATAGTATCCATCAGTTTATGCAGTGCAGTTGTTTGCAGTTCATAGGTCGACGAAAGCTGACCTCAGGTCGACAAAAGCTAATCTCAGGTCAACGAAAGCTGTTCTCTGGTCGAAGAAAACTGTAAGTCATATTATTATTTATTCTTTCCTTTTCTGTCTCCTTATTTTATATCCTTTATATGCTGTTAATTCCCTGTATAATCAATGCACTTATATCCTTTGAATTGAGTCATTACTGGCAGCATTGATTGTAAATATCCTCCAAGGAATTAATTGTTTATATCTCGGGACAGACATAGAATCGAATCTATGATAGCATTCTTGCCATTTTCATTTCCAAGATTTCGGCTAAGCATTTATTGCAGGTTTTTGAGTTCGACCTAGAGTCAGTAATCAATCTGATGATCTCACTGCTAGAAAGAAGACAATATAGAAAACTCCTTGAAAAAAAACAACAAGTGCAGTGCATACAGTTCTCAAGAAATCAACTGCTCTCAAAGGAAGAGAAATAACAACAATCACAATCAATAGTCCTTCTTCTTCACCTTCTTTGTGTCCAGGAATCACAAGTGACAAGAACATTCAAATCAGTCAATGGATCTCTGAAGAGTTGATCATATAGTAGAAGGCCTACTCACCCTTAGCAAAGCTTCCACTCCTAAGCCATTCAAGATTTCAGGGGGAGCTTTGACAACACCACAGAATCCACAAAGTCTTCTCATTTTGATTTGAGAAAAGAAGACTTCCATCAACCTCTCTTCCCCACCTCTATACAGGGTTTTAATTCCCTTCAAAATTATTCTGGTTGCAAGTCTCCTTCCAAAAGACTTGGGTTAGTTTTTGAGCACCTGATCAAAAGCTCATTGGTGGCAGTCACTTGATCAAAACCTGTAGTGGATTCCTACATAGGGTGGTAGAAGAGTGGATGTACCCAAGTTTGGGGAACCACTATAAAAATTCTTGTGTTGTTTGTGTGGCTGTGATCTTCCTGTGTGCTTGTGATATGATATGCTTTACTGTGTAGCTTAGTTATTTTTTTTGTTCATCTGCTGCACTTGTACACTCATACACCTATATCATAGTAACATATTTTATTAAAGACTTCTTATTTCAGCATAAATCAGAAAGATTTTAAAAACTCTATTCACCCCCCCCCCTCTAGAGTTTGTCAGAGCTTACCCTATCTTTCAATCAAATTATCAAGATTTGATTCCAGCTTCTCAATACTGACCTTGACCTCAACAAGTCCATTATTTATGTCTTTTTCCACCTCTTCCACATTATCAAGTACTTTCTTCAAAGAATGATCAAAGTGTGCTCTTTGCTTAGCAAGCAATGCTTCAAAGATTTCAGCAAAGAATTATCAACACTACAACTTGGAATATCCTCAGCTTGAGGTCTTGGAGGTGAAGTAAGTTCTAATAACATTCTCAAAGACACTAGAAGGATGTGCCACTGGAGAAAAATGGGCCTTGAGTAGAAGAATTTGATCTATAGAGTCTAGGATAGGAGGAAGCATCTCTACTTCTCCTTCTGCATTAGAAAAATCAAAAATATTCTCCCCCTCAACTGGAGAAACAACCTTTCCTGGATCCTCCAACTCCTTCAGAGTCTGGACATGAGGCCCACCTAGAATGTTTTCAATCCTTTGCTGGAGATCAAATATAGCCTTATTAAATTCTTCATGAAGAAGGTTAGATGACTAGTTCTTCTCCCCCTCACTCAAGTCTGGAAGATCTTCCTGTGTACTATCTTCCAAATCAGCAACAATAACTTTATCACCACCATCATAATCAGCAATTTCCTCAGCACCAGCATCAACATCAATAGTATTATCATCATAGCCATCAATGTTATCCTAAACATCAACATCATTGTCATCAGCATCATCATCAAGGACATTGTCTCTATAACCACTGCCTCTATAATCACTATCTCTATAATCACTGTCTCTACAATCTCTTTAGGTACTCGAACTGGATCAGAAGGGATAGGAACATCGTAAACAAGCATAGAAGGAAGTATCTCCCCCTCAGCAACTGCACCAGATCTCTCAGTTGCTTCATTGGGCATTGGTGATGGAATTCTCTCCTCTTCAAGGAATTCCTCTTCTTCTTCTACCTCTCTCCATCCTCCTTCCCTAGGAATTCTCCTCTCCCAACTACTGAAGATGGATGAGTCAATTTTCTTCAAGTAATGAATTGGCACTCTTGATGACATATCAAAACGGTTTTTGTCAATTTTATTCAAGTAAAGAGTGAGAATCCTTCCAAAATTTGGCGCATTCAGATATTACTTTATTTTCTCAAACAGAAACACTCCCAAGTTGACTCTTTTCCTGCAAATCATAACTGTGAGGAGTTTGAACATCTCACCAGAAACATAATCATAGGACCCTACTTTGCACAATAGAACCTTTCCCATGATATATGTTAGTAGTTTTCCTACCTCGTTCATCCCTTTCCTTCTAATTGAGATTGTTCTTCAAGTAAATCATCCTCCTCAATAGACGGTAGCCGCAAGTATCTATTCAAAGGACTTGCCTTTACTTTAATAAAGGAATTTATCACTTTGTGCTTGATCACTATGCCTTCACGTTCAATCTTTGCATTCTAATAGAACTCTTGGATGTCTTCGTTCAGAACTTGGCAAGGATGTTCCAGAAGAAAAGTCAAGCCTACTATCTCGAGCATCAAAATGACATTTATGAATTCATTGGAAGCTGTAGCAAATCCTGTGTGCACCAGTTCACCATCTACCTGAAGATTTCCACTGTCTCTTTGTGCCATATCTGTGAACTATAGGGAACTAATGTGGAAGAAGACAACTAAAAGTTTATCTAGTGTGAACTAACTTCACCTATGGGGGGAAAGGTGATTTGCAGTCATTTGCTGAATTAAAAATTAACCTGCACAAACAATAAACACAATAAAGAAAAGCACACCAGAAATTATAGTGGTTCCCCGATTTGGTTACGTCCACTCTCCCCCTTCGACCTATCTCCCAACAAGGGACGACTCGGTCACTTCACCAACAGGATTGAAATCCAATCCTCTCACTAAGGAATAAACCCTTCCACTCGAAGGAGTCACTACTCCTCCACCACGGGTTGCACCCAACCCTTACAACGAGGAAACAAAGTTCCTTTACAAAAAAATTAAAATAGAATGTACAAGAAATACAAACTACGTTTGGAGAACCTGATGTCCCTCTTCGTTCAACGAAGCTTTCTTGATGAAGATGAAGAGTCCACGATCGGCGCACTCTCTTGGAGAGGATCTTCCCGAGATCGGCGGTGGCAAGTGAATGAGGCGGCGATGCTTTGTATGTCCAAACTTCTTGACGAAGCTAGCAAGGTCTACCAACGATCTTACTTGGATTGATTGTCTCAATCGATTCGAAGGGGAGAAATATTCCGCACAACAAATCAAGAGACAAAGGATCTCAATATAGACACGAAGATGTTAAGCTTAGCCTCAGTTCTGTCACCGGACGATCAAAGATGACCTCTAAGATCAGCAGCGGCGACGGACTTGCGAGCGGCGACGGCGACAGAACGAGCTTCGCGATCGGCCAGGTTACGCTCGGCGGCTTTGATTTCTCGTGATTGATTACTGTTGGAGTTTGAGAAATGCGAGTATTTATACTGTAGACCAACCTTAAATGAGTGTTGTGGGCCCCACAAGGAGAAACCCTAAGCCCGATCCAAACAGCGCCTTAATTCTGGGTTAGGTCCAGCGAGCAGGAAGAAATAGCCTAAGGCAAATTCGGAGGGAATCATTGGTGATTCTCGACGAATCGGAGAGAATCACTTATGATTCCCGTCAAATTATCCTTGGTAGAACTTTAGCTGAAAAGTTTGCCATCCGGAGTGAATCGGCGAGAGTCCAAACCATTCTCGACGAATCGGCGAGAATGCCGAGTCATTCTCGACGAATCGACGAGAATCACTTATTGATTCTTGATGATTCTGACTGAGCAGAATTCTTGACGGCGTTGATTCAGCCGGATGTAGTCGGCGGGAATCGGCGAGCGATTCTCGACGATTCGGCGGGAATCACTAGTGATTCCCGTCAAATCGGCGAGAATCACTTAGTGATTCCCGTCGATTTAAACTTAGACGAATCTTCGTCTTTCTTCCCATGAGTTGGTCTTTGACCCATCCTTGCTCCTCTTCAGCTATTGCTCTATCTCGACCCAGGGCTTGAAAATAAGTACACTCAAATAGAGAGAGAACACGTGAGCCAACACACTGATCTGCTCAACGAGGGATTACGTTGCGCAGACCCATGTATATTGACCCACTGCACCCTGACATTGGTGTGTACTTAGCATGGAATAGCTGCAAGCACAACTTGAAGAATATCATCAAATACATTATCTATTCACCTTAGCTTGTTCAGGGGCTTCTTCAAATCAGGTACATTGTGGATACAATACCCAACAATCTCCTCCTATTTGAAGAAGCTTAAACCTTACAAGCTAAGGTTAATAGAACATATGGGAATGAAAATCATAAACTAAGAATTTAGTTTAGAGTGAAATTCATTACCACTTTCTTGAGAGCATACTTGGAGCCACCTTAGCCTTAGCCGAGAGGGTAATATCCCACTTTTCGGCTTCTGTAAATCTGGGACTTCACTTGGAGCCACATGCTCCCCCTCAGATCTTGCATCCATGCTCAAGCTTGAGTTCCTTGATGATGATCCCCCTTGATCCAAGAGCCTTGATCCATACAGTCTTCACTCTTCATAGTTATGCATGCCGAGTTAAGTTTTGAAGAGACTGAACTTGGCCTCGTCTAGGGGCTTTGTGAAGATATCTGCAACCTGCTTATCCGTGGGGACATAGCAGAGAGATAAATCTTTGTTTTCCACATGCTCCCGAATGAAGTGATAGTGAACTTCAATATGCTTCATTCTGCTGTGCGACACAGGTTTTTTTGCAATTGCTATTGCGCTCGAGGAGTCGCAATACATCGGAATTTCTCTGAACTGCAAGTCATAATCTTTGAGCTGATTTTTGATCCATAGAAGTTGTGCGCAACAGCTACCTACTGAGATGTACTCAGATTCAGCCGTGGAGGTTGCGATACAATTCTGCTTCTTACTGTTCGAAGAAATAAGCCGTCTTCTGAGGAATTGACACGTCCCGAAAGTGCTTTTCCTATCATCCCTGCTTCCTGCAAAATCAGCATCTGAAAAGCCTATTAGCTCGACATCATTGTTTCTAGGGTACCATAAGCCAAGATTAGGTGTACCTTTTTGGTATCTAAGAATTCTCTTTGCAGCGATATAATGAGATTCCTTAGTGTTCACCTGATATCTTGCACATACGCATGTGTAAAACATAATATCCGGTCTACTAGTAGTAAGGTAGAGCAGGGATCCAATTATGCTTCTGTATTTGGTTTCATCAAAAGGTTTCCCTTTCTCATCCTTGTCCAGAGACACAGTGGATCCCATTGGAGTCCTCATAGAGGTTGCATTCTCCATTCTGAATTACTTAAGGAGTTCATTTGTGAACTTCGTCTGAGAGATGAAAATTCCATCCTCAGACTATTTCACTTGAAGTCCCAAGAAATACTTTAGCTCTCTCATGCTGCTCATTTCAAACTTTCCTTGTATAAGTTTAGAAAACTTTTTGCAAAGATTGTTGTCCGTAGAGCTGAAAATTATGTCATCGACATAGATTTGCACCAGCAAGATCTTGCCTTTGACTTCCCTAAGAAACAATGTCTTATCTAATTTTCCCCTCGAAAACTTGTTCTTAAGAAGAAAACTAGACAGAGTCTCATACCAAGCTCGAGGAGCTTGTTTCAAGCCATATAACGCTTTATTAAGAAAATAAACATGATTAGGGAATGTAGGATTAACAAAACCTGGGGGTTGCGCGATATATACTTCCTCTTTCAATTTTCCATTGAGGAATGTAGATTTCACGTCCATCTGATAGACAGTGAATCCTTTGTGCGAAGCATATGCCAGGAACAATCTGATCTCCTCGAGCCTTACAACTGGTGCAAAGGTCTGGTTGAAGTCAATCCCCTCCTCCTGTCTGTAACCTTGAGCCACCATCCTTGCCTTGTTCTTTATGATTACACCGTGTTCATCCAGTTTGTTTATGAAGATCCACTTGGTGCCGATCACATTCTGGTTCTTTGGTCTTTGAATAAGTGTCCAGACCTTGCATTGTTCGAATTGATGCAGTTCATCTTGCATGGCCAATATCCATGCTGCATCTTTGTTCTCTTCGTCGAACTTCTTTGGCTCAACCTGTGACAAGAAACTAAGGTGCAAAATCTAGTTAATTGTACCTCTCCGATTTCTTACACCGTCACGAGGATCTCCTTTGATCTGATCTCTGGGATGATCCCTCAAATATCGGAGCTCTAGGAGTCTTGCATCTGGAGCTATGAAATCTTCTTAGTCTTCTCCTTCTTCTAGGAGATTTTCTCCATCCTGATCTTCAACTTCTCCAATTGGGGTTGAGGTGGAGACCTTGACGTACTTGGGAGTTACATCTTTAGCAGTCTCATCGAGACTTAGCTATTCAAGTCTTTCACCTGCATCTTCAAGAATGCCACTGGAAGAATTGCTGCGAAGCAAGCTTCCTTCATCAAAAACAATATTAATGGACTCCTCTACCACTAGGGTTTTCTTATTGAAGACCAGATATGCCTGACTATGGCTGCTATAGCCCATGAAGATGCCTTCAAAGCATTTTTCTCCGAATTTAGTATGTGGGTACTTCCCATTATTGAGTACATAGCATCTGCAGCCAAAAATCCTAAAATAGGACATGGTCGGTTTCCTGCCTTTCAATAGCTCATAAGGCGTCTTGCGATGATTCTTGTTGATCAATGCTCGGTTCTGCACATGACAAGCCGTGTTGACAGCCTCTTCCCAGAAGTACTCTGGAAGAGAGGCGTCATTCAACATTATCGTACATGCTTCAATGAGCGTTCTATTTCTCCTTTCCGCAACTACGTTTTGTTGCGGAGTACGCGGGGAGGAAAACTCATGAAAGATACCAAGTTCTTCACAAAATTCTGTCATAGCCCCAGACTTGAATTCTGTTCCATGGTCACTTCTAATTTTGACCACTTAGCAGTTAAGTTCGTTCTGAATCTGCTTGACAAAACTTGTGAAGATATCAAATGTATCTGACTTTCGTTTCAAAAAGAACACCTACGTAAACCGAGAGTGATCATCAACAATCACTAGCTTATACGATTTTCCTCCTAAGCTAAGAAATTGCACTGGGCCGAACAAGTCCATATGCAGAAGATAAAGACATCTGCAGCAGTCTTTGTCTGCAATGCCCTTAAAGATAAACCGAGTCTGTTTGCCCTTCTGGCATGCAGGACAAGGGTAATCTTTGATGCACTTAATAGTAGGGCCATCCCTTACTAAGTTCTTAGAAAATAACATATTAATTATCTTGAAATTAATATATGCTAATCTCTTGTGCCATTGTTCACAAAGAGATGCACTGCCTTTTGCTACTAGGCACACGGGGGTAGAAGAATATATGCTAAGGAAATCTAATCAAAATATATTTCTGCTCCTAATGCCAGTTAATACCGTCTCCGAAGAGGCACACGATATTATCAAGCACTTATCCTTACAGAACTTAACGTCATAACCTTTATCACACAACAGACTTACACTGATCAGGTTATGATTTAACCCTTCAACATAGGCCACGTAGGTGATAGAGATTATACCGTTGGAAATCATACTGTAACCTCTGGTGACTCCTCGATCTTATCCTCAGAAGATGACTTTGGGTCCATTTTCTACTTGAGAGTAATCATGCAGCAGGCTTCTTGTCCCAGTCATATGCCGGGAACATCCACTGTCCAAGTACAAGATAGGCGTTTTGGTGTCCTTTGGACATACCTGCAAAACAGAATCAGTTTCCCTTAGGAACCCAATCGAACTTGGGTCCTTGATTCCTTGTTAGCATACTCCCCCTCGAGTGGTTAACCCTACGAGTGGTCAGCCTCACATTGCTAACATGAGGAGTCTCGTTGAATCTTGGATTAAACCAGCAATCCACGGTAAAGTGACCAACTTTGCCACAACACCAACAGTCGAACCTGTTGTACCGCTTCCTAGGCTCCAGCTTCACCCTGGGAACGGTGGGTCCAGCTGGGGCCTTGGATCTGGAGATGGAGGCATCATGATGATAGCAATCACATGATTTCTTCACTTCCTATTCCTTAAGTATAACAGGCTTTGCTTTTGTGCCTGCTTCCTATTATGGCCGCTAGAGAAGTGGCCATAATTTTCCACTTGGATTTCCTCATAAGGTACCTTGAAGACACTCTCGCCGTAGTTGCGGGGGAAGGCCCAACCATCATACCGGCTCTTGGGCTTTTCAACCGAGGGCCGGAAGAAGTGGCCATAGGTTGACTCAAAGTCCTGTTCATTGCAGGGAAAACCAGGCTTCCTGAATTCAATAGGGTTGAGTGGGGACTTTCCCTTTTCTACAGCAGAGGCCTTCATAGTAGCCTTATTTTTCCTCTGCTTTCTATTTCTCCTGGATGATTTACCAGGCACACCCACATGCCCCAAGCCAGCCCCCTTAGCCTGAGAAGAGAAGGTATCAACCAGTGGAAGAACATTCTTTGGCATAGAGAAGCTTTTGACAATCTTCCTTTCTGCCGCAAGTTGTTCTTCCAACTTGTTGACTTCTTCCTGTTTAAGGTCAAAGAGCCTTAGAGACTCTGAGTGCTCAAAAGTCAGGCCAAGGTGTTCTTGTCAGAGCGAGATCAAGCTAGTGATCTCTTCTCTTAGAGGCACACCCTCAGCCTTAAGGATTTTGACTTCCTTTTTCTGAGCCCTCAACCTCTTATGACATTCCTCAAAGGTATTAAGCAGAAGCTCATACTTTTTAAGGAGCTCAGCTTCATGGGCAGATGGGTTGTCCTCGAGATAATCATCAGGAGACTCATAGTCAGAGTTAGAGAGGGGGGTACGAGCTTTTACCTTCCCAATAAATGGGGGGCAGTCTCCTTCTGAGTCAGAGCGACCCACTAGCCCGAAGTAGGCTTCCTCATCATCACTGGAGTCTGAGGAATTAGACTCACTCAGTGTCTTTGGCTTTTTGGCGATGTAGCTCCTCTCCTTCTTCTTATCTCTAGAGGACTTGTGCTCCTCTCCCTTCTCCTTATCTCTCTTTCCTTGGTGGCAGTCAGCGATGACCTGACCTGGCTTATTGCATCCAAAGGAAATAATGTCATTAGAGCGATGTTTGTTCTGTTTGGATTCATACCTGTCAGAAGAATAATTCTTCTTCTGATGTTTGGAGGAGGAGCAATCTCTCTTTCTTTGATTCCTCAACTTGAGGAACTTCTTGAACTCCCGAGTGATGAGGGAGAAGTCTTCTTCAGATAGCTCTGAGCCGGAAGAGAATGGCTCAGATTCTTCTTCCTCATCCATTTTCCGAGAGCGGGATGAGGCTGCACCCTTGCCTTTCCTTGACTGATTGGCTTTTAGGGCCAAAGTCTTCTCTCTGGCAGCGGCTTTATCGTCTTCTTCTTCAGCTTTTCTGGTGTTCAGCTGAAGCTCATAGGACAGAAGTTTCCCAAACAGAATCTAGGGATCTGTTTCTGCCAGCCTGCCAAATTATCTGATGGCGCAGATCTTGGTGTCCCATTCCATAGTAAGGGATCTAAGGAACTTGTCATTTAGTTCACCGTCAGTGAACACTCTGCCATAGCCCTTCAGGGAATTGACGATCTTTAGGAAGTTCTCGAATGTCACTCCGATTTCTTCCTTGGGACCTTGCCTGAAGGCCTCGTACTTCTGGTTCAGAAGGGATCTTCGATCATCACTTACTTTATCAGTGCCTTCCATTAAGATGATTAGGCAGTGCCAAATGTCCTTGACAGTCCTGCAGTTGCAGAAAACCTGCATCATGGAATCATCGACGACGCTTACCAGAATGTTCTGAGCTTTCTTGTCGAGTCCAACAAGCACCATCTTATCCTTATCCATTTCCAAAAGTTTCTTGGGAACTTTCTTGGTTGGATCAATGGTGGAGGCCTTAGTGGGAATATAAGGTCCCTCCTCCACTACCATGAAGAGTTATGGGTCGACTGCTTCCATAGAGTACTTGATCCTTTCCTTCCAGATAGGAAAGTTCAGCTTGGTGCACACTGGGATCTTCCCTGAATACCTTAGTCCTTCCATTTCAGAGAGCTTCTTTCTTCTTGACACTAGATGCGGGAACTTACTCAAGGTTCAAACCTTATTTATGAGTAACCTCCCTCTGATACCACTTGAAAGTTTATCTAGTGTCAACTAACTTCACCTATGGGGGGGATAGGTGATTTGCAGTCTTTTGCGGAATTAAAAATGAACCTGCACAAACAACAAACACAACACAGAAAAGCACACCAGAAATTATAGTGGTTCTCCGATTTGGGTACGTCCACTCTCCCCCTTCAACCTATCTCCCAACAAGGGACGACTCGGTCACTTCACCAATAGGAATTAAATCCAATCCTCTCACTATAGAAGAAACCCTTCCACCCTAAGGAGTCACTACTCCTCCACCACGGGTTGCACCCAACCCTTACAATGAGGAAACAAAGTTCCTTTACAACAAAGTTAAAATAGAATGTACAACAAATACAAACTACGTTTGGAGAACCCGATGTCCCTCTTCGTTCAATGAAGCTTTCTTGATGAAGAAAAAGAGTCCACGATCGGCGCACTCTCTTGGAGAAGATCTTCCAGAGATTGGCGGCGACAAGTGAATGCGGCGGCGATGCTTTGTAGAACCAAACTTCTTGACGAAGCTAGCAAGGTCTACCAACGTTCTTACTTGGATCGATCGTCTCAATCGATTCGGAGGGGAGAAATATTCCCGCTCAACAAATCAAGAGACAAAGGATCTCAAGATAGGCACGTGAGATGCTAAGCTTAGCCTCAGTTCTATCGCCGGACAATCAAAGATGACCTCTAAGATCAGCGACGGCGACTGACTTGCGAGCGGCGACGGTGACGGAACGAGCTTCGCGATCGGCTAGGTTACGCTCGGCGGCTTTGATTTCTGGTGATTGATTACTGTTGGAGTTTGAGAAACGTGAGTATTTATACTGTAGACCAACCCTAAATGACCGTTGTGGGCCCCACAAGGAGAAACCCTAAGCCCGGTCCAAACAGTGCCTGAAATCTGGGTTCGGTCCAGCGAGCACGAAGAAATCACCTAAGGCAAATTCGGCGGAAAACATTTGTGATTCTCGACGAATCGGCGAGAATCACTTATGATTCCCATCGAATTATCCTTGGTAGAATTTTATCTGAAAAGCTTGCCATCCGGAGTGAATTGGCGAGAGTCAAAACCATTCTCGACGAATCGGCGAGAATGCAGAGTCATTCTCGACGAATCGGCGAGAATCACTTATTGATTCTCGATGATTCTGACTTAGCAGAATTCTTGAAGGCGTTGAGTAAGCCGGATGCAGTCGGCGGGAATCAGCGAGTGATTCTCGACGATTCGGCGAGAATCACTAGTGATTCCCGTCGAATCGGCGAGAATCACTTAGTGATTCCCGTCGAATTAAACTTAGACGAATCTAAATCTTTCTTCCCTTGAGTTGGTCTTTGACCCATCCTTGCTCCTCTTCAGCTCTTGCTCTATCTCGACCCTGTGCTTGAAAATAAGTACACTCCAATAGAGAGAGCACACATGAGCCAACACACTAATCTGCTCAACGAGGGATTACGTTGCGCAGACCCGTGTATATTGACCCACTGCACCCTGACATTGGTGTATACTTAGCATGGAATAGCTGCAAGCACAACTTGAAGAATATCATAAAATACATTATCTATTCACCTTAGCTTATTCAGGGGATTCCTAAAATCAGGTACATTGTGGATACAATACCCAACAACAACAACCTTATCTGAGATGAGAGTTACCGGAGACAAGCGACGAAGACTTGTCGTAGATGAAGTCATTGAGAACTACTAGAGATGAGTCATCGAGAAATGCCAGAGATGAGTCGACGATGAAGTTCTTTTGCGCTGACAGGAGATTGATCGATGGAATTTCTTGTCACAACCCGCATTTTCACCACCTTTAACGATATATCAGAGTAAGGGAAAATGCGCGTCATGATGCCACGTCAGCAGGGATAACTGCGGACGCTCAGGCAAAACTCCTTCTTGATACATAAAGAAATATTTTTTAAAGTTATTTAGATAAAAATCTAGTTTAAATTAAGCATTTAACCATATCCCTCGTCTTGGTGGCTCATCAAGTCCACGAAAGTAAAATAGTTTATACGTTGCGGAATAATACTTCATTTATGAGATTAAACGTCCTACATATGTGTAGACGTTCCCCAGGGAACAACTCATGGTATGCAAGACTCTAGCTTTATAATAGTAGTAAAAATAGCTTTTATGGTCGCTAAATATAATGGGTTAGAGTTTTAAAAATATGCAATGCGTGAAGTAATAATAGTAGATTTTTTACTTGAAAATACCTAACATGCATTCCTAGCTTAAATCATCCCAGAGTGCAAATAATCAAATATAATCAAGAAGAAAACAACTAATAGCTAGCAACATGTCCAAAATCAACTATCATGTGGGCATCAACAATCTGACATGAACCCACATAAAACAAAAGTATGTCTGAACTAAGTAAAGTAAACTGAAACAACAAACTACCTCGCAATGGCGAGGTGAAAACCACAGCCAACACTGCTGCCCAAGAACTCCTAAAACCAGCTCCACTACCTGCTAAAGCTCCGAACCTGAGGCATTCCAAAGATAGAACATCTCAGCAAGAGGGTACAAGCGGTGGCAGAAAAGTAAGCCAAAAGTAAACAAAGGTCAAAAGGGATACCAATCCTAGACCAAAAGTACTAAAGTAAAGTACAGAAGTAAAGTGCAAAAATAAGAAAAAGAGCACTTACGTGAACCGTCACGTACAAAAAATCACACCAGGTGCACATGGATAAAATGGTGAAAAGCATGATTAAATCTTATGAAAGAATTCTCAAAACTTTATTAGCCACATGTGGTCAACTCTACCCAAAAACACAGGCGAGGTAGTGATGCAGGCTTACACGTTTGGCAACGAATAATACTACAGACTAGCATGAATACCTCACCACATTCCAAATCCTACACTCACACAATCATTCTACGCAACACCACGTTAATTATTTCTATCAATTATACGCTAGCGTACGGGTAGCCAAACCCACTAGGATCGAATAGAGGCAATATGCCAATATTCTTTCCGGCTAAAAGTACCAACCCGGTCTGAACGAGCGGTGTTGTACCAAAAGAGATCTACCAAATAAAATTATGATTCGGAAATGGTAGATCTCTCCCAACAAAAGAAAATGAAGGTTTGTCAAACCTTTTTGAAAATAAAATCAATCAATGTAAACAAAAACCAATCGAAAGAAAACCACAATCATTCAACGCTTCAAGATGCAACACCAAGAATTTCCACCACAAAAATATCTGGGAAAAGAAACACACGAGAGTAGAAATTTTTTCGTTACCCAACCGGAATGTATGATCCTGGTTTCTCTACTTGGATCGTTCTTCAACGGCCCCGCCGGAGTCATGCCGATTGGAGAGAAAACTTGTTCGCCTTCTTCGCTTCACGCCAGAGTTAGCTCTACAAGATGAGAGCTTCTTGAATGATAATATAAATATTTGGGGGGATAGAGAAAAGGTGGTAGGTGTTGTAGTTGGAGAAGAAAACAAGGGGGGGTTTCGGGTTGAAGTTATGGAGAGGGTGGTCGGGTTGGGTGATGGTGGTTGCCGGCTAGGGATGGTGGCCGATTTTTGGAGTGGATGAGGGTAATTGACGGCTAGGGTTTATGGGCAAGGAGGTTGTTGGTTTGTCAAGGGAGGTGGTGGTCAGGGTTTTTGTGGGGTGGTGGCCGGCCTTTGAAGAGGAGGGAGAAGGTTTGGTCGAAGATGTTAAACAAGAGGAGGAGGGCTCGGGTTGCTAGAGGGAGAGAAGGAGAGGAGGGGGATTAGAAGAGGCCGAATAGAGGGAGGGGGAGAGAGGTGGCCGACGTCCAAGGAGGAGAGGAGAAGGATATTCTCAAATCAAGTTAGGGTTTTCTTTTTCATTCATTCACTAATTCAATATGAAACCTTACATGCCTATATATAGGCATTTAACACTCACATGGCTACATGGAGCCCATAATAAAAATTAAACATAACCCATGGTTTTACACATAACCATGAGATTAAACATTACCTGAAAAATTAATCAACATTGCATAAATAAAAACACAACATTAAAATGAATTGGCAATTAATAATAATTAATAATAAATTATTATTAATTATTAATATATTAGTTTACGTCCAGGACGGGTATTATGGCGACGCTCCACATGGTCATCCGTAAGCACGCCGTCACCGTCTTCAATAGGTTGAGGGTTGTCGTCTCCATCAGGTGGTCACTCATCCGGACACACCCTCATAGATATAATATCCATCTAACTGTGGGGGAGACTCATACACTCCACCATTCACTGCAGACGCACAAACACCTGGTAGAGTTCTACAAGGTACTAATAAAGGGAACAAACCTTGCGGTGGTGGTTTCGTCCACAAATACCCGCAACAAAGGAAAACCATGATATAAATCTCAAGACTTGGCACATCGGATTCTACTAGACCATTCTAGATTAAGAAATGGTTGATCAACCTTTAGAAAGGATTTGCAATCCTAGATAAACTCGCACATGTCCAACATAATAGTTAAGGGACGATTAAAAGAGCAAGATTCAACTATATCATCAAAACATATATCACAAAACAAGTTTAGATTAGCAAAGTCAAGAACATGATAATACAAGTGTTTTAAAACAAAGGATTAAGACAACACTTTAATCGGTAAGTTATTACTGACAACGACAAAACAAGTTAGAAATTTCAGCAGATCGGGAGAAAGAAGGGAAAAGGGGAGTGAAACCACCACTTGCCTTGGTTTTACCGGAAAAACTCTCCAATTCACACCTTATCGTAGATCAGGGCTAAAGAAGACAAGGGAAGTCGAAATCTAATAAGAATAGCCAAAAGAAGAGATTAGGGCCAAAACCCTAACGTGAAAAACTCAAGAAATGGGGAAGATTTTACCATGATGACGAAGCTCTCACTGAGAGCTTTCAGGATCTATGATAGGTTCAAGATTTCGAGAACCGGAGCATCATTGACGGACACCGAAAGAATCACGGAAAAACTTTCTCTCTCTTGCTCACGCAGCTCTAGTTCGGGAGATCAATAGGAAATTCGGTCTAAATGAAGGAGGTAGAAGAAGTAGGTAAATATATACACTAAGGGCAATATTAGAATAACAGTACTCAAGAAAATGAACCGGGATCGGCTGAACCGGGCTTCTCGAGAAGAAGGTTTGGGTTTTCTCGGGAACAAGATAAGACTTCTCGAGAACAAAAACATACTTCTCGAGTACTAAAAAGGACTATCTCGAGGAAAGACTATGGACTTCTCGAGAAGGACTTCTAGACATCTCGAGAACAACCATCGTTTTCTCGAGAACAAGAGGAAGATTTCTCGAGAGCTTCTCGAGAAATAAGAAGACTTCTCGAGTAATGGGTAAGCATTACTCGAGAACAACTCAGGACTACTCGAGTACTAGACCGCATCTCCCGAGAAAAAGAAGATTCTTCTCGAGAACAACAAGGGGATTTCCCGAGAACTGCAAGACTTCTCGAGAATAAGAGGGAAGAACAACCCCGTTCGACAAATTATGCTCGAAGTTCGTCGAATACAAAACCCGTTTGACAAATTTTGGTCGGAGTTCGTCGAACACAAAGGAAAAAGCCCATTCGACGAATTCTGCTCGAAGTTCGTCAAACACAAACCCGTTCGATGAATTCTGCTCGAATTTCATCGAACCCAGAACCGTTCGACGCTTCGTCGAACTCCATTAAACGTTCGTCGAATGTCGTTCGACGCTTCGTCGAATTCCGTTCGACGCTTCGTCGAACTCCAGACAGCGCCAAAAATTTTCGTCTCCCGCCTCTGATCGATGAAAACCTACCCTTAACGAGGGCTTCCCAAGAATCAAAACAAGCATAAGGCTTTAATATAATAATCATATTCAAATAGTTTGAACAAGGAAATACGATCTCAAAACGGAGGCCCAAATGCGCGTCGAATTTAACAAATTTAACAGTGAAGACAACCCTAAAATCCTACGTACCATTCTTGAGACACTAACATGAAATGCTTACACAAGCAAAAATTGTCACAAGGATCCAAACACGCGCCGAGGCTCCAAAATGCTCGGATCGCAATAAAACTGGACAAGTCCAAAACCTTTAATCTTCATCCATTTTAATCAAGGAAAACATTCAATTCAATCAAAATCCCAAAAAATCTGGTCAAACAGACCCAACGCACACAAAACCGTACTAACGGTACAACGCCATCAACATGACGTAAAAAGTAATGCCTTGACGTCATAAATATGATGATACCAATACAAATAATATCATCAGAATAATCGGTGGCATTACATTTCTCGAGAAGACTTTAACAAGTGTTTAAAATCTGAAATGCCCCTAAGTCCAATTTATATATTATTAAAGTTTCGTAGAGAGGCGCGTACCTTTTCCGAAAATGACCCTTCGGGTCCAATATTTAAGACTTAGAAAAAAACTGGCCTTCATAGATTCGTCAAAATGTCTCGAAAAAGTCTGTTTAATTCGTCGAATTGACTCATGAAGACTAGGATAATTCGTCGAAATGACTCGTAAAGCACATCATCAAACTTATTACATAATTTCTCATAGATTCCATATATTTCATCATTAGAAAGAGGGATTACCTCAGTGTCTCTCTGGGCAATGGTTTCACTGTCTGATTCACTGTGATATTTCCCCACGAGGCGCAGATTTGCCTCGTCTTAACTACTTGAGCCGGATGTGCTTGACTCGTCAGAACTAGCATCATCCCACGTTGACACCTTCAGCACTTTCTTCTTTCCCTTGTCTCGACTTTGTCTCTCTTTGTCTTCCTTTTGGAGCTTTGGACACTCTCTCTTTATATGCCCAGATTTGTGACAGTGGTAGCACTCATGTACAAACTTTTCTTCAACACTCACCATACCATTTGATAGTTTGATCCATCTCCTCTTCTCTTCTGCACCTTTCTTCAGAAATTTTTAGAATTTCCCATGCCTCTTAGGATTCTTTATGAACCTTCTTGTTGATGCAGAACATATCTGTGCTCGAGAGTGAACACATTCGATCAAGGAAGCAGGGTGAAAGTGGAGGATAAGATCAGTCTGAATCTAGAGGGGGGGGGGGGCTGAATAGAGTTTGTTAAAATAATTTTTCAAAATAAAACTTTGCAGAGGAAGAGTTAAGTTAATATAGTATGTGTATTGTGCTGCAGCAATAAAACAGAAGTAATAATAAAAAGAAAACAAAAGATTCACAGCACACAGCAAAGAATACACACAAGCAACTAAACACAAGAAGTTATAGTGGTTCCCCAATCAACCTGGGTGCATCCACTCTTCTACCACCCTTGGTAGGAATCCACTCAGGATGAGTTGATCAGGTGTCCTGACACCAATGAGCTTTTGATAAGGTGCTCAAAAACCAAATCTAGATTTTTTGATAAGGTGTCTTGCCACCACTGAGTTTTTACAAGGCTCTCAGAACAAGATTCAGAACTTTTGAAGGGAGTTTTGATAACCCTTTTACAGCAGGAAAAGAAAAAGGAAGAGGTGAAGTTGTCTTCTCTATCTCAATCACTGAGAGAAGACTTAGTGGATTGATTTTGTTGTCAAAGCTCCCCCTGAGATGTAGATGGTTCAGGAGTGAGAGATTTACTAGGGTGATAGGCCTTCAGAAACTTCAGATCTCCAGCAGAAGATGATTTCAGCAGAGGCTGAAATATGAGTTGTCTGGAGTCTTTGAATGTTGAAGCTATGAACACTTTTCAGTATGCTAATTTTTAATCTAACTCTATAGGATTGATCACTTGATTTTTCTCTGAGTTGATCTCACTATCTGTGTATGTTTGTATTGAGTGTTATGTGTGTTCTTTCTCTTGATCTGCTGTTGTGTATATTATTCTCTGATGATCCTCTGTCCAAGATAGCCGTTAGCAGTCATAAATGTCTTCCATAATTATTTTGTCTTCTGGAGGAAAGTCCAATAAATATTCTCTGAGAAATCCCTTAAAACTTGCTCAAGAATAAATGAAAACGGCTAACAAATCTCTTGAAATAAATGCTGAGAGAATTTAAAAAACATTCCAAAGGCCGACTGAATTTGAATCCTTAAAGTTGTCGATCTCTCAGAAAAACGTCGATATGAGCTCTACGATCGTTGAACTGAGCTCAGAGATTGGATTTGAACATCAGATAGAAAATGTCGAACTGATCTCTACGATCGTCGAACTGAGCTCAGCGACCTGAAGAATAAGTGAGGATAGATCGTCGATCTGAGCTCAAAGATCGTCGACCTGAGCTCAGTGACTTGGAAACTAGCTGAAGGCAGATCGTTGATCTGAGCTCAAAGATCGTCGACCAGAGTTTGACGACTTAGCAGAGTTGAGCTCAGAGATCGTCGAACAGAGTTCGAAGTTTCGTCGACCTGAGCTCGACGAAAATTGTCTTTGTCTCAACTCTAAGTCTTGATCCTTGAATGGTCCTGGGGGCAGGTTCAAACCTAAGTTCTAAGCCCTAGACTCATTCTAACTTGACCTTTTCAACTATACATCTAGGTCAAACTGATTTCCTAAAAACATAGTGATCCTTGCCCAAATTAGTAATAGGGTGTTCCAACAATCTCCCCCTATTTGGGTTAGGATTACTATTTATAGAGCTCAGTAATAAATACAAAAGCAAATACAGAAAAGCAAAATATTAAAGCAATAAAGCAGAACATGCAGCATAGCAGCATTCAGATAGAATATCAGCAAGTGTTTTAAAATGAATGTACTGTCTGCTTACAGAGATCACTTCTTTTCACTTCCTTTCTTAAATAAGATTTCCCTGTTGGGATTGAGCGCCTCTTTCTTTGACCTTCTGTCATCTTCTTCACCTAAGGAGGTTTGAGATCTTGGCCTGGGAACCACAGCCTCAGGATGCAGTTTCATGTAATCCACTGGGTCAAAGAACTTCCTTTGAAGCATATCTTTCCAGTTCTGCCTTCCTTTGCTCTGACAAGGTAGTGATGTTGGAAGTGTCTTTTCCTTGCTCTCTGACCTTCTTCAACTGATCTAAGGCAGCAAGTTCTTTCATCCTAGCATTCTATGATAAAGGATTGTTCTCTGGATCTTCAAAAGGGATTGCAGGTTCATATCTATTAATAGTTTCTGAAGCAGTAGAAGTCCTTGTATCAACAGTTTCTCTGAGTTTATAAGGGAAAGGACCTTGAGTTGAGTCCATATGTCTTTGTCCTTCCCTCTATTTTCTTGATTGAATCCTATGTTCTCTCTGATTACCTCTGTATTGTCCCCTTCTGGACTGATAACCTCTTTGATATTGCCCTCTGGGATGATATCTCTGTGAAGATTGGGAGGAGCTTTGCTTTGGAGCAGAGGTTTGAGAAGCTGAGCCTCCACCTGATCCTGAATCTGGAGGAGGGGGAGGAGGAGGCTGAAACTGGGATGATCCTTTCTCATACTTATCCAACTTTCTTCTTTTCCTCATGGCCTTTAGCTAGGTTTTTAGAATATTGCATCCAAGATTCAGTTATCTGGCAATCATGTAGAATATAATAGGGTATGTCATTAACATCCTTGGCCTTTGCAAGAGGGACTTTCATCAAGGCCTTACTTCTAGCTTTCCTTTTCCTAGCAATAGTGCCAGCAGAGTCATCAGATTCTGTATTGAATTGATCACTTTCAGAACTCTGTGATCTGTCATACAAAGCATCTATACTTTTGATGTATTTCTCTTGTTGTTTCAATTGTTCAGGAGTCAGAACAGGAGCAGCAGCAGCAGCAACAGATACACAACCTATTGAAGCAGCAACAAGAGCAAGAAGGAATTGGAGCATCAGGTTCTTCCAGATAAGTAGCAAGATCTTTATCAGCAACAGCATCAGCATCAGCAGACTGCATTTCAATGTCAGTAGATCCAACAGATATAACAGCAATACAAACAGAGGCAACAACATCCTCAGCCTTAAAAGAGTTGACATATGATGCAATCAGGCTGGGATCATATTCTGAAATAGGCAAAATGGCCTTGGTAAGGTCTTCAACTTGCTGAACTGGTAAATATCTTCTGTGAAGAGAATCAAAAGCACTCAACAATGACCTGAGGTCCACTGTAAACACTGGAACTGGAGAAGCAGCAGGCACTTCTTCAGCTTCATGAGGCATCTCCCCCTGCCTTGATTCAGGCAAGACTGGATCAAGGAACTCCATTGAACGAATTGCCTGAGGAGATATGAAAGAAGATAGCCTGTCAGACAGCTCTTGAATATGTTTCAGAAGTGGAGACATTGTGGTCTCCAGCAATGAGGATAGCCTGGGGGCTAGCAGCTCATACAGCCTGTCTGCCAGTGCAGGAAGATCTACATGCTCAAGATGGGCTTGAGTAGAGGTAGGAGTTGATGTTGCTGGCAAAATATTGGATGGTGTGGTGGTAGGAAGTATAGGGATGGATGGCTCAGTAGTAGAGATTATGGAGATGGATGGTAACTGGAAAGGAGATGGATGATATGGGTGTGGAGATGGATGGTGAGAAAGATGGTAGATCAAGGATGTCATGGAGGAGCTGTTGGTATGAGGAGGAGGATGGAGGCTCAAGAGGTGAGGAGGGGGAATCATCCATGAAGGAGTCATCCAAAATGTTGAAAGATGGAATGGAAGAATCAATAGGTGGATAGTAGTACAGAGGGTGTAATGGTTCTGAGGTGGTGGCTAGAGGAGGTTAAATAGGTGATGAAATTGTGATTGGGGAGGAGATGGCTGATTGGATGGTTGATGAGGAAGGTAGGGCAGAAACAATAGGAGGAGGAGAAGGAGGAGCAGAGGAGGAGGCAGGAACCTGAGGGGAAGAGACTGAAACAGTCCTTGGGCCTGAAGCAGATGGTGCTGCAGCAGCCCTGTTGGGGTTGATAATCTGCCTGTCCCACTTGCTGAAAAGGGCACAGGTGAGCCTTTTGGATGCGTTGATGTGCATCCCATTTGAAACCAGTAATTCAGGGCACCTGTAATGTAGGAAAACCCCTAGAATCCTCCCAAAAAAGACACAACTTTTGTTAATTTTCTTCTTGATCAAGTCAAAGAAGATAGTTCCCCAATCCAGATGTTTCTTGTCAACTATTGCTCCCATTAAATAGAGATGATACCTTGAGATGGTATCATGAGCTGAGTGCTTTGCCAGAAGCACTTTTCCCACAACATCAGCCAAAAATTGAAATTCAATTGATAGATTCGTTTTCAACAGCTTTTAAGGGTGTACAGCAGAGTGACCCATTCTATCTAACATGGAATCAAATTCTTCTCCAGACAAATCAATAGAGTCATCTCCAGTACTTAAGGTGAAAACTTCAGTCAGAAGAATAGGGGACAATGGTACCTGAGTCCCGTTGATCGTGCCGACTATAGTATTTTCATTCTCATTGGTTGTAGTAAAAACCCATTCCTTTATTTCATTTGCTGCAATCTTTATTCTGGTGGTCATAAACTGAACTAACTGCTGTTCTCGGAAAAGATTCAGAATATCTTTGAACCTCTGATCGCTGCAATCGAAGAAGTTCATATCTATGTCAAAACCTGTATCAAATTTCATTTTGGAAAGAGCAACAACCGACACCGCCATTTGTACATACAAAGATTGAAAAAACACGACCAAGTGTAGAGAGTTTGGAGGGAAAAAGAAAAATTTGCAGAGAGTATGAAAGCGTAAAAGACGAACGGAGGCCGAAGAAATGAATTTATATTAGGGTTCGACGCCGAAATGAAAAATCGTTGAACTCTGTTCGACGATTTGGGCTTCTAATGGAATACGAAGAGGTTTCAATGTCGTCGATCTCCGTTCCACGATATTGACGAGCATTTATCTCTGCTCGACGACCGCTTAACAGAAAGAATGATAGCTTAAAGCTATCAGGCGGCGCTGAACTCAGGTCGACGATTCAGGAAACGTCGATCTGCATTCGACGATTTTTGGGAAACCGTCGATTGCCGTTCGATGATTTCTGGGGAAAACGTCGAGCACAGTTCAGAGACAGAAACTATCCTACAGACACAAAGAGAAATGAGTTTTTTGCCTAATCTTGTTCTGTTTTTAGATTTTCAAAATCTTGGAATTTATTTTAGGCTTCCTCCATCTAACATGCCTAACTGATTTAGGAAGAATGTATGTTTCTTTTCATCCAAGGGTTTGGTGAAAATATATCCCCTTTGCAAATCAATTGGGATATATTAAAGTTCAATTTTGTTTTTCTCAACATTATCCCTTAGAAAATGATGCCTAATTTTTATGTGTTTTGTCCTACTATGGAGGACTGGATTTTGTGCAATGGAAATAGCACTGGTGTTGTCACAAAATATTTTAGACTTCTCTAAGTTGTAACCATAGTCTAGGAGTTAATTTTGTATCCACAAGATTTATGAACAACTACCTGCAACCATATATTCAGCTTCAGCAGTTGAAGTTTACACAGATGTATGTTTCTTACAAAACCATGAGACAAGTCTATCACCAAGAAACTGACAAGTTCCACTGGTGCTTTTCATGTCTATTTTGTATCCAGCATAATCAGCATCTGAGAATCCAGTTAAGTCAAATGCTGAATCTTTTGGATACCAGAGACCTAGATTTGGACAGCTTTTAACATACCTAAGAATCCTCTTTACTAAACTTAAGTGTGACTCTCTAGGGCTAACATGGAATCTAGCACATATAAATGTAGCAAACATTATATCAGGCCTACTTGCTGTAAGGTACAATAAAGAGCCAATCATTGCTCTATATGTTGTCTGATCAACTGGTTTCCCATGTTCATCAGAATCCAATACAGCATTGGTAGGCATGGGTGTTTTCATACATGATGCATCAGACATACCAAATTTCTTAACCAGCTCTTTTGCATACTTGGTTTGAGAAATAAATATGCCTTCAGCATGTTGTTTGACTTGCAATCCTAAGAAAAAGGATAGCTCACCCATGCTACTCATTTCAAATTTAGAGTGCATCAGCTTGGAAAACTTTTTGCACAAGTTTGAATCAGTAGAACCAAAGATGATGTCATCTACATATATTTGTACTAGTAGGGTATGGGACTTATGGGTTCTAATAAAAAGAGTTTGGTCTACTCTCCCCCTAATAAAATCATTTTCCAGAAGAAAGCATGCTAGGGTCTCATACCGTGCTCTAGGAGCTTGTTTTAGACCATATAATGCTTTATGTAGTTTGAAAACATAGTCAGGATGAGTTGGAGAGACAAAACCTGGGGGTTGTCTGACATAGACTTCTTCTTTGATCTCCCCATTGAGAAAAGCACTCTTCATATCCATTTGGTAGACTTTGAATCCCTTGTGAGCAGCATAAGCCAGGAAGATTCTTATGGCCTCTAACCTTGCAACTGGTACAAAGGTCTGGTCATAGTCTATCCCCTCTTCTTGAGAATATCCTTGAGCAACTAGCCTTGCCTTGTTCCTTACAATAATTCCTTGATCATCCAATTTGTTTCTGAACACCCATTTTGTTTCAACAATGGAATGATCCTTTGGCTTAGGCACTAGTTCCCAAACTTTGTTTCTTTCAAATTGATGCAACTCCTCTTGCATTGCAATGATCCAGTGTGGATCTTGCTCTACATCTTGAATGGATTGAGGTTCAATTTGAGAGAGAAAGCAAGTGTGCATCAGGTTTTCGTTGACCTGATTTCGGGTTTGCACACCAGCTGAGATGTTTCCAATCACTTGGGAGATTGGATGATCTCTTGATGTTACTAAATAAACAGGGGGTGTTGATTGTTCACCAACCTGTGTTGTTGTTTCCTCTTGTGGAATAGCAACTGGCTCTTCAAGAAGATTTTCTTCCAGATGTTGAGCAGCTTCTTCATCTTCACTATTTTCATCCTTTTGATTAACTTGCAATCTGTCCAAGTCTTCAGCTAGAGAATGTACCTGCAAATGTTCTATGGTAGAAGCATTTTTCTCCTTGAAAGATATATTAGTTTCATCAAAGGAAATATGGACAGATTCTTCTATTTTTTGAGTAGTTTTATTATAAACCCTATAAGCTTTACTGATCATGTAGTATCCCAGAAACACTCCTTCATCAGCTTTTGCTTGAAATTTTGCTATATATCTCTTGTCATTGTTGTGAATATAACAAATGCAACTAAAAATTTTGAAGTAATCTACTTTAGGTTTCTTCCCTTTGAGTAATTCATAGGGAGTCTTGCCCTTAAGTTTGTGTATCAAACTTCTATTCAGTACATAGTTGGAGGTGTTCACTGCCTCAGCCCAAAAGGATAGAGGAAGGTGAGCATCTGACAACAATGTAGTTGCAGATTCAATTAGGGTTTTATTTTTCCTTTCTGCTACCCCATTTTGTTGAGGAGTTCTAGGAGCTGAGAATGTATGCCTGATCTCTTCACTCTAACAGAACTCTTGCATAAGAAGAGAATCAAACTCTGTCCTATGATCACTTCTGATCATGGCAATATAAGTATTGAACTCACTCTGTATACATTTGAGAAACTCTGTCAAACACTTAAAGTTATCAGACTTCTTCCTCAGAAAGAACACCCATGTGAATCTTGAAAAGTCATCTACAACCACTAAAGTGTTGGATTTCCCTCCTAAGCTTTGTACTGTAATGGGTCCAAAAAGATCCATGTGTAACAAATACAAAATCCTAGGTGAATCACTTTTGTTAAGTGACTTAAAACTGTTTTTAGTTTGCTTGCCTAATTCACAAGCCTTGCAAAGTCCTTCCTTCTTGTAGGGGCTAGAAGGTAGTCCTCTAACAAGGTTGTCCTTGGATAGCCTAGTAATAGTTCTAAGGTTAATATGCCCCAGTCTCTTATGCCACAGTATATTAGGTCTAGATATGGAATTGAACATGCAAATATCTACTTTAGATGAATGAAAATCTACTAAGTAAATGTTACCTTTTCTGTTACCTGTCAACACAGTTGTGTTGTCTTCTGACTTGACCTTACATATAGCTTTGTTGAAAGTCACTTGATATCCTTCATCACAAACTTGACTGATACTTATCAAGTTGTGCTTGAGTCCTTCAACATAAGCTACTTTCTTGAAGGTGACTGTTCCAATTTTGACTGCACCATATCCTTTTGTTTTTCCAAAGTTTGAATCACCAAAAATTACTTTGGGTCCAAGCTTGGCTTTAAAGGATGTGAAGTTGTCCTTGTTCCCTGTCATGTGCTTTGAGCACCCACTATCCAGATACCATTGTTGGTTTGATGTTGGATAGGTCTTCACCTGTACATACAAGAATTTACATGTTTTTGACCCAGTTTACCTTGGGCCTTGGTTGATTTTCTTTAAATTCAAAAATGAAGGACATCTCAGGTTGACTCTTATAACCTTCAGGATGGTATCTCCTAGGAGGTACTATCCATTCAGTATAGGGGTTGAAACCTTGGGATGTAGGACTTCTAGGATTGAATCTAGATATACCTTTGAAAGATTGTTCAAAGCCTTGATCTCTGTTCGACGATCGTCGAGCTGAGGTCGACGATCTTGGGTCAGATCGTCGAGCTCTGTTCAAATATCGATTGTCCTTGAGTTCAGAGTTCAGGTTTCGTCGAGCTGAGTTTGACGATTTTTTCTTGGATCGTCGAGCGTCGTTCGACGATCGTCGAGCTCTGTTCGATGCATTCTGTTGAACTATAACTTTCTTTGGCAAATTGCATTCTTCCTAGCTACCTCTACAACTTCCTTCCCTTTATCAGAGATAAATTTGATTGGAGTTGTCAGAACTATAGGCTGGCTAAATGAAGCTCCCAAGCCCAGTGTACTATAAAGTCTAGAGTTCACTGTGCTTGTGATATCCATCAGTTTGATGCTTTTCCCATTAAGGGATTCTTCAAACTGCTTGGCCTTAGATAGTTCACTTTTCAGTGAAGCTATCTCCTCTCTATAGCATTCTAACTCTTTAGAGAGTTTGAGGTTCTCTGATTTTAAAGTGCTATATTCAGACAGTTGTTTTCTGAGGGAAATGATTTCCTTCTCAGACTCTAATAGATCTAGGCATAGTACTTTAAACTCATGTTTAAAGTCCTCAGAACTGAAATCAAATGAATTGATTACCTGGTCTTCTTCTAGTTGGATTTATGAATCTGACTCTGACTCTTCTGCTTCTGAATCTGTTTGAGAGGCATTGATAGCCATCATGCAAAATTCCTTTTCATCAGCATCATCCTTATCATCACTGGAGCTGGATGAAGCTTCAGAATCTTCTTCAGTTTCACTCCATGTCTCAGCAACAAATCCCTTCCTTGTATGTTTGTTCTTGCTGGAGGAGGGTTTGTCTGAGCTGTTCTTCTCAAAGTCTTTCTCCTTTCTTCTTTCTCTTCTATCTTTCTTGTCCTTGTTTTTGTTTTCTGGACAGTCAGGCACAATATGGCCTGGTTTCCTGCAACCAAAACATATAACTTCCTTATTGTTATTTGATTTATCATACCATGGCTTATCATGTCCCTTGTATGATCTCTTTCTGAAGTCTTTTCTGGCCATTTTGTAGAATCTTTTGGCCAATAAGCTGAGCAACTCCTCATTGTCTATGACCTTTTCTTCATGCAGGTCCTCAATAGCTTTGAAGGCTATTATCTTCTCTTTCCTTGTGGCTGGTGAGGCAGCCTTCTGTTCTTCTTCTCTATTTTTAATGAGCAGCTCATAAGATTTGAGCTTGCCCAGGAGAGCTTCAGTGGTAATCTCATTTAGACTTCTGGCATCTTTGATTGGCCAGATTCTTGAATCCCAGGTGCTGGGGAAACACATTAGGATTTTGTCATTCAGCTCAGTCAATGAGATTTCTTTATCCAGAGTCTTTTACTCATTGACAATCAGACTTAATCTGTTGTACATGTCTGCAACTGACTCAGCTTCTCCTTTCTTGAAGTTCTCATATTGGGATATGAGATGGGATCTTCAATCTTTTCTCTCATCAGCAGATCCTGAGACAATCTCAGAAAGTTTGTCCCAAATTCCTTTGGCTGAGTTGTATTCAGCTACCTTCTGAAATATCTCATCAGACATTGTCTGAGCTAAGATATTCATGGCCTTGACATCTGCAGTCTTCCACTTCTATTTCAGCATCTATTCCTGAAGGAGGTGGAACAGCATTTGTACTTGAGCTTGCTGGTGGACTTGGGCACACTATCAAAAAAGAATTAAATATGTCTTCATCAATAGAATTCATATAAAGTCTAATCCTTGCTTTCCAAAGTGCAAACTTTGATAGATTGCACACTGGAGGCCTGGTGCTTGCATAATCTTTGTTCTGTGCCATGTCTTTATATAAAATTAAATATAATGAAAATAACCCTCTTACAAGATTGATCTTTTCAAGGATCCTTTGGTTCAGGTGTTAGCCTGTATGAACAACCAACCTCCCTCTTATACCAATTGAAAGTGGAGGATAAGATCAGTCTGATTCTAGAGGGGGGGGGGGTGAATAGAGTTTGTTAAAATAATTTTTCAAAATAAAACTTTGCAGAGGAAGAGTTAAGTTAATATAGTATGTGTATTGTGCTGCAGTAATAAAACAGAAGTAATAATAAAAAGAAAACAAAAGATTCACAGCACACAGAAAAGAATACACACAAGCAACCAAACACAAGAAGCTATAGTGGTTCTCGAATCAACCTAGGTACATCCACTCTTCTACCACCCTTGGTAGGAATCCACTCAGGATGAGTTGATCAGGTGTCCTGTCACCAATGAGCTTTTGATAAGGTGCTCAAAAACCAAATCTAGATTTTTTGATAAGGTGTCTTGCCACCACTGAGTTTTGATAAGGCTCTCAGAACCAGATTCAGAACTTTTGAAGGGAGTTTTGATAACCCTTTTATAGCAGGAAAAGAAAAAGGAAGAGGTGAAGTTGTCTTCTCTGTCTCAATCACTAAGAGAAGACTTAGTGGATTGATTGTATTGTCAAATCTCCCCCTGAGATGTAGATGGTTCAGGAGTGAGAGCTTTGCAAGGGTGATTGGCCTTAAGAAACTTCATATCTCCAGCAGAAGATGATTTCAGCAGAGGTTGAAATATGAGTTGTCTGGAGTCTTTGATGTTGAAGTTATGAACACTTTTCAGTATGCTAATTTTCAATCTAACTCTTCCGGATTGATCACTTGATTTTTCTCTGAGTTGATCTCACTATCTGTGTATGTCTGTATTGAGTGTTATGTGTGTTCTTTCTCTTGATCTGTTGTTGTCTGTATTATTCTCTGATGATCCTCTGTCCAAGATAGCTGTTAGCAGTCATAAATGTCTTCCATAAATATTTTATCTTTTGAAGGAAAGTCCAATAAACATTCTCTGAGAAATCCCTTGAAACTTGCTCCAGAATAAATGAAAACGGCTAAAAAATCTCTTGAAATAAATGCTGAGAGAATTTGAAAAACATTCCAAAGGCCGACATAATTTGAATCCTTAAAGTCGTCGATCTCTCAGAAAAACGTCGATCTGAGCTCTACGATCGTTGAACTGAGCTCAGAGATTGGATTTGAACATCAGACAGAAAACGTCGAACTGAGCTCTAGGATCGTCGAGCTGAGCTCAGCGACCTGAAGAATAAGTGAGGATTGATCATCGATCTGAGCTCGAAGATCGTCGACCTGAGCTCAGTAACTTGGAAACTAGCTGAAGGCAGATCGTCGATCTGAGCTCGAAGATCGTCGACCAGAGTTCGACGACTTAGCAGAGTTGAGCTCAGAGATCGTCAAACGGAGTTCGACGTTTCGTCGACCTGAGCTCGACGAAAATTATCTTTGTCTCAGCTCTAAGTCTTGATCCTTGAATGGTCCTGGGGGCAGCTTCAAACCTATGTTCTAAGCCCTAGACTCATTCTAACTTGACCTTTTCAACTATACATCTAGGTCAAACTGATTTCCTAAAAACATAGTGATCCTTTCCCAAATTAGTAATAGGGTGTTCTAACTCAGGGATAAGGGAGGTGATGTTGACTGTCGAGTAGCCGTTTATTGACTGTTAGGATTAGTGGTTATGACCGAGAGAGGGGAGAAGAGAAAGAATCTACTGGCAGTGGCAACACCAGAGTTTGCCTGCCACAGCTAAATGCTACTCCTATGATGGGCTTTCCTCTTATTATAAATTTGTATTACAGCTTAAGTCGCTCCTTTACATGGAAAATCAAATAAAGGGTATGAGGGAATCTGGAAGTTATAATATGGAGGTCACTGAGGCAATGCGGACTGATTCCTCAGGTCGCCAGGTCGTGCGGGCTAACTTTCCCTACAGTTCACTGCCTTAGGCCGCCTGACTGTGCAGGTAACCGCCTTTGGTTGCAAGATCACACGGACTGTTGTCCGCCGAAAATAAGTTCCGTCTGCTACTTAAATTTGCGGTTTGACCGGGAAGGTCGTTGAGGCCACACAGACAGACTTGGTAACCAGTCTGCGAGTGTTGTTGAGGGTTTAAAAAGTGTATCTGTAGGTTTTGTTGCCAAGATTGCTCCCTGATCCCCCCCAATGAGAGGTATGGGGAGCTATTTATAGGATCAAAGAGGAAACTCCCAGAACTGGACTTGATGACGTGACCACTTTTGCTTTGGGTGAGCTGCGAGTGAGTTTGAAGCCTGCTGGCAGACTAAGGAGGAGCTCGCCTACTATTGTGAAGAATCCTATTCTACTGGCAGACTGAGAAGGAGACCGCCTCTACAGGCGGACTGAGCGAGTCCACCTCTGCTATACAAGGCGAGTCTGTGACATGCTTTCCGGACTGGGATTGAGTCTGCCACCTACTAGAGGACTGAGACGGAGTCTGCCCCTTGCTTATGTGTAAAATCTGCTTTTTTCCAAGTGGACTGATGATGAGGCCACAGTGGACGGGAATGCGAGTTCTCCTACTACAAGAGGACTGGAGAAGATCCTTGGTGGTCAGGTGGGTTTTTGCTCGCTGCAAAATGGAGGAGAGACCGTTCACAAGTGGCGAGCTGGAGCGGAGTCTGCCCACTAGTGGAGGGCTCGAGAAGATCCATCCACCCGGATAGCCGCGCGACCTGTTGGTGCGGACTGGGAATTAATCCGCGTCTCTGTAGAACTGGCGACTATCTGCAACTATTTGCCTATCCGTGCGGCCAAAATTGCCTAATAACGCGGACAGACATGTTTATCCGCACGGTTAGCTAAAAAGAAGGTCGCGAACTCCCCGGATGAGCTAAAGCAGTCCGTGGTATGCGAGCTAGCCAATTTGGAGAGGATCGTGGATTTCTTGGTTAATATTATTCCCGCACTTTTTAAGATTGTAAGAAAATTCTAAAAATTAGAAACAACCCCCAAAATCGCGACCCGCCCCTCAGAAATCAAGTACAAATGATAAAGGATAGATAGAGATAGAACTTGATGTCTCACCATAAAAGAATGTAAATACCAACTTTTTATTATTCAAAGGAAAAGAGTAAGAAGCTGACATAAAAGATTAGTAGAACGTTAGTACCTGAAGAGAACTCGTGCATACCTGGTAATCTCTGCCAAAGAAGAGTAAGAAACAAATATGAAGGAAAAATAGAATGCGAGTACCTGATGAGAACTCGCAAATGCCTGCTAATCTCAACAATAGAAGAGTAAAAAGCAGATATGAAAGAAAAATAGAGCGCGAGTACCTGAAGAGAAATCGTGAATTTTTGCTAATCTTTGCAAAAGAAGAGTAAGAAGCAGATATAAAAGAAATAATAGAATGCGAGTACCTGAAGAAAACTCGCAAATACATGTTAATCTCTACAAAAGAAGAGTAAGAAGTAGATATGAAAAAAATAGAAAGCGAGTACTAGAAGAAAACATGTGAATACTTGCTAATCTTTGCAAAAGAAGAATAAGAAGTAGATATGAAAAATAATAGAACGCGAGTACCTGAAGAGAACTCGTGAATACCTATTATTCTATACAAAAGAGAGTAAGAAACTGATGAGTATAAAAATATACAATTTTGTTTCATATTAAATATACATATTTATAAATAAAAACCTTAGTTTTGATATATAAAACTAACTATTTTTATTATATTGTATTTTTTTTTTAAATTAATTTTAAGTTTTTCTGAAATTTTGTATTTTTTTCTTAGGTCATGCCCCTAGGTCACGCCCGTGACCTAGGGCGTGACAGCTCTTTTTAATTCCTTTTTTCTGCTGTGTTGCTGGACATATCAAACTCCGGAGATCGATGGACACGCCTGCTGAACACGCCCGTGCCAAAGGAAGACACGCCCGTGACCTAATGAAATTCTATCTAGAAGTCCAGCAAGCTGCCGCGCTGTCGCCACGCCCCGTGCCGCCTGTTGAATCACATGCATGACACGCCCGTGACCTACTCAGACACGCCCGTGACCGGCCCAAAGTCTATCCAAATTTCCAACCCGCTTGACACCTGTCCCGACAGGCTGGAAGTCACGCCCGTGACCCTGTCACGCCCTACCCGACACGCCCGTGTTAGGGGGCGTGTCACCTGAAATTTTTTTCTATAAATAGGCCGGCAGGGATTTGTAAAATCATTGAACTCCAGCAGATTCCTTAAGAACTGTTAGGACTCCCCAGCTCTCTGATAAGGAACTGGTAGTAGCTTTCAAGTAATCTAAAGTTCTGTAAGTTGTAATTTTTTAGCTTTATTTTCAGCTTTTTAGAAAGTTGTAATATTTTCGGACTTTATAAAATAGACTCTTTCAATTTCAATTCTGAGTACTTTACTGCTTTCTTTTACTTTATTTTTTTTACTATCCCGAATGAAAGGCGAAGCTCTGCTTATGTCCTGGATTAAGATAGTGTAAAACTGCTTTCAAATCTATTTTCAAAACCCTATTCTTTCATACTATCCCGAATGAAAGGCGAGGCGAAAGCCTAAGTCCTGGATTAAGATAGTGCGGAAGCGCTGCAAAATTTTACTACCCTATCCCAAAAACAAAGGTGAAGCGAAAGCTTAAATCCTGGATTGAGATAGATAGGTAGATATTATTTTCTGTACTTTATACCGCCCCCATCCTGAGAAGAGGCTAAGAACCCTTAACACTTGGTCAAGATGAGCTCTGGGCTGGATACTATTTTCAACTATTTCAACTCTACTTTCTAGTTATTCTAACTAGGGTTTTCTGTTAATTGATCATATACTAGGTGACGAGACACTACGTTTACGTTAACCCGTTTAAACGCAAGCCTTCCCGGTCGTACTTTCGAGTCAGTGATGCTACCAAAGGGACCCTCTCGTGAAGTTAGATAATTAAGAAATAAAGTTGTTCTTTAATAGGTGAATTAATATTCGCTCAAAGTAATTTTGAAATCGAGGACTACCTTCTAAGTCCCTATCTTAATAAAATCACGAATATATATTTTTCTATCTTTAGTTTTTAATTATAAACTCCACTCTGTTCGTTCGATAAAATAATAGTCCGTTCTAAAAAGTAGAATAATTAACACCGATCCCAGGAAAAATACGACCTTGATATTTTCTACAAAATACTATACTCCTATGCGATAAGTACTCTTGCCTTAATCCATAGGATATAAGTAAGTAAACAAAGAGATAGACTTATATACGTAAAAGATTATATAAAACCAAATCTATCTTCTTTAAAACAAACTTTACTTATCAAGCTTTTTGGCGCCGTTGCCGGGGATTAGTTTATTTGTGTTAATATTTAAAAATAAAAGAACGCTATTAATTTTATCTTTTCTTTTTCTTGTTATTTAAAAACCTTAGTTTTTATAAAAATAAAACAAAAATAAAATTCCCTGAATTTAAAACTTTGTTTTTATAAAACCTAATTTTTTATTAACAAGTTTATTAACCCCTAACGAATTCTAACAAAAAAACCTAACCTACTATTTAACGTATTTTAAATAAAACTTGAAAAAAATAAAATAAAAAGTAGTTTATAATAAAAAACCTGCTTTTATTATAAAACTTCTTTTATAAAAAAAAAACTTGTTTTATATAAAATAAAAATAACCTGTTTTTAGTTATTTTCCGTTTTAAAGTCTTTTTGTGTGTTTGTATTTGTGTTTTTTTTAACTTAGTTTTTTTTACTTAGTTTTTTTTTATTTTATACAAAAGTCTTTTTTAGTGTTTGACCCGCGGAACTCCATCTGATTTAACTCTTGGACTTAATCCTGAAATCGAACGCACCTTTCGAAGGCGCCTCCGATCTCTGAATCAAGAGCTCGTATTAAATCTGGAAGAGTCTGTAGGCACCGCACACGTTCAAGAAATGGCAGCAGAGCAACAACAAATGCCAGAGGTGGTCCCCCAAAGGACCATGTCTTATTATGCACGACCTAATTTAGATGACACCGGGTCTAGTATCGTTCGTCCACCAATTGCTAATAATAACTTCGAGATTAAATCGAGTATAATCCAAATGATTCAAAATTCTGTTCAATTCGATGGATTGCCCGACGAAGATCCAAATATGCACTTGTCAAACTTCTTAGAAATATGCGACACATTTAAGATAAATGGCGTCACTGATGATGCCATCCGTCTTCGCTTATTTCCTTTTTCATTACGAACGAAAGCCAAACAGTGGCTAGGTTCTCTCCCCAGAGGATCTATCACCACTTGGGCTGAAATGACCGAAAAATTCCTAACAAAGTATTTTCCACCTGCAAAAACCGCACGTCTGCGTGCGGATATTTCTTCCTTTGTGCAAGGCGAGTCTGAGTCTCTTTATGAGACTTGGGAACGTTTTAAGGAATATCTACGTCGGTGTCCACATCACGCACTGCCAACTTGGCTCCAGGTACAAATATTCTATAATGGTTTGAATATTCAAACCAGACAAGCCATTGATGCTGCCGCTGGGGGCACGCTCAATAACAAAACCCCCGAGGCCGCTCAAACCCTCTTTGAGGAAATGGCCATGAATGCGTACTAGTGGAACGTGCCAAGGTCACACCCTAAACAAGCTGGGATTTATGAGCTCGACACTTCTTCTACTTTAGCACTCCAAGTAGAAAATTTAACTAAACAATTGGCTGGAATATCTGCTTCCTCCGCCACTACTTGGAATTCGAATAATAATATAATTGAAGAAATCGATTATATGGGGAACTCTTATAGACCTTCCTATAATCCTAATATGAACTTAAATAATAATTCTTATAATCCAGGAAATAGGAACCATCCTAATTTTTCGTGGAGCAACCCCAATAATGCTCAATGCCCTCCGACTGCAAATCCAATTGGATTTGCACCGCAACCCCCACAACCACAAACACCACCACCACCACCGAACCAATTTAGGCCAACCCCGATAGAAGACATATTCACGAAATATGTCAGTATTAATGAGTCCAATATCCGGAACCTGACCGGATCAATTAAAAACTTAGAAACACAAATTGGACAAATATCAAAAATGCTATCGGAATGCCAACCTGGTAATTTGCCAGGAAATACGGAACCAAATATGCGGGATACTGGCCATTCCAGTAACCCAAGTTGACAAGCCGTCCAACTACGAAGTGGCAGGGAGCTACCACCTCCCGTTAGGGTAGAAAAAGAAGCTAAGGTTAGCCTTCCTACACCACTTCCCGTTACGACTTTGCCTCCTCAACCCCCGTGAATTTCTTCCACACATGTTGTTTTACCTTATCCATCTATATTAAAAGATGAATGAGAAGATGAACAATATAAAATTTTTCTAAAAATGCTAAAACAAATTCAAATCAATATACCTTTCTGCGAGGCAATTGTACAAATGCCTAAATACGCAAAATATTTAAAAGCGTTATTTTAAAATAAAAAGAAACTCGAAGATATTTCGAGAGTTTTTCTTAACGCCGAATGTTCAGGCGTTTTATTACATAAATTACCCCCAAAATTAAACGATCCGGGACGATTTTCCATCCCGTGTCTTTTCGGTAATCTATTAATAAAAGATGCGTTAGCAGATTTAGGTGCTAGCATAAATTTAATGCCCTACTCGCTCTTTCAAAAACTAGGATTAGGTAACCCCAGCCCAACTAAAATGAGCATCCAGTTAGCAGATCGTTCTATTAAATATCCAGTAGGGATAGTAGAGGATGTTCTGGTCAAAATAGACAAGTTTATCTTCCCGGTAGACTTTGTTATACGTGACATAGAGGAAGACGCCGATGTTCCCATAATTCTCGGTCGTCCTTTTCTCGCAACCTCTCGCGCGATAATAGACGTAAGTAACGGTAGACTTCTCTTACGAGTAGGAGATGATGAGGTTACTATCGATATAGATCCCTCTATGAAAGATTCTTTAATAAATGACGATTCCTGCTACCTTGCGGAAGCCTCTTCTGAGGAAAATGGTTTTCCCTATTCTGATTTATTTTCAATAACTGTAGAAGAATCGGACTTGGCAGACTTACCCATTTCAAATGAAATGCCTACCGATGACCCTTTAGAACCTTTTATATCTTTAACTTCTACAACTTTAAAAACTCCAACTTCATATGAAAAACCACCAACCCTCGAGCTGAAAACACTTCCTGCACATTTAAAATACGTTTTCCTTGAAGCCGAATCTAAACTCCCTGTTATCATTTCTGCCGAATTAAATGATAAGAAAACGTATGAATTAATAGAAGTGTTAAAACAACATCGCCGTGCATTAGCATGGCAAAATTTTTGATATCCAAGGACTCAACCCATCTTTTTGTACGCATAAAATATTTTTGGAAGATAACCCTCGTAAATCTATCCAGCCCCAACGATGTTTAAATCCTAATATGAAGGATGTCGTAAAAGTTGAAGTAATGAAATTATTAGACGCAGGAATTATCTATCCAATCTCAGATAACACATGGGTTAGTCCTGTACAAGTCGTCCCTAAGAAGGGCGGTATAACGGTAGTGCCAAACGCTAATAATGAACTAATTCCAACACGTACTGTTACGGGTTGGAGGATGTGCATCGATTATCGAAAATTAAATGATGCCACCCGTAAAGATCACATTCCACTACCGTTTATAGATCAAATATTAGAGCGACTCTCGGGTCACTCATATTATTGTTTTCTCGATGGTTATTTAGGGTATATACAAATTCCTATAGCCCCTGAAGATCAAGAGAAAACTACGTTCACTTGCCCCTTTGGTATTTTCGCCTATAGGCGAATGCCATTTGGACTTTGTAATGCGCCAGCTACATTTCAAAGATGTATGCTAGCTATTTTCGGCAAGTTAGTAGAGGACGTTATGGAAGTGTTTATGGATGATTTCTCCGTATTTGGAGACTCATTCCATACGTGTTTAGATAACCTCGCTCGTGTTCTTCAACGCTGTGAAGACACGAATTTAGTGTTAAACTGGGAGAAATGCCATTTTATGGTCCGCGAAGGTTTAGTTCTCGGTCATAAAATTTCTTCCCAGGGAATCGAGGTCGATAAGGCCAAAATAGAAATAATTGAAAAACTTCCTCCTCTAACAAATGTAAAATCTATTCGAAGTTTCTTAGGCCATGCAGGTTTCTATAGACGGTTCATTCAAAATTTCTCCAAAATAACAAAACCGTTAACTCATTTATTAGAAAAAGAAGCCCCATTTATATTCGATAATGAATGCTTAGTAGCATTCAATATTATTAAAGACAAATTTATCAACTCTCCTATTTTAGTAGCCCCAGACTGGTCCTTCCCTTTTGAGATCATGTGTGATGCGAGTGAATATGCGGTAGGAGCTGTCTTAGGACAACGAGTAGACAAATATTTTCATCCTATCTATTATGCAAGTAAAACTCTCACATCTACACAAACCAATTACACGACCACGGAAAAGGAACTACTGGCGATTGTATTTGCATTTGATAAGTTTAGATCTTATATTACACTATCGAAAGTTATACTTTTTACGGATCATTCTGCTTTAAAATATTTACTAACAAAGGCAGATACAAAACCCCGTTTATTACGTTGGATTCTCTTATTACAAGAATTTGATTTAGAGATCCGAGATAAGAAAGTCGCAGAGAATTTGGCAGCCGATCATCTTTCTCGACTAGAGAATGCTGCAACAGATACACTCGTGGAAGCCGACATCGAAGATAAATTCCCTGAAGAAAGTCTCCTCGCCCTCAAAAAGGTAACAAACTCTTCTACTCCTTGGTTCGCAGACTTGGCTAACTATTTAGTAGCCCGAGTCCTTCCAAAAGCTTTTTCATTTCAAGAAAAGAAGAAATTCTTTTCTGACATGAAAAACTACTTTTGGGAAGACCCGTATTTATTCCGAGTCTGTGCCGACCAAGTAATTCGAAGATGTATTTCGAACGAGGAAGGACTAAAAATACTACGGCACTGCCACGAAGGACCAACCGGCAGACATTATCAATCCAACCAGACTGCACGTAAAGCCCTTGAAGCAGGATTCTTTTGGCCTACTTTATTCAAGGACGCTCAAAAATTGGTAAGCGTTTGCAACCACTGCCAACGGTCAGGTAACATTTCCCGTCGGGACGAAATGCCCCAAAACTTTTACTTAGAATGTGAAATTTTTGATCTGTGGGGCATAGATTTTGTAGGCCCTTTACCTCCTTCTTTTAAAAATCGTTATATCTTAATAGCGGTCGATTACATTTCACGATGGGCTGAAGCGCAAGCTTTACCCACCGCTGACTCGAGAGTCGTCGTTAAATTCCTGAAAACCTTATTTTCACGTTTTGGCACGCCTAGGGCTATAGTTAGCGACCGAGGTACTCATTTTTGTAACACCCAGATGGCTAAAGTGTTAGCCAAATATGGAGTTACTCATAAACTCGCTACCGCTTATCACCCCAAACAAGCGGCCAAGTGGAGGTAGTCAATAGAGAACTAAAGCGCATATTAGAAAAGACTGTAGATACCAATCGAAAAGATTGGTCCCTCAAATTAGATGATGCACTTTGGGCCTACCGTACAGCATTCAAAACTGCGATCGGTTGTACACCTTATCGTTTAGTATATGGAAAAGCATGTCACCTACCTGTAGAATTAGAACATCGCGCATACTGGGCGCTCAAATTTCTTAACTTAGATACAAACTTAGCCGCCGAACAACGTAAATTTCAATCAATGAACTTGAGGAATGGCGTGCAAACGCCTATGAAAATAATAAATTTTATAAAGAGCGATCTAAGTTTTATCATGATAGGAAAATTAAATTTCCAAAATCTTTTTCACCAGGTGATCTTGTCCTACTATATAACTCACGCCTTAAATTATTTCCAGGAAAATTAAAATCCCGATGGACCGGACCCTATACTGTTAAACAAATTTGGCCATATGGGACCGTTCTTATTTCTCACCCTGAACTAGGAACTTTCAAAGTAAACGGGCACCGTTTAAAACTATATTTTACTGGGGACCCTTTTCAAAAAGAACCTGAAACCCTAACACTACTCCATAACCTCGAAATATAAATTCCTTTGTATATTTCCATCTTTTATGCTTTTGTATATTCTGTACATATTTTTCACTTCATACATATGCCTAACATAAGTATGGGGGTGCTTTTAGCTGCAAGTTATTTTCACTTTTATGATATCTCTTATGTTTTCAATAAAAGTATTGTTTATTTTAGTACTCATCCAAAACAAGTCAAAATTTTTTTTTTAAAACCATACTATGTAAATATATTCCAAAAATCTGAGTTGATCAAAAATGCAAATTATTCAATTTTCAAATTTACTACTCCTTCTCATAACTAGATAGATATAAATATCCGGAATAAATTTGTAAAATCCTATCTTGTAAATTTCATTACAATCAGAGTTTGTTTTTTAGCAAGCCTGCTTTCAATATTAAAAGAAATACATATATATACAATAGAAGCAAACATATTATGTTCACCAAACAATTGTAGACTGTAATTATCATTACTTCAATCTTGTTATAATATAGAAAATATCAAGCTATTACCATTGCTCTCAAAATCTTTTATCAAAATTATTTTACAACCCTACCTACTATTTCGCTTGACATGTTTCTTTACGCACGCAAGCATCTAGGAGTATGTGCTCCTAGAAAAGAAAGGATCTTATGTCCATGGGAATAAAATATTCCGTAAACATAGGATCCAATAAATGTTAAAAGACTATATGAAATGGAGTTTGTGCTCCTAAACATATGCATTGGATTAATTCAAAAGTCAATTCTGCAAAGTTTTTTTTTTCTATTTTGGAAAATCTTTTCCTAAAATAGTTGTAACAATGCATGAATATGAAAAAAAGGTGAGAGGATAAAATTCATCACCTCGTACTTTCAAAGCCTTTGTGTGGGCAAAACCACCAAGTTGATATCCCCTAAAACCACTACAACATTGAATTAATTTTGCTTAAAATTTTGAGAGAGCATACTTAATAGGTTGTAATTTTTCAACATATCTCATGCAAGAATAGTAGTCATAAAGCCAATCTATCTTTGTTATATCTGATTTTAATATATGCTTACTATTTGTTTTCAAAAACTTTTATGGCTATAAATTCTAACTCTGGTATCAATGATATGTACGATAACATTCAAATCTTTATTCACCGGATGTTTATACCTATTTTATCTTGACGAATCAAATTGATAGTAAATAGAAAATTTATTAAACTTGTAAATATACTCAACTCTATAATTGCTCTGGAATAGCAAAATCTAAGTATGGGGGTATTTGATGAGTATAAAAATATACAATTTTGTTTCATATTAAATATACATATTTATAAATAAAAACCTTAGTTTTGATATATAAAACTAACTATTTTTATTATATTGTATTTTTTTTGTTTTAAAATTAATTTTAAGTTTTTCTGAAATTTTGTATTTTTTCTTAGGTCACGCCCCTAGGTCACGCCCGTGACCTAGGGCGTGACAGCTCTTTTTAATTCCTTTTTTCTGCTGTGTTGCTGGACAGATCAAACTCGGGAGATCGATGGACACGCCTGCTTAACACGCCCGTGCCAAAGGAAGACACGCCCGTGACCTAATGAAATTCTATCCAGAAGTCCAGCAAGCTGCCGCGCTGTCGCCACGCCCCGTGCCGCCTGTTGAATCACATGCATGACACGCCCGTGACCTACTCAGATACGCCCGTGACCGGCCCAAAGTCTATCCAAATTTCCAACCCGCTTGACACCTGTCCCGACAGGCTGGAAGTCACGCCCGTGACCCTGTCACGCCCTACCCGACACGCCCGTGTCAGGGGGCGTGTCACCTGAAAATTTTTTCTATAAATAGGCCGGCAGGGATTTGTAAAATCATTGAACTCCAGCAGATTCCTTAAGAACTGTTAGGACTCCCCAGCTCTCTGACAAGGAACTGGTAGTAGCTTTCAAGTAATCTAAAGTTCTGTAAGTTGTAATTTTTCAGCTTTATTTTCAGCTTTTTAGAAAGTTGTAATATTTTCGGACTTTATAAAATAGACTCTTTCAATTTCAATTCTGAGTACTTTACTGCTTTCTTTTACTTTATTTTTTTTACTATCCCGAATGAAAGGCGAAGCTCTGCTTATGTCCTGGATTAAGATAGTGTAAAACTGCTTTCAAATCTATTTTCAAAACCCTATTCTTTCATACTATCCCGAATGAAAGGCGAGGCGAAAGCCTAAGTCCTGGATTAAGATAGTGCGGAAGCGCTGCAAAATTTTACTACCCTATCCCAAAAACAAAGGTGAAGCGAAAGCTTAAATCCTGGATTGAGATAGATAGGTAGATATTATTTTCTGTACTTTATACTGCCCCCATCCTGAGAAGAGGCTAAGAACCCTTAGCACTTGGTCAAGATGAGCTCTGGGCTGGATACTATTTTCAACTATTTCAACTCTACTTTCTAGTTATTCTAACTAGGGTTTTCTGTTAATTGATCATATACCAGGTGACGAGACACTACGTTTACGTTAACCCGTTTAAACGCAAGCCTTCCCGGTCGTACTTTCGAGTCAGTGATGCTACCAAAGGGACCCTCTCGTGAAGTTATATAATTAAGAAATAAAGTTGTTCTTTAATAGGTGAATTAATATTCGCTCAAAGTAATTCTGAAATCGAGGACTACCTTCTAAGTCCCTATCTTAATAAAATCACGAATATATATTTTTCTATCTTTAGTTTTTAATTATAAACTCCACTCTGTTCGTTCGATAAAATAATAGTCCGTTCTAAAAAGTAGAATAATTAACACCGATCCCAGGAAAAATACGACCTTGATATTTTCTACAAAATACTATACTCCTATGCGATAGGTACTCTTGCCTTAATCCACAGGATATAAGTAAGTAAACAAAGAGATAGACTTATATACGTAAAAGATTATATAAAACCAAATCTATCTTCTTTAAAACAAACTTTACTTATCAGAAACTTATATGAAATAAAAATAGATTGCGAGTACCTGAAGGAAACTCCCAAATACCTGCTAATCTCTGCAAAAGAAGTGTAAGAAGCAGATATATAAAAAAATAGAATGCGAGTACCTGAAGAGAACTCGCGAATACCTGCTAATCTCTGCAAAAGAAAAGTAAGAAGCAAGTATGAAAGAAAAATAGAATACGAGTACCTGAAGGAAACTCGCAAATACCTTCTAATCTCTACAAAAGAAGAGTAAAAAAAAGATATGAAAGAAAACAGAACGTTATTACCTAAAAAGAACTCATGAATACCTGTTAATATCTGCAAAAGAAGAGTAAGAAGTAGATATGAAAGACAAATAGAATGCGAGTACCTGAAGAGAAATCTCAAATACCTGCTAATCTTTACAAAAGAAGAGTAAGAAGAAGATATTAAAGAAAATTAGAACGCGAGTACCTGAAGAGAACTTGTGAATTCCTGCTAATCTCTGCAAAAGAAGAGTAAGAAGCATATATGAATGAAAAATAGAACTTGAGTACCTGAAGAGAACTCACGAATACCTGTTAATCTCTATAAAAGAAGAGTAAGAAGAAGATATGAAAGAAAAATATAATGCGAGTACCTGAAGGAAACTCGCAAATACTTGCTAATCTCTGCAAAAGAAGAGTAAGAAGCAGATATGAAAGAAAAGTAGAATGCGAGTACCAAAAGAGAACTCGCGAATACCTGATAATCTCTATAAAAGAAGTGTAAGAAGCAGATAGCCGACCGTTCGCCAACTACAATAGCCATCAGAAATTATTTCCTAAGGCTTCTTCATTATCGTTACCTCCTCTCCTTTAACGGTTCTAGCAAACCGTGGAGACGTTGAGGGAAAACCTTATTCCAACATGGAGGAGTGTCCGTCCACTAGCGATGAGCTGGAGAAGAGTCCGCCCACTAGTGGTAGGCTAGATAAGATCCATTCATCTGGCTAGCCGCGCGATGTGCTGGTGCAGACTGGGAAGTAATTCACGCCTCTACAGAACTGGCGACTATCGGGCGACTATTTTCCTATCTTTGAAAACAAAATTGCCTAACTGAGCGGACAGACATGTTTATCTGTGCTGTTAGCTAAAAAGCAAGCCTCAAACTCTCGGGATGAGTTGGAGCAGTCCGTGAGTTGCGAGCTAGCCACTTTGGAGAGGATCGTGGATTTCTGGTTTAACATTATCCCGCACTTTTTAAGTTTGTAAGAAACTTCTAAAAAGTAGAAACAACACTCGAAATCGTGATCCGTCCCTCAGAAATCAAGTAAAAAGGATAAAGGACAGATAGAGATAGAACATGATGTCTCTCCACAAAAGAATGTAAATACAAACATTTCTTCTGCAAAGGAGAAGAGTAAGAAGAAGACATGAAAGAGAAATAGAACTCGAGTACCTAAAGAAAACTCGCAAATACCAGCTTATCTCTACAAAAGAAGGGTAAGAAGCTGATATGAATGAAAAATAGAACGCGAGTAGCTGAAGAGAACTCGCAAATGCCTGCTAATCTCTGCAAATAAAGAGTAAAAAGCAGATATGAAAGAAAAATAGAACGCGAGAACATGAAGAAAAATCGCGAATACCTGCTAATATCTACAAAAGAAGAGTAAGAAGCAGATATAAAAAAAATAGAATATGAGTACCTGAGTAGAACTCACAAATACCTGCTAATCTCTGCAAAAGAAGAGTAAGAAGTAGATATGAAAGAAAAATAGAACGCGAGTACTAGAAGAGAACTTGTGAATACTTTCTAATCTCTGCAAAAGAAGAATAAGAAGCAAATATTAAAGAAAAATAGAATATGAGTACCAGAAGAGAACTCGTGAATACCTGCTAATCTCTACAAAAGAAGAGCAAGAAGCAGATATGAAAGAAAAATAGAATACGAGTACCAGAAGGAAACTCGCAAAAACATGCTAATATCTACAAAAGAAGTGTAAGAAGCAGATATGAAAGAAAAATAGAATGTGACTACCTGAAGAGAACTAGTGAATACCTGCTAATCTCTACAAAGGAAGAGTAAGAAGTAGATATGAAAGAAAATTAGAATACGAGTACTTGAAGGAAACTCTCAAATACCTGCTTATCTCTTCAAAAGAAGAGTAAGGAGCAGATATGAAATAAAAATAGAATGCGATTACCTAAAGAGAACTCGAGAATACCTACTAATCTCTGCAAAAGAAGAGTAAGAAGTAGATATGAAAGAAAAATAGAATGCGAGTACCTAAAGAAAATTCACAAATACCTGTTAATCTCTGCAAAAGAAGAATACGAATCATATATGAAAGAAAAATAGAATGTGAGTACCTGAAGAAAACTCGCGAATACCTGCTAATCTCTGCAAAGGAAGAGAAAGAAGCAGATATGAAAGAAAAATAGAATGTGAGTACCTAAAGAGAACTCACGAATACCTGCTAATCTCTACAAAAGAAGAGTAAGAAGAAGATATGAAAGAAAAATAGAATGCGTGCACCTAAAGGAAACTCGCAAATACTTGCTAATCTATGCAAAAGAATAGTAAGAAGAAGATATGAAAGAAAAATAGAACGCAAGTACCTGAAGAGAACTCGCAAATATCTGCTAATCTCTGCAAAAGAAGAGTAAGAAGCAGATAGTCGGTCGTTCGTCGATCTACAGTAGCCACCGAAAAGTGTTTCCTAAGGCTTCTTCACCGTCATTGTCGCCTCTCCTTTAATGGTTCTAGCAAACTGTAGAGACGTTGAGGGCAAACCTTCTTCCAACCCAGATCTTGTGTGATAAGAGTGTAAGGGTTCTTCGTGCTCGTGTTGATATCCGTAGAAGTGTGGACACTATTCTACGCTCAGAACTCCGGTCGTTGTCGTTCGTTGGACTTCATCGGAGCACCTTGGTTGAGTATTAACTCAATCCCTTAAGAGTAAGAAACTTGTTGAACTTTGCATCATCTAGTAGCTTGGTGAAGATATCAGTCACTTGCTTGTCTGTTGGAACAACCCCAAGCCTAATATCCTCACATTCCACATGCTCTCTTATAAAGTGATATCTAATCTCTATGTGCTTAACCCTTTTATGTGAGACGGGATTCCTAGCTATCGAGATTACACTAGTAGAGTCACAGAATAAATAACTTCTACTTAACTGAATGTTATAATAGTGAAGTTGATGTTGTATCCACAGTAACTGTGCACAATAGCTCCCTACATCTATATATTCTAATTCTGTAGTAGAAATAGAAAAACTTGTTTACTTCTTGCAGCTCCATGATACTAGTATTTTTCCAAAAAACTGACAGGAGCCTGATGTGCTTTTACTGTCTTCTCTACAGCCTGCAAAGTCTGCATCTGAAAAGCCTATTAGTTCAAAATCTCTATTCTTAGGGTACCAAAGGCCAAGATCTGGTGTGCCCTTCAGATATCTCAAAATCCTCTTAGTAGTAAAGTAATGAGATTATTCAGGGCATGCCTGATATCTAGCGTAGACACATGTAGAATACATAATGTCTACCCTACTAGAAGTTAGGTATAGAAGGGAGACAATTATCCCTCTATACAAAGTTTGTTCAATAGGTTTCCCTGCCTCATCTTTGTTTAAAGACATAGTTGACCCCATGGGAGTTTTCATGGTAGATGCTTTCTCTATCCCAAATTTTTAATCAACTCCCTGGTAAACTTAGAATAGGATAGGGATAATCCATTATCAGTCTGTTTTACTTGGAGACCCAAGAAGAACTTAAGTTCACCCATACTGCTCATCTTAAACTTCCCTTGCATAAGTTTGGCAATCTTTCTACAAAAGTTATCATCAGTAGATCCAAAGATAATTTCATCAACATATATCTGGACTAGGATGATCTTTCCCTTGGATTCTATTGGGTATTGTATTCACAATCACCTAGATTTGTATGAAGTCACCCTTGAACTAAGATGAATTTGCTTGTATGTGATCTCTATTCTAGTTATGTGTTTGCAAGACCTATTGCTAAGTGTAGACCAATGTTAGTCTATAGTGGGTCATCAAATACATGACCATATAATGTAATTCCTCATTATGTGATCCAAGGTGTTGACTCATGTATAGCCTCTCTATTGGGATACACTTCATATTCAAGCACATGGACTAATGGTTGAGTACTTGATGCTGTTTGGGATGAAGAAGTCACATCCTTAAAGTTGAGAAAATTCTAAGTATTATACTCGAGTAGTCCTTTTTGTACTCGAGTAGAAGACATAGCAGCACTCGAGAAGATCCAGTCTACATTTCGAGTATGGAAGTGGTTCTCGAGTAGTTCTTCTCTTCCACTCGAGAAAACAAGTCTAGTACTCGAGTAGATAAGCTCTCTTTCAAGAGTGATGTTATTTATGTCTCAGAAAATTTTCTAAGTCAAGTACTCGAGTAGTCTAGTTGAGTACTCGAGTAGTTGAGAAGATTTAGTCGAGTGTCAGAAGTTAGTTCTCAAGAAATTCCTAGACCACTCGAGTGAGATTTATTAGTACTCGAGTAGTTTGTTTATTACTCGAGTAGTTCAGCTTCAGTACTCGAGTGATCAGATTCTTGTCCAGAATTTTCTTCAAATCCAAGCTCTCGAGAAGTTCTGTCTATCTCTCGAGAAGTAAGTATAGCACTCGAGTGATCCATTAACATCTCGAGTGATTTACTTCATCGTTCAGATTTTCAAGAATTTCCTCCTCTCGAGTAATCCAAGTGTTGCACTCGAGAACTAGCTTTAGTACTCGATTAAATCATTCTTCACTCGAGTAAGGCCGATCAAATTTCCAGAATCAGCTCTTCTCGAGTAGTCAGAACCAACCACTATAGAGCTAGTCTTAGCACTCGAGTAGTTTACTTCTTACTCGATAAATGTTGAACTATTTTCAAAAAATTATTAAGTCTTGTCAGATCTAATTTTTGAATGTCGTGACATGATTGGTCCACGTGGCCCTCATTAATGACGTTTATTACCGTTATAGAGATCTTATAAAAGTTCATATCTTCCTGACAAACCCTAAGCGTGTATTATCTAAGTTCTGGATCGGCCGATAATTTCATCATCGTCTACAGAAAGTCGCCGCTCTCGTTCAAGATCTTCAAGGCAACTTTCGATCTAGAGATTTATAAATCAAGGGATTCATCATTATCATTCTACTCCTTGATCGTGTGAGTCTGAAGCTTATCAGAATAAGATCGATCCAAGTCTTGTCCTATAATATTTTGAAAGAGCAGCAAATTCAAGAAAGAAGACCTAGGGAAGATTTTCAGATCTGAGAAAAGTTATTGTTTGTATTTCTACAAATCTTTTTTTAATCTTGTAGGAGATTATTCTCCGAGTGTAGGAGATTTGTTCTCCGAGTTGTAGGAAGTTTTTACCTTCCAAGTGTAGATCCATTTTGGATTGAGATTGTAGGAACGTTGTTCCGAGTGGTAGGATTGTTTGTATCCAAGATTAATGGAGCAGCCGAGTCTAGTGCTTTGCTAGATCGGTGAGCAGAAAGTGGACATACCCAAGATTGGGGAACCACTATAACTCTTGGCATTCTCTGTGATTGCTTGATTTTTTTCTTGTGCTCTAGATCTTCAAAGTTTTTATTCCGCAATAAGTAGCACAACTCACCTATTCACCCCCCTCTAGGTGATTTAGGTAGACAACTTAGACGTTTTTCAATTTTTATCAGAGGGAGGTTTATCATTCGAAGGTTAACACCTTGATCAGATCTGCCCCAAGTCGTCTTTGAGTTATTCAAGCATGGATAGAGCTAAGGATTTTTCCAAGCTTCCCTTATGCACAAAGAAAAATTTTGCGATGTGGAAAGAAAGAATAAAATTCTTTATGGAAGTTGTGGATCCAAGGATCTTCATGATCGTTGAAGAAGGTCCTTATGTTCCCATGACCGTCTCCACTATAGATGTTACTAAGAAACTTCCTAAGAATTTAATGGATCTTGACAAAGATGAGATTGCACTTGTCTCTTTAGAAAAGAAGGACAAAAATATTATAGCAAGTGCAGTCGATGATTCAATGCTATAGAATTTGATTCACTGCCAATCTGCTAAGGAGATGTGGCAGTATCTGATCATCTTGATGGAAGGTACTGAAGAAGTAAGGGATGACAGAAGATCCCTTCTGAATCAGAAGTATGAAGCCTTCTGGCAAGGACCCGAGGAGACTATTGCTGAAACATTTGAGAACTTCTTTAAGATAGTCAACGGACTAAGAGTATATGGTCGAGTCTTCACAAATGGAGAGCTGAACGACAAGTTTCTGAGGTCCCTAACCAAGGAATGGGACAAAAAAGTCTGTGCCATAAGATAATTTGGCAAGCTAGCTGAAACTGATCCTCAGAACCTTTTTGAAAATCTGATGTCCTATGAACTGCAAATTAATTCCAGAAAAGCTGAAAAAGAGAAGAGTTGATTCACTCCCAAGGAGAAGTCTGTCTCTCTGAACGCAGACAGCTCAAGGAAGGGCAAAGCTGCTTCACCTACCCCTACTCAAGTAGAAAGTGAAGAAGAAGAATCTGAGCCAAGTACTTCAGGCTCAGAGCTATCTGAAGGAGAGTTCTCACTGCTCTCAAGAGAGTTCGAGAAATTCTTAAACAAGAATAAGCAATGGAGAGGCAAGGATGCCTCATACATGAAATCACGACATGATGGTGATCGACCACAGAAGGGCTCAAGTAGCCACGATAGGTATAAGTTTAAACCGAACAAACATATTTCTACAAACATAGTTTGTTACGGCTGTAATAAGCCAGGTCATGTAATTGTTGATTTCCCCATAAGAAGAAAGAGGGTGGCCAAAGAGAGGAGAAGAAGTCTTCTTACCATAAGAAGAAGACAGAAAGAAGCCTTATAGACAAAAAGGGCAAAACCCTCAGTGACACTGACTCATCTGAGTTAAGTGATGAAGAGGACGCTTACTTTGGACTCATGGCACATAATGACGATAAGAAGAGCCCCAGTTTACTGGGGAGTTAAAATCTCATTCACCCCTCTCTGAATCTGATGTCTCTGATCATGATCATGAGGACAGCTCTTCTGACGATGAGTCTTAACTCTTGGCCCAGTATAAGGAGTTGATCAAGGCCTACGATAAATGTTGAAAGGTCATGAAAACTCAGGCAAAAGAGATTAAGTCTCTAAAGGCCGTAGAAAGCTCTCTGAGAGAGGAAGTCATTAAGATGGACTCACTTAGAGAAGACTTAGATACTGCAGTTGATGAGTACAATAAGGCTCTCAAGCACCTTGATCTGAAAGAAGAAATCATAAAGGAATTTGAAGAGTTACTTGAAGTTGAAAAAAAACTTGTTGAAGGTTTCTCTAAGTCAAAGATAGTCCTTCCTCTTATTGCTGAGTTCTCTACTCAAACTAAGGGTGTTGGACTAGTCCATGTTGAGGCTCTAGTAAATCTTCTAGGAGGAATAAGGCTCAGCAAAAGAATAAGGCAGCCAAGAAGGCTTTGGCCAAGGCAAAGGGGAAAGCTCAACAAGATCAGACTATATTTAAGAAAATTGTCTTTCCGACTAATAAGTTTGATCTTGACTCCTCCTATGGTCACTTCACTAGGCCTACCTATGTAGAGCCCAAGTCAAGGTACTAATGATGTACTCGCTCCTCGAGACTTTGGTGAAAGTTTCTTTAAGGCACCCTATGAAGAGATCACTCTTCAGAGCTATGGCCCTTTTGATAATGGTCATAACATCAAGAAGTCTCCAAAACTAAAGCCTATTGTTGAAAAGCCTATAAAGGAGAAGAAGTCATGTGATTGACTTCACCATGAAGCTTATACCTCTAAGAATGCTGCCCTTGCTAGACCCGACTCCCCAAAAGTCAATCAGGAGGGAGTTAGGCAAAGATACAACAGGTTTGACTATTGGTGCTGTGGCAGAATTGGTCACTTTGCCATCGATTGCTGGTTTAATCCCAGAAACAAAGTTACCCCTCAGATTAATAATATGAGAAAGACCGTTCATAATGCTAATACATGTAGGGGGAGCAAGCTAACTAGAGACCAAGGACCCAAGAAAGTTTGGGTTCCTAAGGCAAACTTATTTGAAATTGCAAGTATATCCAAAGGCCACTAGAATTCCCATTTAGTATTTGGACAGCGGATGCTCTCGGCATATGACCGGGACTAGAAGCCTTCTCCAGAATTACTCTCCAGTTGTGAACGGACCAAAGGTCATCTTTGGAGGTTCTGATAGAGGAATTACGAAAGGCTATGGTATGATTTCTAATAGTAGTGTATCCTTTTCAGATGTGGCTTATGTTGAAGGATTGGAACACAATCTCATAAGCATAAGTCAACTATGCGATATAGAATACATAGTTGAAGTTCATGCTGATAAGTGCTTTATAAAGTCTGTTGACAATTTGGAAACGATTTTATCAGGCAATCGTAGTAGGAATATATTTTGTTTAAAATTTATTTGTATAGACTCTTCTACACCAGTGTGTCTTTTGACTAAAGATAGTGCGTCTCTTGGTGACCAATTGCACGAGAGATTAGCACATATTAATTTTCAAACTATTAATACATTATTTTCTCTGAACTTAGTACGTGATGCACCGAATGTTAAGTGTGCTAAGGATAGACCTTATCATGCTTGTGTAAAATGCAAGCAAACAAGGGCTAATTTTAAAAGCATTATAGGCAAGGACTCTAATAGGTGTTTACACCTGCTTCATATGGACCTGTTCGGTCCACTACAAGTTAGAATTTTAGGAGGTAAGGATTATACGTTGGTTATTGTTGATGACTACTCGCATTTTGCATGGGTGTTCTTTCTGAAACACAAGTCAGATACCTTCGATGTCTTTACAAATTTGGTTAGGCAGATCCAGAATGAATACAACTGCTCTGTAGTCAAAATCAGAAATGACAATGGAACTGAACTCAAGTCTTGGTCAATGACACAATTTTGTGAAAGCCTAGGAATCTTTCATGAGTTTTCCTCTCCTCGAACTACTCAGCAAAATGGAGTGGCTAAGAGAAGGAATAGAATGCTCTTAGAGGCCTGCAGGACTATATTGAGTGATGTCTCACTTCCGGAGTACTTTTGGGCTGAATCCGTCAACAATGCATGCCACGTGCAAAATCGAGCACTCATCAATAAGAACCACAATAAGACACCTTATGAACTTATAAAGGGCAGAAAGCCGACTGTATAATATTTTAGAATCATCGGCTACAAATGCTTCGTTCTTAACAACAGGTAAGTATCATACTACTAAATTTAGTGAAAAGAGTTTTGAAGGTATTTTCGTAGGATATAGTATCCATAGTAAGGCATATAGGGTATTAAATAAGAAAACCCTGGTTGTTGAAGACTCTATACATGTTGTATTTGATGATTCGAGCTTGCTGCAAAGCAACTCTTCTAGTGTGTTCATTGAAGATGCTGGTTCAAGGTTAAAAGAACTTAACTTGGATGAGACGAATGAAGAGAAAGTTGAAAAGTTCATCAAGATCACCACTCCAACCATGACTCGAGAAGATGATGATCAAGATGAATAAATCATTCAAGTTGATGAAGTCACTTCTGTGATTGAAGAAGATCCAAATGCAAGGAACCTAGAGCTTAGACATCTGAAGGATAACCCAATTGATCAAATCATCAGAGATCCCCGGGATGGTGTCGGAACTCGTAGAGTTACTACTAATGAAATTCTATGTTTGAGTTTTCTCTCGCAGGTTGAACCAAAGAAGTTTGATGAAGCAAACTCGGATGCATCATGGATTATGACCATGGAAGAAGAGCTAAATCAGTTCAAGCGCTGCAAAGTATGGACACTTGTTCCAAGACCCAAAGGCAAGAACGTCATCGGAACGAAGTGGGTCTACAGGAACAAGATGTACGAAGATGGGACGATCATAAAGAATAAGGCCAGACTCGTCGCCAAAGGATACAAGGAAGAAGAATGAATTGACTTCGACCAAACTTATGCTCTAGTGGAAAGGCTGCAAGAAATCAGTTTGTTCCTAGCGTATGCTACACTTAAGGGCTTCACCGTCTATCAGATGAACGTGAAGTCCGCCTTCCTTAATGGTGACATAAAGGAAGAAGTGTATGTGGAACAAACCACAGGTTTCGTTAATTCTAACCTTCCTAATTATGTTTATCTTTTATCTAAAGCGTTATATGGTTTGAAACAAGCTCTTCGTTCTTGGTATGAGACGCTGTCTAGCTTTCTTCTTGAGAACAAGTTCACAAGGGGAAAGATAGATAATAAATAAATTCTTAGGGAAATAAAAGGCAAGATTTTGATAGTGCAAATCTATGTCGATGATATTATTTTTGGCTCTACAGACGACAACCTCTGCAAGAAGTTTTCTATTCTTATGCAATGGAAGTTTGAAATAAGCAGTATGGGAGAGCTGAAGTATTTCTTAGGACTTTAGGTGAAACAATCTGAAGATGTAATTTTCATCTAACAGACAAAGTTCACCAAGGAGTTGATTAAGAAATTTGGAATGGAGAATGCAACCTCTATGAGGACTCCAATGGGCTCAACTGTGTCTCTGGACAAGGATGAGAAAGGGAAACCTTTTGATGAAACCAAGTACAGAAGCATAGTTGGATCCCTGCTCTACCTTACTGCCAGTAGACCAAACATAATGTTCTTTATATGTGTCTGTGCAAGATTCCAAGTAAACTGTAAGGAATCTCACTATGCTACTATAAAGCGGATTTTGAGATACCTTAAAGGTACACTGAATCTTGGCTTATGGTACCCAAGAAGTAATGATAGCGAACAAATTGGTTTTTTAGATGCAGATTTTGTAGGTAGCGAAGTTTATAGGAAGAGCACTTCCAAGATTTGCCAATTCCTAGGAAGAAGGCCCATTTCCTGGAGTAGCAAAAAGCAAAATTATGTCGAAATCTTGACGGCCGAGTCAAAATACATTTTTGCCGGCAGTTGTTGTGCACAATTGCTTTGGCTAAAGAATCAGCTGGAAGACTACAATATGCAGGTCAAAGACATCCCTTTGTTTTGCGACTCCTCCAATACAATAGCAATAACAAACAACCAAGTCTCTCACAGCCGGACAAAGCACATAGAGCTGAGATACCATTTCATCTGGGAGAATGTTGAGCATGGGGACATAGATCTGCAGTATGTTCCAACAGATAGGCAAGTTGCAGATATTTTCACGAAGCCGCTGGACGAGACCAAGTTCAGTTTCTTCAAAACTGAGTTTGGTATGCTCAACAAAGAAGGATAGACAAGATGGAATTAGTTCACAGCTCAGAATACAAGGACCAGTCAAAAAGGTTAGAAATTTCTCTAAGTGGACTTTATTTCTCGAGTTAAAGAATGAATACTCGAGAACTATAACTTGACTACTCGAGTAGCTTTCTGACTTCTTGAGAACTAAGTTATTCGAGTGCAATAACTCGAGTACTATACTTCAACTCGAGAAGCAGACTCGGACCACTAGAGTACCGTCATACCACTTCTCGAGTACCCGCAGTCCACCACTCGAGTACTGAAGTTCCACTCGAGAAATGACCCGTCATTTTTCTTTTCATTTCAAATTTTTCGATTTTGAAAATCGAGTTCTATCCGCCGCTAACTAAGGTATAACTTAGTGACATTAGACTCCTAATCATCATTATTAGGGTTATATAAATAGAAATTTTTGGATTTAAAGAATCTACTCGAGTTCAATCCTTCTCTTTCTCGAAAGACTCTTTGCCTTCCGCCGCTTCTACAGAGCTCGCCATAGTCTCCTTCCACTTCCAATCAATCTCTCTCAATTAAGAGAAGAAAATGGTGCCACCGTCAAAGATAAGGGTTGGCAGTGAGTTAGTGGTTGCCGGAATCGCAGAGCTCTCAGACGACTTCAGAAATCTGCTAATCCTTCTTGACACAACAGGTTTAAGTTTTATTCTCCAGGAACCGTGCAGAATCTTGTTTCCAGAAGTTGAAGAGTTATTCAAGAATGTCAAAGTTAGGGGAAACGATAAAGTTTTTAAATCTAAATTTAAGGGAATCAAGGTAAAACTCTCCAAGACCTATGCTTTTAAACTTCTGAAAATGCCAGTCGTGGATGAAGAAGATGAGATAAAAAATGAAGACAATGACAGAACATGTAATTTTTGTGGCATCTCAACTGAAGTTACTTCAATCAGAAGGCAAGACCTAAACCAAGAAAGCAAGTTACTAGTGGATATCATTGGAAAGATACTGTTGTGAAGAACAAGCTCCATTATCTTTATAACCAATGATCTGTTTGACATCATGACAACAATTATTTGCAGAAAAAGGTTTTAGTTTGGAATGTTAATACTTGACAAAATCAGGGAGAGCATTAAGGCTCCAAGTTATGCCAGGATAATTTCATTAATGTTACATGAAATTAATCCTACAGTATTTGACGTCTCCAAAGGCTCCATCATACATCATATAAAGAAAGTATATGTTTCCTCTATTCAAAGATGGGAGTTGAAATTGCAGAATCAGTCCAGGCAGCTAAGGCCCATGAGCACCAGGCTGTAGATGAAAGGAACCCATCTCCCTCTCTCCATCATACTGTTGGCACATCTGGTTCAACAACTGAGGGGGAGCCTACCTCCTTTGTGCAGCAAGACAGAATTCCTACTCCTCCCCCTGATATTTCCTTCCAGCCAGCTACTTATGAAGAACTTCATTCAAATGCCCAAGTACTAGAAACAATCCTCTCCACCAGTGATGACATCAACAAAATTATTAAGGAACTCAGCTCAGATGAGCCTCTACCTCCCATCCATCAAGTAAATGTCAAAGTACCATACAAAGAAGAAACCCCATCATCTTCTCCATCTCCTGTATCATCTCCAAAGTCACCATTTAATCCATACCCAGCTGCTGACAAAGAATAAGAGACCATTCTGCTTTCAGATGAGAATGCACCATCTTCAGAGCTTGTTGAAGCTCCTTTGAGGAGATTAGATTTCTCTCTTCCCACCTTCACTGGTGAGGAAGGAGATGTTTTGGTCAGTACGACAAGAGCTCAAAGCTCGGTTGTAATTGAAGAAATTGCTCCATGGACTGCCCCTCCTCCTCCAGCTCTTGTTCCTCCTACTGCTACTTCTTCATATACATAAGCTTCTTCAGATATTCTTGGTAAGATTGAGCAAATGTTGCTAGAACAAATAAAATACTTTGATGATTCTCTAAAAATAGTTCAAGGCAAAGTCACTACTCTATAGAAAGAAATGAGTAGAGTATTTGCTGAGATATAGCAAAATACAGATCAGTTGAAGCACCTTTTCAAAATAGGTGGCAAGGCCTTGGACCACACTATTACTAGTGTGGGTGAGGTCATGAACCAATCTGTCACACTGGCAAACAATCAAATTGAACTTGGAAATAAATCCCAAGAGCATGTCATGATGGTCTGTGAAGAAGTGGGCATCTTCAAGGATGACACTATAAAGAAACTATGTGTAGAATTCAGAAAGGGGGAGAATTTAGTGAAAGAACAAGTTAAAAAATATGACACTAATGTCCAGACCCTATGGACTGAGAAAATGAATGAAATTAATAAAGATGTGCTAGCTCAGATACAGTCAGTAAAGTTCTATACTTATGATACTACTGTTTGAATGCATAATCAGTTTTTTCCAGAATTCCTAGCTGATCCAAATATTATTCCTCGCCATCTAAATCCACTGCTGAAGGCCATCCAACTCAGATGCCAGCTCAAATGCCAACCTTCTTTCCCAGGCCTGAAGATGAAACTCAACCTCCAAAATCCTATTCTCAGGTATGGGAATCTGACATCCTAAAGACTTACCAGAAATTCAGATCCACAAAAGAAGGAAAAATGGAGAGGAACCCTCTGCTAGTAGATCCATTCCAAATCCTGAGGCAAAAAAGAGAAAAGCTCAGGAGTTTTCTGAGATATGGAGTTCAACTTCCAAAGCCCTGATACTTGTTACACTGAAGCTTGTCATGGACTATAATGAAAGTAAAAAACCTTCATTACAGCTATTCTGAATGGGAAGTGTATGAAAAATCATTGACTAAAAGGAGAATCTAAGATAGAGAATATGGGAGGAACAATCCCAATGCTCCTCCTAGACCTCTTAAGTACTACCCAAAGCCATTCAGCTACAAGAGAAGACAGCAAGAGAAGAAGGATAGGCAACATCAACAACAATAGCAGCATCACCAGAGCTAGGAATGGCCATATGTCTTTGAGAATGGGGACTGAATTCTTGTAGAACTGAAATCTAGAAACAATTCTGATTATATAATCTTTAATTTTGATGATTATCTCTTCATTTATTAGTTTACTGCATTTTATTCTGTGCTTACCTTTTATATCTAGTTCTTTCTATTTTGGTATAATTCACCTTAGTGTAGATGGTTCTGACTTCAACAAATAGGGGGAGATTGTTGGGTATTGTATCCACAATCATCTAGATTTGTATGAAGTCACCCTTGAACTAAGATGAATTAGCTTGTATTTTATCTCTATTCTAGTTATCTGTTTGCAGGACTTATTGCTAAGTTTAGACCAATGTCAGTCTGCAGTGGGTCATTAAACACAGGACCATACAATGTAATTCCTCATTGTGTGATCCAAGGTGTTGACTCATGCGTAGCCTCTCTATTGGGATACACTTCATATTCAAGCACATGGACTAATGGTTGAAGACTTGATGCTGTTTGGGATGAAGAAGTCAAATCCTTAAAGCTGAGAAAATTCTAAGTATTATACTCAAGTAGTCCTTTTTGTACTCGAGTAGAAGACTTAGCAGCACTCGAGAAGATCCAGTCTATATTTCGAGTATGGAAATAGTTCTCAAGTAGTTCTTATATTGCACTCGAGAAACCAAGTCTAGTACTCGAGTAAATAAGCTCTCTTTCTCGAGTGATGTTATTTTGGCTCAAAAAATTTTCTAAGTCAAGTACTCGAGTAGTCTAGCTGAGTACTCGAGTAGTTGAGAAGATTTAGTCGAGTGTCAGAAGTCAATTCTCGAGAAATTCCTAGACCACTTGAGTGAGATTTATTTGTACTCGAGTAGTTTGTTTATTACTCAAGTAGTTCAGCTTCAGCACTCGAGTGATCAGATTCTTGTCCTGAATTTTCTTCAAGTCCAAGCTCTCGAGAAGTTCTGTCTATCTCTCGAGAAGTAAGTATAGCACTCGAGTGATCCATTAACTTCTCGAGTGATTTACTTCATCAATCAGATTTTCCATAATTGCCTCCTCTCGAGTAATCCTAGTGTAGCACTCGAGAACTAGCTTTAGTACTCGAGTAACTTATTCTTCACTCGAGTAAGGCCGATCAAATTTCCAGAATAAGCTCTTCTCGAGTAGTCAGAACCAACCACTCGAGATCAAGATTTAGTACTCGAGTAGTTTACTTCTTACTCGAGAAATGCTGAACTATTTTCCGAAAATTCTTAAGTCTTGTCAGATCTAATTTTTGAATGTCGTGACGTGATTGGTCCATGTGGCCCTCATTAATGACGTTTATTACCGTTGGAGAGATCTTATAAAAGGTTATATCTTCCTAACAAACCCTAAGCGTGTATTATCTAAGTTATTGATCGGCCGACAATTTCATCATCATCTACAGAAAGTCGCCGCTCTCGTCCAAGATATTCAAGGAAACTTTCGATCTAGAGATTTACAGATCAGGGATTAATCATTCTCATTCTACTCGTTGATGGTGTGAATCAGAAGCTTCTCAGAAAAAGATCGATCCAAGTCTTCTTCTACAATATTCTGAAAGAAGACCTAGGGAAGATTTTCAAATCTGAGAAAAGTTATTGTTTGTATTTCTACAAATCTTTTTTTAATCTTGTAAAATATTATTCTCCGAGTGTAGGAGATTTGTTCTCCGAGTTGTAGGAAGTTTTTACCTTCCAAGTGTAGATCTGGTTTTGATCGAGATTGTAGGAACATTGTTCCGAGTGGTAAGATCATTTTGATCTGAGATTAGTGGAGTAGCCGAGTCTAGTGATTTGCTTGATCGGTGAGTAGAAAGTGGACATACCCATGATTGGGGAACCACTATAAATCTTGGTGTTCTCTGTGATTGCTTGATTGTTTTCTTATGCTCTAGATCTTTGAAGTTTTTATTCCGTAATAAGTAGCACAACTCACTTATTCACCACCCTCTAAATGATTTAGGTAGACAACTTAGACGTTTTTCAGATTCCCTTAGAAATAGGGTCTTGTCTATCTTCCCCCTTGAGAATTTGCTCTCAATGAGGAAGCTAGAAAGTGTCTCATACCCTGCTCTAGGAGCTTGTTTCAACCAATATAAAGCTCCCTAAGTCTATAAATAAAATTTAGTTTTTTAGGAACAACAAAACGTAGAGGTTGTTCAACATAGACTTCTTCCTTCAAGTCTCCATTTAGAAAGGCTGACTTCATATCCATCTGGTAGACTCTGAATCCTTGGTATACAATATATGCATGGAACAGTCTAATGGCTTATAATCATGCTATAGGGGCAAAGGTTTGATCAAAGTCAATACCTTCTTCTTATCTGTACCCTTGAGCTACTAGCCTAGATTTGTTCGTTGTTATAATGTCATTTTCATCAAGTTTGTTCGTGTAGATCCACTTGGTTCCAATGACATTATATCCTTGTGGTCTGGGAACCAACTTCCATACCTTACACCTCTTACACTTGTTCAGTTTCTCTTGCATAGCTACAATCCAGAACTGATCCATGTTTGCATCATCAAATTTCTTGGGCTCCACATGTGATAGGAAACTAGAGTACATTATTGTATTGATACATCTGCATCTTGTAACTACACCTTGATTTGCCTCACCAATGATGTGTTGGCATGGATGATCCTTTAAATGTCTAACTGCTGGAGGCAATCTTCCTTCAACATTCCGTGCTTCAAAGTCTCCATCTTGTTAAACATCATCCACCTCATGTGCGCCTTGTGCTTCCTCTAGAATGCACACACTTTCATCTTTGTCTTGAACTATAGGTTCAGCTTCCTTAATAGTCAGATTATCCATCATCACTTTTGTGTCTGTAAGACTAGAATAGGAGCTTGACAGTTCTTTGTTAATTATATTTGACTCATCAAACACTATATTAACTGACTCATCTACAACTTGACTTGTCAAGTTATAGATCCTATTGGCCTTACTATGATTGTTGTACCCAACAAAGATCCCTTCATAGGACTTGGAAGCAAACTTAGTTATATAAGATTTCCCATTGTTGAGTACATAACATTTGCTCCCAAAAATTCTTAGATATGCAAGGTTTGGTTTTCTGCCCTTCAAATCTCATAAGGAGTCTTTTTATGGCTCTTGTTGATAGAATCCCGGTTGAGGACATGACAAGCAGTGTTTACTGCCTCAGCCCAAAAAATTTCTGGGAGAGATGTGTCATTCAGTAATGTCCTTGTAGCTTCTATGAGAGTCCTATTCTTCCTCTCAGCAATCCCATTTTGATGTGGTGTTCTTGGAGAGGAAAACTCTCGATGAATCTCAAGTTTTTCACAAACTTTGTCATGCATTCAGATTGAAACTCAGTTCAATGATCACCTCTGATTCTGACCATAAAACTGTTCAATACATTCTATATTTGTTTGATAAATATCTTGAAGACATCAGGGGTTTAAGACTTTTTCCTTAACAAGAAAACCCAAGTAAATCTGGAAAAGTCATCAACAACTACAAAGGTGTAGACTTTCCTACCTAGACTATGAACTGGCATAGGACCAAACAAGTCCATATGCAGGAGGTATAAACAACTAACAGAGTATTTGCTTTCAATGCTTTTTAAAGGGGCTTTGTTCTGCTTGCCTTCTTGGCATGCAGAGCAAATGCTCTCTTCAGTGCATGTCATTTTAGGACCATTCCTATCTAGATCTTTACTCAAGAGCTTGCCTATGGTCTTATAGTTCAAATGAGCTTGCCTCTTGTGCCATTTGACACAGTGTGAGACTTTCTCATTTGAAACTAGGCATATGGGAGAGCTTGAATTTAGACAAAGAAAATGTAAACAATACACATTCCCACTCCTAGTGCCTTTCAAGACGACCTCTTGGTCACTTGACTTCTTTATGTGGCACTCATCCTTGTGGAATAAAATATAATAGCCAAGATCACAAAGTTGGCTTATGCTTTTAAGGTTGTGTTGCAACCCTTTCACATAAGCTACTTTCGTGAAAGTGACTAAGCCATTTGAGATCTTACCACAACCTCTGGTAATCCCTTTGTCTGATCCACCAAAGATCACCTTTGGTCCATCCTTCATTGGAATGAACTTCCTCAAATTGAATTTTGTTCTTGTCATGTGCCTGGAATAACCACTGTCCAATTACCATATTAGGGAATGGAAACTTGGACTAAACTGCAAAACATATTTATTTTACCTTAGGACCACAATATTTATTGTGTCCTAGGTGCATGTTAATCTCAAAATGAACATGTCTACCAGCAGTTTTTCTGACTCATAGACTTACTTTAGCTCTGGGCACACTAGAATTATACCAACAATCAATAGAAAAATGCCATATCTTGCCACAGCACCAGCACTCATAACAGTTTTTTAACAGCAGCAACCTTTCTAGAAGGAACAGTAGTAGTCTTCTTCAGATTTCTTTCAACAATTATCTGACTGAAGGAGAGTCTTTCAGCAACTTTAGTTAACTTTTTTTGAGTGCCAATAGCAGCATTTTCTTTGCAGAAATCATGCTCCTGATAGCATCAGAAACACCCAAATAAAACATGCTATAATACTGACCTTTAGTCTAAGTTTTTGCTGATTTAGTCCTAAGTTTTGCCACTACCCCCTTCTTAAGAATAGGGGGGACACGAAAGACAAATGGTCTAGGATGGTCCATTTATATTTCCTCATGAGCAGCCTTGAAGGCACTCATCCCCATTCCTCTTCTCTTTACATTAGAAGAAACATTATTATTCTTCCAGGAATAATTCTCATTCTTCAAGTGACCATACACAGAGTCCTGATCATACCCGTTAGTAGGGAGTATTACTCTTTTAAAAGGAATGGGTGGCTTAGCTGGAGCTTTTCCCTTTCTTTTGAAAGCGGCAGCTCTGGTGTTTCCCTTGAATCCAACTCTTCTCTTATTTCTCTAAGAGGTGAAGGAGTCAATAATGGGCAATACTGAATTAGGCTTAGAAAAACTTGCCACAATTCTCTTCTCCCTTTGGAGCTTTTCTTCTAGATCCTTAATAACGATATTCTTATTCTTTATGGTGCCTATCTGTATAATAGTAATTGTCTTCAACTCATTGACTTCCCTAATTTTCGGTTCCAGCATGATAACTGTCTCAGAGTGCTGGGAAGAAGCAAGCTGTAGAGATGCAATCTCTTGAGCCTGCTTTTAGACAGCTGCCTACTCCTTTTGAATGCATTCAGAAGTTCACTATATTTATCTATCACTTTATTCATGTCATCCTCAGATTCAGAATCATCTTCATCCTTATATAAAATAAATTATTTATTTATCTATTACTTTATATATATGACAGGAGTTACAACCATAGGCCCCTTGATGGAATAGGACAGAGAAATGCATGGGCATTCTTGGTTGATTCAATATATGATATTGGACTCACAAATTTCTAAAAGTCCAATGTAAATAAGGAAACTAGGATTGAACAATTTTTAGGGTGACATGGTCTATACCTATAGTTCTATTTAGATGTAAGGGACGAAGGGACATGACAACACTGATACATTGGTCACAATGGCTTTTGAGTTTTAAACTCTTATTACTTGGGGAGCAGTGATGCATTGTTAGACGCCGCTCTTTGTTTGTGAAGCTTTTGTTTGATGCTTTCAACATCAAGTGGGAGACTGTTGGTGTTACCATGGTGATCTGGAAGTGATCAAACATGTAGTCTCACTGCCAATGCAATATGAGCCTATGGGGTCACACATAAGAGCATTGGAGAAGGTGGAAATGTTTCTATTGGCCTTGCTCATATGTGATATAAGTGAAGAACCAAGCCTATGATGTTCTGGATATGAAGGATTTTCATTCCGGGACCTATATTATGAATATGGGCCATCTGGTAAGTGGTCGAAAGAATCTAAGGGAAATTCATCTAGTATGCTTAAGGTATCATCGAATGAGTTAGAATTTGTCAAATATCATCATGATAGACTCAACGAATCTGTCTTAGGTTCGTCGAGTATCGTAATGACAGTTTCGATGAATTAGACTTATTCATCAAATATCATCGATTCGTCGAATATCATCGATTCGTCGAGTATCGTCGATTCATCAAGTATCTCCTTAATACTTGGACGATTTGCTCTATCTCGATTTGTCAAGTATATCCGTGTTACTTCGACGAATAGCTTTTGATTCATCGAATATTATTGTGTATACTCGACGAATTCAGTTTCCTCCGGTTTAATTCATTTAAGTTCGGTTCGGCATGGTCTGCTATTATCGGTTGGCTCAGTATTCAGTATATATACAATATTTATAGTAGACCGTGTAAGTTACTGTTTCTTTTGACCTAATAGTGTGTTACCGAGAACTGCGGTCTTCTTCCCAATGGAATAGTTCTTGCCTAGGTCGCGGTAGCCAATTTCTGTCGCCGACCGTTCGCCGATCTATAGTAGCCGCCGGAAAGGGTTTCCAAAGACTTCTTCACCGCCATTGTTGCCTCTCCTTTAAGGATTATATCAAACCATAGATAGGATGAGGGCAAACCTTCTTCCAACCTTGATCTTGTGTAACAAGAGTCTAAGGGTTCTTCGTGCTCGTGTGGATATCCATAGAGGCATGAACACTATTATATGCTTGGAACTCCGGCCATTGCCGTTCATTGGACTTCATCAGAGCACCTTGGTTGAGTATTGAATCAATCTCTCAAATATATAATTTATTTTATAGCAATGTCACTTCTTAATCAATGTTCATCGCTAGATATGAATTTCTTTTGGGTTTTCTTATTCCTAATTCTGCTGTGCACAATTGTTGTGACATATAGCAAAACCCAATAGACTAGAGGAACTGACACTACTACTGGTTGTTCCTCTCGTCGTTGTGTGATAAGAGCTAGAGCATGGCTGATCTCCTAGAGCTGCCGGGCAGTTTCCTGACGACATTTCTCTAGTGCTTCCCATAGAGAATCTTCAATAGGACTTGAATTAGAAAAGTTCTCTGCGGATTGACGGTCTGGCATAGCTAGCCATCAAATTTCACCGTCTATTCGAAATATGAAGGTCGTGTGTTAAATGGTTATGGAGAAAATGTTTGCGTGTTCGAGAGTGAACACATTCAATCCGGCATGCTTGTAAAAGGGAGGTGATGAGTACTGTCAAGTAGCCGGTTATTGACGGTTCGGTTTAGTGGTTAAGACCGGGAGAGGAGAGAAGCAAAAAAGCTGTTAGTAGTGGAAACACTAGAGTTCGCCCACCGTGGCTAAATGTCACTCCTACGATGGGCTTTCCTTTGATTATAAATCTGTATTTTAGCTTAAGTCACTCCTTTACATGGAAAAGAAAATAAAGGGTACAAGGGAAGCTGGCGGTTAGAATATGGAGGTCGTTGATGCCGCGCAGGCTGATTCCTTAGGTCGTCAGGCCGCGCGGGCTGTCTTGACCCGCAACTTGCGGCCTCAGGCCGCTTGACTGCGTAGGTGCCTTAGGTCACTAGATCACACGAGATATTTTCCGCCGAAAAGAAATTCTGTCCTCTACTTAACTATACGGTCTGACCGAGAAGGTCGTTGAGCCGTACAGACATACTTGGTGACCAGTCCACATGTGCTATTTGCGGTTAGAAAAGTGTATCCGTAGGGTAGGTTGACAAGATTGCTCCCTAATCCCCCCTCCAAGTGAGATGTATAGGGAGCTATTTATAGGCTCGAGGAGGGAACTTCGAGAACTAGACCTGATGACTTCACCCTCAATGGTTTGGGTGAGCTGCGAGCGAGTCTGCCACTGCTGGCGGTCTAACGAGGAGCTCGTCTACTACTGGGAAGAAGCCTATTTGGCTGGCGGACTGAGAAGGAGTCTACCTCTACTGGCATACTGAACGAGTCTGCCTCTGCTATATATGACGAGTCTGCGCCATACTGTGCTGACTGGGATTGAGTCTGCCACCTGTTGGCAGACTGAGATGGAGTTAGCCCCTTGTTTGTGTGTAAAATCCCTTTTTTCCAAGTGGACTGATGACGAGGCCATAGCGGACGGAAATGTGAGGTTGACTACTGCAAGAGAACTAGAGAAGATCCTTGGTGGTCAGGAGGGTTCTTGCTCACGACGATATGGTAGAGATTCCGTCCACTAGTGGCGAGCTGGAGCAAAGTCCGCCCACTTGTGGCTGGCAAGAGAAGATCCATCTACCCGGCTAACCACATGACCTGCTGGTGAAGACTGGGAAGTAGTCCGCGCCTCTATAGAACTGGTGACTATCGGGCGACTATTTTCCTATCTGTGCGGATAGAAATGCCTAACCGCGCAGACAAACATGTTTATCCATGCGGTAGCTAAAAGCAGGCCGCGAACTCCCGGGATGAGAAGGAGCCTTCCGGGGTTTCCGAGCTAGCCACTTTGGAGAGGATCTTGGATTTCTGGGTTAACACTTCTAAATTCTTGAACATAGAGGCTCTCTTCATCTTTATCATCGAACTCTTTCACAACCTTCTTTTCCGTTGTTTCTTTCAGTGACAACGCCTTCTTCTTCAATTCCCTTGGTTACTCCTCGACTTGTATTTTCATTCCAGCTCATGGGTCTTTAGGTTCCCAATGAGTCTTTCTATCTCTAGGGTGCTGATGTCATGTGATTTTGCAATAGCAGTCACTTTTGGGTTGAATCATGGAGGTAGATATTATAGGATCTTCCTCAGCAAGCCTCCATTTGAAAAAGTCTTTCGGAGAGATCTAGAGGCATTGACTATCTTCATGAAGAGAGTGTACATGCTATCTAACTCCTCATCGATCTCCATCTCGAACTATTTAAATTCATATTCCAGTCGAAATAGCTTCAATTCGTTCACCTGCGAGGTACCTTCATGTGTTAGCTTAAGTAATCACCATATATCATAAGAAGTTTCAGATTTACAAATTCTATGATATTTAGTTTTCTCTTACACACAGAAAAGAGAGTTTATAGCTTTCACATTGTTAGTACATTTTAGTTTATCATTATCATCCCACTTATCACGTGGTTTCACCAAGACTTGTTCTCCTATAATATAGTGGGTACAATGTATTTTATTTCAATCATGCCCCATACGTCCATGCTTTGAGTCATTAGAAATACCTTCATGCATGTTCTCTAGTGGTTGTAGTCAATTCCTATAAATAGGTGAGGTCGACTCAAACCTTATCCCTCAGGAAAAGAATGATTCGCGTTGGCCATCTTACTTTAGAATTTTAATCCTTTTTGAAGTAACCTGACTATGATACCACTTGTTGAATCGGGTGGCCAACCTTAGAGGGGGGTGAATACGTTTTTCAGACTAATTAAAAATTAAAAGTAGTTTTACTATGGAAAACTTGTTCTGGAGGCTACCGCTGCACGGTAGCTTGCTAGTGCCTGGCGATAGGTCACAAAAATTGTTTTTCTTTGTAAAAACTTTGCCTGATAAAGTATCGCACAACATTCAAAGATCTACCAGCACATAACCATGATATTACAAGAAGAGTAAACAAATAATTATTTTATTCAAGAAAGACGAAGGTGGTTTACAATCAAGAACAAGTAGACCTTTATAACGATGGAGACTGGAGGTGATGAAATACAAAATTCTCTTTTGGTTTCTATACCGACCCTCTACCCGGACCGATTGAGTCTCTCCCTCCCCCCTGGAAAGGTCTTCGAGTCATCTCTACACCTTCCTTCCCGGAAGGATCTTAGTGTCCAACCAGATCCACCGATCTAGATTTCCCACTCTGGGATGATTTCTCACGAAACCCTTCACGGATTCCGACGACCCCCCCCCCCAGTCGATTCTCCTCACACACAAGCAACTAGAGAAGAACGAAAATCCATAGGAAAATATAAATACTTTAAAATTTATTTCTCCCTCAAACATATAACTCCTCAAAGGAACGATGTACGATAAATGCTCTTGAATATCATTCTCTTTGCAATCGATCAGCCATGAAAGTTCGTTGAAGATTTTGTTCATCGGAGTTCTTCGATCACGAGCAGGATGAAGAAATAATACTTTTCCTTCAATCGATATGAAAGTTTCTCCTACTCTGGATGGCGGCCAAACCTAGAATGAATTCTTCTCCTTCGTTCCCTCTCCAAGAAAAGAAACTCGTGCTTTTATACGTCTTGAAAAAATGAGCTATCATTGGCATTAGAGTTAGCATCCAACAGTAGATCAATGTGCGTGAAGGTGGCAGCTGTCCAGCAGACTTGGGAAACTATCAGGGCAAAATATTTGTCCACTTTTGCGCTATTACGGTGCGATACGAAGCAATTGCCTAGCGGTAGTAGTATCTTCTCGATGAGGAAGACTCAACGTTCATTGAGACAGCTAGTGCCTGACGGTATGGTTAACGATACGCGGTAGGCCACTTAGAGCTCATGTAGATTAAATTCCAAGCTAGCGTGGGCAGTAGCGCTAGCGCTCGATAGTAGGTCATAGAGACTTATTTTCTTATCCTTATGTACATGTAGACCTGACATTATACCCAGCACACGTATGATCAAATACAACACGAGATTTGGTATTGTCAAACTAAAGAGATGCGAACCATAGGTTCCAACAATTTCGTTGACTTGTACTCTACATTACGCTGAATACATACTTAAATATTGTAAATCACCTGCTGGCTTTTCCCAACAATGTGATTAAATAAGAAGTTTGCTTTGTCCTTATTATAATTTGGTTTACTAAGCACCATCAAGCATGCCTAATGCATGGATGAAGTGCTTGTACCTAATCTCATCAAGAGGCTTAGTGAAAATATGAGTCCTTTGATCTTCAATAGACACATATTCTAGGGAAATTTCCCTTTTTTCCACATTGTCCAAAAGAAAATGATGTTTTATCTCTATGTGCTTAGTCCTACTGTGTAGTACTGGATTGGAGGTAATGGGGATTGCACTAGAACTGTTATAATATATTACAAACCTTGAGAAATCCAAATTATAGTCAAGCAAATTATTTTACATCCGCAATAACTATGAGGAGTAGCTTCCAGCAGCTATGTACTCACCTTCTGCTATAGAAGATGAGACTGAATTTTCCTTCTAGCTAAACCAAGAGATCAGTCTAGCACCCAAGAATTGGCATGTTCTTGAAGTGCTTTTCTTCACCCAACATAACTAGAATTTTAGTAGCTATATAACTCAAATACTAATTATGTTGGATATCACAGCCTCATTTCAGGTGTACCCTTAAGATACCTTAAAATTCTTTTCACTAAACCTATGTGTGACTCCTTTAGATCAACTTGAAATTTAGCACACACATATGGAAAATATTATATCTGGCATGCATGTTATAAGGTAGAGAAGAGATAAAATGATTGATCTATAATTTTTCTGGTCAATGGATTGACCTTTAAAGTGAGGATAAGATCTACCTTTACTCTAGAGGGGGGTGAATAGAGTATATTAAAATGATTTTCCATATAAAAAATATTCGCAGTGGAAGACTTGATTTAATTATAGGTGTAATGTGCTTATATAAAATAAAAGATAAGAAACAATAAACAAAATCACAGCACACAGCAAAGCAAAAACACAGCAATCCAGAAGACACAAGGACCTATAGTGGTTCCCCAATCAACCTGAGTACATTCACTCATCTACGACCCTAGGTAGGAATCCACTGCAGGAATAGTTGATCAGGTGTCCTGGGCACCAATGATCTTTTGATAAGGTGCTCAAAAACCAAACCCAAATTTTTTGATCAGGTGTCTTGCCACCACTGAGTTTTGACAAGGTCTCAGAAACCAACCTCAAAACTTTTTAAGGGAGTTTTTATAAACCCTTTTACAGTAGAGTAAGGAAAAAGAAAAGAGTTTGTTGTTCTTCTCTGTCAACAGTCTAAGAGAAGACTAGTGGATGATATTGTCAAAGCTCCCCCTGAGATCAGCAATTGTTCAGGAAGAAGAGCTTTGCATAGGGTGATAGGTCTTCAGTGACTTTAGATCTCCAGCAAGAGATGATTTCAGCAGTTGCTGAAATGTGATGTTTCTACCTTTGAACACTTGAATCAAGAAGATCTTAAAGGAGTAGAAAAAAAGAAATCTTTTCTGTTTGATGATCTCCTTCACAGTATTATTCCTTGTATTCTGTATGAATTCTAACTCAGTAATCCTGTAGACTTGTGTCTCTTGAGTCTATTCCAAGAATTCTTGATTGATATCTCTTGTTCTCTTTCTCAATTACTCTCTGGAGATATATTGAAAATCTGTCTATGAGATAGCCGTTAATCAGTCATAAATGACTGCCTTAAATAACATTTGTCTAAAGAGGAAAGTCCTAAGAGACATTCCTTTTTGTCTTCCTTGAAACTTGCTCCAGATAAGTTGAAACGGCTACAGAATCCTTTGAAATAAATGCTGATAATAAATTAGATTGAATTACATAACTGTCTGAATTTGAATTCTGAAATCATCGATCTCATCAGAAAAGCGTCGATCTGAGCTCAACTATCGTCGACCTGAGCTCAGAGACTGGAGCTAGACTGAAAACCGAAATCGTCGATCTGAGCTCAACTATCGTCGACCTGAGCTCATAGATTGGATTACTGCTAGAGACAGAAACGTAGATTTGAGCTCGAAGATCGTCGAACCGAGTTGGACGACTCAGTGAACTGAGCTCAGAGATAGTCGAACTGAGTTCGACGTTTCGTTGACCTGGCTCGACGAAAATTGTCCTAGTCTTCAGCACTTGAATTTTGATCTTAGAAAGTCTTGGGGGCAACTTCCAAACCTAAGACTAACCCTTAGACTCATTATAATTGACCTTTAAGACTATACAATAAGGTCAATACAATTTCCTAAGAACATAGTGATCCTTGCCCAAATTAGTAATAAGGTGTTCCAACAATCTCCCCCTATTTGGGTTAGGATTACTATTTACATGACAAATAGGAAATAACAAGCATACATGCATAATTAAAAAAAAATATAAGCAACAATGCAGATAAAAGAATTGCAGCATTACAGAAGCAGAGATAGAATTGCATCGACAATCAGAATTAGATAAATATTGTCAGCTTACACATTTACTTCTTTTCATTGCCCTTCTTGAATAAGATTTCTCTGTTAGGGTTGAGAGCTTCTTTCTTGGATCTAAAGTCATATACAGCACCTAAGGAGGTTTAAGATTTGGGTCTGGGAACCACAGCCTCTGGGTGCAGCTTCATATAGCTTTCTGGATCAAAGAATTTTCCTGATGAATATCTTTCTAGCTCTTTCTTTCTCTGCTCAGATAAGGTTGAGATGTTTGAGGTGACTCTCTCTTGTTCTCTTGCTTTCTTAATCCGATCCAAGGCTGCTAATTCCTTCATTCTGGCCATCCAAGAAAGTGGATTATTTTTAGGATCTTCAAAAGGGACTGGAGGTTTATATCTATTCATAGTATCATCAGAAGGAGGAGTTCTTGAAGTAACAGTGTCTTTCAGCTTATAAGGGAAAGGACCAGAGGTTGAGTCAATGGATCCTTGTCCTTCCCTTTGATATGGATGCTGTCTTGATTGACCTTTGGAGTATACTCTATAATCTCTTTGGCTTCCTCTCTGATGTCCTCTCCTTGACTGATAACCTCTTTGATAATATCCTCTTGGTTGAGATCTGTCTGAAGGTTGAGAAGAGCTTTGTTTTGCAGCAGATCCAAATTAAGAAGCAGAACCTCCACTAGTACCTGCATCTGGAGGAGGAGGAGGATTAAAATGAGAGGATCCTTTAGCATACTTATCAATCTTCCTCTTTTTCTTCATAGCCTTGAGCTGGTTCTTTGAATATTGCATCCAGGGTTCTGAGATGGGGCATTCATGCAGAATATAATAAGGAATATCATTGTCATCTTTCACCTTTTCTGGAGGTGCCCTCTTAAATGCCTTGCTTCTAGTTTTCCTCTTCCTTGTAATAGTTGCAGAGGAGTCATCAGAATCAGTTTGGAACTTTTCACTGTCAGAACTCTGAGGATTGTCATATAATTCATCAATCCTTTTAAGGTATTCTTGTTGTTGTTTTGATTATTCAGCAAAGATAACAGCAGTAGCAGTAGTAACAAAAAAATAGATGCAGCACTGACAGATACAATAACAGCAGCAGATTCATCAGCAGTAGAAACAACTGGGGCAGTAGGAGCAGCATATATAGACACTTCAGAAGCAGAAACTGAAACTGAGATAACAACATCAGAGACAGCAGGATCTTCAATATGAATAGCAGGCTCATCAGCCTCTGTCATCAATAAGTCAGCAGCACTATCAGAACGGACTACATCAACAGCAGCAGCAGCAACACCCATATCATCAACAGAAATAGTACTTTCCACAGCCTTTAGAGATTTGATATATGCAGAAATCAGGCTGGGCTCATAGCTGGAAATAGGCACAATGGCCTTAGTTAGATCTTCCACTTCCTGAGCTGGTAGACAGCTGAAGTGAAGAGTATCAAAATTTAATAACAGTGACCTGAGGTCAACTGTTAGAACTGGTACTGGAGCTGGAACTGTAAACCTTGGCTGGAAATCCTCTGATGCAGCAGGCACCATCTCTTCTTCATATGACATCTCCCCCTACCTAGATTCAGTAGAAACTTGATCAAGGCACCCCATAGATGAGATTGCCTGAGGAAGAGAAAGAGAGGATAGCCTGGCAGATAGCTCCTGGATTGATTTCAGGAGTGGAGCCATGGAGGTCTCCAGCAGGACTGTTAGCCTGGGATCTAACATCCCATATAGCCTATTTGCTAGGGCAGGATGGTCTACTTGCTCAAGTGAAACTTGAGTAGAGGTAGAGGAGAGAGTGACAGAGATTGGTGGTGAAGGGGTTCAGAAGTTGTAGTAAAAGAGGTGGATGGTAGGATGGATGGTTGAGAGATTGGAATGGTGGAGATGGAAGTTATTGGAGTGGAAATGGATGGGGTGAAGGATTGTTGTGCAAGAATGTCTTGGAGAAGTTGTTGGTAGGAGGTAGATGATGATGGAGGCTCAAGAGGTGAGGAGGTGGAATCATCCATGAAGGAAACATCCATTAGATTTAAAGATGGAATGGATGAGGCAATGTCAAGAAGTGAAAAGTAATGGAGAGGATGGAATTGGTCTTCTGTTGTTGCTGGTGGTGGTGAAGGAGTTGAAAGTGGAGAGGAAATTGTGATTGGAGAGGCGGTTGAGGTGGTAATGGTGGAAGAAGGAATGGAGGATGAAATAATGGGTGGAGAATGTGGAGATGAGGAGGAAGCAGGCATCTCTTCTAATGGGGCAGTTGCCTGTGGTAGAGTGACTGGAGCAGTCCTTGTGCCTGAGGTTGAGATAACAGCCGGAGTTCTGCTTGGCTTGGCAATTTGCCTGTCCCATTTACCAAATAAGGCACAGGTCAGCCTCTTGGAGGCATTGATGTGCATCCCACTGGACACAAGCAACTGTGGGCATCTGTTATGCAAGAACAGCCCTAGGATCCTCCCAAAGTTAACAAAATTTTTGTTCACCTTTTTCTTGATTAAATCAAAGAAAATCTCTACCCAATTGAGATGTTTCTTATCTACTACAGCAGCCATCAAACAGAATAGATACCTAGAAATGGTATCATGAGCAGAGTGCTTGGCTAATAGCACTTTTCCCACAACATCAGCTAAGAATCTGTATTCAACTGACAAATTCTTTTTGTGCAGCTTGTTAGGGTTTGCTGTAGAATGACCCATTCTATCAAGCATATTTACAAACTCTTCTCTAGATAGTTCAACAGAATCGTTTCCAGTGCTTAGTTGAAAAACTTCGGTCAGGAGGGCAGGTGTTAGAGATACCTGAGTCCCGGCAATAGTACCCACCACAATATTCTGATCCAAAATGTGAGCCGTGTACACCCATTCTTTGATCTCATCCACATCAAGTTTCATCCTTGTGGTCATAATCTTCACTAACTGCTGTTCTTTGAACAGTTCGAGAATGTCTTTGAATACCTGGTCGCTGCCTTCAAATGATTCCATATCTATGTCGAATCCAGTATCGAATTTCATGGCGGCAAGAACTGCAACTTAAACAGCCATTATTTACCTCCAAAAACGAAACAAACACGACCAAGTGTAGAGAAGTTTGGAGGGAAAGAAAAGTTCTGCAGAGAGTATGAAAGTGAAAAAGGAGAACGACGACCGAAAATGAATTTTATATTAGGGTTCGACGCCAGAAAGGAAAGATCGTTGAACTCCGTTCGACAATCTGGGCTACTAAAGGAATCTGAAGAGTCTTCAATAACGTCGATCTCCGTTCGACGATATTGGAGAGCGTCGATCTCCGCTCGACGATCTCTTACCAGAAGAAGATAGCCTAGCGCTATCTGGAAAACGTTGAACTTCGATCGACGCTTTCGGAAAGCGTCGATCTCCGTTCGACGATCTTGGGGAAAAATGTCGAGCACAGTTCAGAGACCAGAAACACCCTATAGATACTAGAGAAAAAACATGTTTTTAACCTAGTCTTGGTCAATTTTAGGGTTTTTAAAATCTTGGATCTCATTTTAAGCTTCCTTCATTTAACATTCCTAACTGATTCAGGAAGAAGGTGTGTTTCTTTTCATCTAAAGGTTTGGTGAAAATGTCTCCCCTTTGCAAATCAGTTTGGATATATTGAAGTTCAATTTTATTTTTCTCAACATTTTCCCTTAAAAATTGATGCCTAATCTCTATATGTTTTGTCCTACTATGGAGGACTGGATTTTGTATTATAGAAATAGCACTAGTGTTATCACAAAATATTTTTGACCTTTCTAAGTTGTAACCATAGTCTAGGAGCTAGTTTTGAATCCACAAAAACTATGAGCAACAACTACCTGCTGCCATGTATTCAGCTTCAGCATTTGAAGTGGACACAGATGTTTGTTTATTACAGACTAGGAGACAAGTATGTCACCAAGGAACTGGCAAGTTCCACTGGTGCTTTTCCTGTCTACTCTACATCCAGCATAATCAGCATCTAAAAATCCAGTTAATTCAAATCCTGAGTCTTTTGGATATCAGAGAACTAGATTTGGACAATTTTTCACATACCTAAGAATCCTTTTAACTAATGTAAGGTGTGACTCTCTAGGGCTTACTTGGAATCTAGCACATATACATGTAGCAAACATTATGTCAGCTCTATTAGCTGTAAGGTACTATAAAGAGCCAATCATTACTCTATATGTTGTCTGATCAACAGGTTTCCCATGTTCATTAGCATCTAACACAGCATTAGTAGGCATAGGTGTTTTCATACATGATGCTTCAGACATACCAAATTTCTTAACCAATTCTTTTGCATACTTGGTTAGAGAAATAAATATGCCATCAGCATGTTGTTTGACTTGTAATCCTAGAAAAAAGCAAAGCTCACCCATGCTACTCATTTCAAATTTTGAATGCATTAGATTAGAGAATCTTTTGCACAAATTTGAATCAGTAGATCCAAATATAATATCATCTACATATATTTGCACTAGTAGGATATTGGACTTATGGGTTCTAATAAAAAGAGTTTGGTCTACTTTACCCCTTATAAAATCATTTTTCAGAAGAAAGCATGCTAAGGTCTCATACCATGCTCTAGGAGCTTGCTTGAGACCATATAATGCTTTATGCAATTTAAAAACATGATCAGGATGAGTTGGAGAGATGAAACCTGGGGGTTGTCTAACATAGACTTCTTCCTTAATGTCTTCATTGAGAAATGCACTCTTTATATCCATCTGATAGACCTTGAATCCTTTGTTAGCTGCATAAGCTAGGAATATTCTTATAGCCTCTAACCTTGTAACTGGTGCAATGGTCTGGTCATAGTCTATTCCTTCTTCTTGAGAGTATCATTGTGCAACTAGCCTTGCCTTGTTCCTTACAATGATTCCTTGATCATCCAATTTGTTTATGAACACCCACTTTGTTCCAACAATGGAGTGATCCTTAGGCCTTGGCACTAGCTCCCAAACTTTGTTCCTTTCAAATTGATGTAATTCCTCTTGCATTGCAATGATCCAGTGTGGATCTTGTTCTGCATCTTGTATGGATTGAGGTTCAATTTGAGATAGAAAGCAGGTGTGCATAAGGTTTTGGTTGACCTGATTTCTGGTTTGCACACCAACTGAGATGTCTCCAATCACTTGGGAGATTGGATGATCTCTTGCTGTTACTAAATCAACAGGGGGTGTTGATTGTTCACCAACCTGTGTTGTTGTTTCCTCTTGTGGAACAACAACTGGCTCTTCAAGATGATTCTCACCAGGATGTTGAGTACTAAGATGTTGAGTATCCTCTTCATCTTCACTTATTTCATTTCTTTGTTGGGTAAGTGAATGTGTTGTATCTTTTTCTATAATATGTAACCTGTCCAAATTTTCTGAAAGAGAGTGTACCTGCAAAGGTTCTATGGTAGAAGTATTCTTCTCCTTGTAAAACATGTTAGTTTCATCAAAAGATACATGAATAGATTCTTCAATTTTAAGAGAAGATTTGTTATACACCATATAAGCTTTACTGATCATGGACTATCCCAGAAACACTCCTTCATCAGCTTTAGCTTTAAATTTTGCTATGTATTTCTTATCATTATTGTGAATGTAACAAATACAGCCAAAAATCTTGAAATAATCTACTTTAGGTTTCTTTCCTTTGAGTAATTCATAGGGAGTCTTGCCCTTCAACTTATGTATCAAACTTCTATTAACCACATAGTTTGAGGTGTTCACTGCCTCTGCCCAGAAGGATAGAGGAAGGTGAGCATCTGTCAACAATGTAGTAGCATATTCAATAAGGGTTCTATTTTTCCTTTCAGCTACCCCATTTTGTTGAGGAGTTTTAGGAGCTGAGAAAGTGTGCCTGATCCCGTAACTCTGACAGAACTCTTGCATAAGAAGAGAATCAAACTTTGTCCCATGATCACTTCTGATCAGGGCAATGTGAGAATTGAACTCAATCTGTATGCATTTGAGAAACTCTGTCAAACACTTAAAGTTATCAGACTTCTTCCTCAGAAAGAACACCCATGTGAATCTAGAGAAGTCATCTACAACCACTAAAGTGTAAGATTTCCCTCCTAAGCTTTGTACTGTAATGGGTCCAAAAAGGTCCATGTGTAATAGATACAAGATCCTAGGTGAATCACTCTTATTAAGTGACTTGAAACTATTTTTAGTTTGCTTGCCTAATTGAAAAGCCCTACAAAGTCCTTCCTTCTTGTAAGGGAAAGAAGGTAGTCCTCTAACACGGTTGTCCTTGGAAAGCCTAGCAATGGTTCTAAGGTTTATATGCCCTAATCTCTTATGCCATAGATCATTTGGCTTGCAAACAGAATTGAATAAACAAATATCTACCTTAGTTGAAAGAAAATCTACAAGATAAATGTTACCTTTCCTTTTACCTGTCAACACAGTTGTGTTATCCTCTGATTTTATTTTGCATGAGGATTTGTTGAATGTCACCTGGTAGCCTTCATCACATAATTGACTGATGCTGATTAGATTGTGCTTCAGTCCTTCCACATAAGCCACCTTCTTAAATGTGACTGAGCTAATCTATACAGCATCATATCCTTTTGTTTGTCCAAAGTTTGAATCTCCAAATATTACTTTGGGTCCAAGTTTGGCTTTGAAGGATGTTAAATTATCCTTGCTTCCTGTCATGTGCTTTGAGCACCCACTATCCAGATACCATCGTTTGTTCATTGCTGGATAGGTCTTCACCTGCACATAAGCAACTTATATGTTTTTGACCAAGTTTTCCTTGGGCCTAGGTTGATAACCTTTAAATTCTGAAATAAAAGACATCCCTTCCTGACTCTTATAATCGTAAGGATGATATCTCCTAGGAGGTATTATCCATTCAGTATAAGGGTTAAAGTTTTGGGATGTAGGACCTCTAGGATATAAGTTTGATTTGCCTTTGAAAATTTTTTCAAAACTTTGAGCTCCGTTCGACGATCTCTGAGCTGAGTTCGACGATCTTGGGTCAGATCGTCGAGCTCCATGTGAAGATCGATTATACCAGAGTTTAGAGTTAGGCAATCATCGACCTGAGTTCGACGATTCAGCTTGAGATCGCTGAGGTCTGTTCGACGATCGTCAAGCTCTGTTCGACGTTTTCCGTTGAACTTTAGTTTTCTTAGGCAGATCAGGGTTCTTCCTAGCCACCTCTACAACTCCCTTCCCTTTTTCTGAGATAAACTTGATTGGGGTTGTTAACACTATAGGGTTGCTGGATGAAGCACCGAAGCCCAGTGTACTATTAAGTCTAGAGTTCACTATGCTTGTGATGTCCATCAGTCTGATGCTTCTCCCATTAAGGGATTCTTCAAACTTCTTTGCCTTGGATAGTTCACTTTTCAATGAAGCTATCTCCTCCCTACAACATTCTAACTCCTCAGAGAGTTTCAGGTTGTCTGATTTTAAAGTGCTATGTTCAGACAAATGAATTCTAAGAGAGATAATCTATTTCTCAAACTTTAGCAGGTCTAAACAAAGTGCTTTAAATTCATATTTAAAGTCCTCTGAATTAAAATCAAAGGAATCTATTAGCTGGTCTTCTTCATCTTCATGTTCAGATTCAGATTCTGATTCATGTTCTACATCAAAATTATATTGGGAGACATTGATAGCCATCATGCAGAACTCCTTCTCTTCAGCATCATCTTCATCATCACTTGAGCTTGATGAAGCCTCTGACTCTTCTTCAGTTTCACTCCAGGTTTCAACTACAAATCCCTTCCTGGTGTGTTTGTTCTTGCAAGAGGAGGATTTGTCATTGTTGTTTCTCCTAGAGTCCTTGTCTTTTCTCCTATCTTTCCTGTCCTTCTTGTCCTTATTCTGATTTTCTGGACAATCAGGCACAATGTGGCTTGGTTTCCTGCCTCCAAAACAAATAATTTCTTTATTATTAGATTTGTCATACCTTGGCTTCTCATGCCCTATGGATGACCTCTTTCTGAAATCTTTCCTGGCCATCTTATAGAATCTTTTGGCCAGTAAGCTCATTAATTCTTCATTGCCTGTGACCTTGTCTTCAGGAAGTTCTTCTGTAGCTTTGAATGCTATTGTCTTCTCCTCCTGATTGCTGGAGAAGCAACCTTCTGTTCTTCCTCTCTATTCTTGTTGAGCAGCTCATAGGACTTGAGCTTGCCCAATAGAGCCTTAGTAGTAATCTCAGTTAGGATTCTGACATCCATGATTGGCAAGATCCTTGAGTCCAAGTGTTGGGGAAGCACATTAGGATTTTGTCATTGAGTTCAGTTAGTGAGAAATCCTTGTCCAATATTTTTAACTCACTAACTATTAGGCCGAGTCTGTTGTACATGTCATCAACTGACTCAGTTTCTCCCTTTTTGAAATTCTCATACTGGGTTATGAGATGGGATCTTCTGTCTTTCCTTTCATCAGCAGATCCTGATACAATTTCAGATAACTTATCCCATATTTCTTTTGCTGAGATACATTCAGCCACTTTCTGAAATATTTCATCAGACATAGTCTTAGCCAAAATATTCATTGCTTTGGCATGTGCAACTTTCCATTTCTTGATTTCTTCATCTGTTCCTGAAGGAGGTGGAACATCACTTGTACTTGTAATTACTGGGGGTCTTGGACACACTGTCAAAATAGAGTTGTAGATGTCCTCATCAATAGAATTCATATATAATTTTATCCTTGCCTTCCAAAGTGCAAACTTAGAAAGGTTGCACACTAGAGGTCTGGTGCTAGCATAATCTTTGTTCTGTGCCATGGTTTTGTATGAAAATAAATATAATACAAATAATAACCCTCTATAGAAGATTGATCTTATCAGAGATCTTTTGGTTCAGGTGTTAGCCTGTAGGAACAACCAATCTAATGAAGATTCAGTTGTTGAGTAACCAACCTCCCTCTAATACCAATTGAAAGTGAGGGTAAGATCTACCTTTACTCTAGAGGGGGGTGAATAGAGTATATTTAAATAATTTTCCAGTTAAAAAATATTTGCAGTGGAAGACTTGATTTAAGTATAGGTGTAATGTGCTTATAGAAAATAAAAGATAAGAACCAATAAACAAAATCATAGCACACAGCAAAGCAAAAACATAGCAATCCAGAAGACACAAGAACCTATAGTGGTTCCCCAATCAACCTGGGTACATCCACTCTTCTACCACCCTAGGTAGGAATCCACTGCAGGAATTGTTGATCAGGTGTCCTTGGCACTAATGAGCTTTTGATAAGGTGCTCAAAAACCAAACCCAGATTTTTTGATCAGGTGTCTTGCCACCACTAAATTTTGACAAGGTCTCAGAAACCAGCCTCAAAACTTTTGAAGAGAGTTTTGATAAACCCTTTTACAGCAGAGTAAGGAAAAAGAAAAGAGTTTGTTGTTCTTCTCTGTCAACAGTCTAAGAGAAGACTAGTGGATGATGTTGTCAAAGCTCCCCCTGAGATCAGCAATTGTTCAGGAAGAAGAGCTTTGCATAGGGTGATAGGTCTTCAGTGACTTTAGATCTCCAACAAGAGATGATTTCAGCAGTTGCTGAAATGTGATGTGTCTGGAGTCTTTGATGAAGAAGCCTTTGAACACTTTAATCAAGAAGATCTTGAAGGAGTAGAATAGAAGAAATCTTTTATGTTCGATGATCTCCTTCACAGTATTATTCCTTGTGTTCTGTATGAATTCTAACTTAGTAATCCTGTAGACTTGTGTCTCTTGAGTCTATTCCCAGAATTCTTGATTGATATCTCTTGTTCTCTTTCTCAATTACTCTCTGGAGATATACTGAAAATCTGTCTATGAGATAGCCGTTAATCAGTCATAAATGACTGCCTTAAATGACATTTGTCTCAAGAGGAAAGTCCTAAGAGACATTCCTTTTTGTCTTCCTATAAACCCTCTCCAGATGAGTTGAAACGGCAACAAAATCCTTTGAAATAAATGCTGATAATAAATAAGATTGAATTCCATAACTGACTGAATTTGAATTCCTGAAATCGTCGATCTCTTCAGAAAAGCGTCGATCTGAGCTCAACTATCGTCGACCTGAGCTCAGAGACTGGAGCTAGACTGAAAACAGAAATCATCGATCTTAGCTCAACTATCGTCGACCTGAGCTAAGAGATTGGATTATTGTTAGAGACAGAAACGTCGATCTGAGCTCGAAGATCGTCGAACCGAGTTTGACGACTCGGTGAACTGAGCTCAGAGATAGTCAAACTGAGTTCGACGTTTCGTTGACCATAGCTCGACGAAAATTATCCTAGTCTTTAGCACTTGAATTCTGATCTTAGAAAGTCTTGGGGGCAGCTTCCAAAACTAAGACTAACCCTTAGACTCATTCTAATTGACCTTTAAGACTATACAATAAGGTCAATACAATTTCCTAAGAACATAGTGATCCTTGCCCAAATTAGTAATAGGGTGTTCCAACAGACCTGATTCATTTCTATCAATAATAGGATTTGTGGCCATGGGTTTTCATGCTGGAGGAATTTACCATCCTAAACTTTTTGATTTGTTCATTAATATATTTTGACTAGGATATGAAAATGACGTCATCACTTAGCTTCACTTGGATATCAAGGAGGAAAGATAATTATCCCATGCCACTCATTTCAAACCTGGACTACATCAGGTTTGCAAAACCTTTGTAAAGTCTTTGATCTGTGGAGCCAAATATAATATTATCCACAAATATTTGGATAATAAGCAACTATTGTTTGTGCTTCCTAATGAAAAGTGGTTTATCCACCTTTCTTCTTGTGAATGAGTGTTCTAAGAGAAAAGTAGATAAGGTCTTATACCATGCTCTTGGTGTTTTCTTTAGACTATGCAGTGCTTTAATTAATTTGTGATGAGTCCTATTTATATAGTGATTTTCAGACTCATCTGGGCTAGTTTTCATTCGCAAGCACTTCACTTTTAATTCGTTATCGTATATATTTGATTTAATCTTTATCTTCATAGGAAGTGCACTCTTAGGACTGCGGTTGTGTATTTTTGTTAATTTTATGGATTGTACTTATTGTAATTGCCTGAAATGTCTGCACATATCATAGGTTTGTTTTTCCTACTAGTAAAATTGTGGTGTGTGTTCCGGAATTGTTTGGGATTGGTTTCCGCCTAAGGGCCACCGATCGTGCATTTTTACACGCGCACGGTCAGTAGACAACTTAGCACATGACCACTGGTCATGCGCGGTCTGTCCATCGAATTCCCAAATAGTACAGGAACACTACGCACGATCATTGGATCTATTGTGCATGACCACTTGTCATGTGCCACTAATAATTCGCGTTATTATCCATTTTCCCAAGTTCTGTCTAGGGAAAACACACTATCACTGACCCTAGTGCGCACTACCATTAGTCATGCGCCACTAATCATGTGCATTAATTCCAATTTTTACCAGGTTCTGCCAGACCAATACGCAGGATCACTGGACACAGTGCGCACGACCACTGGTCGCGCACCAGTGATCGTGTGCATTGTTATTTCTGCAATCTATAAATTCACAGGTTCCGTCCTAATTTTGGATTCTGGGACTTTTCCTCTGCCATTTTCGTCTCCGAGGAGGGTTCCTCCGATCTCCTTAATCCTCCACCTTAGGGAGGGACTCCGGGCAAGATTTCAACGACAAATTCAAGCTGGAGATTACTCTCTGCCTCCTCCTTCATCCTTGAGCTTCAAGAAGGGTTCGACCTAACTTTCACCATCAATCTTTGAGGAGTTTGTTCCATCCTCCACCGGATCATGACACGAAGAAGATGGGTCCATTGGGAGTTAGTGACAGCCTCCTCTACCCCAGACATAGTTGAGGGCCGAACTTGGATGCAGACTGACAACCCGGTGATTCCTTTCGTGAATCCTCAGCAAGACTTCGGATCTGGTCGATTTCACACTCCCTTCTTCTCTTGTTGTTGATAGTGTAGTTTGATCTCTGTGTATTTGATGAAGTGTGTTTAATTTGATATACGTTTGTGTACAATCATGTCTATGTGATTTTATATTCTCGTTATTTGCTCGAGGTGCGCCATTATATATCCATACTCCACCATATAGTGCCGCACTAGAAATTGCTAGTGGCGTGCGTATTGAAGGGGTGCTCACGACCCTAATTTTACCATTCTCACCACCTCATCCGCAAGCCTACTCGTCCATACGCCTAGCGATTCGGTGCATAGCGGCCCGTGTAGTTTTCAATTTGCCTGGCGAAGCATTGCATAAGAGTAGTTTATTAGTGTTTTACTTTCTTTTTCCGCAAACACTCAAAACCCATCTTCGTAAACACCGACCTAAGGACTTCAATATCAAGTCCTCCTCAAAATTAACTCCACCTTACTGTGTTCCTTTAGAGATCGATACTTGGGAAAATTCGCCCATTTTATATTACTTGTGCGACCGGTATACTTTTCGTAGTCCGCATCAAGTTTTTGGCGTCGTTGTCGGGGAACGCAGTTGTGTGAGTTTTTGGAGAGGGAGATAGGAGATAGAAGCCCTTTTCCATTTGTTCATATCATGTTTCTTCTTTGCTTTAGTTTTTAGAATTTGTTGCTTATTTTTCTTTGTTCCTTTTCTATTTTTGGCTTAGCAAGCTGGTCCGTGTTATTTTTATTCTAGTTGTGTAGCACTTTTTCAGCAATTATTTTTGTTAGAAATGTATTCTGTAGCTGAGTGTAGTCTCTATGACACTTTGCGTCGATACATTGATGCCTTGGCTGTTTTAAATGTCGAGTATTGTATTAGGTGTTTGCTATGTCAAGGTGTTGGCCACATGTTGAAGGATTGCCCTCATTTGTGCAAGCCTTCTCTCTCTGAGGGCGTGTGCGCAGAAACCCCCCGTTTACGGAGGACTACTGTGGACAGGCCTACCAGGGTGTTTCCTATCCCATAAACTGACATCATACATCTTGCTCGTTCTTCGCCTGTTGAGATTATCGAAGAATCTCTCACCGCATACAGGTCTTTCATGGGTCCCTTGCTCCCTTTTTACGAGCTTCCCTTGAATGATGACGATCACTATGGTGTTATCCAGCAAAAAGAGGATCAGGAACTCATAGGCACTCCTGTATGGGATGAAGAGATTATTCCCGTCAGCGGGGAGGTGTCAGCGGACGATTTTTGTAATGGGGCCTGCTCATTCAATGCCTTATTTCCTAAGCAGTTTTTCCCCTCCAAAAATTTTTCCTGATGGTTCTACTCCATTTTCGTGTGAGTCAGTTGATGATGCCGTATTTTTGGATGATTCGGTGCCTGAGGTTGTGCCAAAGTGGGATGAGGACTCTACTATTTCCGATGGAAAATGTGGATCTTCGGAATGTTATGACGTTCCCAAGAGTATGAGGAATATCCTCATTCTTATGCATAGATTTGCACCTCCTTATTGGATTAGGCGGTCCCTCTTACCACCGCGGACCTCGAGTCCTCGGCTTCCCCACGATACGACTCATATGATACCGACGATGATTTGTGCTCGGATCCTACTGAGAGTGATACTGGGACCAATCTCCCATATTTTACGTGTTTTAGTTCTTCCTCTCGTTTATTACTTGATCCCACTTCATTATCTGAGCATGTGCAGGTTGAGTCTCCATGGGTGCGTTGGGATGAAGATGAGCCTTGGGCTCATACTGATGGCAAGTGTATCTGCCGGTGCAAGAAGGTCTCTACCTCCTTCGCAGTGGAAATCCCTGCTGTCACCATCGCCTCATGCGGATCTGCGATGGATGACGCCTTGCTAGGCAAGGATTTATTTTTCGGTAAGATGAGTGAGGACCATCGCTCCTCCTCTTCTTACTTCCTATTTCCTCTACCTATATTGAGCAGGTATTATTATTTAGGTAGAGGGGTAACTTCTCTATCTCCGTATATGTACTAGCTACCACATCGGATAATGGAACAGTTACCTGTGCACTTTTCTTTTCATAGGCCAATTTGCTAGAAATGTATAGAATTTAATAAGTTGTGCTGGGAGGACAATAACCACCCCAGTAGTTATCTTACATTTTTTGCATTTTTATTTTTCATGACTATCTTAGTTTTAGTATTTCTTTGTGTCTATTTTTCTTTTGTTTTTGCGGAGCTCGCCCCTGCAGGTATTGATGGCAAATTTGTATTGGCGGGGTTGTGATTCTTTGTTTGGCGGGCCTGCTTATGTTTTTCACACGTCTTATGGTATGCTCTGTACCGTTCCTAACGTCTAATCCTCGCTAGCCCAATTTTTCCTACCCATTCTTTTGATTCAGCTCCACCATTATTTCACCAAAGCATCATAGCCGATCCTAGTCGCACACCCAAGTCGAGCTTTAGTGTTTTACATTTTTCATTTTGGGGTGTTGATTTGGTGATATTCCTTGTAAATATGTGGATGTGCTCCAAAGTTTTTATTTGCTTAAATTGTTAAAATAAAAAAGATGATTTGCAAAAAAAAAATTAAAAATGAATTGTAAAAAAGTTAAAAGAAAAAGTATAATTGAAAATTCTATTTGAGATGAGATTGTATTTGGAGTAGGCAGTGCACACACCCATATATTTTTAAAATTAAGTCTGGGGTGTGGTGTACCCGCATGTACTTTGGTTAGAGGATGGATTCTTTTTTTAAGCTAGCTCATTTGGATTAGGTGCGTAGCCTTTTTATTTATCTTTGTTTACCTCACTAAAACCCAAGCCCCATCTCTTCACCTAAAGTCCTACGGATTTACGCTTGAGTCGAACTAGTACCGTGGAGAGAGCCTGAACGGGCAAGCGTATAGTCCCCGACATATATGGATTTATTTGGAGGTGATCCTAAGCCCCGATCTTTTGAAAAGCTCACCTTAGTGGCCTGCCTACTTTCTCCCTGCGCATGACCGATAGATTCACTGTGATTCTATTTTTGAGTAGTAATAAAATATTGATACGTATTTTGAAAAGTTTAAACTATTTTGAATACATAGGAATTTCTTCTATTATATTTTTACGCGCACGAGCATGCGACTTCTTATGGTACTCTGTATCTCAATTTGTTTGTTAGCTAGTTTATTTTCCCTATCTGCATAGATTTTGTTTGCTCGGGACGCGCAAACAGGTAAGTTTGGTGGTGTGATGAGTCCTATTTATATAGTGATTTTCAGACTCATCTGGGCTTGTTTTCTTTCGCAAGCACTTCAATTTTAGTTCGTTATCGAATATATTTCATCTCATCTTTATCTCCAAAGGAAGTGCACTCTTTGGCCCGTGGTTGTGCATTTTTGTTACTTTTATGGATTGTACTTCTTATTGTAATTGCCTGGAATGTCTGCACATATCAGTGGATTGTTTTTCCTACTGGTAAAATGGTGGTGTGTGTTCCGGGATTGTTTGGGATTGGTTTCCTCCTAAAGGCCACTAATCGTGCGTTTTTACACGCATACGGTTAGTTTACTCCTTAGCGCACGACCACTGGTCATGCGCAGTCTGGCCATCGAATTCCCAAACAGTACAGGAACACTACGCACGATCATTGGATCTATTGTGCACGACCACTAGTCGTGCGTTACAGATCGTGCGTTCTATTTTCCATTTTGCCAAGTTCTGGCCATGCCAATATGCACGATCACTGGACACAGTGCGCAAGTGATCGTGTGGATTAATATTTCTACAATCTATAAATTCACAGGTTCCGCCCTAATTCTGGATTGGGGGACTTTTCCTCCGCCATTTTTGTCTCTGGGGAGGGTTCTGCCGATCTCCTTCATCCTCCATCGTAGGGAGGGACTCCGGGCAAGCTTTCAACATAAAATTCAAGCCGGAGCTTCCTCTCGGCCTCCTCCTTCATCCTTGAGCTTCAAGAAGGGTTTGACCTAGCTTTCACCATCAAGATTTGAGGAGTTTCTGCCATCCTCCAACGGATCGTGACACAAAGAAGATTGGTCCATTGGGAGTTAGTGACAACCTCCTTTACCCCGGATGCAGTTGAGGACAGAGCTTGGATGCGGACTGACAATCTGGTGATTCCATCCGTGAATCCTCAGTAAGACTTCGGATACGGTCGATTTCACACTCTCTTCTTATCTTATTGTTGATAGTGTAGTTTTATCTCTATATATTTGATGAAGTGTGTTTATTTTGATATACGTTTGTGTATAATCATGTGTATGTGATTTTATATTCTCGTTATTTGCTTGAGGTGCGCCATTATCCATCCTCAACCATATAGTGTCGCACTAGCAATTGCTAGTGGCGTGCGTAGTGAATAGGTGCTCACGACCCTAATTCCGCCGTTCTCACCACCTCATCAACAAGCCTACTCGTCCATCCGCCTAGAGATTCGGTGCATAGCGGCCTGTGTAGTTTTCTATCCTCCTGGCGAAGCATTGCATAGCGGCATTGCATAGGAGTAGTTTATTTGTGTTTTACATTTTTTTTCCGCAAACACTCAAAACCCCCCTTCATAAACACCGACCTAAGGACTTCAATTTCAAGTCCTCCTCAAAATTAACTCCACCTTACTTTGTTCCTTAAGAGATCGATACTTGGGAAAATTCGCATATTTTATATTACTTGTACGATCGGTACACTTGCCATAGACCGCATCAATTTGTAGACATGAGATGGATAAGTTAAATTGATGAAACCTGGAGGTTATTGAACATAAACCTCTTCTTGAAGAGTGCCATTATGGAAAGCATTTACATCAATCTGATATACTTAGATTTTCTTATATGCATCACTATCATGAAATTACCTGATTGCCTCCATTCTTGCAACTAGTGCATGGATTTGGTTATAGTCTATTCCCTCCTCTTGCCTATAATCTTGAGCAACAAGTTTTGCCTTATTATTGACTATTACACTATTGGTCCTACTTATTTCTATATACTCATTAGGTTCTAATGATTGGGTAATTTTTAAGCCTTTTAACTAGAGTTTAGACCTTATTCCTCTCAAACTGAGTCAGCTTTTCTTGTATAGCAATAATCCAATGGGTTTCATTGTTAGCTTTCTCAAACTTCTTGGGTTTATATTGTAAGATGAAGCATTATACCATAGCCTTAGTTGTTTGTTAGTTCCTTATTCTTACACCCAAATTTACATCTCCTATCACTTGAGATTGAGGGTGATCCCTAAGGATAGCCCTCTCTTGATCTATTCTTGCTTCCCCAAGTGTAGCGGCTATCTCTTCATGTTCTTTATTCAGAACATTTTCTCCTGTAGCTTCTTGTTCAATGTCAGCTCTTGAGTTTTAAAATGATTTATTATTGAAATGTTGATTGTTTCAACAGGATCTTCATCATCAGATTTTTCTTTAGAACTTTTCAACTGATGATGGTTTATTTCAGATGATCATTTACTGTTCTAATTAATATTCAATTTCTCCAACTCGGAAACTAGAGGAACCTATTCTTGCAAAATGATTTTTGTATAAGTTCCCTCCACCTCGGAAAATGGATGAGCTTCATTAAAGACTACATGCATGGACTCTTTTATTTTGAGAGTCCTTTTATTGTAGCATGTAAAGTCTTTGCTACATGATGAATATCCCACAAAAATGTCATCATCAGCCTTCTTGTAAAAATTTGTAAGATGGATTTTCCCATTATTAAGAATATAACAAGTACAACCAAATATTCTAAAGTATGAAACAATATATAGCTTCAAAATAGTTTTGTGGATAAGACTCCTATTCAGAACATAGTTGGCTGTGTTGACTGCTTCAACCCAGAAAGACTAGGAAATTTTGACTCAACCAATAATATCCTTCTTAATTTAATTAGAGTTCTATTTTTTTATTTCAGCTACCATATTTTATTGAGGAGTTCTAAGAGCTAAAAAGCTTTACCTTATTGCTTTATCCTCATATAGTCTCTAGATTAAGTGGTTTTCAAACTCTGTGTCATGGTAATTCTGATCATAGACACTTGATTGTTGAATTCAGATTGAACCATTTTAATGAATCTTGAGAGGATCTAAAATATGTCAGACTTAGCTTTTAGAAAGAACACCCAACTGAATCTAGAAAAAACATCCATAATGACAAAGGTGTAGGACTTTCCTCCTAAGCTCTTAGTGGTGAGTGGAATAAAAAGTCCAGATTCAATAAAAATAATATTCTAGGAGAATTATTCTTACCAATTATTTTGAATGAAGATTTGGTTTGCTTACCCAACTGACATGCTCTATGAGGATTTAGTTTCCTGTACTTACCTTTTGGTAAGCCCCTAACCAAATTATCATTTGCAAGCTTGGTTATGGTATTATGAGTAAGTTTAACAATGCATCCTATGCTAAAGCTCATTTTTGTCTGCATCAACATTGAAAAAATCTAGTTCTTTATCATTTGAGTTGATGTACACAACATGCACATTTCCCTTTCTAGTCCTAGATAGCATAGTTGCATTGTCTCTAGTATTTATAATTTGGCATAAGTTGTGGGGTGAAAAAACTTTGTATTCATAATCACACAACTGATCAATTCAAATTAGATTATGTTGAAGACCTTCAACATAAGCTACTTTAGAGAATATGATATCTCAAATTTTGATCACACCATAGCCTTTTGTCTAACCATAATTAGAGTCTCCAAAAATTACCTTGGTACCATTTTTGGAATTGTAGTTTTTCATCAAATATTTATGTCCAGTCATGTGTTTGGAGCTTCTACTATCTAGTTACCACTACTAGTTTGTGGAAGGATAGACCTTTACCATCACAGGAAACTAAACATTAGTTAGGACCTAGGTTACCTTGGGACTATTACTCCTTTTTCCCTTATAGGGGGTAATGAAAGTGTAAGAAGGCCCTTCATGATACCCCTTAGGATAAAATATTGTTGGTCTATTAAACTAAAAGCTTCTGGCATCATGACCTCTTCTCAAACAATTAACACATTCAAGTTGAGAAAGATGATAATTAGAAAACATTTTAAAACAATGATCTAGGGAGATGTATTGACTGGCACTCAGCGCAACTTCCTGGTTATGTCAATTTGATGTCATCGCATGTTCCAACCTAGTAGGTCCTTTATATTTTGGAGCTTTATTTCCTATAATTTTTTCTCCTTGAATGTTCATATCTTCAGATTCACTTACTCTATTAAATACTATGATTTTTCATGGTCATTATTTGGGATTGTAATAGGTTGTTTGTCCTTAATGAAGGATATAAGATTCCTCCATGTAGGTGTCCTAAAATTTTCTCCTAAGCCGATAGGGTCAGCTCCCAATCCTAGGTAATTGAATCTTTTGGTTAAATTTTCAGTATTATTCGTGAGTTGTTGACTCCTTCCGTTTAAAGAGTACTCAAAGGCTTTTTCCTTTATTAGCGTATGTTTTAATTGTTTGTTTTCGTTAATTAACTCTATTACATGTTGTTTAAGATTCTCAACTTTATTTTAGGAACATTGCCTTATTGGATTTGCTCATCATCATATGGATGGCTCTTTCTTAATTCAATTTCTTTTTGGAGATGTTTTATTTGTTTTTCTGCTTCTAATTGATCTCTATAAAAAATTTTGGAACATTCCTTAAATTCATTAGATAAAAAATCAATTTTATTACAATAACATACTTCATCTTCTTTATCATCTGAATATGCTTCCAAAACCATCAAACATGCTTCTTTTGCAGCAACTTCATCCTCACTTTTTGATGTAGAGCTTGACTCTGAGCTGGAGTCACTCCAAGTTTATACAATTAAACCTCTTCCATTTTTCTTATCCATCTTATTGAAGGGTTTCTTCTTATTCTCCTTTCTAGACTTGTCCTTCTCTTCATTAGGATAATTAGGATTAATATGGCTTTACTTTTTGCAAGAAAAACAAATGACTTCCTTATTTGGGGTCTTATAAAAATTGGGTTTGCTGAAGCTCCTTTCACTTCTTTTGGAGTCTTTGACTATAACCCATCTTCTAAATTTCGAGATTAAATATCTCCTCATCAGAGTAAGAAGGTTCTCCACCAACAGCTTTTAAAGCAATTGACTTCTCCCTAGGGGTAGAGAGTTTGTCCTTTACTTCTAACTCAGACCAACTCTTTAAGAGGACTTCATAGGACTTGAGCTTGTAAATAGAACTTCAGTAGTAATTTTTCTATTCCATCAGGATGCTCAGATGGCCCAGATTATTGAATCCTAAGTATTAAGGAAGCACATGAGAAGCTTGTCATTGATCTTAGTGTGTGAGATCTCTTTATACAGTCCTTTAAGTTCATTGAAAATTATGTCTAACCTTTCATATATCTCAGCCACGATCTCTTCATCTTTCTTTTAGAAAATATCATATTAGGATATAAGAAGAGACCTTTTATCCTTCCTTTCATCTGAGCTTTCATCAACAATCCTAGATAGTGACTCCCAAATTTCTTTGGTTGGCTGGCAATCAGCAACTTTCTAGAATATCTCATTTATCATGGTTGAGACTAAGATGTTCATGGACTTTACATCCCAGTACTTCACTTTCTTCTCTTCTTCTATCCATACAGATCTTGGTACATGATCTCTTGTGATGTTACCACTTTCATCTTTCCTGTATGGCATAGGTGGTCTTATCAAAATATAACCACAGATACTCTCATCAATAGAATTCATGTATTATTTAATTATGGCCTCTTCCAGAGTGTGAACTATTCTAAGTTGCATAATAGAGATCTTGTGGATGCAAATCCTTTAAAATTTTTTGAAGACATTTTGAAAATATATTTATATATATATAAGTGTGTGTAACATTACAACTGTTTAGATCTTTTTATTCTAGGTGTTGGCCTTTATTTGATCAATCTCGCTCTGATACAAATTGAAAGTGTGAACAGTTGAATAAATCCTCTTAGAATTCTCTAGAAGGGGTGAATATAGATTTAAAACTTGATCTTAATTTATTTCCATTATCTCAAAATTTGCACACACACACACACACACACACAGATTTCAAACCAGAAAACAATCACAGCAAAAGTAAATATAGTATAGCAAAAAATAAGTATAGAGAAACACAATCATAGATGACACCAAAGTTATAGTGGTTTCCCAAAATCTGGTACATCAAATATTCTTCTACCGTGGTAGGAATATACTATCCCAGTGCTTGAGTCTTTTGATAAGGAGAATCTTAGAACCAACACCTCAGATCTTTTTATAAGAAGATCTTGAACCACAACAAACTTATCTTTTTGGTAAGGAGTCTCTCAAAACCATAACCTAAATCCTTTGAAGAGGGATTCTAAATCTCTTTACTCAACCAATTCAAATGAAGTTAGAAGAAGATTGAGAAATAAATTAGTGAAGAAAAATCTTCAGTATGAGTCCTCTTAGCATGAATCTGAGGACTGCTAGGCACTAAGAGTATTTGATCCTAATATTATGAACCCCTTGCTGGAAGAAACTTAGCAGGGGTTATTAGCATTGAATCCAATAAACTTCTCTGATTATTCTTTTTGTTTGTTTGTTGAAGCACTAGCAGATATGATTAAATATGGAGAAGAAGATGAAGAAAAAGAACAATAGTCAGCTATGTATATATCTTTGTTATTATTATCTCTGATCCTGCCTTTTTCATTTTCATTCTTGATTATGTCATCTCTGAATGATTTTGAATTATCCCTTTCTTTTAATAATATCTTCAGATGAAATGATGATATCTTCTTCCAAAATTGTTTCAATGAATCTTGACAACTTCTTCAAAATCTTTCAATAAATTCTTATCTAAATCTTGTAAATAATTACCTCCTTTAGACCTTCTTCCAGTGGTTTTATTTTTTTTAATTGATTCCATAAAATTTCCCTTGGATTAAGCCTGAACCAATTCTCCGAAATTTTTATTCTAAACAATACTCGACGGTACGTCAATTTCAAGTAATATTTGCGTTGACATGAAACTTCAGAGTAAAACAACTCTGTCGTCACAGTTACGATGATATATTATCAATGCATGAATCGACTTAACATCTATGGTTACTCTGAGTTCTAATTATAGTAATATCGACATCAGTTCGATGTTGCGTCGACTTCTAGTCAACATATATTAGTTTTTTGGGATTTTCTTCTGTAATTCAGTGTGCCAAGCTCATGCCCTTGACTTTACAAATTTCCTAGGACAAATATGACCATATTACCCTCTCTTACAACATAGGTAATAAACCTAGGATGTAAAATCACTTTTAATATAATTTTTTAAGTTAAATTATAAGGGTTTTCCCAACAATACCCACCTTTTTTGATAATATCAAAAGGCGAGAATAATATGTTCATGAGCTCCTCATTTGCTAGTCATCTTGGGTGAGATCACTTGTAAGTGTAACATTAGGATTTAGCGCACATAGATAGGGGAGCATAAATATACGTGGAGTCATACTATATTGGGAGATGTGTAAGTTCATGCTTATACGCTTATCTTGTTAACTTATATCTAGTTGACTTGTTCATCTTACATGTCTATCATATTGCACTATACCGTGCTTTATCTTGATTTATATCTCATGAACGAGATTTGCTATTATCAAAAGTGGGAGTTTGTTAAAACATGCAATCTGCATCTCTTAGGTTTGAAAATAACAAATCCTAAGTTGTATTTGATCATACTTATATTAGGTATTGTGTGCAAGTTTACAGGTGTGTTGTCGTATGTGGATTACAATCTTTATAAGTGATCATCGTACGCTAGAGATATCGCATGACACCAGTGTATTGGTGGGAAGTTAACATTGACTAGACTATCAATGTCTACATAAAGGAAAGATTGATGTAAGAACTCATATCGACGGGATTGGCTTCCTACAATTGGCGATAACGATACTGTTGGAACCTATGGTTCGCCTCTCTTTCATTTGACAATATAAAATTTCGTGTTATATTTGATCATACGTGTGTTGGGTATAGTGTGTATGTTTACAGATACAAAAGAACAAGAAAATCAATCTCTGCGACCTACCACCGAGTGCTAGTAATACCTCCTGAGCTTGCTTGGAATTAAATATGCACGAGCTCTCAGTGACCTACAACATAGTGTTAGCCATACCGTAGGGCGCTAGCTATCTCGACGAATGTCGAGTCATTATCTTCGAGAAGATACTGCTACTGCTATGTGATAGCTTCGTACCACGTCGTTGTACCACAAAAAGCAGAATAATATTTTATTTGGATATTTTTCCAAATCTGTTGGATAGATGTCACCTTCATATGCATCAACCTACCTTCGGGCGCTAGATCTACTGCCGGCAGTTTCTCATTTTTTCAAGACATATAAAATTATGCATTTCTTTTCGTGGAGACAAGACCAATGAAAATAATTCATTCTAGGGTTCGACCTCCATCTGGAGAACGATGAACCTTCATCTTCATTGAAGGAAAAGTGTTATTTTCTTCCTCCTGCTTATTATTGAAGAACTCTAGTGAACAAAATCTTCAAAGGCCATTCGTTGATGATCGACTGCAACAAAAATGATATTCAAGAGCATTGATCACGCACCGTTCCTCTGAGGAGGTCGACGTTTGTGGAAGAATTAACTTCTACACTCTTTGTTCTTTAATCTGTATTTTTCTTTAGATTATCTGATTTGTGTGTGAGGAAAATTGATAGGGGTTTATCAGAATCCGTAAAGGGTTTCATAAGAAATCATCCTAGTTGGGGACGTCTAATTCAGGGGATCTAGTGGGGCTCTAAGACCCTTCCGGTTAGGAAGGTGAAGAGCCGGCTCGAAGACCTTTCCGTGTGGAAAGGGAGAGAGCCAACCGGTCCGAGTATAAGATTAGTATAGAAATAAAAAGACAAGTGTATATTTCATCGCCTCCGATCTCCGGTGTCATGGAGATCTAGTTGTTATTGATTGTAAACCACATTCATTATTCTTGAATAAAATTAGTGTTTGTTTTCTCTTCTTTAAATTTCATTATTGTATGCTGGTAGATCTGTGAAGGTTGTGTGAGCCTCTAATAGGAAAAGTTTTACGAAGGAAAAAAACAACTTTTGTGACCTACCACCAGGCTCTAGCAAGCTAATGCCCCGTAGTAGCCTCCAGAACTAGTTTTCCTTGGAAAAACTACTTTTAATTTTGAATTAATCTGAAAACCTTATTCACCACCCCCCCCCCCCCAAGGTTGGCCACTCGATCCAATAGATACCTTCGGCCCTTGCTATGTCAACAAGACTTCTATGTCAACTTGAACAAGTATATCGACCAAAAATCCTATATTGACTAGAAGAGAATGTCTATGAGATTGCACAAGTCGACTAGAGTTTTGAGCAATCGTTGTTGCTAGCCAAAACACCAAGAGCTAGTCATATGGACTGAATGGAAGAGTCGACTAGAAATCCTACGTCGATTGGAAGAGAATATCGATGAGATAGCACATGTCGATTGGATTTGAACTAGCCATAGTGATTACAAGGCAGGGTCAACTAAACACCCCATGTTTACTTGAAGGTTAAATCGATAAGAGCAGGCTTATCAACTACCGCCGCACGTCGTGCTACTTGAAAGTCCTCGTCTGTGATCTAAGTCCTCAATGAGGGAAAGGGGTGTCAACCAAAAAAGAAAATGATACAACTAATCTGCAATAACCTGGGTTTGTATGAAAAGAGCCGCCACCTTCCTTATGCTTAAGATCGACTGTACACATGCCTAATCAAGCATGATTACCACGCCGCGCTTGCACTAACACTCCATGCTAACACTATTGTTTAAGTAGGAAATAATAGATGCCTTTCTTACTTGGAGCAGAACAACTGGAAAAAAGCGTATATGGAGCCTCCCGACATGGTATAACACTATTGTTCGCAGTAGCCTACTTAAACTTTATATAAAAAGCATTTTTTTCTCCTGAGTCAACTATGCACAGTACGCTTGAAATAGGGTTTCTCAGCCATTTCTGGAGAAGAGACCCACTGAATTAAGAGATGGAAAAAAGGAACATGCCCCTCTTATTTGTGAATGAAAATCTCCATATAGCACATTCAAGAACAATAATCTGAAGCTGATCGAGTGCTTGAGGAATGAAAATCATAAACATTGATCGCTCGCCGTCCTTCGAAGAATAATCTTTTTGAGGAAGCATTTGTTTTATTTTAATTTTAATTTCTACATCTTATCATGTATCTTTATCTTATATTTGTATTATGTATTGAGGAAAATCGACCGGAGAGGTCGTCATAATCAATGCAGGATTCCATGAGAAATCGTCCGAGGTGGACGTTTAGATTGGGGAGATCTAAAGGGCTCAAAGACCTTATAGGATAAGGCACAGAGATGGAAGACCTTCGGGAAGAAGGGTGAGAGCCAATCGGTCCTCAAGGGGAGGGTCGGTATAGAAATCACAAGAATGTTTTATTCATCACCTACAATTTTCGGCGACATGGAGATCAATCCTTCATAATTATAAAAATTATGATAAGATTTTAATGAGTTTGATTTCTCAAATTTTGTTCTAAATTACATTTGATTCTAGTTGATTGTATTAATACATATTCGTGTGTAAACTGAAACGATCCTCTGTCATTCAAAGAATATTTTTTTTGTTGATACAGCAGACAGTAGGTCTAACGCCCCATGCTAACTTCCAAAAAGCATATTCTGATTATAGAAAGTTTTAAAACTCACATTATTTGTTAGGATTCTTATACATAACCCACCCCCCCCCCCCACCCCCCCCCCCCACCCCACACACACCCACCCACAAACACACCTCCCCCTCTAAGGTTGGCCACCAGATCCAGCACCATGGATTCAGTAAGTAAATGGATGAAGAAGAAAAATGCTATTTTAAGTGATGATTCTAAATACAAGAAACATAACACCATTTTAAGTTTCCCGAACCTCCACTGATATCAAAACCCCTTATCCCATCTTGGTTTTCTCCTCTCAACAAATGACATAGAAAATCCAAGCGAAGCAGAGAAAAGAGGCGGGGGAGAAGAGCAAAACTAGGAAGAACAAAAACCTAGAAGATCAACATCTCTAAAAATGGGGTGAATGGAGGCAAAGCAAACCTTTGTTTCATTGTTGGAGAGGACAATGGTGACAATGAATCTGAGTATACATCTGAGCCAAGGATGTCACCACCAGAGAGGAGAAGTGGAAGGTATGCAATTGCGAGTCTGTGATGAATTTGTTGAATGAGAGAAGTGAAAAGATTGTTGTTATCTAACAAGGGAAGGCAACATCGTGAATAGTACCTAATATTGCTTCCATAATCACTGCCAGATCAGATAGGTGCTTCCACCATTTTTGTCACCCAAAGAGTAGAGAATTGAGGGCTCTAACTAAAATAATTTTTCACATTACGGGTGGTCGCCCACATTGCCCCTTTATTATATCTGCCCCTACCTGTCGGGGCAAATCCCTCTAGGCCCAAGAATTTTTTTATTGGGCCCATACTAGGCTTGGGCCTCACTCAAATAACGGTATAATCTGAGCCCACCTAAGTAGGCCCAAATAGGCCCCCAATGTAGGAACTAGCTACCTTTTTGTAGCGAGCTGCTTCCATTATAGCAAGCTGGGCCACCACACCTGGTATTTAATGATGGGCTTGTCCAAACAACATTTAATGTCGGGCTCATAACCAACATTTAATAATGTTGGGCTCAAAGCCCATCATTTAAGAATGTTGGGCTCAGAGCCAACAAATAATATTGCTAAGCTCAGGGCCCAGTATTTAATAATGCTGGGCTCAAAGATGGAATTTAATTATGTTGGGTTCAGAGCCACAATTTTAGTAATACTAGGGTAAAAGAACATGATTTAATTGTTGGGAAGGCCTAACATTTAATTTTAATGTTCAACGAGACTAGTATTTATATTTAAATGATTTTCTCACCAATTAATCAATTAAAGAAGTTGGCCATATGCCTAGTTAGGCATGGGCCCTACCCAAATAAGAGGTTGTGCCCTGTCTATTGGAAGATTGAAATCAATGAAGAGACATCACTACCATTGCTGGGAACATATTGTATTTGATGCATATCCACTTCTTCAGTATGCAGGTAACTTGGTTTTTACTCCAGTATTTTTATCAATGCTAAGCTGAACTGTATAGTTGAGACTGCTTATAGTTCTCAGCTATAATGTCCCATTTTGAACTATAAACCTCGTGAGTGTTCTGTGTCGCATTGGGTGGCTGGTAGGTCCAGATGGAATTAGAGAGAAATCCTAAGTAGACTCGACGAAGTCGTCGAAAGGGCTCGACAAATTCGTCGAAAGGGCTCGACGAATTCGTCGAAAGGTCTCGACGAAGTCGTCGAAAGGGCTCGACGAAGTCGTCGAAAGGGCTCGACGAAGTCGTCGAAAGGGCTCGACGAAGTCGCCGAAAGGGATCGACGAAGTCGCCGAAAGGACTCGACGAAGTCGCCGAAAGGGCTCGACGAAGTCCCCGAAAGGGCTCGACGAAGTCGCCGAAACGGCTCGACGAAGTCGGCCGAAAGGGCTCGACGAAGTCGCCGAAAGGGCTCAACAAAGTCGCCGAACGGGCTCGACGAACTCGCCGAATGGGCGAGTTCGCGAACTCGCCGAACGGACTCGACGAAGTCGCCAAACCGACTTGACGAAGTCTCCGAACATACTCGATCAAGTCGCTGAACGGACTCGCCGAACTCGCCGAACAGACTCGACAAAGTCGCCGAACGGACTTGACGAACTCGCCGAACGGACTCAGCGAACTCGCCGAACGGACTCGACGAACTCGCTGAACGGACTCGACGAACTCGCCAAACGGACTCGATGAACTCGCCGAACGGACTCGACGAACTCGCCGAACGGACTCGACGAACTCGCCGAACGGACTCGACGAACTTGCCGAACGGACTCGACGAACTCGCCAAACGGACTCGATGAACTCGCCGAACGGACTCGACGAACTCGCCGAACGGACTCGACGAACTCGCCGAACGGACTCGACGAACTCGCCGAACGGACTCGACGAACTCGCCGAACGGACTCGACAAACTCGCCAAACGGACTCGACGAACTCGCCGAACGGACTCAACGAACTCGCCGAACAGACTCACTTAACGAACTCGACAACCCCTCGAGTTATATTGACGAATCAGTTTAGTGATCTCGACGAATTGTCGAGAGTACTTGAAGAATGGACTTGGCAAAATTCATTTGTGTTATCTTGATTTCTTGTGGCCCGTGAAGGAGTATGGGCCGATCAAGAATGGAAATACCTCTTGGGACTTGTACAGAACGGCCCATAGTCTTTATAAAGTCTTATTTTTTAAAAAATATAACTATGTGTGGTCCAATAGGAGAGTAACATGTGGCATTGGTAGTTATTCCAAGGCATGCAATCCATTAACCCTTGGTCATATCAGCCTACTTTTTTTCTCTCTCCTCAAAACTTCATATTGAAGGATACTTCCTCATTTGATAAAAAGGTCTTCTTCTTCATCGTGCCAACCACTCTTCCCTGAAAGAATGAAGGAATGAATTAAGGTTGCTGGAAGCCAGACACTGTCATGCCGCCGAGAAGGAGAATGTGATCCATGATCGGAAATTTGGTGAGCTTCCTACCCTCTCCCTTGGTGCTAGATCCTTAGATCCAAAATTAGGAGAGACGTCGACTCAAGAGAATTTAACTTTGGAAGTTTAATAGATTTTCCTAGGAGAAGGCCACGCTAAAACTTTCGTTCTAGGGGTCGATCACCACGAAAATATCCTCATTCACTTTCTCTCTTCAATACAAAGGCGACAGACTTGATTTCGTGAAGAACAGTGTTCTATTGAAGAAGAAAAGGAGGAGAGCAGCTAAAGCCATATTATATGTTGGCTGGAGGAAGAAGATGAACAGTTACTTCTCATATGTCTTTAAGATTCGTATAGGAATTTATTTATACTACTTAGGAAGAAGTCAATTGCGTGCGTGTGACAAACTTCAAGCCTATTTTTAAGCATGATCCAGTCCGATTCAGGTCTCGGGCTCAACATGAACGTTGTAGCCCTTAGAAAGACCTTTTTAATGAGTTGTTGCCCATTTTCTGGGGAGCTATGTAGCTCCCTAAAATTGAAATTTTAAATTTCTTTCCTGAAAATAATTAAGTTGTAATTACATGATAGATTCTGTCTAGATCTGCACCGCCAGAATCATACCAATTTTAGGCATGATAGACAAAGATGTGGACCTAGGACTTTGCAGGAAAGTGGTAGGTCTTTGAAATTCCTTTCTATATTGGGGTTAAACTTAACTTTTTGTGGTTTGTGGCTCTTGGAAGTCCAAATTTTGTAAGCTTTGTCGTAAATGTGCAGATTTTGGATAACTCATGAATTTCTCTAAAATTGTTTATCGGAAGTTTTGGAAAAACTGGTAGATAATTGCTTGATTATAATGTGGACTCCCCTATTTAGTTTCATAATTTTGATATATACTTGATGTCAAGTGCCAATATTATGTTATAAATTATTGGGTCGTAAATGGTTACCGTGATTATCCAAATATGCTGAAATTTTATATAAATGCTCAAGATATTAACCATGACATGGGGAAGAAATATTCTGGGGATTTGGGTTGTCATAACCACTTAACAAATCACTTGTTTGATGACTTGTTGGTGATATAGGATATGTTATATCCTATGTTTTATTGTGTAAGGATGAGGTTGGAAGTCCTTGGGAGCTTCTTGGCTCGTTGGTACTATAGGACTGTAGGAGTGTATGTCGATACATGGTTGTTGAATAATCCCAAGTTGAGAATTACTTGTGGTAGGTCTTTGGGCTTACCGATCATCACAATGACGGAAGATGGCAAAAAGACATTGGCAGGTAAGTTTGGGCTCTTTGGTGCTTTCTTCCCAAAGAACCATTCTGTGCTTGTTGAACCGGTTGGGCTGGGCTCATTGGTGTTTACTTCCCAAAAACCCCTTCCGTGCTATTTTAGGCAAGTTAGGTTTGACTCTTGCAGCTCATCTGCCCAAGACCCCTTCTTTGTCGTACTATGCAGGGGCTCCGCTATTAGTGTTGTTAGCGTTGAGGCCTACGGAGGCCTACGACTAGTAGTGTGTATGTCGGCCTAGTAGTCGAGATGCCCACTCCACTATCACCGTTTGTCCATGATGGGATATGCCTGAGAGGGTTGCTACCTCTCAAAAAGTGGGAACAAGGGTCTATGTCGACATAGAAATCGGAGTGCGTGTGTAAACATGGGTGCGTCATCATACATTCATTGCATTGCATTGCACTGAATAAGATCATCATCATATAAAATAGTATGGGCTCTTTTATATGATAAGTTATATTTACTATACCATACCCTTAATTTATAAGCTTATATGGGCATCCTTATAAGTTAATTTCAATTCAGTTCTTATATTTCTGCCATTTGATATAATGTTAATATAATTGTACTTTAAATACCAGATGACACTCCTTATTATTGTCTGTTTATTAACTCAACCGTTGATGCAAGATAACTGCCCACTTATTATTACATCTTGTCACCTACTATTTGTACTACTGATTATATTATGTCCCCACTTTCTTCCTTCTTCCCGGTGCCTAAGACTCGCTGGGGTGAGAGGATGTGAAGCCAATTAGTCTTTATAACTAATGGTTGTTATACCCATTCTATTAGGAGGACACCCCACTCAAGAAGTAGCAGCAGCACTTCGTACAGGATGGCAACCAGGTCAGGGGACAGGGCCCGATATTACGATACCTTCACTCCCCTTAGTGATAGATGTGAGCTTTTGAGAGTTGTGTTGTAGCCCTTCGGGCAAATTAGTGTACTCTGATATTTACAGGAGCTTGTATAACTTCTTGTTTGTTGTATCATTTTAGAAATTTAATTTTGTGGATTATGACTTCTGTGTTCTTCTCTTATTATTTGGTAGGCACTATGATATCGGTAATTAGCCAGCAGAATTAACTTGTATCACATATAAGCCCATGTGATGAAGTTATCGCAAGGCGGCTGGTCTAGGCTTAAAACTCCCACAGACGTGTCTTGTACTCCTGGAGGGGTTTACAATAGTTATCATCTTGCACCGATCTTATGATAAAGAAGTCATTGAATAGTGGTGTTACACCACTTGATTATTTGGTTTGCAGACAAACTGAATTAGCGAAAGTAGTGGTATGCCCATTTGTGATTCACACTATGTATGTCCACTTGTTATCCTATGTTTAGCCAACTTAAAGTCCTTTCTAAGGGCAGCTAAACACTTGGAGGGGGGTGAATAGGTTTATTTAAAATCTTTTTTAATCTTTTTTCCTTTGAGATTGGTGTGTGTTAAGTTAGTAATTAGCTTTCAAGATCACAATATAACACACTAGATTTACAGTGGTTCCCCTATCTAGGGCACATCAAATTTCCCCCTCCACCTATCTAGCAGTGTGCTAGATTCGGTTAACTCCTCCTTTATACTCGGTTTCTTGAGCTTACACCTCAAATACGTCAAGATCTTACAACTATGAGTTCAGTAACTCCTACTACTCAGACTTATTCCAGTCCTACCTCAGAGACTAACACCAGTCTCCAACCCCAGGTATAATAGACATATAGCTCAGAGTTATACAACTCCTATAACTCAGAGATCCACCTGATCTCCTACCTCAGATCCACCCCCAGGATCCTACCTCAGAATGCTTCACAATCCTACAACTCAGCCTTTATAGATCAGGCTTACAACTCAAATCTCACAATGATCTTATTGGTTTGAGTAAAAAGTTTTGTGAACTTGACTCCAGAGAAGAATCTCTGAGTCTTCTTCCTGGACTATGTAACAGACAGTCCTCCTTCTTCCCAGCAACAAGAAAGTAAGTCTTCAATGTTGTATCCGCTTGTGCTTAGAGGATCTTCTACAGAGCTCTGCTCCTTCTGTAAGCTTGAGTAATTTATATTTTTGTGTAGCAGGCTTGAAGATGAACAGTGAACATTTCTTGAGCTCTACTAGATGACTTTTGCAGAAGTAATTAGCATTTCGAGAATAACAAAAGTTGTTGTAAAGATTTAACCAGCTCTACTTTTATAAGTCACCCATGACAATGACATTATGCCTCTTTTAGAACGTGTCATGGGCAGTATTAATTGTTTCTTTATCCTCAATAACTGCATCGGAGAAGTACGATGTTCTTTGTCGTTTAGTACTCTATCTGCTTTAATTTGAATTTAAGAATGACATCAGCATATTTGACGTTCACCTTATGGAGTTAGAAAAAACTTCCTGACAATTAGTACATGCATTGAGTGTAGTTGTATGACTCAATGAATTAGTTGTAAATAGTTAAGTCCATAAGCATCGTATGAACAGCCTTTACTCGACACATTTATCTTTAGCAAAACTTTTCCATACTGTAGAGGCATTGAGTGAATGTTGATCACTCGACGCATTTGACTCCAACTCCTTTTCTGAAGCAGGCGTTGAGTGAATGGCCTTCACTTAATGCATTTGAACATTGACATCTTCCCTTCTATAGGTATTGAGTGAACAGCCATCACTCAACACATTTATACTTAGCAGTAATTCTGAGTTGGCGTTGAGTGAACTGTCTTCACTTAACACATTTAAACTTAGCCAAATTTCTCTGGTTGAAGGAATTGAGTGAATTGCCTTCACTCAATTCTTCTGGACTTGGCAGCAATTTGATGAAGGCTTCGAGTGAACATTCCTCACTCAACGCATCTGTACTTGGCCAGATTTTCCTGAGTAGGCATTGAGTGAACCTTCTCCACTCAATTCATTTGTACTTCAACTGAATACTTTGAGTAGGCATTGAGTGAACTTTATTCACTCAACGCATTTTTACTTAGCCAGAATTAATTGCTTCTTCACTGATGCATTAAGATATAACTCTGCACTCGACGCATCTTGTCCTCTAGCGTTGGGTGAAGTGTACTCACTCAACTCTTTTGTACTTAGATAATTTTTAGCCTCTCCTTAGTAACAAGAGTTTTTTCCAGCCAGACCTATAATAGGGAGGTTCCTCAAAAAGGATTTAACCATCTGAGTATACCTCCAAGGTTAGCTATAAGACAAAAGTAAGGGGTCTGGTGTAAACTACAAGGAGCTAGGGGGCATGAAGCTTCCAATCTGTAGAAAGGAAGGCATTGGCCTCTGGAAGGAAAGGGTTAGGTTATTCATAGAAGCTGCTGACCCTAGGATATAGATCACAATCAAAGAAGGACCCTTCATCCCTATGAAGACCTCAGTTCTGGATGCAAACATCCAGACACCTAAATATTATGATGAAATTATCAAAGATGAGCTCCTACTTGCCTCCATGGATAAGAGAGCTCAAAACATTTTTGCTAGTGCAATAGATGATTCAACCTTCCAAAATCTAGTGCACTGCAAGACCACCAAGGAGATTTTGGACACCATAATTATGTTAATGGAGGGTTCAAAGGAGGTGAGGGATGACAGAAAATCCATGCTCAACCAGGAGTATGAGGCTTTCAGACAAGGAAGTCTGATTGCATTGTTGAGAGCTTTGAGAGATTTTTAAGAATAATGGATGAACTGAGAACATATGGAAGAGTCTTCAGCACCTATGAGCTGAATGACAAATTTCTCAGGCCCCTCACAAAGGATTGGGACACAATGATTTGTGTCATTAGGGAAATGGCCAAGTTAGCTGACACTCCTCCTCCAACCCTCTTTGGAAAGCTGATGTCATATGAGATGCAGCTTGCTGCAAGAAAGAAAGAAGAGAAGAGCAGTAAGTCACAGACCAAGGAGAAGTATGTGGCCTTCAAAGCTGATGCTCCAACCAAGAGATGAAGGAAGAAGTCTCCACCCAAGAGAATTGTTGAGGCAGATTCTGAGAGCTCAAAGACCAGCACCTCAGACAGCCATATGTCTGATGAGGACTTTGCTGCCTTCTCCAGGTAGTTTCAAAAATTCATGAACAAGGAGCATAGGAAGAACAACATGCCTTCCTTTTCCTTACAGCATAGGAGGAAATCCTCTAAGGAGGACAGGTATGCTCCTAATTATAGCAAACAAACTTTTTCAAAAGTTATTTGTTTCTACTGCAGCAAACCTGGGCACATAGTTACTGACTTCCCATTGAAGAGGAAAGATGAAGAAGAGAAGAGGCACAACAAGGGGAGGAAGAAAGAGAATTCCCTTGTGGCCAAAAAGGAAAAGACTTGGTCTGACTCTTCCTCTGAGTCAGATAGTGAAGAAGAAGAATCCTATATTGGGTAATTGGCTGTTGCTGAAGAATATCCTACTGCTAGGATAGGGATCAGGGCCCCTCTATCGCATTCAAAAAGTGACTCAGAGGTGGATGAAGATGAAGAATAAGATGTTCAATGTCATGGAATAATGGCAATGACAGATTAAGAGAGCAGATGAGATCAGTCTGGACAGGCTCAAGTAATTCTAAATCTCTGCCTTCTATTTCAAGTCATGAGGCTAGCTCAGATTCTGAAGCTAAATCATTAAGAGATGAATGGAATTGAGATTCTGATGATGATGTCAATTCTATAATTGACAAGTATGGAGAACTTCTTGAAGCATTCAAGAAGTGCAAGCTCCTTGCAAAGAGACAGGAAAAAGAGCTTCTCAGTCTTAGGAGCAAGTGTGAGGGACAAGAAAAGGACTTCAATGATATGGCTGCACAATAAGCCAAGCTTAAGGTGACCATTAATATGCAGTCTGTGGTAAGAGTCTCAAATGAGGAACTTATCCAGAAACTTAAAGTTGATCTCCTAAATGAGAAATTGCTGGTGGCCAAGTTTTCTAAGCCAAGCACTGTGCTTCCCTTAATTGACACCCTCCTTACACAAGTGGGAAAGAAAGGGTTTTGATTTAAGGGACCTGCTAAACTTCCCAATCCAAAAGGAAAGGGAAAGGGGAAGGCACCAGTTGTGCATCTACCCTCATTGCCTCCAGTTTCTCTTCAGAAAGTCTTGTTGCCTTCTAACAGGTATGACCATGAAAGCTGTTATGGTCACTCAGAGAATGGCAGATCCACTGGTATGGAAAAATGTGCTCATAGCCAAGGTGGAAGATACAGCCATGTAAGAGGCTTTAAGGCTGCCCATGAGTAAATTCATATGGCCCATCCTGGATCATTTGTTTTTGGTGTCCCAGCTCAAAAACTCAGGGATAATGGTGCTGCAGGAAATCTGAATCATTTAGCAAAAGTAGTGACTCAAGGTGAGTCCTCTAGCAAGGCTGGAATAGTAGTTTCTGATGCCATCAGATGCATGTTAGCTGAAAAGAGACATGAAGCTGGTGAGTATCAGAAAAGACAAAAATAGTCAGCTGAAAGACCTACCTTCAGTAAACTGGCTGCTGAAAGAAATCAGAGATATACAGCATCACATCTTCCCACTGTTCAGGGAGCTGTCAAGCCAAATGCTGCTCCTAAACAGAAAAGGAGATATAATGTCCATAAGTGTTAGTGTTGTGGCAAAGTGGGTCACGATGCTGTAGATTGCTAGCACAATCCTTCAGTGTCTAGAGGTAGCCAACCTGTCAGGAATACTGTAAGAAGGCAAGCTTATTTTCAAGCTAATGTGAACCTAGGTCCCAATAGAAATTGGGGTCCTAAGGTGAGATAAATTATATTTTTTAGGTTAGTTCAAGTACCAATTCCCCTAAATGGTACTTGGACAGTGGATGTTCCAAGAACATGACTGGAACAAAGGAATTGTTGAAGGAGTTCACTCTAGTAAAGAATGGACCTAAGGTCATCTTTGGAGGCTCTGACAAGGGAATAACCAGAGGTTATGGTAAGATCTAAAATGGCATAATCACCATCATAAAGGTAGCTTATGTGGAGGGGTTGCAACACAACCTCATAAGCATAAGCCAACTATGTGACCTTGGTTATGACATTTCCTTCCACAAGGATAAGTGCCACATAAAGAGGTTAATTGACCAAAGTGTCATCTTAATAGGCATTAGGAGTGGGAATGTTTATTGTTTAAACTTTTCTTGCTTAGATAGTAGTTCCCCTATATTCCTAGTTGCAAATGACAAAGTCTCATATTGTGTTCAATGGCACAGAGACTGGTTAATTTGAATTATAAGACCATTGGTGAGCTCTTCAGTGATGAGCTAGTTAGGAATGGACCCAAAATAAAATGCTCTAAGGAGGGTATCTATGTTGTTTGCCAAAAGGGTAAGCATTCTAAGACCTCTTTCAAGAGCATTGGGACCAAGGACTCAGTGAGATGCTTATATCTCCTACATATGGATTTGTTTGGTCCTATGCCTGTTCAGAGTCTAGGTAGGAAGGTATACACCCTTATGGTGGTTGATGACTATTCCATGTTTGCTTGGGTGTTCTTCCTTAGAAGAAAGGATAAAACCCTTGATGTCTTCATGAATTTTGTCAGGCAGATTCAGAATGAACTTGCAAGTTCAGCGATCAAAATAAGAAGTGACCATGGAACTAAATTTTAGTTTGCTTCCATGACTACTTTCTGTGAAGAGCTAGGGATTAATCAAGAATTCTCCTCTCCAAAAATAACCCAGCAAAATGGGTTAGCTGAGAGGAAAAACAGGACTCTCATAAAAGCTGGGAGAACATTATTGAGTGACACTTCTCTCCCTGAATATTTCTAGGTTGAGGTAGTTAACACTGCATGTCATGTTCTCAATAGAGCTTCTATCACCAAAGACCACAGGAAGACTCCCTATGAGATCATGAAGTGCAAAAAAACCAAACATATCCTATTTCAAGATCTTTGGTTGCAAGTGTTTCATCTTGAACAATTGTAAGTCAAAAGTGACAAAGTTTACTGCCAAATACCATGATGGGATCTTTGTTGGGTACAACAATAATAGTAAGGCATATAGAGTCTATAACTTGACTAATCAAGGTGTAGAAGAATCTTTCCATGTAGTGTTTGATGAGTCAAGCATGATTGACAGTGAGTTGTCAAGCTCTTTGCCTAGTTCTACAGTTATAGAAGTTATTATGGAAAAGCACTCCATCAAAGATAAAGATCCAACTTTGCAAGAAAAGTATGGAGAGGGATGCTGTCCAGAGTAAGCACAGGATAGTCTTGTTGGAGATGAAGACCATCCATTTGAAGAAAATGATGCTCAGCAAGAAGTAGTCAGGCTGCCCCCAACAGTCAGATATCTAAGAGATTATCCTCCAGATCATATAATTGGTGAGGCTAGCCAAGGTGTACAGACCAGAAGCAGGAGTTTCAATACAGCCCTTTATTCCAGCTTCCTATCACAAGAAGAGCACAAGAAATTTGAAGAGGCAAATCAAGACCACTTCTGGATTGGTGCAATGCAGGAAGAACTGAACTAGTTCAAAAGATGCAAGCCCTGGAAGCTGGTTCCCAGACTAGATGGACATAATGTCATTGGAGTCATGTGGATTTTCAGAAATAAAATTGATGAAAATGGCATTATAATAAAGAATAAAGCTAGACTGGTGGACAAAGGGTACAGACAGAAAGAGGGGATTGATTATGATCAGACTTTTGCCCCTATTGCAAGGTTGGAAGACATCAGATTATTTCTTCCATATTCACCCTTACAGGGATTCAAAGTCTTCCAGATGGATATAAAGTCAACCTTCCTGAATGGAGACTTGAAAGAAGAGGTCTATGTAGAGAAGCCTCCAGGTTTTATAGATTCTAACTCTCCTACTACTGTGTATAGACTAAGGAAAGCTCTATATGGGCTCAAGCAAGCCCCTAGAGCATGGTATGATATATTGTCTACCTTCCTCATTGAGAACAAATTCCCAAGGGGGAAGATAAACAAGACCCTATTCCTAAGGGAATCTAAGGGTAAGATCATCCTAGTACAGATTTATGTTCATGACATAATATTTGGCTCTACTGATGACAAGCTCTGGAAGAAGTTTGCAAAAATTATGCTGGGGAAGTTTGAGATGAGTGGTATAGGTGAACTGAAGTTCTTCTTGGGACTCCAAGTAAGACACAGTGATGATGGCCTATCCATATCCAAGTCAAAGTTCAACATGGAGTTAGTCAAGAAATATGGTATGGAGAATGCTTCCACCATAAGAACTCCCATGAGCTCAACTATGCCTATAGGCAAAGATGATCTAGGGAAACCTGTTGATCCAACTCTGTATAGAGGTATTGTTGGCTCCCTTCTTTACCTCACTGCAAGTAGGCCTGACATTATGTATGCAACATGTGTTTGTGCTAGGTATCAGGCATGCCCTAAAGAATCTCACTACACTACTGTGAAAAGAATCTTGAGATATCTTAAGGGCACCCCAGATCTTGGCCTTTGGTACCATAGGAATGGGGAGTTTGAACTAAGAGGCTATTCAGATGCATATTTTGCACAAGGAGGACAGGAAAAGCACATCTGGCTCCTGTCAATTTTTGGTAGAAGGCTGGTCTCGTGGAGCAGCAAGAAGCAAAAAAGTGTTGCAATCTCAACTGCTGAGTTAGAGTACTTTTCAACTGGGTTCTGCTGTGCTCAGTTGTTGTGGATCCAACATCAACTTCAGAACTATAATATTAAGATAAGTAGAGCTCCACTCTTTTATGATTCTACTAGTGCAATTTCTATAGCTAGGAATCCTGTCTCCCACAGCAAGACTAAGCAAATAGAAATTAGGTATCATTTCATTAGAGAACATGTGGAAAGGTGTAATGCCCCGAAACTCAAAAGGGTGACGGGTGGCATTTTAAGCCAAATCTTGGATTTGGTAGAGGTGATATGGCCTGGGACACGGGCATGTCCCAGGGCGTATCATGCTCGGGTTCGGCGTTGGTCACGTGGTCGACGATTTTGGAGTCAACGGTCGTCGGGGGGGGAGGGGGGAACCCAGCCTGGGACACGGCCGTTTCCCAGGGCGTGTCAGCCACTCAAAGCTTTCAGTTCAACGATCGTTGAGTGAGGGCACACGGCCTGAGCCCAAGTGTGTTCGGGTCCGACACGGGTGTTTGAAATTTGACACAGGCGTGTCGAATACCCATGTCCTACTCGAGTCGTTTGGCATGTGTCGTGCTTTAGTTGTTTTGGACCTATGTCGTTGTAGGAACACGCCCAGCTACGCGGGCATGTACTGAATGACACAGGCATGTCAAGCCTGATACGGGCGTGTTGAGTGCCATGCTCTTTTTGGGCCGCGATGGTTTCGATGATGAGTGAGTGACACGGCCTTGGACACGGGCGTGTCGCAACCCATGTTCGGCCCAGGTGATGGTTAAAACGCCGGCTCTTATTTAGGTGTGAATGTGGAGGTTTTATTTATAAAAAGAAGAGCGTTTTATTTTGTTAGAAACCGAGTTTTAACGAGAGGGAGGCAAGTGCACCTATCGCGTGTAGTACAGGATATTCCCGTGTAGAGGAATATCGGGGTCGTATTGTTCTCGGGGCCGGCTTAGCTAGATCTACTCTTTCCCTGAAATACCTATTATTCTACCGATAATTTTTAGTTTGATTTTTATAAAAAAGAAAATGACATAAAAATTATATAAAATGCATAATAATAATAAAGCATCAAAAGAAAGCAGGACAAATGCAGTAAACAAGTGCGGAAGTCCGATGACCAACTTAGCGCGACGCTATCAAAAAGGGAATTGAACGAAAGTAAACTTTTAATAAAAAGAGATCCTAACTTTCAAATTAATTAAGGCGGAGACTCGGCCGTGGAGGTTCCAAAGGAATGAGCTCACTTATCTCTAGGACTATCGCTCACCTGAACGCTAAGACTATTCGACCGATCGCTAGACCGACGAAGGATTCCTCTTAACGCCCGCATTACGTTGAGAACCCCGCTATTGGGTGGGGAACCCAATCCGGTAGAGTCACGCGCCTCCTCTCTCGAGGGTTAGCGCGGAGCTCTCTTTACCCAAGGGTGATCGGTCCATACGTGCGGCCTCTCGGCGTTGCGTATGGATAACGGAAATAGGGCCCGCACATCGATATGCGGTCCTACGCGTCGTTAACCCGGGGCAAACCGTAAGAAATTTAATTGAGAGGAAAACAGGACCTTTAATTATTTAAACCTACTTTATTTGTCCCAATGCTCTTCGATATTGAGGGCTAAGGGCGGTTAGCCACTCATCGGAATGGGGACACTTACGCTAGAAAGCGATAAAGAAAGCTGTAAAGAAAGCAGTAAAGAAAGCTGAAAATTGCAAGTCCTACCCAAACGAGTAGGACTGAAGAAAGCAGTAAATGCGAATCCCGGCTCGAGCGAGTGGGCGGGGGTAAATTTATACTCATACACACACGCACTCTACAGAAATGAAAATCACACGCACGCACTCTACAGGAAAGTAAATCACACGCACGCACACAAAGTTTCCTACTCAAGTGAGTAGGAGAAAATGAAAGCAATAAAAGACAAGTCCTACTCAAACGAGTAGGCGGGAAATGAAAGCAGAGCGCCATTTAACTCTTAACGAGTAGGCGAAAATAAATGCATACGCACACACTCTACAGAAATTGAAATAAAGCAATAAAATCTAACTCATACACGCACACACACTTGCAAAAATAAGAAAAAGCAAAGTTGCTGGAAAATTAAAACGACTGCATTTCTACCGCTAGAATGCGGTAGAAATGCATAAAAAGAGAAAATAAAAATTAAACGGAGCGAAAAGTTTTGCAAATAAACGCAAAATGGAAGTTGGCGAAAAATTAAAACAAGTGCATTTCTACCGCTAGAATGCGGTAGAAATGCATAAAAAGTGCAAATAAAAATAAACTGAAGCTAAACGGGTGCGAAATATGAAAATAAAATGGGCATTACAACGGCTAGAAAGTGCGATAAAATCCTAACTGAACGAGTTATAAAAGCTATAAAAAGATGAAAACATAAAAAGCACGAAAAAGGGAACGAAAAATTACTTAAGTTAAGGCGCAACCAAATGAGATTCATGCTAAGAAGGAGAGAAAATGAACTATTTTTATAAAATAAAATGCTATTACAAACTAAGGGAGGGGGGAGAAAATTCTCTTACATAGCATGAAATCAAAATGGGCAGCACCTCCCCTAAGGAACTTGGACCAAAAAGTGGACAAGAATTGCATACAGCAGCTGCCTTTATATAGGCAAAAAATCGGGTTGGTCACGCCCTAGGTCACGGGCGTGACAGGGGGGCGTGACTGTACTATTCATGAGCTTGATTGGTGATTTGACTGGAGGCTTGACTTCGGCTGAAAACGTGGCGGTCACGCCCAGGTCACGGGCGTGACAGGGGGGCGTGACAGGGAGCTGGAGCTGTGGAGTTGACGGGAGCCTTGACTTCGAGGCGATCCACGTGGCGGACACGGGCGTGACAAGCTTGTCACGGGCGTGACAGGGGGGCGTGACCCGGACAGCTGGCATCCGATGTCGGCAGCGTTGACGGTTGACGGAGAGTTGCGTGCCGACATCGACACGGGCGTGACGAGGCATGTCACGGGCGTGACAGTGGGCGTGTCGGGCTCGGAAGAGTGAAATTGTTGACTTTGACTGGCTGATGGCGTTTGAGAGCCTGACACGCCCGTGTCGGGGGGTGACACGGGCGTGACAGGGCCGAAAAAATTATTTTCCTGAAAAAAATCAGAAAATAAAAAAGCTAAGTTAGAAAAAATAAAATTACAAAAAAGAAACATTTTATTAAAGAAAATAAACAAAAAAGAAGAAAATAAAGTAAAACAACAAAATAAATATACTATAAAATGGGTATATTTACAACTCATCAAATACCCCCATACTTAAGCTTTTGCTATTCCAGAGCAAAAGTTGGAGATGAACCTATAAGGAATTAAAAAGAATCCTAAATTTAACTAACGCTTAAGTTAATTGTAAGAAAGATCGAAGTAAATTTTCGGGGTCTCGGAATTAAATCTTAACTTATGAAAATGTTAAAATAGAGGAACTGTTTCAAAAAAATACTTCTAAATGGAAAAAAGAAAGCGAAAATTATTTTTGTTAGTTTAACAAAAATGGATTGGAATTATCGAAAAAACTTTAGCTAAAAAGAGATTGATAGGAAATAATTCAATTTAAAAATTATGCTCTCAAAAAGATTTAGATTAATTCTAGAATCATGAAAATTAGGCTAAGTGGATTGGCGGATATGAAGAAGGCTTGGATTTTTGAGGCGAGGTAATTTTTTCTCGAACCTCCACATTTTTTTCTTTTTGGATAATTAGGAATATGAAATCTTATTTTCCTAACTTATAATTTTTTTTTCTTTCTTTCTTCATAAAAGATAATAAACCCAATGTATATGTATAGGAGTAATGAATTTTATCCTCTTACTCCGTAACATATAATCTTTTTTTTTAAATATTGGGTGCCTATGTTTGCGGGACGAAATCTTATCCCCATTGACATAAGATCTTTTAAGGGTGAGAGGAGAATCATACCAAGTAAGGCATGAAAAAAAATGGATGGGATGAATTTTTTAGAAGAAAACTAGAGTTTAATAAAAAAAATCGAGAGCAACCTTTTTAATTTGAACGTTCCTACGTTTCTAAAAGCATAAGTAGAAATAATGTAAAATCCATAAATGTTATTTTCTAACATAAAAATGTGCTTTATTTCAAAAAATAAGAAGTGAAAATGAGAAAAACAAGTTCCCTATAATAAGAAAAAGCCATAAAAAATTCTTTAAAATCTTAACCCCAGAAATTTAAGTCTATCGAGCTACAATAAAAAAAACGAATAGTAAATAAAGAATTAATTAAAATTCGCTTATAAATAAACTCGAAACGATTATTTTGGAGAGCAAAGAGGTTAAGATTTAAGGTATTCGAATTATTTATTACAAAATAAAATTTTTTGATTTTTATGAGTTTTTTTTCTATTTATTTTTTTTTTTCATATTTTGGTGTTTTTATCATTTTTTTTTTTGGAAATTTTTAAAGGTTATGCAATTTTTTTTTTTTTTGAGTTTTTGAGTTATACAAATTTTTTTTTTATTTTTTAATTTTCGGAAATATTTACAAGAGGAGAGAAATTTTTACAAGATAGAAAAGAAAAAGGGAAAGAGACGAGAATATTTACAAAAATATTTACAAAGAAAAAAGGGATCGCCCGCGAACAGACTCTTATTTGTGGTTGGTTCGATGAGTCGAACGTCGCGGAGCGATGTTTTATTTTTATTATTTTTTTTTTTTTTGAAATTTTATTATTATTATTAAAGCATGAAAATATTTTTTGAAATTTTTAATTTTTGCAATTTTTTTTGGAATTTTTATTAAGTGCTTGAAATAAAAAGACAGAAAATAGGAAACACCCCCATACTTAAGTCCAACATTGTCCCCAATGTTGCACTAAGTATGAGGAATAGGATATATATAAAAATCTAAGCAGTATGTACAAAATTTAAAATTAAAAACAGGGGTTTAGAAATCTTCCCTAAACCGCGTTCGGGGAAGCCCGTTAAGATAACCCTGCAAAAGTTTAAAAGAAATAACAAAAATATAATATAAAAAACGAAAAAGAAAAGGTCGGCGAAAATGGTGCGGGTGATAGGGGGTGCAAGTGAGTGTGACTCGTTAGCTAACGTCTTAGCTAGGAGCGCGACCGATATGCGGTCCCCTAGCGCTCACAAATGTGAAGCGCGCCGAAACGACAAAATAAATACTTAATTTAATTTTTTTTGTTTTATAAAAATTTTTCTTAGTTTTTTTTTTTTTGAATTTTTAGATTTTGTTAAGTTTATGTTTTTAGTTTTTGAATTATTTTTTTTGAAAAGAAAAATAAAATGAAAAAAGAGAAAATAAGATAAAGGCAAAATAAAATAAAGATGAAAAATATATATTTTTTTTTTGAATTTTTTGAATTTTTTTTTTTGATGAAAAGGGAAAAAAATTTCATAATCAATTTTTTATTATTTTTTAGTTTTTAAATTTTTAATTTTTTTTTTTTAAGTTTTTAAGTTTTTTAAGTTTTTGATTTTTTAAGTTTTTTTAAAATTTTTTTGATTTTTTTTTTGTTTTAAAGTTTTTAAATTTTTATTTTGATGATTTTTTTTTGTTTAAGTATTTATTATTAATATTAATAATGCTATTATTATTATTATTAATATAAAATTTTTTTGTTTAATCAAAATATATATATATTAGTAGAAATAAAGGGTAAAATTAATAGGATTCAGGAATTCAAAATAGTAAGACGATAATTCCCCGGCAACGGCGCCAAAAACTTGATGGTTAAAACGCCGGCTCTTATTTAGGTGTGAATGTGGAGGTTTTATTTATAAAAAGAAGAGCGTTTTATTTTGTTAGAAACCGAGTTTTAACGAGAGGGAGGCAAGTGCACCTATCACGTGTAGTACAGGATATTCCCGTGTAGAGGAATATCGGGGTCGTATTGTTCTCGGGGCCGGCTTAGCTAGATCTACTCTTTCCCTGAAATACCTATTATTCTACCGATAATTTTTAGTTTGATTTTTATAAAAAAGAAAATGACATAAAAATTATATAAAATGCATAATAATAATAAAGCATCAAAAGAAAGCAGGACAAATGCAGTAAACAAGTGCGGAAGTCCGATGACCAACTTAGCGCGACGCTATCAAAAAGGGAATTGAACGAAAGTAAACTTTTAATAAAAAGAGATCCTAACTTTCAAATTAATTAAGGCGGAGACTCGGCCGTGGAGGTTCCAAAGGAATGAGCTCACTTATCTCTAGGACTATCGCTCACCTGAACGCTAAGACTATTCGACCGATCGCTAGACCGACGAAGGATTCCTCTTAACGCCCGCATTACGCTGAGAACCCGCTATTGGGTGGGGAACCCAATCCGGTAGAGTCACGCGCCTCCTCTCTCGAGGGTTAGCGCGGAGCTCTCTTTACCCAAGGGTGATCGGTCCATACGTGCGGCCTCTCGGCGTTGCGTATGGATAACGGAAATAGGGCCCGCACATCGATATGCGGTCCTACGCGTCGTTAACCCGGGGCAAACCGTAAGAAATTTAATTGAGAGGAAAACAGGACCTTTAATTATTTAAACCTACTTTATTTGTCCCAATGCTCTTCGATATTGAGGGCTAAGGGCGGTTAGCCACTCATCGGAATGGGGACACTTACGCTAGAAAGCGATAAAGAAAGCTGTAAAGAAAGCAGTAAAGAAAGCTGAAAATTGCAAGTCCTACCCAAACGAGTAGGACTGAAGAAAGCAGTAAATGCGAATCCCGGCTCGAGCGAGTGGGCGGGGGTAAATTTATACTCATACACACACGCACTCTACAGAAATGAAAATCACACGCACGCACTCTACAGGAAAGTAAATCACACGCACGCACACAAAGTTTCCTACTCAAGTGAGTAGGAGAAAATGAAAGCAATAAAAGACAAGTCCTACTCAAACGAGTAGGCGGGAAATGAAAGCAGAGCGCCATTTAACTCTTAACGAGTAGGCGAAAATAAATGCATACGCACACACTCTATAGAAATTGAAATAAAGCAATAAAATCTAACTCATACACGCACACACACTTGCAAAAATAAGAAAAAGCAAAGTTGCTGGAAAATTAAAACGACTGCATTTCTACCGCTAGAATGCGGTAGAAATGCATAAAAAGAGAAAATAAAAATTAAACGGAGCGAAAAGTTTTGCAAATAAACGCAAAATGGAAGTTGGCGAAAAATTAAAACAAGTGCATTTCTACCGCTAGAATGCGGTAGAAATGCATAAAAAGTGCAAATAAAAATAAACTGAAGCTAAACGGGTGCGAAATATGAAAATAAAATGGGCATTACAACGGCTAGAAAGTGCGATAAAATCCTAACTGAACGAGTTATAAAAGCTATAAAAAGATGAAAACATAAAAAGCACGAAAAAGGGAACGAAAAATTACTTAAGTTAAGGCGCAACCAAATGAGATTCATGCTAAGAAGGAGAGAAAATGAACTATTTTTATAAAATAAAATGCTATTACAAACTAAGGGAGGGGGGAGAAAATTCTCTTACATAGCATGAAATCAAAATGGGCAGCACCTCCCCTAAGGAACTTGGACCAAAAAGTGGACAAGAATTGCATACAGCAGCTGCCTTTATATAGGCAAAAAATCGGGTTGGTCACGCCCTAGGTCACGGGCGTGACAGGGGGGCGTGACAGGGGGGCGTGACAGTACTATTCATGAGCTTGATTGGTGATTTGACTGGAGGCTTGACTTCGGCTGAAAACGTGGCGGTCACGCCCAGGTCACGGCATGACAGGGGGGCGTGACAGGGAGCTGGAGCTGTGGAGTTGACGGGAGCCTTGACTTCGAGGCGATCCACGTGGCGGACACGGGCGTGACAAGCTTGTCACGGGCGTGACAGGGGGGCGTGACCCGGACAGCTGGCATCCGATGTCGGCAGCGTTGACGGTTGACGGAGAGTTGCGTGCCGACATCGACACGGGCGTGACGAGGCATGTCACGGGCGTGACAGTGGGCGTGTCGGGCTCGGAAGAGTGAAATTGTTGACTTTGACTGGCTGATGGCGTTTGAGAGCCTGACACGCCCGTGTCGGGGGGGTGACACGGGCGTGACAGGGCCGAAAAAATTATTTTCCTGAAAAAAATCAGAAAATAAAAAAGCTAAGTTAGAAAAAATAAAATTACAAAAAAGAAACATTTTATTAAAGAAAATAAACAAAAAAGAAGAAAATAAAGTAAAACAACAAAATAAATATACTATAAAATGGGTATATTTACAACTCATCACCAGGTTTTGGAATTTTGGGCTGAATCACAGTCGTTTGTTTCCTTTCTTTGGGATCTAATGGCTCAGGGCTGTCTTGGGTAAGTTTTAATCCTGGAATAGGGTTCAAACCCTCATTCCATTTTCATCTTCTCTCTCTAAATCTTAGAGAGAAGGGAGAGCAAGGAGCTAGGAGGAAGAGAAAGATCCGGTTGCTGGAGGAGATTCGGAGGGCCAAATCGCAAACCGTGCCCAGATCTGTGGAGGCGAGATCATCGCGGTGTTTTTCATCCGCGTAGTTTTCCATGGCGTCGAGGAAGAATGCTAGGGTAATGATTTTCATCTTAAGCATGTGAATCTCTTCTTCCTTTTCATGGGAAAACCCGCTCCCGTGAGTGTGCGGTTAGTTTGCGGTGTTCCTTGGGGTAGATATATAAAGTCCCCCTTGTTAGAGTCCGGAATTGTAGTATGGACATAGGCATGGTGTGTGAAGCCTACCCGGATAAGTTGGTCTGGATCGGTGTTGTTGTATTGCATAGTAGTCGGAGAAGACTTCGTGCCATTTATTGTTTTCGAGTTTCTATGGGGTAGATTGCAGCAAGGATCCTTAGTGATTAACCCCAAGGCGCACCCGAAAAACTGGCCGGAAATTCTTTTCTCCATCCTGGTGGCCTGGGAGCCAACCATGATCATAACTGGGTTATGTGCTTGTGTGATCGAATTTTGGGATCCGGGAGAAGCTTGGCCCGCGCATACGTCTTAAAGTGACTAGGCTGTGTGAGCAATTGGCATGTGGATGTGGACCCAGGCTATGTGGTTTGGTGTCAGATACTTGAAAAAGGGACTAGCCATTGGCATGGTCGTGCGAGTATTAGGCTTAGGCCGGAAAGACTAAAAATGCTCACAAGATTTGCCATCCAAAGGATGGTGGTGAGACCACGGTGATGACCGGGTTCACCGAGTTAGTTCCCTGAGAGCACGGGGTGTGTGGCCGTGTGAGCCTGCACCTATGATGTTATGCTTATTCTCTATTTTACTTGATATGCTAACAAGTGCAGGGAAGAAGCTTTGCCGCCCCAAGTTTGGGGGCGGAATCATTATAATTTGGTCAGCTTTAGCTGAACGTTATTCTTGTTTGGCACCATTGCGGTGATTTGTGTTTGCAGGTACTGCGGAGCCGAGCGGCAAATAACGGGTTAAAGCCTAAGTTGCTGAGCTGGCCCTCGAAGTCCATGTGTGTTTACTTTATTAGTTCATGTGTGGCTGGCCTGCGAGCCGAAGTTTGGAAAACAAAATTTTATTCAAGTGAATTGTTGTAAGGCTATAAGGCCAGTACTTTTTGGTACTTTGTATTTCATTCCTATTTGGTTTGCTAGTGGACATTCATGCTTGTTGGCTGGGTTCTTATTGTTGCAACTTAACAAATTGCTTCTATTATATGCTTTGAGTAGGACGTGTGTATTGGTTGAATGGTTTCATCTGGTAACCCACCAGTCCGTCCGTGGTATATGGCGTCGGGCCCCGGTCGGACCTACTGCTATATGCTATGTGACGGATAGGGGTGTTATAATTTGGTATCAGACTACCGATTTCAGTCAGGCTTAAATGAATTCGTGGACGAATTCACGTTAAGTGGTGGTGAGCACATGTGTGTGCGTCATCGTTATAACATGAAAAGAACCCATGAATGTCCACTTAGGAATGAAAATATACATGTTTGAGGAACCTGTGTGTTCCTATAATTGCGTTTTGCAATGTTGTTTGGTCGCTTATCGGTGTTTTGTACGATTATAGGTGACCAGGAGTGGTGCTAGACCGTCAGAACGTCCTATTTATGAGACAAGCAGCGCACCAAATGATTCGCCTGCAACACCTCCTTCAGCTGAGACTATTCGATTGGTAGCGGAGGCTGTGTTTTCGATAATCAATGCGCAGCCTGCGGGGAAGGTGCAGCAGCCTTCTCCTACTGTGGAGCAAGTACCGCTCCAAGAGGTAGAGCCAAGGAGAGTGGAACAGGTTGTAGTGGAGCCAGTGTTGCCTAAGAGAGCAATGGAGAAGCAACTTAAGCACGTGATGGGCTTCAATCCTCCTGTGTTCTCGGGGACGGGAAGCCCAACTCAAGCAGAGGATTGGCTCTCTAGAATTAAGAGAGTGTTGATAGCTACTTAGACTGAAGAGTGGCAGAAGACCATAATTTCCACGTTCTTGCTGGATGGTGACGCAAGATTATGGTGGGAGGGCATGGAGCTACACCATCTAAGGGCTAGGCAGTTGACGGACGTCTCGATGGACGAATTTTCGAGACTGTTCTTAGCTTGCTACCTCCCCTCAGATCAGAGGATAGCAATAGAAAATGAGTTGTAGAAGATAGTGCAAGGTGAGAGCAGCGTGGATGACTATCTCCATGAGTTTACTCGATTAGGTCGGTATGCAAGCGCTACCTTCACTGATGAGGAGCGCAAGACAAGCCAATTCTATGAAGGTCTAAGGGATGACCTGAGACTGCTTCTATCGGGGCCGATGACACATGGTTTCCTGACCTTGGTCAACACGGCCCGGTCTTTAGAGAAAGACATGAAGAATGTTCAGGCAAAGAAGGACTCCAGTGGTAGGAAGTCAGAGTTCAAGGTGCTGAATTAAAAGTCTGGTTTTCGAAGGTGGAATAAGAAGTCTAGGACGTCAGGTCTAGCCCCTTCTTTGGGTGCCTCGGGGGCAACTACCAACCGAACCCCGGGCGCTTGTTTTACTTGTGGGAAGACGAGACATTTCGCCCGTGACTGTTAGAGCATACGTCCAAATTCCGAGAGAAATCAAGGAGCAACTTATGAAGAAACGAGCAAGGCAGTGGAGTCTGTTGGAACACCCTATTACCATTTGGACCAGGATGACTATACTTCTATAGGGATTTTGTGTTGTGACCTCCTTGTTGTTATAAAGGTCACATAGGCTAGTTAGAGTAATCTTCAGCTCGACGCATAGTCGACTTCAGCTCGACGCAGAGTCGATCTCAGCTCGACGCAGAGTCGATCTCAGCTCGACGCAGAGTCGACCTCAGCTCGACGTGGAGTCGACCTCAGCTCGACGTGGAGTCGAACCCTGTTCTGCTTACAGAAAACACTCTCTGGCCGATGTGTGTCGTGCTCAGATCGACGTTTTACTGTGAGCTCGACGTTTTACTGTGAGCTCGACGTTTTCCAGACTTCCGTCAGTTTTGAATAGGAATTCAAATTCCTTCTGTCAGACAATTAATGCTGAAGATTTATTGGCCGTTACAGCATATCTAGTGCATGGCTCAAGGAATTTTCTAAGGAATGTCTGTCTGACATTTCCTTTGAGGCATGGACATTTAAGGAAAGCAATTAATGCTGACTTCCAACGGCTATCAAAGAAAAGAAGAAGAAGACTCAGTTATATTATTATTCATTCTTTCATTTTTTCAGAATACAGAGAATATACAGAATACAGAGAATAACAATACAGGACTTCAGCTGCTCTCTCTGTGATATTGTTTTGAAAGCTCACTCACAGGAATTCTGATTGCTTCAAACACAACCATCCAACCTTCTTGGATCATCTCTTGCTGGAGCAAATCAGATCTTTAAAGACCTGTCACCCTTGTGCAGAGCTCTCCTTCCTGAACTTCTTCTTGATCTCAGGGGGAGCTTTGACAACAACTACAGATCCACTTTTGCTTCTCTCTGCTTGTTGATAGAGAAGACAACCTCATCCCTTTTTCTTTTTTCTTTCTGTACAGGGTTTTAACTCCCTTCAAAAGTTACTTTTGGTTTTGCTGAAACCTGGTCAAAATCAGCTCCTTTGGTTTGTGAGAACCTGATCAAAAACTCTCTGGTGATCAAGACACCTGATCAACTCATCTTGAAGTGGATTCCTATCAAGGGTGATAGAAGAGTGGATGTACCCAGATTTGGGGAACCACTATAGCTCCTTGTGTCGTCTGGATTGCTTGTTTCTTTGTGTTTTGCTTTGTGCTGTGAATTTCTTTTTACTCTGATTATTTGCTATAGCACCTTACACTAAGTAAAGTCAAACTTTCTCTGCACACAAGTTTTTATTTGCAAAATTATTTTAAATAACTCTATTCACCCCCCTCTAGAGTTAGGATTGATCTTATCCTGCACTTTCAATTGGTATCAGAGGGAGGTTGATCATTCATACAGGCTAACACCTGGATCAAAAGATCCCTGATAAGATCATTTCTCTCAAAGGGTTATTTTCCTTAGTTTTACTTATCTTTAAAACTCATGGCACAAAACAAGGACTTTACTAGTACCAGACCTCCTATGTGCAATCTCTCTATGTTTGCACTATGGAAAGCAAGGATTAGACTGTACATGAACTCTTTTGATGAAGACATCTTTAATTATGTGTTGACAGATTGTCCAAGACCTCCCACAGGAACAAGTACATCAGCTGTTCCTCCTCCTTCAGGAACTGATGCTGACATAAAGAAGTGGAAGGCAGCAGATGCTAAAGCCATGAACATTTTGGCTCAAACCATGTCAGATGACATTTTCCAGAAAGTAGCTGATTGCAATACTGCTAAGAGATCTGGGAAAAACTTTCAGAAATTGTATCAGGTTCTGCAGATGAAAGAAAGGATAGGAGATCCTACCTCATCACCCAGTATGAGAACTTCAAAAAGGCAGAGTCTGAGTCAGTTGCTGACATGTACAACAGACTGAGCCTAATCATCAGTGAGCTTAGATCACTAGAGAAGGACATATCTCTCACTGAGATAAATGACAAGATACTGACTTGTTTCCCTAGCTCTTGGGACTCTAGAATCTGGTCAATTAAAGATGGAAGAAATGTCTGTGAGTTATCCACAGAAGCTCTTCTAGGAAAGCTCAAGAGTTATGAGCAATTCATTAAGAAGAGAGATGAAGAGCAGAAGACATCCACACCAACAGAAAAGGTTGAGAAAACCATTGCCTTCAAAGCACAGGAAGAAGAACCTAAAGAAAAGGTGTTGGGAAGTGAAGAGCTTATGAGCCTACTGGTCAAAAGGTTCAATAAGCTGAATAAAAGGAACTTCAGAAGATGGTCATCGAAAGACAAAGACAAGCCAAGGTATGACAGATCTACTAATAAAGATATTATCTGCTTTGGCTGCAGGAAACCAGGACACATTTTCCCAACTGTCCAGAAAATCAAGATAAAGACAGAAGGGACAAGAAGGAAAGAAAAGATAAAAGGAAAGATAAGGAGTCAAGGAAGTACCATGACAAGCCTTCCTCCAGCAACAGCAAGCACACCAGAAAAGGATTTGTGGCTGAATCCTGGAGTGACTCTGATGAGTCTGATTCATCATCCAGCTCTAGTGATGATGAGGATGATGCAGAAGAAAAAGGATTCTGCATGATGGCCATCAGTGCATCTCAAAAGAACACTGATTCAGAGCCTGATGCTGATTACCTATCTGATCAGGAACTCACTGAGGATCAGGTAATAGATTCATTTGATTTTACCTCTGATGAATTTAAATCTGAGTTCAAATCTATGTGCATTGACTTGATTGAATCTCAAAAGTTGATTAAAACTCTCAGAGAACAATTAATTGAATGCAAATCCATTAACTCAGATAATCTTAGACTCTTAGAAGAGTTGAAGCAGTGTGGGGAGGAGATAGCTTCACTGAAAGGTGAGCTATCTAAGGCCAAACAATTTGAAGAAACCCTTAATGGGAGAAGTATCAAATTGATGGACATCACAAGTACAGTGAACTCAAGATTGAATGGTTCACTGGGCTTGGGTGCTTCATCCAGCCAACCCATAGTGCTGACAACTCCAATCAAATTTACCAGTGAGAAAGGTAAAGGAGTCTTGATAGTGGCTAGGAAGAATGCTGACTTAACCCAGGAAACTGGACAAAAAGCGTCGAACGAAGCTCGACGGACGTCGACCAGAGCTCGACGTAATCGCAAGAGAACGTCGAACTCAGGTCGACGCCCTCTACCTTCTGAACAAAGCAAGCCTTCTCCGTCGAATGGAGCTCGACACACTCACCAGAGTCCGTCGACCGAAGCTCGACGTGCGTCGAGCCAAGCTCAGAGCAAAAGTCAGTTCTCAGGGGTTAATTCAAAATTTAATTCCAGCTCCACATCTCATCACTTTAACCCTTATGCTGAATGGACAATACCTCCTAGGAGATATCATCCTGTAGGCTATAAGAGTCAACCTGAGATGTCTTTTATTTCAGAATTTAAAGGATATCAAGAAAGGCCCAAGGTAAACTGGGTCAAAAACAATTGATTTGTTGTATGTGCAGATAAAGACCTATCCAATTGAGAACCAGCAGTGGTACTTGGATAGTGGGTGCTCAAAGCACATGACTGGCAACTAGGAGAACCTTGTGTCCTTCAAAGCCAAACATGGACCCAAAGTAATCTTTGGAGATTCAAATTTTGGACAAACAAAAGGCTATGGCCAAATCAAAATAGGGTCAATTACATTCAAGAAAGTGGCCTATGTGGAAGGACTAAAGCACAACTTAATCAGTATCAGCCAGCTATGTGATGCTGGTTATCAGGTTTGGTTTACCAACTCAGCATGTAATATTGCATTAAATAACAACATTGTTTTAATTGGTAATAGACAAGATAACATATATCTAGTTGATTTCAATTCATCTAAAGTAGATATTTGTTTATTTAACTCCCTTAGCAAACCTAATGAACTTTGGCATAAAAGACTAGGACATGTGAACCTTAGAACCATTGCTAAGTTATCCCAAGACAACCTTGTTAGAGGACTACCTTCTGGTCCCTACAAGAAGGAAGGACTTTGCAAGGCTTGTCAGTTAGGCAAGCAAACTAAAAACAGTTTCAAGTCACTTAATAAGAGTGACTCACCTAGAATTTTGTACTTATTGCACATGGACCTTTTTGGACCAATTAATGTACAAAGCCTAGGAGGGAAATCTTATGCTTTAGTAGTTGTAGATGACTTCTCAAGATTCACTTGGGTGTTCTTTCTGAGAAAGAAGTCTGATAACTTCAAGATTTTGACAGATTTTCTCAAAGGCATACAGATTGAGTTCAATACTCACATTGCCCTGATCAGAAGTGATCATGGGACAGAGTTTGATTCTCTTCTTATGCTAGAGTTCTGCCAAAATGAAGGTATCAGGCACACTTTCTCAGCTCCAAGAACTCCTCAACAAAATGGGGTAGTTGAAAGGAAAAACAGAACCCTTATTGAATCTGCCACAACATTGTTGACAGATGCTCACCTTCCTCTAACCTTTTGGGCAGAGGCTGTGAACACCTCCAACTATGTTTTGAATAGAAGCTTGATACATAAACTAAAGGGTAAGACTCCCTATGAGTTACTCAAAGGGAAGAAACCTAAAGTAAATTACTTCAAAATTTTTGGTTGCATTTGCTTCATTCACAATAATGACAAGAAATACCTAGCTAAATTTGAAGCCAAAGCTGATGAAGGAGTGTTTCTGGGATACTCCATGAATAGTAAGGCTTATAGGGTTTTTAACAAGTGCTCAAATAAAATTGAAGAATCCATGCATGTTACATTTGATGAAACTAACATGTCTTATAAGGAGAAGGAGACTTCTACCATAAGCAATTTGCAGGAACATTCAATTTCAGAAAATCTGAAGCAGCTTACCATCACAGAAAAAGGCTCATTACCTTCACCAATTCAGCAAGACACTGAACTCAGTGACAATGAAGAGGAATTTCAGGTTTTGGAAAGTTCAAAAGGTCAACAAATTGAAGAACCAGTTGTTGTTCCACAAGAGGAAACAACAACACAGGTTGGTGCATCATCAACACCCCTTGTTGATCTTGCAACAACAAGAGATCACCCAATTTCACAAGTAATTGGAGATATCTCAGTAGGTGTGCAAACAAGGAATCAAGTTAATCAAAATATTATGCACACTTGCTTTCTTTCTCAAATTGAGCCTCAAACCATACAAGGTGCAGAGCAAGATCCAAACTGGATCATTGCAATGCAGGAAGAGTTGAATCAATTTGAAAGGAATAAAGTTTGGGAATTAGTACCAAGACCAAGGAACCAGCAAATTGTTGGAACCAAATGGGTATTCAGAAACAAGTTGGATGATCAAGGAATAATTGTGAGAAACAAGGCAAGACTTGTTGCACAAGGATATTGCCAAGAAGAAGGAATTGATTATGACCAAACCTTTGCACCAGTTGCAAGGTTGGAGGCCATAAGAATCTTCCTTGCATATGCAGCTCACAAGAGATTCAAGGTATATCAGATGGATGTCAAGAGTGCATTTCTCAATGGAGACATCAAGGAAGAAGTTTATGTAAAGCAACCTCCAGGTTTTATCTCTCCAACCTTTCCTGATCATGTTTTTAAACTGCATAAAGCTTAATATGGTCTCAAGCAAGCTCCTAGAGCATGGTATGAGACCTTAGCTTGTTTTTTGTTGGAAAATGATTTTAAAAGGGGTAGAGTAGACCAAACTCTTTTTGTTAGAACCCATAGGTCCCATACCCTACTAGTACAAGTTTATGTAGACGATATCATATTTGAGTCTACAGATTCAAACTTATGCAAAAAGTTCTCACAACTTATGCACTCAAAGTTTGAAATGAGTAGCATGGGTGAGCTTGCTTTCTTTCTTGGATTGCAAATTAAACAACATGTGGATGGCATTTTCATTTCTCAAACCAAGTATGCAAGAGAACTGGTTAAGAAATTTGGAATGTCTGAAGCATCCTCTATGAAAACACCTATGCCTACAAATGCTGTTTTAGATGCTGATGAATCTGGAAAAACCAGTTGATCAGACAAGCTATAGAGCAATCATTGGCTCATTACTTTATCTAACAGCTACTAGACCAGATATAATGTTTGCTACATGCATTTGTGCTAGATTCCAAGTAAGCCCTAGAGAGTCCCACCTCACATTAGTTAAGCGGATTCTTAGGTATGTAAAAGGTTGTCCTAATCTAGGTCTCTGGTATCCACATGACTCAGGATTTGATCTAACTGGATTTTCAGATTTTGATTATGCTGGATGTAAAGTAGACAGGAAAAGCACCAGTGGAACTTGTCAATTCCTTGGTGATAGACTTGTCTCCTGGTTTTGTAAGAAACAAACCTCTGTGTCCACATCAACTGCTGAAGCTGAATACATGGCTGCAGGTAGTTGTTGCTCACAGATTTTGTGGATTCAAAACCAGCTCCTAGACTATGGGTACAACTTAGAGATGTCTAAAATCTTTTGTGATAATACCAGTGCAATATCTATTGCTCAAAATCCAGTTCTCCATAGTAGGACTAAGCACATAGAGATCAGACATCACTTCTTAAGGGATAATGTAGAAAAGAAGAAAATTGCACTAGAATACATTTCCACTGAACTACAGAGAGGAGATATTTTCACTAAGCCCTTGAATGAAAAGAAGCACTTCTTTTTCCTCAATTAGTTGGGAATGCTAGATGGAGACAGCATAAAATAAAACTCCAAGATTTTGAAACCCATAATTAACAGGAATAGGAAATATTTCATTTTAAAATTTCCTGTCTGAGTGGTTGTTCTGAGCTCTGAACTAAGCTCGACGTTGCGTCGAACTGAGATCGACGATCCGTCGAACTCCAAAGCGTCGAACGTCGAACTCGACTTCTAGCGTCGAAATAAGTTCACAGCTCCCTGGCTTCTTGAGTTTCTCTCTCCCCAGTCGACGTCTTCGTTAAACGTCGACCTAAGCTCGACGTATAGCTTCAGCCAAAGCGTCGAACGTCGACCTAAGCTGGACGCTGTTGAGTCGTTTCAGTTCTCCTAGAGCCTTAGAGCGTCGAACTGAGCTCGACGTTCTTTCCTTTTCTGCGTCGAACCCTAAGTATAAAATCATTTTTTCATCGTCGTTCGCAGTTGCGCTTTCACATCTTTCTGCTCAAGCTTTCTCCCTCCAAATACCTTACTCTTGATCTTGGAAGGTATTCTTTTTGCAGGAAAATGGCAATCACAGTAGGAGCTCTGGCGGCCATGAAGTTCGATTCTGGATTCGATATCGACTTCGACTCTTTTGATGGATCTCCACAATACTTTCTGGATATACTGGACCTCTTCAAGGAGCAGCAACTGGTTAACTTTATGTCAACCAGGATCCCTCTCCCAGAGTCAGAAATCAAAGAGTGGAGTCTTACAGCAGTTATCTCAGATAACAATACATTGACTGGGAAAGTTTCAAGAAATGAGGTAGCCATCTCACCTCAAATCACTTCAGAAGTTTTCAACTTTGTTGCTGGAGATGATGGCATAGAACTATCTGTGGAAGAGTATGCCTTGATGCTGGACAGGATGGGGCATGCTGCTGGTAACCCCTCTAAACTCCTCAAAGTTAACCTAGCTATTGAATATAGGTTATTAGCAGACATTACAGGCAAAGTGATTTGTGCAAAGAGGACTGCACATGATGCAATTACTAGGCATCAGTTTTGCCTTATGGCTGCACTTATGGATAAGAAACATCCCAACTGGGGATTGATTGTGTTTGAAATGATTAAGAAAAAATTGGATAAAAACTCTGTCCACTTTGGAAGAGTTCTTGGGTTGATTCTCAACCATTGCTGCCCCCAACTGCTTATGTCCTCCAAGAGGCACATCAATGCTTCCAAGAGGCTCACATGTGCCCTAATTGGCAAGTGGGACAGAAGAATTGTGAATCCCAGGGCAGCAGCAGCAATGAAGTCTTTTGCAGACACCAGGACTGTAGAGGTCACTCTCCCTCAGTCCACTGGTCCAGAAGCAGGGACTTTGCCATCTGACTACCTCACCCTCCCATCCACTTTCATCCCCTCAACCACAGTCATTCCATCCACTCAACCTCTACCTTCCTCCATCTCTACCATTGCCTCCTCCCTTCGACCTCACACTACTTTCCTTCCCATACGCTTGGATTCCACCCCTCATGAGGACCTCTTCTCCTTTGACATTCATGAAGACTCCTTCATGGATGCCTCTACCTCCTCTCCACATGAATTCCCCCATTCATCAACTTTTTCAGAACTGCTCTTTTCCTCCATCCATGAACCAGTTACACCTCCCTTGTCTGCACCACCCACAACATCTTCTACATTTTCATTTTCTGCTACTCCCTCTACCTCTACTCAAGTCCCACTTGAGCAAGTAGCTCTCCTGCCCTTGGCCAATCAGATCTTTGACCTTTTGGCCCCTAGGCTCTCCTCCCTCTTGGATGCCAAGCTGGCTCCTCTCCTCCTTTCCCTGAGAACTCTCTCTGCCTCTGTCTCCTCCCTCTCCTCTCATCTGGCATGCCCTTCTTCTGGGGGCCTAGAGTCAGCTGCCACTAATTCTAGGCAGGGGGAGATGTCTGCAGAAGAAGAGCTGCATCCTTCATCAGTTCAGCTTATACACACTTGTTCAGAGACAGTCTCAGCAGCAGAAGTTCAGATAGCATCTGAGGCTCCTCCTCAAAATTCAGAACAGCTTCAAGAAGACCTGTCAAGGGCTATTATCCCTTTTCAGAAGACCCTGATCCCTAATGTAGCAGTGGTAGTAGTGGCTCCTGCTAGTGATGAAGTTGAAATAATAGTAGCTGCTGAAACTTCAGGTGAAGTAATTGAGACACCTGATGCAGTTGAGACCCATGTCTCCCAAGGCCTTCAGGAACCAGCCTCTTCAGTCTTTATGGCTCCTGAGGCTATTCCCTCTCCTGCAGTGGTAGACTTCTCCTCCCCTCTGACAGCAGATCTTCCTCCAGTCACCTCCTCAGCAGCTCCAGCCTCCATCACTTTTCCTATCTCCAAAAGAAAGTACATAGATCCCTATGATGACTCTCAGAGTTCAGAAGATGAGTTTGCCACTGATTCTGATGACTCCTCTGCAACCATTGCAAGGAAGAGGAAAGCAAGATCAAAAGCTTTGAAAAGAGTTCCAATGGCTAGAGCCACAGACCATGACATTCCCTACTATATCAAATACAATTGTGAAATCACGGAGCCATGGATGCAGTACTCCCAAAATCAGAGAAAAGCAATGAAACAGAAAAGAAAATTCAATGAAGGACCAACCAAACCTGTCCATCAGCCTCCACCTCCACCTCCTCCAGATGCAGGTGCAGGTGCTAGTCTATCTTCCAATCCAGCCCCTTCAGCTCTACATGGAAAGACATATCAAGCAAGAAGATATCAAGGAGACAGTCAGCAAAGGGGAGGTCAGCAAAGAGGAAACTATAGAGGCAGGCAGTCCAGAGGAAGATCAGGTTCTCAACCTTATCAAAGGGGAAGAGCCATTGATCCAACCTCTGGTCCCTATCCTTATAGACCTAGAGCTGACCTCACCCCAACTACCTCTCAAGAACTCTCCTCTAACAGATTTGAACCAGCAGTACCTTTTGAAGATCCCACCAAAACTCCTGCCTACTGGAAAGCTAGAATGACAGAAATGGCTGCTTTAAATGAGATTAATAAAGCTAGAGAAAAAGGTCTGGACACCTCTCATATCAGTACAATGTCAGACCAAAGAAAAGAGGAATTGGAGAAATATAATTCTAAGAAATTCTTTGATTCAGACAGATATATGCAACTCCATCCTGTAGCTGTACCACCCAGTGCAAGAGATCAAAAGTCTTTAGGTGCAGCTGATGATTACAGATCTAAAAAGGAAGCTTCAAATCCAAACAGAGAAATCATCTTCAAGAAGAGTGATCAAGACAAAGCCCCAAAGGGAAAGTAAAGTAAGATGCTTTAATTCTTTCTATATGCTGGACTCAGGACATTTGAACATTTGCGCTGCTATATAATGTTATATATGCTGCTTTTTATTCTGTCATGTCTGGTTGTATTGTAGTGTATTGTATCTGTTTTATCTTTCTTTGAATCCCTAAATTCATGTAAATAGTAATCCTAATCCAAATAGGGGGAGATTGTTGGAACACCCTATTACCATTTGGACCAGGATGACTATACTTCTATAGGGATTTTGTGTTGTGACCTCCTTGTTATTATAAAGGTCACATAGGCTAGTTAGAGTAATCTTCAGCTCGACGTATAGTCGACTTCAGCTCAACGCAGAGTCGATCTCAGCTCGACGCAGAGTCGATCTCAGCTCGACGCAGAGTCGACCTCAGCTCGACGTGGAGTCGACCTCAGCTCGACGTTCCGTCGAACCCAGTTCTGCTTACAGAAAACACTCTCTGGCCGATGTGTGTCGTGCTCAGATCGACGTTTTACTGTGAGCTCGACGTTTTACTGTGAGCTCGACGTTTTCCAGACTTCCGTCAGTTTTGAATAGGAATTCAAATTCCTTCTGTCAGACAATTAATGCTGAATATTTATTGGCCGTTACAGCATATCTAGTGCATGGCTCAAGGAATTTTCTAAGGAATGTCTGTCTGACATTTCCTTTGAGGCATGGACATTTAAGGAAAGCAATTAATGCTGACTTCCAACGGCTATCAAAGAAAAGGAAGAAGAAGACTCAGTTATATTATTATTCATTCTTTCATTTTTTCAGAATACAGAGAATATACAGAATACAGAGAATAACAATACAGGACTTCAGGTGCTCTCTCTGTGATATTGTTTTGAAAGCTCACTCACAGGAATTCTGATTGCTTCAGACACAACCATCCAACCTTCTTGGATCATCTCTTGCTGGAGCAAATCAGATCTTTGAAGACCTGTCACCCTTGTGCAGAGCTCTCCTTCCTGAACTTCTTCTTGATCTCAGGGGGAGCTTTGATAACAACTACAGATCCACTTTTGCTTCTCTCTGCTTGTTGATAGAGAAGACAACCTCATCCCTTTTTCTTTTTTCTTTCTGTACAGGGTTTTAACTCCCTTCAAAAGTTACTTTTGGTTTTGCTGAAACCTGGTCAAAATCAGCTCCTTTGGTTTGTGAGAACCTGATCAAAAACTCTCTGGTGATCAAGACACCTGATCAACTCATCTTGAAGTGGATTCCTATCAAGGGTGATAGAAGAGTGGATGTACCCAGATTTGGGGAACCACTATAGCTCCTTGTGTCGTCTGGATTGCTTGTTTCTTTGTGTTTTGCTTTGTGCTGTGAATTTCTTTTTACTCTGATTATTTGCTATAGCACCTTACACTAAGTAAAGTCAAACTTTCTCTGCACACAAGTTTTTATTTGCAAAATTATTTTAAATAACTCTATTCACCCCCCTCTAGAGTTAGGATTGATCTTATCCTGCACTTTCAGAGTCAACCGCATCCCACTATGCTCCGACTCAACCGAGAGTCTATAATCTGGGCCAACAGTAGGCCATCAAGCAAGCGGACGTGGTGACATTTACGGTTTAATTTATAGTAAGTTAGCTTTATATACTGTTACCTAGTGCTTATTAGCCTATTACTGTTTGTATAGGCTTTGTTTTGATTTGCGATATTTCGGCAAGGGCACTATTCGATACGGGAGATTCGCACTCCTTTTTGTCTAAAGGTTTCATATCGCGCATCGGAGTCCCTTCTTCGATGGAGAAGGACAAATTGGTCGTGTTACTGCCGAATGGGTGTTCTATGCGTGCGGACAGAGTTTGTGCTGTAAGAATTCTTATTGGGAGTCAGGAGTTTGACTTACTAGCGTTGTTGCTTCCGCTAGTAGAGTTCGACGTTATCTTCAGTATGGACTGGCTTTCGGAGCAGAAGGATTTTATTGATTTCAACCTGAAAGTGAGGGGATAAGTTGTAAACTACTCTAGAGGGGGGGTGAATAGAGTATTCAAATTTTTTGAACAACTAGTCAGCTCCCTTGGAGTTTATTTGCGGAATAAATAATCTGATACTTGAACCCTAAGAGCCTAACACAGTGAAGTGCACAAGTGAGAGAGCTAACTGAAATTTCAGTTTAACTATAAGCCTATCACAGCAACTAGCAATCCTAGGTATTTCTATCACAGCCACAGAATAAGTAATTAAACAAAATAGCCAGAGGGACACATGATATATAGTGGTTCTCTCTTAATAGGTACTCCACTCTTCTACCACCCTGGTAGGAATCCACTGCAGGTTTTTGCTAAGGTGCCCTGCCACCAATGATCTGATTCAGGTAGATCAAATAAGACCCTTTGAGCTTTTGATAAGGATGCTCAACCACAGGTTGTTGATAAGGTGCCCTGTCACCAATGTTCACTTTTGAAGAGGTGTGAAAACTCTTTTACAAAGGGGTTGAGAGGGTTAGATTGTCTTCTCTGTTGTTAATAACAGATTAGAGAAGACTTGTGGATTCTCTAAAGAATCAAAGTCTCCCCCTGGCTCAGTGGAAGTCCAGGGAAAGCCTTTGTTTCAGGATGAAGGAGTTTCAGATATACTGAAACTAAATCCTCTGAGATCTGTAGACTGATTTTTATCAGGTCTTCAGATTTTGGAACACTTGAAGCAGAGCTGGAGCTGGTCTTTCTGAAGTCTTGAAAACTCTAAGCAGATGCTCAGGAGACTTGAGAAAGAAGATGATCGCTCTGGGCTTTTGCTTCAGGAAAAACTTCTCTTCTCTTTTGAGAGATGGTGAAGAGCTGCTCTGATGAAGCTTGAGCGAATGAAGCCTTGAGAAGAAAATCTCTCTATCTCTATAACTTGAGAGAGAAATCTCTTTTAAATATGTCTTCTCTTTTTCCCTTGAAACGGCTCTATTGATTTGAATATCTCGAGCCCTGCAACAGGTTATCTCAATATAGAATATAGCAATAGGAATAGAATGAGCTATTAACTCTCTGTCAGTCCCAATAAGGAAATAAATGAATGAGAAAATATCTCAGCATAAAGACTTAACATACTTGGAAATAGCATACAGCGCCAACGGCTAGAATACAGCCTGGAAAGATAAAGTCAACATATTTTGTATAATAGGACAAAATACTTTATCAAATACGAAATCCCGTAATTTATGCTTAACATATTTGGTAATTAATTCATTTGAATTTAAGCCATAAATTAGCAAAAACAACTTCAGAAAATCTCTCTAACCACAAGCTAAAACACTTGGAAATAAACCAAGGAATAGAATGAATACAAACTGTTAAAGGCAGACAATAATCGTCGAACAGGGGTTCGATGATCGTCGACCTAGCCAACAGATCGTCGACTAAGGCAGAAATCGTCTGGGACAGAAATCGTCGAACAGCTCATGCTATCGTCGACCAACAAAGAATCTGTCGAAACAAAAATCGTGAAGCAAGACTGCAATCGTTGAACTGCTGATGGCAGATCGTCGACCAATCCTTCAGAGCATAATAAACTTGCTCTGAGATCGTCGACCATTGGTCGACGATAATTGTCTTGACTTCAACTACTCTATAGCCCTGCTATCATCGACCAATGGTCGACGATCGCGAGGCCTCGTTCGACGATGGTCGAACGGAAAAGGCCTTAACCATATATTCATTCTACAACTTCTAATCTAAGCTCTAGGTCAGTTATAAACTGCCCTAGGGAGACTAAACAAAGTCTAAACATGATCATATATAGTTATATGGATCAAGAGGGGCTGGAAAGGGATTACATAAGCCAAATCACATCTAGGGTACCTACAATCTCCCCCTATTTGGGTCATGTAATCCAATCCAATCTACAAACAAATACAAACAAGAACAAATGCAAAGTTTAACCATAATATCAAAACACAGGCAATCCACAGAAAACATATAAATCATAAATCAGCAGAATTATAGAGTATCAAGCAGATTTATCAGATGGTTTAGCATTAGAGGAGTTCTTTGGGATTACAGCAGGTTTGAAAATGATTTCTCTATTTAGATTAGCTGCTTGAGTCAATAGGAATCTGTACAGCCTTCTTAGGATCAGATTTAGCATATAAAGATCTTGGAGGTGCAAGTTCAATAAATTTCTTGTTGGACTTCTCTGAATAGACAACTCTTTTTCCTTTTGTATCAACTGTCTTAGGACTAGTAGGTTTCCTTGATGTAGAAGATGAACCTCTCCTGGGAGGAGAAGGTTTCCTTTCTGGAGCTTTCCTTTTGAGAGAAGGAGGAGGAGAGAATGTTGGTTGCTGAAAGGTCATCTCCTTTATCTGTTCCATGGGAACACTTTCATTTCTTTGCCTTCCTTGTCCTGATTTATCTTGGCCTCCTTGGCTTTGATTACTTCTTCTCTGGTAGGTCTGAGAAGGGTTGGAACTGGCTGATTGAGCAGATGGAGCAGAAGAAAGATTTCCAGAGGCTCCAGCACCAGGAGGTGGAGGAGGACCTCTGGGAGGGAATTTCTGAACTGGAGTGTCATATCTCTTGGTTATTTTCTTCTCTCTTGACTGTTTCCTTGAGAATCTCATCCATGGTTCATACTCTTTGCTCTTAGGATCAATTCCTTTCCGAATGAAATGAGGAATATCCTTGTTTGGATTTGCAGGAGGAGGAGCAGATGCTTTCCTTTTCTTAGATGCAACCTTTTTCTTCTTCTTGGTGTTATCAGAATCTTCAGAATCATCATCATCATCATCAGAAGAGTGAGATGAGTTTTTGCCAGCATAGTCATCAAAATCTTGCTCTGAGGGATCCTTGGCAGCTACAGCAGGTTCAGCTTTTTCTTTCTCAGGCTTCTCTCTATCTTCCTTTTCTCTTGCCTCCTCAATGGCATCTTGCTCAAGGAGGGCATCAAGATCAACATTAGGAGTACTCTTCCAAAGTTCTGATTCAGGATACAAATCAGGAACTGTCCTGGGGACCAGTTCTGCAGTTGGGGCTTCAGCTTCCTTTTCTTTAACAGATCCTGGAGCTTGCTCTGGAATTAGTTCAGCAACTGTAGGAATGGATAGAGGGTAGGTAAGAATAGGTGGAGAAAAGATGACAATATCTGCAGGGGCAGATGCTTTCTCTAGAGAGATGGCTAGGGAATCCATATAAGAATTAGCCAACTCTTCAATGTACTCAGAGGCAATATTCTCAGCCATAAAGGCTATATATTGTTCAAGGTTTAGAGTACCTGAGCTTGAATCCTTTTCAGTCATCTTGGAAGCATTTTCTGCACTATCTTGCACAGCCTCAACTTCTTCAGCAGCAGCAGCATTGTTGGTTGTGCCTGCATACAAAGAAAGATAAGTTAACAACCAAGTGGGAATAAAATATTCCCCCCAAGGTGAACAACAACAGGTAATTGATAGAATTACCTGAAGATCTACACAGGATACCACTTTGCATCTAGGAAGGAGGTTATAATTCCTTCTAGATGTTCAGTGACATCAGGGATAGACACCTCTGCAAGGCACAAGAGGAATGCCATACAGGAAAGGAAGAGAGAGTCCTTGACCAAGGGGTCATCAAGGTACTCAGGTCTATAAGGGACCATTTTCTCTTGAAGAGGAGGAACATAAGGAGTAGATGTGAGTGTGAACTCACAGTCTGAGTTAAGAAAGGATTCCAAATCTTCATCAGAATCAATGGAATTTGCAGCATCAACTTGCAACACTGATGCAAGATCATCAGCAGCTGTGATGGGTAGGAAGGAATAAAAAAATTAACTCAAAGTTGGAGTTTGAATTAATTAGAATCTTAAATAAAACTATACCATCTGGTTGAGCAGCATCATTCTCAAATTTTTGAACCACTACTTCTGAATCAGTAGTGTTCACTGGAACTTTTTCACAAATGTCCATGGGGACTTCCTCATTGTCTTTCTCAGGGACTTCTTCCTCAGAAGCTAGATTCACTAGGGAGTGAATGTCTTTGTTAAATAAAAATATCAATTTAAAGTTCTGAGTATGGTCTTTAGAGAAAAGGTTTTACCTTCTGGTTGCTCTGAATCTTTGTTGACTTCTGGGACCACTACTGCAAGATCAGTAGTGTCCACTGGAATATCATCTAGAATTAGATCAGCCTGTTGATCTTCAACAGCTGCACTATCTTCCAACTCTTTCTCTGGAATTTCTTCCTCTTGTAGCTCTTGAGCTTCTTCTGCAATGGCTGGAAGGGAAGGAAGGGAAGAGTTATCCTGAAGGGTCAAGGCATCACCTGAGACCACTTCAAAAGACATCTCCCCCTGCATGACTTCAGTTGGGGCTGGAGTCATGCACCTCACTGAAGAGGGCTCAGTAGAAGATGGAATGGATTTAATGGCTTCTGTAAGTGCATTTATGGATGCAATGATAGGGGCATTGGCTGCCTCAATCATGGTTTGGATGGATGGGGTGATGAGCTCCACAATGTGTGCAAGCAATTCAGGGGTGATCTGAAATGCTGAGGGTGTAGATGTGGATGGATGACTGTGGGATGCAAGGTGAGGTGGTGATGGAATGATATCAGTATGATCTGCCACATGATCAATTTGATCATGTGGAGATGGGGGATCATCAACATGAGTTTGGGATTCATGTTGAGATAGGTTGGTGAGGATGGTCTCAGTCACCATGTCAACACTGGCTGAAGCTGCCAGATGTTGTGGTGTTGGTGACTTGGATGGAGATGCATGTGGAATGGTAGATGAACCAAAGGGAGGGACTACAAATGGTGTGGAAATGAATGCAGGTGATGGGGATGCAGTGATAATGAGTGAAGATGGAGAGATTGCTGAGCCTTCCCCAGCAAGATGGAGAGTGCCTGAATCAGCCCTAGTGTTTGATGAAGGGTTAGGATCAACCCTGACTGTCTTCTTGATAACCCTTTGGGATTTCTTGAAGAGGGAGGGGTCCAACCTCTTGCTTGCATTGACTGCAGAGGATGTAGATACAAGCAGCAGGGGTGCTTTCTCAGATAGAAAGACACCCAATACTCTGGCAAGAGTTACTTCCTTCTTGCTATTCTTTCTCCTTATCAATTCATACAAAACTTTTCCCCAATTTATCTGAGTCTTGTTCACCAATGCCGACATCAAGGCAAACTGTTGCCTGTTGATGTTATCATGAGCAGAGTGTTTACCCAAAACAACCTTGCCCACCAGGTCTGCCAGAAACTTAAACTCTGGAGACAGGTTGATCTTCAGCAGCTTTGCTGGAATACCATCAGCATGGCCCATCACTGTTAGCATGCGGCCATACTCCTCTGTATCTTATTCATATTCTTCAGTTCCAGTTGGTAAATCAAACAGCTCTGTCAAGATATCAGGAGTCAGAATGACCTCCTCTCCATTAATCTTTCCCGTCATTGCTTCGTCGCTGGAAGACGAAGTATACACCCATTCTTTAATCTCTGGTATATTGATCTTGGGCGTGGATGACATAAATTTCTTCAGTCCTTGATCTTCACACATCCGCAACATGTCTCTGATTGGTTGATCGCACAGGCAGAAGGAATCGAAGTCGACACAGAATCCCGTGTCGAACTTCATCCCGGAAAGAACTGCTGGAAGAATCGCCATTTGATTTGAGAGAATGACGAATCGAGATGCAAGGCAAGGGGAGAAGAGAATCGCGCGGGATTAGAGTTCGAGAGCGAATTCTAAGCCAGAAGACAGAATATGAAAAGACGAAACAGAAGGACGACGATCTCCAGACCTAAATCGACTATCAGATAAAAAATCTGCGATCGTCGAACACCGATTAAAATCGGTCGTCGAACAATGACTGACGATAGTCAATATTTAACTAATCATCAAACATCGACCGACTACAAGCATACACCACGATCGTCGATCAATATATGTTGGTCGACGATTCACCACACAGCAAAACAAATCTGTCGTCGACCAATTTGTCCACGATAGATACCTAAGGAGAGATCGTTGACCAGTTGGTCGACGATTTCTGCCTTACTACAGAACGAACTGTCATCGACCATTGGTCGACGATAGTCCTGACCTGGTCGAAGATCGTCGAGCAGTTGTTCGACGATTTTAGACAGAAAAACGGATCTATCCTAATTTTCACTACTCTGAACCATTAATCATACCAAGCTGGTTCAGGAAGAACAAATGCTTTTGTTCATCAAGGGGCTTAGTGAAAATATCTCCTCTCTGCAGATCTGTGGATATAAATTCCATAATTATCTTGTTCTTTTCCACATTATCTCTCAGAAAATGATGTCTAATCTCAATGTGCTTGGTCCTGGAATGGTGCACAGGATTTTGAGCAATTGATATTGCACTGGTACTGTCACACAGAATTTTTTGTTTGAGTGTGTGTACCCATAATCCACTAGCTGATTTTGAATCCACAGGATCTGTGAACAACAACTAGCTGCTGCTATATATTCAGCCTCAGTAGTTGAGGTAGACACAGATGCCTGTTTCTTACAAAACCAAGAGACAAGTCTCTCTCCCAGGAACTGACAAGTCCCTGAGGTGCTTTTCCTGTCAACTCTACAACCAGCATAATCAGCATCTGAATATCCAATTAATTCAAATTCTGACTCAGCTGGGTACCACAGTCCTAAGTTAGGGCATCCCTTAAGGTATCTCAAGATCCTCTTGAGAAGAGTTAAGTGAGATTCCTTTGGGTTGACTTGAAACCTAGCACATAGGCATGTAGCAAACATTATGTCAGGCCTACTTGCAGTCAAATACAGCAGGGAACCAACAATGGCTCTATAATTCTTTTGATCAACAGACTTGCCATTGACATCAGAATCAATAACTGCATTTGAGGCCATAGGTGTGCTCATTGATGAAGCATCAGTCATTCCAAATCTTTTAACCAGCTCTCTGGCATATTTTGATTGAGAAATGAAGATACCATCAACACTCTGTTTCACTTGGAGACCAAGGAAATAGGATAACTCACCCATGCTTGCTCATCTCAAACTTGGAGTGCATTAGTTCAGAGAACCTCTTGCATAGTTTGGGATCAGTGGAGCCAAATATAATGTCATCTACATAGATTTGAACTAACAGTTGTGAGTCCTTATGATGTCTAATAAACAGGGTTCTATCTACTACACCTCTCACAAACTTGTGTTCTAGAAGGAAATTTGCTAAGGTCTCATACCAAGCTATAGGAGCTTGCTTAAGTCCATATAGAGCCTTTTGGAGTTTGAACACATGAGTGGGTAAGGTTGATGAAACAAACCCTGGTGGTTGTTCAACAAACACTTCTTCCTTTAAATCTCCATTGAAGGAAGGCACTCTTCACATCCATTTGGAAGACCTTAAATCTCTTATAGGCAGCATAGGCTAGGAAAATCCTAATGGCTTCTAATCTAGCTACAGGAGCAAAAGTCTGATCATAATCTATGCCTTCCTCCTGTCTATAGCCTTGAGCTACTAGTCTAGCCTTATTCCTAACTACTATGCCTTGGGCATCAAGCTTGTTTCTAAACACCCACTTGGTGCCTATGATCAGTTGGCCTCTTGGTCTTGGAACCAAGGTCCAAACTTTACATCTTTCAAACTGGTTAAGCTCCTCTTGCATGGCTATAATCCAGTGTGGATCAAGCTCAGCATCTTTAATGGTTAGGGGCTCAACCTGAGAAAGGAAACAAGCAAACATCACGTCTTTGTTGAGTTGATGTCTTGTCTGGACTCCTACTGAAATGTCTCCAATCACTTGAGATACAGGGTGATCTCTAAGTGTGACAAGATCAGTAGGTTCAACAATGATCTGATCTTCAACAGTTTCAAGATTTAATTCCTCATGTGGAATTTGATCAACTGTTGGAGCAGGTGCTTTAACTTCAAGAAGTTCTACATCAGATTCAGAATCTGAGGAAGCAACCTGAGGAGTTTGTTGGGGATGATTCTCCTGTGTGAGTCTCAAACCTTCCAAATCCTTACTTAATTCTAGGACTTGCACTGTACTGTTAGAAGAAGAATCCTTCTCCTTATAATACATGACTGTCTCATCAAAAGAGACATGTGCAGACTCTTCTATCTTAAGAGAAGATTTATTAAGGACCCTATAGGCTTTGCTTACTTGAGAGTATCCTAGAAAAACTCCCATTGAAGCTTTTGCCTCAAATTTTCTAAGGTATTCTTTGTTATTGTTATGAACAAAAGCTACACAACCAAATACTCTAAAATAGTCTATTTTAGGTTTCACTTGCTTAAGTAACTCATAGGGAGTCTTACCCTTAAGTTTATGTATCAGACTTCTGTTCAATACATAGTTAGCTGTGCTAACTGCTTCAGCCCAAAAGGACAGAGGCATGTTAGCATCTGCCAATAATGTACTTACAGCTTCAATTAGGGTTCTGTTTTTCCTTTCAACTACCCCATTTTGTTGAGGAGTTCTAGGAGCAGAGAAGCTATATTTGATACCTTCCTTCTCACAGAATTCTTGCATAAGAAGAGACTCAAACTCAGTACCATGATCACTTCTGATCAAGGCAATCTGAGTAGAATACTCACTCTGTATACACTTTAGAAAATCTGTAAGAACCTTGAAGTTATCATCCTTAGTTCTCAAGAAGAATACCCAAGTGAACCTAGAGAAGTCATCTACAACTACTAGAGTGTAAGACTTTCCTCCAAGACTCTGTACAGCAATAGGAACAAATAAGTCCAAATGTAGCAAGTACAGGATCCTGGGAGAATCACTTTTATTAACTGATTTAAAGCTATTCCTTGTTTGCTTACCTAATTGACATGCTTTGCAAAGGCCTTCCTTCTTGTAGGGGCAAGAAGGTAAGCCTCTTACAAGATTGTGTTTAGCCAACCTAGAAATATTTTTCAAATTAACATGACTAAGTCTCTTATGCCAAAGGGTATTATTACTGGTTACTTCATTAAATAAGCATATTTCAGATTTGGATGAATTGAAATCTACAACATAAACATTACCAATTCTAATGCCTACTAAAACAACAATATTATTTAAAGCAATATTACAAGCAGTGTCAGTAAACCATACCTTGTACCCAGCATCACACATTTGGCTTACAGAGATTAGGTTGTGCTTTAGTCCAGAAACATAAGCTACCTTCTTGAAGGTTACAGCTCCTATGGTGAAGCTGCCATACCCTTCAGTCTGTCCACAGCTGGAATCTCCAAATACAACTTTTGGTCCCAGCTTGGCTTTGAAACCTGACAGGTTCTTCTTCTTTCCTGTCATATGCTTTGAGCATCCACTATCCAGATACCATTTGTCATGTATGACTGGATAGGTCTTCACCTGCAAAGATATCAATTATACATTGTGGACCCAGGTTACCTTGGGTCCAGTATTCTTCACAAAAGAAAAGCTAGATATAAAAGATCTTGCAGGCTTAGATTGATATCCTAAAGGATATGATCTCGTAGGTGGGATAATCCATTCAGTTGAAGGATTAAACAACCTAGGGTAGTGATTAGGATTTGCAGTTCTGGAAGTTTGAATTTTATTTTCCAGCTTAAGTCCAGATCGTCGATCAATGGTCGACGATCGCAAGCCATATCGTCGATCATTTATGGTAGAATGATGTTCTGGATTCCACGATCGTCGATCACTGGTCGACGACTCAAGATGAGATCGTCGACCTCCTGCACCAAAGCTATCATACTCAGTGTAGGTGTTCAGCGATCATCGATTGATGTTTGACGATTGGTTTGACGATCGTCGATTAATGTTCGACGATTTCTGTAAAGCTAGAAATTTTTTCTTTCTGTTCTCTTTCTTGATCTTATTACGAATTTTCTTATACTTTTCAATTTCCTCAGTATTCTTTATTCCTGATTCAGAAATAAATTTTACTGGAGTGCTAAATCTCTCCTTTGTGAGGAGGATGGGTTCACTAGGTGTAGCACCTAGGCCTAGTTTATCATTACCAACCCTAGTGTTGGCTATACTGGTTATTTCAGGTAGTTTAAGGCTTCTGCCATTTAATTTTTCTTCTAACCTCTTAGATTTAGCTAGTTCTAATTTTAGGAATGTTACTTCTCCTTTTGAGCTTTCTAATTCATTTTCTAATCTAATTATTTCAGTACTTTCCATGTCTAGTTCCATTATCTTTAATCTAAGTGACTTAATTTCTTTTTCAGATAATAGTAAATCTAAACATAGAGTTTTAAATTTTAATTTGAACTTAGGAGATGAGAAATCAAATGAGTTGATTACCTGGTCTTCCATAGGAAGATCTTCTTCATTGTCTCCTTCTTCTTCAGAATTCTCTGCAGCTGACAGAGAGCTGCAGGCATTAATAGCCATGAGGCAGACCTCTTTGGCTTTCTTCTCTTCTTCTTCTTCTGAATCACTGGAGCTAGAGGAGCAGGTATCCTCTTCTGTTTCACTCCAGGTAGCAGCCACAAATCCCTTGTCCTTCTTCTTGTATTTGTGTGAGGAGGACTTGGAGTGGCGCTTCCTGTACTCTTTCTCATTTTTCTTCTCCTTGTGTTTCTTCTCTGGACAATCTGGAGTAATGTGTCCAGGCTTGCTGCAAACATAACAAATGATTTCTTTAGAAGGAGTCTTATCATACCTTGGTTTATCCTCATACTTGGAGAACTTCTTTCTGAAGTCTCTTCTTCCCATGTTGAGGAACCTCTTGGCAATGAGTGCCAGCAACTCCTCATTTGATTGACTTCCTTCAGAAGTCTCAGCAGCCTTAAGAGCTAGAGAGTGCTCTTTCTTTGTAAGTGTAAGAATCTTTACTTCAGTTGCAGCAGCTCTGCTCTTCAAAGTTTGCTCATATGACTTGAGCTTTCCCAACAGAGCTTCTGTGGAGAGTTCCACAGTGTTTCTGCCATCCTTGATGGGCCATATCCTTGAGTCCCAAGAGATGGGAAGGCACATCAGGATCTTGTCATTGACTTCTGTCAAAGTTATCTCCTTGTCCAAAGACCTCAGTTCGCTTATTATTGAACTGAGTCGTGTGTACATTGTGTCAATGTCTTCAGCATCATCCTTCTTGAAATTTTCATACTGAGAAGTGAGGTTGGATCTCCTGTCCTTCCTCTCATCAGCTGAGCCAGCAACTATGTGGTTGAGGGAATCCCACATAGCTTTGGCTGAGGTACATTCAGCAAGCTTCTGGAATATTTCATCAGACATTGTCTGAGCTAGGATGTTCATTGCTTTTGCATCAGCTGCTTTTGCCTTCCTGTAACTGTCATTGTAGTTAGGAGGTGGCACAGCACTGAGATCAGCAGAAGTGGAAGTAGCAGCAGCAGGCCTAGCAGGTGGTCCTGTCAAAATAGAAGAAAAGATATCTTCATCAATAGAATTCATGTATAGTCTTATCCCGGCCTTCCATATGCCAAACTTGGACAAGTTGCATACAGGAGGTCTGGTGCTTGAATAATCCTTAGACTGGGCCATGTGTGAAAGTGTTTGTGAATGGTATCAGGAAACAACTTATCACTGGATCTTTTAACCCAGGTGTTAGCTTGTATGATCAGCTAACCTCCCTCTGATACCAATTGAAAGTGAGGGGATAAGTTGTAAACTACTCTAGAGGGGGGGTGAATAGAGTATTCAAATTTTATGAACAACTAGTCAGCTCCCTTGGAGTTTATTTGCGGAATAAATAATCTGATACTTGAACCCTAAGAGCCTAACACAGTGAAGTGCACAAGTGAGAGAGCTAACTGAAATTTCAGTTTAACTATAAGCCTATCACAGCAACTAGCAATCCTAGGTATTTCTATCACAGCCACAGAATAAGCAATTAAACAAAATAGCCAGAGGGACACAGGATATATAGTGGTTCCCTCTTAATAGGTACTCCACTCTTCTACCACCCTGGTAGGAATCCACTGCAGGTTTTTGCTAAGGTGCCCTGCCACCAATGATCTGATTCAGGTAGATCAAACAAGACCCTTTGAGCTTTTGATAAGGATGCTCAACCACAGGTTGTTGATAAGGTGCCCTGTCACCAATGTTAACTTTTGAAGAGGTGTGAAAACTCTTTTACAAAGGGGTTGAGAGGGTTAGATTGTCTTCTCTGTTGTTAATAACAGATTAGAGAAGACTTGTGGATTCTCTAAAGAATCAAAGTCTCCCCCTGGCTCAGTGGAAGTCCAGGGAAAGCCTTTGCTTCAGGATGAAGGAGTTTCAGATATACTGAAACTAAATCCTCAGAGATCTGTAGACTGATTTTTATCAGTCCTTCAGATTTTGGAACACTTGAAGCAGAGCTGGAGCTGGTCTTTCTGAAGTCTTGAAAACTCTAAGCAGATGCTCAGGAGACTTGAGAAAGAAGATGATTGCTCTGGGCTTTTGCTTCAGGAAAAACTTCTCTTCTCTTTTTGAGAGATGGTGAAGAGCTGCTCTGATGAAGCTTGAGCGAATGAAGCCTTGAGAAGAAAATCTCTCTATCTCTATAACTTGAGAGAGAAATCTCTTTTAAATATGTCTTCTCTTTTTCCCTTGAAACGGCTCTATTGATTTGAATATCTCGAGCCCTACAACAGGTTATCTCAATATAGAATATAGCAATAGGAATAGAATGAGCTATTAACTCTCTGTCAGTCCCAATAAGGAAATAAATGAATGAGAAAATATCTCAGCATAAAGACTTAACATACTTGGAAATAGCATACAGCGCCAACGGCTAGAATACAGCCTGGAAAGATAAAGTCAACATATTTTGTATAATAGGACAAAATACTTTATTAAATACGAAATCCCGTAATTTATGCTTAACATATTTGGTAATTAATTCATTTGAATTTAAGCCATAAATTAGCAAAAACAACTTCAGAAAATCTCTCTAACCACAAGCTAAAACACTTGGAAATAAACCAAGGAATAGAATGAATACAAACTGTTAAAGGCAGACAATAATCGTCGAACAGGGGTTCGATGATCGTCGACCTAGCCAACAGATCGTCGACTAAGGCAGAAATCGTCTGGGACAGAAATCGTCGAACAGCTCATGCTATCGTCGACCAACAAAGAATCTGTCGAAACAGAAATCGTGAAGCAAGACTGCGATCGTTGAACTGCTGATGGCAGATCGTCGACCAATCCTTCAGAGCATAATAAACTTGCTCTGAGATCGTCGACCATTGGTCGACGATAATTGTCTTGACTTCAACTACTCTATAGCCCTGCTATCATCGACCAATGGTCGACGATCGCGAGGCCTCGTTGGACGATGGTCGAACGGAAAAGACCTTAACCATATATTCATTCTACAACTTCTAATCTAAGCTCTAGGTCTGTTATAAACTGCCCTAGGGAGACTAAACAAAGTCTAAACATGATCATATATAGTTATATGGATCAAGAGGGGCTGGAAAGGGATTACATAAGCCAAATCACATCTAGGGTACCAACACAACCGTAAAGAGGTCAAGCTGGGTGTTGGGCAGGAGACAACGTTTGCGGGATTGAAGGGGTCGAGCAAGACGTTGATGGCTGCTCTTCATGTGGTGAAGGCGGTTCGTGATGCTGTAGAGCTGTTCTTCACATTAGTGGAGGCTGTAAAGCCTAAGTCCAATTTGGATGGTATCCAAGTGGTACGCGAGTACCACTACGTGTTCCCGGACTATCTTCTTAGAGCCCCACCGCAGTGAGAGATTGATTTCACCATCGATCTAGTGCCAGGTGCCAAACCTATGTCACGCTCTCCTTATAGGTTGGCGCCTAAGGAGATGGCGGAGCTAAAGGTTCAACTGGAGGAGTTGATGGAGCAAGGTTATGTGCGCCCAAGTTCGTTGCCTTGGAGCAAACTGGTCCTCTTTGTTAAGAAAAAGGACGGAAGTTTGTAGTTGTGTATCGATTACAGAGAACTGAACAAGTCTACAGAAAAGAACAAATACCCGATCCCACAGATTGATGATGTTTTCGATCAATTAGTCGGGTCGTCGGAATATTCAAAATTGGATCTGAATTCCGGTTACTATCAGTAGAGGATAAGGGAGAGTGATATCCCAAAGACAGCGTTCAACACAAGGTATGGGCATTTCGAGTTTACGGTCATGTCGTTCGGGCTGACTAATGTTCCATTCGTATTCATGGATCTGATGAACAGAACGTTAAGGGAGTACCTAGACCGTTTTGTGATCATCTTTATTAACGACATATCGGTGTACTTGCAGTGCGAAGAAGATCACTTCAAGCATCTGCATCTAGTTTTGGAGACACTGAGGAGGAACAAAATTTACGCAAAGTTCTCTAAGTGCGAGTTTTGGTTATCCTCAGTAGCGTTCCTTGGTCACATAGTCAGTGGAGAAGGGATTGCGGTAAATCCGACGAAGATTGTTGTGATACGAGAGTGGCCTGTGTTGTCTTCGGTAGCGGAAGTCTGGAGTTTTCTGGGGGTTGTCGGCTATTACAGGCTCTTTGTAGAGAACTTCTCGCAGATAGCGTTACCTCTCACGACGTTGACAAGGAAAGATCAGAAGTTGGTATCGACGCAGAAGTGCGCGCGAGCGTTTGAAGAGTTGAAGAGTCGGTTGACCACGGCGCCAGTGCTAAGTTCGCCGAGTGGGACCAAAGGTTTTGATATATACAGCGATGCCTCAGGCAGTGGTTTGGGTTGCGTGCTGCTGCAGCATGGTAGTGTTATTGCTTATGGCTCGCGTCAGCTGAAAGTGCACGAAAGGAATTATCCGGTCCACGACTTGGAGTTGGAGGCCGTGATTTTTGCGCTAAAGCTGTGGATGCATTATTTATACGGTATAAAGGTTGATATTTATACCGACCACAAGAGCCTGAAATACCTGTTGGATCAAAAAGATTTGAACATGATGCAGCGGAGATGGATGGAGTTCCTAGGGGACTATACATTCAAAATTTATTATGAACCCGGGAAAGGCAATGCAGTTGCGAAAGCGTGGAGTCGCAGGGCTCCCGCCCAAGCAAACATGTTGTCGGTTCATGATGAGAGGTTTATTCGGGAGTTGGAGGCGTTATACATCTATTGTGTTGACAAGCAGACTAGAGCCGAAGCACTATTGAACTGGAAGAAAGTTCAGTATGACATAGCTGATCGCATTCGAAAGGATATGGAATTGGATAGCAGTATGAAGGAGCTCATGGATGGAACATTGGATGAGTCAAATTCCAAGTTTTCAGTTGAAGATGGGCTACTAAGGAAGGACAATCGTTTGTGCATCCCAAACATGGGAAATCTACGAGAGGAGTTAATATACGAGGCTCATCATACCAAGTACTCAATCCACCTAGGGAGCACGAAAATGTACCATGACCTAAAGAAGTTATTCTGGTGGCCAGGGCTCAAGAAGGATGTGGCACTGTTTGTGGATAAATGTCAGACTTGCGCCTTAGTAAATGCAATGTGCCAAAAGCTAGGGGGTTTCTTGAAATCTTTGCCTATTCTGGAGTGGAAGTTCGATGACATTTCGATGGAATTTGTGCATGGCTTGCCAAGGTCGCAGAAGGGAAACAACGCCATCTGGGTGATCGTAGATCGGTTAACAAAAGTGTCGCACTTCGTTCCACATAGGAAGGATGATTCTGTGGATAAATTGGCGAAGTTATATGTGGATAATATAGTCAGACTACACGGTGTGCCCCACATCATCGTTAGTGATCGAGATGGTCGTTTTACGTCCAATGATTGGAGGTTGGTGCAATAGATGCTCGGAACTAAGTTGAAGTTCAGCACAGCCTTCCATCCGCAGACGGATGGGCAGACCGAGAGGGTCAACAGAAACATAGAGGACATGCTCCGCATGTGTGTTCTAGACTTCAGGAAGCATTGGGAAGACCTCTTGTATCTGGTGGAAGTTGCGTACAATAATAGCTACCAGGAAAGTATACAAATGGCGCCCTTCGAGGCCCTATATGGTAGGATGTGTCGCACACCGTTGTCATGGCTAGAAATGGGTGAGGCAAGGTTGTACAAAAAGCAAGAGGTGGAAAGTGCTACTTCAGTGGTACGAACCATTCAGGAGCATTTGCTGATCGCTCAGGATAGACAAGCTAAATACTACAATGCCAAGCACTAGAACGTGGAGTTCGCGGTTGGCGATTAGGTGTATTTGAAGATAAAGCCGTTTAAGGGAGTGTCACGGGTACGACGCTTGAAGAAGCTGAGGCCGAGATACCTTGGACCGTTTGAGATTCTGGAGCGGATCGGTGAAGCGGCTTACCGTATGAAGCTATCGGTGGAGTTGAGTGGTCTACACTACATATTACACATATCAGTGTTGCGGAAGGCGGTGCAAGATCCTTCACAGGTGATCACAGTTGCTCAGGTACCGGTGGACGAAGGGTTGACAACTAGGGCTAAGCCTGTTTATATTGAGGACTCTGAAGTCAAGTGACTTCGTAACAAGGAGATCAAAATGGTCAAGGTTCGTTGGGACAATTGCGGCCGTGAGTATCTCTCTTGGGAACGGGAGCATACCATGCTTGAGGAGTACCAAGTGTTATTTCACTCGAGTACCGCTTTTGGTTTTCTATTTTCTTTTCCTTTGGTAATTTCGTGGACGAAATTCTTTTAAGAGGGAGAGAGTTGTAACGCCCCGAAACTCAAAATGGTGACGGGTGGCATTTTGAGCCAAATCTGGGATTTAGTAGAGATGACACGGCCTGGGACATGGGCGAGTCCCAGGGCGTGTCATGCTCGGGTTCGGCGTTGGTCGTGTGGTCAACGATTTTGGAGTCAACGGTCGTCGGGGGGGGGGGGTGAACACGGCCTGGGATACGAGCGTTTCCAAGGGCGTGTAAGCCACTCAAAGATTTCCACTCAATGATCGTTGAGTGAGGGTGAACAGCCTGAGCCCAGGCGTGTTCGGGTCTAACACGGGTGTATGAAATTCGACACAGTCGTGTCGAATAACCGTGTCCTTCTCGGGTCGCTTGGCGAGTTGTGCTAAGGCAGCTACACGGCCTGGGACATTGGCGTGTCCCAGGGCGTGTATAGCACACGACATGTGACATGGGCATGTCATATGGCCGTGTCGTGCTCTATTTGTTTTGTACCTGTATCATTTGAGGAACATGCCCAGCTACACGGGCGTGTACTGGGTGACACGGGCGTGTCAAGCCTAACACGGGCATGTTTAGTGTCGTGCTCTTTTTGGGCCGCGACGGTTTCGACGGTGAATGAGTGACACGGCCTTGGACACGGGCGTGTCGCAACCCGTGTTCGGCCCAGGCTTTGGAATTTTGGGCTGAATTGCAGCCGTTCATTTCCTTGCTTTGGGATCTAATGGCTCAGGGATGTCATGGGTAAGTTTTAATCCGGGAATAGGGTTCAAACCCTCATTCCATTTTCATCTTCTCTCTCTAAATCCTAGAGAGAAGGGAAAGCAAGGAGCTTGGAGGAAGAGGAAGATCCGGTCGTCGGAGGAGATTCGGAGCTCCAAATCGCAAACTGAGCCCAAATCTGCAGAGGCGAGATACCCGCGGTGCTTTTCATCCCCGTAGTTTTCCATGGCGCCGAGGAAGAATGCTTGGGTAATGATTTTCATCTTTAGCATGTGAAGCTCTTCTTCCTTTGCATGTGAAAACCCGCTCCCGCGAGTGTGCGGTGAGTTTGTAGTATTACTTGGGGTAGATATGTAAAATCCCTCTTGTTAGAGTCCGGAATCGTAGTACAGACATAGGAATGGTGTGTGAAGCCTACCCGGACAAGTTGGTCTGGATCATTGATGTTGCATTGCAAAGTAGCCGGAGAAGACTCTGTGTCATTGATTGTTTTCGAGTTTCTACGGGGTAGATTGTAGTAGGGATCCTTGGGGATTAACCCCAAGGCGCAACTGGAAAACTGGGCGGAAACGCATTTCTGCCATCTTGGTGGCCTGGGAGCCAACCATGAACATAACTGGGTTATGTGCTTGCGTGATAGAATTTTGGGATCTGGGAGAAGCTTGGCCCATGCGTATGTCTTAAAGTGACTAGGCAGTGTGAGCAATGGGCAAGTGGATGCAGACCTGGGCTATGTGGTTTTGTGTTAGATACCTGAAAAACGTACTGGCAATTGGCATGGTCATGCGAGTCTTAGGCTTAGACCGGAAAGAGTAAAAATGCTCACGAGATTTGCCGTCCAAGGGATGGTGGTGAGACAACGGTTATGACCGGGTTCACCGAGTTAGTGCCTTGAGAGCACGGGGTGTGTGTCCATGTGAGCCTGCACCTGTGATGTTGTGCTTATTCTCTGTTTTACTTATTATGCTCACAAGTGCAGGGAAGAAGCTTTGTCGTCCCGAGTTTGGGGGCAGAATTTTTATAATTTGGTCAGCTTTAGCTGACCGTTATTCTTGTTTTCCACTATTGTGGTGATTTGTGCTTGTAGGTACTGCGGAGCCGAGTGGCAAATAGCTGGCCTAAGCCTAAGTTGCTGAGTCAGCCCTCGAAGGCCTTGTGTGTTTACTTTATTAGTTCATGTGTGGCCGGCCTGCGAGCCGAAGTTTGGAAAACACAATTTTATTCAAGTGAACTGTTGTAAGGCAAGTACTTTTTGTACTTTGTATTTCATTCCTGTTTGGTTTGCTAGTGGACATTCATGCTTGTTGGATGGGTTCTTATTGTTGCACCTTAAATAATTGCTTCCGCTAGATGCTCCGAGTATGATATGTGTATTGGTTGAATAGTTTCATCTAGTAACCCACCGGTCTGTCCGTGGTTTATGGCGCCGGGCCCCGGCCGGACCTACTGCTATATGCTATGTGACGGATAGGGGTGTTACAAAAGGGAAGACATCAGCCTTGAGTTTGTCTCCACAGACAAGCAAGTGGTTGATATCTTCACTAAGCCACTAGATGAAGCCAAGTCCAACTCCTTCAAATTTGAATTTGGTATGTTGAATCTTGTGTAGCTTCAATTCTCTCCTCTACCTTATGTAGTATTGTCTATTTTGCAGGTTGTGTAAGTCCTTCCTCAAGTTATTGAAGCTAGTGTGCAACTATTGTTGGGGAGCAAGCCCAACAGCTGCAATGGAATTGAGTCAAAGTGGGGAGATCAATACCAGACAGATAGGGGGAGAAAAATTCCATAGAGTTCTCCCTATTGCAATAGTCAAAAAGGGGGAGAGGAGTTAGGGGAAAGAATAATAGACTTTATCAAGACCTGACCAAGACAAGATGTAGGAAGCTCAAAGCCAGGTTGTGTTGAAGTTGCTTCAGCACAAGAATAGTAAGGATGGCTCACCTAGGAGAGCAACATGATAGGGGGAGTAAGTAATTCTCCATAGGCTGGAGAAATGTGGTAACATTTCCAAACTCTAATGATGTTACACAGGTTTTAGTGAATATACTGTGTATGTCAATGACTTGTATTATTTATCAAGCAAAGTTTAGACTTCTTCAAATAGGGGGAGATTGTTGGGTCTATTGATCCCAATGTCCCAGATTTCTAAGAAGTCAAATTGGTCAATGACATTCACATATAATGTATTTGATGTGTGCTTAAGTTCATGCATGCAGGTTGTCCTTGATTGGACAGGTGAACAAAAAGGGTAAGCTGGAAGTCGGGTAATTTGACAAAGGAAAAAAGCATTGAATGATAAAGCCACACTCAATGCTCTCAACGCTAAAGACAGCTGAGACAGCTGAGAAGAATGTCTAAGGAAAAAGCGTCGAGACATCTGAGATAGCTGAGAAGATTGTCTCAACATAATCGCTGAGATAGCTGAGAAACTCAATGCAAAGCTTTGACAGAAGTATTGGTCCCAACAAAACCGCTGAGACAAGAGATAATCTCAGTTTTGAAGAAGAAACCGCTGAGACAGTTGATAAGAATCCGCTAAGACAAAAGATAGTCACAACTGAGAAGAAAAAACTGCTGAGACAGTTGAGAAGGAACCGCTGAGACAGAGCCAGTAGAATTTCTATAAGTCCAGAAGCGTTGAGTGAGGCAGGCTCACTCAACTCTTCTAAAGAAGAGCTCTGTTCAGAATTTATCGAACTGAATTCTGAGTTCATCGAGCTGAGCTCACCTTTTGTCGAGCTCAAGTTAAAGTTTGAAGATTCTAAGTTCGTCGAGCTCAGTTCAGAATTCGTCAAACTGATTTCGGAATTCGTTAAACCCAGCTCACATTTCGTTGAGATCAAGTTAAAGTTTGAAGATTCTGAGTTCGTCGAGCTCAGTTCAGAATTCGTCGAACTGATTTCAGAAATTATCGAACCCAACTCACCTTTTGTCGTGCTCAAGTTAAAGTTTGAAGATTCTTAGTTAGTCGAGCACAGTTCAGAATTCATCAAACTGATTTCAAAATTCGTCGAACCCAGTTCACCATTCGTCGAACGCAGTCAGAGTATTTCATGTCATTGCGGGAAAGCTACATCAGCGTCGGAAAGTACTGTTTGTCCTCTTCTAAGGGAGGTAGCGCTGACCATCCTTGGCGGGTCCAATATTCAATTGTGTCGTTGATTCAAATCAACAGATATAAAATGAAAAGAATAAAAGGGGATTTGGGTTAACGAACACAGGAACGAAAAAGAAAACAAAAGAAAGGCAGATGGACTTCATCTTCTCCGACGAGCTTGAAAGTCAAGTCCAACAGAGTTACCTAGAAAGACAGATAAAGATAGCTAAAGCTTTTTCCAGTTAAGCATGTTTATTCTTTCCAGAATAAGGTAGGTCATTTATCTAATCAGTAAGGAGAGATAGATATGTGAAGGTCCGTCAGCCTTCAACAATAGATAGATGTTCTTTAGTGCAGCAGAAAAGTAGCTAGCTGTAGAAGAAGACTAATTCCTTCTACAGCAAGAGAGCTTGACTGATATCTGCTCAGTCCAGCAAGGTAGACTCTGAGATTTTTCTAAGAGTCAAGGTTTTATTTTATTTCAACTTCTAGATTAATTTCCTATAGGATTCAGCTTATCTGAATCTGAGCTGTAGGGCACTTTGTGCCTGAGTTGTAGGTGACTAATTAGTCACTGAGGTAGGTGCCCTGCTGTTGTACTGAGGTATGATACAAGTGTGGATCTAAGGTAGGGCTGTCCTCCAAGCCTAAGTATAGGGCCAAGTGCCTGAGGTAGGTGACTGTTGAGCCACTGAGCTTTATGTGACAAGTGTCACTGAGTTGTAGGCCTTGGAGGAGGCTGAGCTGTAGGTTCCGGGAAGGGCACTAAGGTAGGTACAAAGAAGGGTACTGAGATGTAGGAGTGTTGCAGCACTCTGAGAGTAGGGACTTATGCCTGAAGTTGTAAGACTTAGAATCCTGAGCTGTAGGCCTTAGAAATAAGGCTGAGGTAGGTAGTTTGTGGACCACTGAGCTGTAAGAGTACTACAGGGCTCTGAGGTAGGAACCTTTGTGGTTCTGAGGTAGGGTTCAAAAGAGAACCTAAGTGTAAGGATGAGGGCCTGAGGTGTAAGCTCTGAGGAGCTTTTTGGATGAGTTTGCGCCATGTCTAACATAAGTTAGAAAGGTGGGAGGGAAAGTGGATGTACCCAATTGGGGAACCCTTATAAATATCTGTGTGTTGTGTTGTGTTGTTTATTCTTATTTTATATTACAGGTACTAAGGACAAGCTCTAGATCACTTAGAAAAGAAAATAGCAAAAATACTCAAGAAAGTTAAAACACTTATTCACCCCTCCCCCCCCCCTCTAGTTGACTAGCTAACCTTGAAGTAATAACTTTCAGAAGAGCTTGCTGATTGCCTTATAATTTAAGTGAGCAAGGCTCTTCTAACATTGCACATAATAAGAGTCTTTCTCATTTGGAAAAAGGCATAATGGAGTGTTTGAATTTATACATAGGAAATTTGAACAGTAAATATTTCCACTCCTACTACCTGTTAGAATGACCTCATAGTCACTTTACCTTTTTATTTGGCACTTGTCCTTGTGGAAGACAATAACATAGACAATATCACAGAGTTGGCTATGCTGATCAGATTGTGTTGTAATCAGTCCACATAAACCACTTTTGTAATGGAGACTATGACATTGGTAATCATACTATAGCCTTTGGTAACTCCTCTGTCTAAACCACCAAAGATAACTTTTGGTTCATTCCTCACTGAAGTATAGTCTTTAAGATGGCTCCTTGTTCCAATCATGTGTCTGGAATATACACTATACAAGTACCTTATTTGCATATGATGGGTACTTGGACTACCCTACAATCAAAGATTTAGTTTACCTTAGGTACCCAATAGGATTTGGGTCCATAGTCCTTGTTAGAATTTAACTGAACACTTCTTCCTGCAGCATCCTTGATAGGAAGTCTAAAATTTGCACTTGGCACACTTGGGTTGTGCCAACAGTCTATGGAAACGTTTCCTGCCATGCCACAACACAAACACTAATGTATATTATATCTCCTCTTTTGAATAGCCATAGATGTGTGTAAACCATCAAAATTTTTCTATTCAAAAGGGAGTGTAGCAGCCCTCTTCTTATTTCTTTCAGCAAGAATTTGACTAAAAGTTTGCTTTCCAGTAGGTATATTAGGTTTTTCTCGATATACAATAAAAGATGTCTTCTTTGAAGCTGACATGGTGTTAATGGCATCAAAAATAGCCTACTGAGGCTTGCTTGCAGTCTTGCTCACAACCTTACTCTTTGCAGAAGGAACTTGGGGGTATCCACTGTCTTACTCTTGAGAGTGGGTGATGGAGCACAAAACACAAATGGTCCATGATGGGCCATTTGAGTTTCTTCATGGGGAGCCTTCAGTGCACTCAACCCCATTCCCATTTTTTGGGTCCATTGCTCACAATGTCCTAGATTTGTAGAAGTAAAACAAGTCAATGGTATACACATAGTTGTATTTGAAGTATGTTTAAGTTCATGCATCCAAGTTGGATAGGTATTCTAAGTGGTTATGACAGGTGGTCACATGGTAGTGGATTGGAGAGCTAGAAATCTATCTAAGTCCAGAGGCGTTGAGTGAAGCCAGTTCACTCAACACTAGATGTCAAAGAAGGAGGCTGGAAAAGATGAAAATCGCCTAAGTCCACAGGCATTGATTGAAGTCAGTTCACTCAATGTCAGATACCAACAAGCGCTGAGTAAAGCTATGTCTATCAAATCCTCAGCATTGGCAAGTAGGAAAAGAGGATAAGTCCACGACCATTGAGTGAAGTAAGTTCACTCAACACAAGACAGCAAAAGCACTGAGTAAAGACGGGACAACCAAAGCCCAGTAAGGTTGTAGAGACAATATTGCGGCTAAGTCCACAGGAATTGAGTGAAGCCATTTCACTCAACGCCAGTTGAGCAGAAGAATTGAGTCATGCTACTGCTGTCAAAGCCTAAGAAGAAAGAAGACAAAAATCAACTAAGTCCAGAGGCGTTGAGTGAAGTCAGTTCACTCAACGCACTCAGCGCCTCAGCAAGCTGGCATATTTCAGAATTGTGGCAAAGTATAGAAGAGTTGAGTGAAGCCAATTCACTCAATGCCTCATAACGAAGACAAGCAATCAGTGAAGTGGCTAAGTCCATGAGCGTTAAGTGATGAAGGTTCACTCAACGCACTCAACGCCTGACATCATCAAAAGTTTGGCAAAGTCAAAAAGCGTTGAGTGAAGGCCACTCACTCAATGCTCTCAATTCTTAGATGTAGAATGATGAGATAAGTCTAAAAGTGTTGAGTGATAAAGGCTTCACTCAATGCACTCAACGCCTAAGGAAGCACAAAGTTGGCTAAGTCTAGAATCGTTGAGTGAAGCCAGTTCACTCAACGCACTCGACGCCTGATGGTGCAGAAAGTTGGCTAAGTCCAAAATCGTTGAGTGAAGCTTGTTCACTCAATGCACTCGATGCCTGTGATGGAATTGAGAATTTATCTAAGCCCATAGATGCTAATGTCAGCCAAAAGTTAATGAAATTCAAACTCATGGCGGTAAAGCTGTAATCCAACACTTATGGCGCTGATATCTAGATGTATGATATATTATATAAAAGGAAAGCTATAAACCAACAATTAAAGTCGGGCCAATAGGTCAAGAAAGCTATTGCACGACAGAAGATAAAAGGAATGAGATAGGGGAAATCAAAGTAACTTTTAGTGCTTTGTCTTTTAGAAAAGCGGCAGATTTTCATCGTCTTCCTCGTCATTATTGTTGAGACAAGAAGCAGAAGTTCAAATCAATCGACTTGAAAGTTCTTCCTGTTAGTTATTGTCGTCTTCACCATCAACAGAAAGAAAGGAGCAGTAAGGGCTAACCCTAGCTGCGGCCACTTCATAGGTCAAGCTGAGCAAATCCTGAAGAATATTTTCTGGTGCTGTGAAGAAGAAATCTAGACTGATTTCTCAGGACAGAAGGAGAAAGACACAGAGATAATTTCTCTTGTGTCATATAAACATCAAACCTTATTCTCTCTATAAGATTCTCTTGGATCTGAGCTATAAGCGTGTGTTATAAAGGCTGATATTATAGGTCTTGTTATAGATCTGAGATAGGATTCAAGAGTGAATCTGAGTGGTAGGATTCTTTTAAGAATCTGAGTGTAGGGCTGTCCTCCAAACCTGAGTGGTAGGGTTGTTGACCTAAAGGTAGGTGATTTTCTGATCACTGAGTTGTAGAGCTTTGTGCCCGAGTTGTAAGTCTTGGAGGACACTGAGTGGTCCTGCAGGATCGTGTTGTAAGCTATTAGGAGCCATGATATTGGATAAGTTCTTTGTCTAATACTCTATTAGAACGGCGGGAGGGACCGTTGATATACCCATAATCTGAGGAACCATTATAAATTGTTATTTCTTCTGGGTGAATGTCTTGAAAGCACTAGGAAATAAATCACCACTCACAGCCTAAACTTATAAAAGTTAAAAGATATACTAAAGACCTAGAAACCTATTCACCCCCCCCCCTATAGGTGCTTTTGCTACCCTTGAAAATAAAGACTTTCACCATTCTTGTTCCATTATAAGGTACACTTGTACTCTTATAAGAAAAACTTACATTCTTCTATTGACCATAAATATTGTCATGGTCATACTGTTAGAAGGGAGAATAACCTTCTAAAAGGTGGTCTGAGGCACAACTGGAGCTTTGCCTTTCCTTTTCGAATGGGATGCTCTAGTATTCCACTTGAACCCCAATCCCCTCTTATTATTTTTAGAGGTGAAAGAGTCAATCAGTGGTAGCACTGTCTTGGCTCAAAAAACTCAGCCATTGAATCCTCTCTTTGAGGTGCTTCACTTCAAGATCCTTAATGATCTTGTTCTTCTTCCTGATGGTGACTATTTGGATGATAAAGATTTTCTTTAGCTGACTGACTTCCCTCCTCATCTGGGCTAACATAGAAGTTGACTCATACTATAAGGAAGTAGCTTGTTGTAGAGAGGCATTCTCTTCAGCTTGTCTCTTGACAAGCTTCTTGATCTTCTTCAAAGCAACCAGGATATCACCATACTTATTAATCAATTGATTGACATCCTCACAGATTCTGATCCATCATGCTTATTGATGAATTGAATGCCTTAGAGTATGAGCCAATCTCATAAATAGAAGGAGAGTTGATAAGAGAGAGTACCTAATCAGGAATATAATTTTCCTGATTATCTTAAGTTAATGCCATGAGGATGAACTCTTCATCATCATCACTATCACTGTATTCAGAGGACAGAGGTGTTCTTATGCCTACTATGGCAGTCGGTAGATAAGCCTCCTTTTAAATAGAAATAAGACCAATATAGGCCTCTTCTTCTTCTGATTCTGAAGACTTAGAATCACTGTCTAACAAGCAAGACTTCTTCTTGGCCAAGAAGCTCTTGTCAACCTTCTTGTCCTTATGATGCTTTTTATCATCAGACTTCTTGTTCTCCTTCCTCTGATTGGACAGTCAGCAATTATATGTCCAGACCTGTTGAAACAATAGCAAACCACATTAATCTTAAAGTGTTTATTCTGTTTAGAATCAGACCTTTCCCTAGATGGGTCTTTTGTGTACTTCTCCAGGTTGGCATATGGCTTTCTGGAGCTAGAGCTAAAATAGCCTTTATTCTTCCACAGGCTCATCCTGCTTAGCATCTTCTTGAACTCTTTGGAGAACAAGATAAGTTCTCCATCTGACAGCTCATCCCCAGAAGTGTTAGTACCTGAACTTTCTAACTCAGCATCCCTTCTTGGAGGAGAGGGAATCTTCTTCCTTCTTCTTATGGATTCACCTTTGAAGGCCACTATCTTCTCTCTATTGAGAGACTTAGCAACATATTCCTCAGCTCTTCTAGAGTTTAGCTGCAGCTCATGTGACAGTAGCTTCCCAAACAAATTTTGGGGAAGAGTATTGGCCAAGTTGTCAACTTCCCTGATGGCACAGGTCTTGATATCTCATTCTTTGTTGAGAGATCTCAAGAACTTGTCATTCAGCTCATATTTGGTGAAATGTCTGCCATAAGTGATTAGACTATTCACAATCTTAAAGAACATCTTATAGCACTCAAATATGGAATCCTTCTTGCTCTGCTTGAAAGCCTCATACAGCTGGTTTAGGAGAAATTTTATTTTATCCCTCACTTCCACTGTCCCTTCCATATATATAATTAGGGAATCCCATATTTCCTTATTAGTTCTGTAGTGGACAAAGTTTTGGAATGTAGAATCATCTATATCACTCACAATAATATTTTGTGCCCTCCTATCTATGATGGACAAAATAACTTCATCCTTAGTCATCTCTATATATTTCTTGGGAGTTTAGATGTTGGCATCTATAACAGAGACCTTCATGGGAATGAAAGGTCCCTCTTGAACTGTAATGTAAATCCTAAGGTTTGAGGATTCTATAAATAGCTTTACCCATTTCCTTCAAGATCCCAAAACTATCTTTTCTGCAAATAGGAAGTTTCATAGAACCCAAATCCTTGTGGTTCTCACCTGAAGCCATGATGATATGCTTCTTGCTACCCTTGGATATCTTGTTCAGACTATTAAGTCCTTTTTTGAACAACCTCCCTCTGATTCCACTTGAAAGTCTTTTCTAAGGGTAGTTAAACACCTAGAGGAGGGCGAATAGGTTTATTTTAAATATTCTTGAATCTTTTTCTGTTGAGATTGGTGTAAGTTAAGTTAAAAGTTAGCTTTCAACATCACAATACAACACACTTTATTTATAGTGGTTCCCTTATTTATGGTGCATCCACTTTCAATTGAATACTTTGAGTAGGCGTTGAGTGAACTTTCTTACTCAATGCATTTGTACTTTACTAGAATTAACTGCTTCTTCACCGAGGCATTAAGACATGGCTCTGCACTCGATACATATTGACCTCTGGCGTCGAGTAAAGTGTACTCACTCAACACTTTTGTACTTATGCAATTTTCAACCTCTCCTTAGTAACCTGACTTTTGTCCAGTCAAACCTCTGACATATATAACTTGTCTAGTCATGATGCCTAAATGTACTTAGAGCAGGTGTTTGCTTTGGATATGACTTGGGAGTAGGACCCGTAGGACATCATTGCAGGTATTACATAGTCAAAGTTATTATGATATTCTTATAAACATTCTCCCTTAGCATGCATGAAATTACACTGGAAACCTAATCTTGAAATTGTTATAACTTAACATTTAGGCACAATAACTATAAGTGGGAGGCCTGCCTAAACTTTATTCGATATTTGAGCTACCCATTCGTTCCTATCAGTGGACTTCGTGAAGGATTTGAATGGTGTGCGACATTTCATCGGAGTTACTCGGAGAGTACACCTTCCGGAGGGCTCCAAGATGATCTCGTCCACCAAGTGTGACTTGGATGTGTATATTGGAGGGAAGCTTTTCAAAATCCTTGCGACGGTATTGGGATTGCCAAAGTTTGATCTTATTCTGGGCATGATATGGCTGGATTTGCATCATCCAAGGATTAACTGTACGGTAAAGTAAATCACCTTGAGATAGGGAGATTAAGAGATCGTCTTTCAAGGTATTAAACTTGCACCTCAAATTCTTTTTATCTTCTATTCAGACCATTAAGGCCTATAAGCAGGGGGTGAGATGTTCATGATATGTTTTGAGCTGAAGGAGATAGAGGTTGGTATGAAGAATGTACCAGTGGTTTGGGATTTTCCTGATGTTTTCCCTAAAAAGCTACCTGGTTTACCCCCGCTTAGGGTAGTAGACTTCCAGATTAGGCTAGTTTCAAGTGCCAAGCCCATTTATCGGGCCCCAAATAAGATGGCCCCGAAAGAACTAGCAGATTTTCGGGGTCAATTGCAAGAGTTTGTGGAATCAGGATCTATTTGTCCAAGTTCATCACCCTGGGGAGCACCTATTTTGTCCAGTTGCTAACCTTCTGAGCTAACTGGAGTTGTATAACAAACAATGTCTGTACAAAATTGAGGAGAGACAAAAGAAAGAATGTTGTTATATATAAGATAAAAGAGATCAAGAACTGAGGTAAGTTCAACTGCTGGAGAAATGAAGTAGTCTCCAGAATCAATATCCAAAGAATGATCTAAATTAGCTGTCTCATAATCAATGTCAAGAAAATTCTGTGAGTTCTGTATCTACTATCTCAGTATCACCAACCTCTATCTCTACTATCGATGCTGCTGCCGGAGCTACTTCTTCATGGAGTATCTCCCCCTGCCTGGTTTTAGTAAGCACTGGAGCCAGGCCCCTAACTGAAGAAGGAGGGACAGGGAAGGCAGATAGTTGGGCAGCAAGAGATGAAATAGAAGAAGCAAGAGGTGAAATGGCCTCTGTTATGAGTTGTTTAAAAAGAGGTGAGATAGATTGTAGAAGAGATGAAATGGAGGGTGAAACTATGTCCATGAATTTAGGTGGGGTCTGAGTAGATACAGATGGATTGAAGGTGGAAGAGTAGGGATGAGAATCTTGCATTTCCTCATTTTGAGGGATGGAGAATGACTAGGGGATGAAAGAAGATTGAATGAAGGTAAGGATGATAGATTGTGAAGAGGAGGAATGTCAATAAGATGAGAAGGAAGAGGGGACTGAGGAGGAGTAGCGTGCTCTAGTAAATGATATTGAGGGGATAGATGTACAGGAGATTTAATTGGTGAAAAAATATGGATGGGGGAAGCAGGAGGTGTAGGTGGATGTGTTGGAGTTGTGGAAGTAAGCTGGAGGGATGTTGAAGTTGTTTGAACAAGTGGAGGAGGAGGGGGAATGGATATATCCTCAGCAGGGTAGGAAGTGGCTGGAACAGCCCTTGTACTCCCAGAAGATCTGGAAGAGGAAGCCTTGGATGGCTTAGGGATGCTCCTCTCCTACCTGCTAAATAAGGTGCAAGTTAGCCTCTTAGAGGCATTAATGAATATGGTAAGGGTGACCAGTGATTCAGCAGCCTTAGCCTGAAGAAACATTCCCAAAATCCGTCCAAAACACACTTCCTTCTTTGTATTTTTCTTCTTAATCAAATCAAACAAAATTTTGGCCAAGTTCACGGCCTTCTTGTTTGCCACTGCACACATCACAAGGAACTGATATCTAGTTATGTGATCGTGGGCGATGTACTTGCCCAACAGAACTTTTCCTACAACATCTGCCAGAAACTTATAATCTGTAGATAGATATTTCTTCAACAATTTGTTAGGATTATCACCAGAATAAAACATTCGATTCAACATTGCATCAAACTCAGCAGAATCGATTTCCAAGTACTCTTCTCCATTCACTAAACCAAAATTTTCAGAAAGAATCTCAGGGGTGAGGGAAACAGCATTACCCTCTATTGTTCCTACCAATATGTCAGCATCTGAAGACGATAACGAGTAGACCCATTCTCTAATCTCGGTCGCCAGAATCTTTATTCTTGCTGTCATTAGATTCTTCAAATATAAATCATCAAACAGTTGTAGAATGTCAAGGAAAATTTGATCTGAGTATTTGAAAGACTCGAAGTCGATGTCAAAACCCATATCAAATTTCATTGCTGCGAGAGCGCTTGTTGGAATCTCCATGATCACCTATAATAAAGAAACAGAGAGATCAAGTGCAAAGGAACTAAAAGCGCGGGATGGAGCTCGAAGAAAACCTTGTTATAAGGTTTTTCAGAATATGAAACATCAAGTTCCGTCCTGCGAAAAAGAAAATTCTTCGATCTCATGTCGACGAAAAATTTCATGAAGAGATAAATTCGACGATCTCAGACTGAAGATATGGAGATATTTCGTCGTCCTCAGAAATATTTCCTGAAATAGGATCGTCGATCTCAAGTCGACGAAACTTACTTTACACAGAGATTTCGTCGATATTCGGTCGACGAACTCCCAACGATAAGTTTGCAAATCATCGATCTCAGGTCGACGAATTGTTTCCAAATCATTTACACTAAGGGCAGATTTAAAATTAAGCCTTTCCATCTATCATTCCTAACTGATTCAGAAAGAAAAAATGTTTAGATTCATCCAAGGGTTTGGTGAAAATATCTGCCCTTTGCAAATCAGTGAAGATAAATTCAAGGTTAATTTTTTGTTTGTCCACACAGTCTCTTATGAAATGATGTCTTATATCTATATGCTTTGTCCTCCTATGATGCACTGGATTATGTACTATGGATATAGCACGGGTACTATCATAAAATATTGTTGAATTATTTAGATTGAAACAATAATCCAGGAGTTAGTTTTGTTTCCACAAGATCTTTGAACAACCGTTACTAGCTGTCATGTATTCAGCCTCAGCAATTGATGTGGACACAGATGTTTGCTTCTTGAAAAACCAGGACACAAGCCTATCACCAAGGAACTGACATGTTCCTAATGTGCTTTTTCTGTCCACTCTACATCCAGCATAGTCAGCATCAGAAAATCCAGTGAGCTCAAATGCTAACTCTGTTGGATACCAGAGTCCTAGATTAGGACAACCCTTTATATATCTTAAAATCCTTTTAATGAAAATAAGATGAGATTCTTTAGGGCTCACTTGGAACCTAGCACAGAGACATGTAGCAAACATAATGTCAGGTCTACTTGCTGTGAGATTGAGTAGGGATCCAATAATAGCCCTATACTTGGTCTGATCAACTGGTTTCCAATATTCATCAAAGTCAATCACAGTATTGGCAGGCATGGGGGTTTTCATAGAGGAGGCATCAGCCATCACAAATTTCTTAATAATCTTATTTGTATATTTAGATTAGGGTATGAATATGCAATCAGGGGATTGCTTCACTTGTAGACCAAGGAAGTATGATAGCTCTCCCATGCTACTCATCTCAAACTTTGAATGCATTAGATCAGAGAATCTCTTGCATAGTTTGGGATCAGTAAAACCAAATATGGCGTCATCTACATATATTTATACTACTAAAATTTTATCATAATGCATCTTAGTAAAAAGAGTCCTATCTACCATGCCTCTAGAGAACTTGTGTTCTAAAAGGAAGCTAGCTAAGGTTTTATACCAAGCTCTTGCTTTAGACCATAGAGAGCTTGATGCAATTTAAAAACATATGAGGGATGAGTAGAAGAGATAAAACCTGGAGGTTGTTCAACATAAACTTCTTCCTTTAGTTCTCCATTCAAGAAAGCACTCTTGGCATCCATCTGGTAGACTTTGAACTTCTTAAAAGCAGCATAAGCAAGAAAAATCCTGATTGCTTCTAGCCTTGTAATAGGAGAAAAGGTTTGATCATAGTCAATATCTTCCTCTTGCCAATAGCCTTGAGTAACAAGCCTAGCCTTATTTCTCACAATTACACCTTGGGCATCAAGTTTGTTTTTGAATACCCACTTGGTTCCAATTACTGGATAGCCTTTGGGCCTTGGAACCAAGTCCCAAACTCTGCATCTCTAAAATTGATTAAGCTCCTCTTGCATTGCAATAATCGAGTAGGGATCTTGCTCTGCATCATTTATTGATTGAGGCTAAACTTGAGAGAGGAAACATGCATGCATCACATCTTGGTTGAGTTGATGTCTTGTCTGTACACCTACTGACATGTCCCCAATCACTTGAGATCTAGGGTGATCCCTTAGTGTAACATGGTTAGTGGGTGGAGTTGGTCAAGCAACAGCATTTAGAATTAATTCCTATTGTGGAATAATGTCTGTTGTTGGAGGAGGTTTAACCACTTACAAAATTTCTTCTTCATTATCTTCATCATCTTGTGGAGGAACATGTGATATGACCTTTTGTGTAAGGTTTAACTCACCCAGTTTCTCACACAAGTAAGGTACCTACAATAACTCTGAGGTAGAAGAATCCTTCTCCTTATAAAACATGTTAGCTTCATCAAAATAAATATGTACAGATTCTTCCATTTTTAAGGATGATTAATTGAATACCCTATAAGTCTTGCTATTTTGGGAATATCCAAGAAAAATTCCCTTTGTAGCTTTAGCTTCAAATTTTCTAATGTGTTTCTTATTATTGTTATGAATGAAACATCTACACCCAAATATTATAAAGTATTCAATTTTAGGTTGCTTCCCTTTGAGTAATTAATAGGGGGTCTTACCCTTAAGTTTGTGTATCAAACTCCTATTCAGCACATAGTTTGTTGTGCTCACAGCGTCTGCCCAAAAGGATAGGGGCATGTGTGCATCTGCAAGCAATGTTCCTACAGATTCAATGAGGGTTCTATTTTTCCTTTCTGCTACCCCATTTTGTTAAGGAGTTCTAGCAGAATAGAAACAATGTCTGATACCTTCCTCCTCACAGAATCTTTGCATGGGAAGAGATTCAAACTCATTACCATGATTACTTCTTATCAATGCACCTAGAGTAGAATACTCAATCCTTATGCTCTTAAGAAATTCTGTAAGGACTTTAAAGTTATCTGACTTATTTCTCAAGAAGAACACCCAAGAGAATATAGAAAAGTCATCTATAATAACTAGAGTGTAAGACTCCCCTCCTAAGCTTTGTACAGCAATGGGTCCAAAAAGATTCATATGTAGCAAGTACATAATCTTAGGTGAGTCACTCTTATTAATTGACTTAAAGCTATTTTTTGTTTGCTTGCCTATTTGACAAGCCTTGCATAGGCTTTCCTTCTTGTAGGGACCAAAAGGCAATCCTCTGATAAGGTTGTCCCTAGATAGTTTAGAGATGTTCCTAAGGTTAACATGACCTAGTATCTTATGCCAAAGAATATTATTATTACTAACTTGATTGAATAAATATATTTCTGAACAAGCAGAGTTAAAGTTTACTAGGTATATATTCCCTTGTCTACAACCTATTAATACAGTTTGGTTATTTGAAGAAATAATACATTTGGAATTAGTAAAGCAAACCTGATAACCTGCATCACATAACTGACTTATGGATATAAGGTTATGTTTGAGACCATTTACATATGCCACTTTTCTGAAAGTTACAGCTCTACCGCTGAAGTCTCTATAGCCTTCAGTTTGTCCAAAGCTGGAATCTCCAAAGATCACTCTTGGACCCAGCTTTGCCTTGAAATTGATTAGGCTATCCTTGCATCCAGTCATGTGCTTTGAACACCCACTATCCAGATACCACTTATTCTGAGTGATAGGATATTTCTTCACCTCCAAGGAAATAAGTTAGATGTTCTTGACCCAGGTCACCTTGGGTCCTTGTATTTTTTCATAAGAAATACTGGAAATGTAAGAATATTATGGTTGGTTTTTATAACCTAAGGGGTGAAACCTTCTAGGAGGAATTATATATTGGGTAAATGGATTGAAATTTTCCCTAGGTTGGTTATGGTTATTATTATACTTTCTGTTAGAGTTGAAGTTTCTGTAAGATTGATCTAGGATCGACGAACTCTGGTAAGTTCGTCGACCTAAGGTCGATGAATTAGGATAAGATCTTCGATCTCTGCTCGAAGAATGAAGATATTCATTCTCAGGGGACCAATATCGTCGATCTTTGGTCGACGAACCAGACTGGTTTTTTCGATCGTGGATCCAAGAATAACTATTATTGTAGTTGGCATTCGGAGTTTGTCGTTCTGAGGTCGACGAACTGTACATATTTCGTCGAACTGAGTTCGACGAAATCTATTGAACATTGTTGTAGTTATTTTCTTCTTGTTCTTAGATTTTTGTTTAAGTTCCATTTGTTTTAAGACTTCATTTTTTGGTCTACTTATTCAATATTCTTCTTACCCTATTCTGAAATGAAATTTACAGGTTTAGATAGCTGATTCTTCTTGATTGGCTTTGCTTAATTCAGTTTTTAAGAAAACAATTTGTTCATTTGCTGTGTTAAGTTCATCTATTAATTTAGTATTTTCAGCAATGCACTTATCTTATTCAGTGAATCTTTCTCTAAGAAGTTTGATTTCCTTCTCAGAGCCGATTAGATCTAAGCACGGATTTTTAAATTCATTTTTAAATTCTTCTGAATCAAAATCATAGGATGTTATTACATGGTCCTCTGCAGATAGAGATTCTTCATCTTCTGAAGCTTTAGACTCTGACTGACTGCTTGAATTATCTATTGCCATTAGGCAAACTTCCTTTGCCTTCTCTTCTTCTTCATCATCACTGGAGCTAGAGGATGATGATTCTTCCTCAGTATCACTCCAGGTTTCTGCAACAAACCTTTTCTCCTTCCTCTTGTGTTTGCTGGAGGAGGGATTGCTGTGATGTGTTCTTCTAGAGTCCTTTTCTCTTCTCTTGTCCTTCTTCTAAGATTCTGGACATTCTGAGATAAAGTGTCCAGGCTTCCTGCATCCAAAACAAACAATTTATTTAGATGGAGTCTTGTCATGCCTTGGCTTATCATCTTGCCTTGATGACTTTCTTTTGAAGTCCTTCTTTGTCATATTGAAAAATCTTTTTGCAAAGAGGCTCATCAGTTCTTCATTTACTGGAGTCCCTTCAGATTCTTCAGCAGCCTTGAATGCAATGTTGTGCTCCTTCCTGATAGGTGTTGGAGTCTTCTATTCAGCTGCTGCTTCTCTGGTCTTTATTAATTGCTCAGAGAATTTGAGCTTTCCAAGAAGTGATTCAGTAGAGATTTCTATCATGCTTTTAGCTTCTCTGATAGGCCAGATCCTTGAATCCCATGTGCTAGGGAAGCACGTGAGGATTTTATCATTGACTTTTGTTAAAGTGATGTTCTTGTCCAATATCTTTAGCTCATTGATGATTGAGCTAAGCCTGTTATACATATCACTCACTGACTCAGCTTCATCCTTCTTGAAGTTCTCATATTGAGAAATGAGATTAGATCTCCTATCCTTTCTCTCATCAGCAAATCCATGCACCATCTGATTTAGAGAGTCCCAGATAGCTTTGACTGAAGTGAACTCAGCCACTTTTTGAAATATATTATCGGACATAGCCTGAGCAAGGATGTTCATGGATTTGGCATCTGTAATCTTTGCTTTCTTCTGTGCATTTCTCCAATCTGGAGGTGGAACAACACTCAGATTTATTGAAGTAGATGGAGTGGAGACCACTGGACTTTATGGTCTTGTCAAAATTGAATTGAATATATCTTCATCAATAAAGTTCATATAGAGTTTTATTCTTGCCTTCCTGATGGCAAACTTGGTTAAGTTGCAAACTTGAGGTCTGGTGCTAGCATAATCCTTATTTTGTGCCATGGTATAAGATATGAAAGGAACAAGATTTAATCAGAGATTATCTTATGATCTTGGTTAGTCCAAGTGTTAGCCTGTTTAAATAAAATGACTAAACTCCCTCTGATATCAATTGAAAGAAAAGGGAGAGTAATCTCTTGTTAACTTTAGAGGGGGTGAATAGAGTTAACCAAAAATTCCTTTACAACTTTTGTACATATAAAAATAGGTGATATAGTAATAGCTAGGGGATGATAATAGAAGCAAAGAGAATCTACACTAAACTACCAGAGCACAAGACAAAAAAAAATAGCAAACACACAAACAACACAAGAATTTTATAGTGGTTCCCCAATTGGGTATATCCACTCTTCTACCACCCTGGTAGGAATCAACAACAGGTTTTGATCAGGTGACTGCCACCATAATATCTATTTGCAGGGAGATATAGCAACTCTTTAATCTTTTGATCAGGTGCCCAAAAACCAAACTCAAGTCTTTTGGAAGGTGACTTGTGAACCAGGCTAACTTTTGAAGGGAGTTAAAACCCTGTACAGTAGGGTGGGAAAGAAAGTGATTTTAGTCTTCTCTTTTCTAAAATGCACTTTGAGAAGACTTTGTGTGGATTCCAGATCTTGTCAAATCTCCCCCTAAGATGTAGAGATGTTTAGGATTGATAAGCTTTGATCTGGAGTGTGTAGGTATTCAGCTTGTGAAAAAAAGATTCAGGAACTTTAGACAGATTGATCTAAAATGTCTCAGCAAATTCCTGGAAATAGAAGATGAAGAAGACTCTTGATCAGTTTGTATTGTTCTTCTTCTATCTTCTTGAGAGCATAGTGAGAGATGAGGATCTAGAGCTGCTGTGAGGTTTTTGTATCTTGCTAAGAATATCTCTCTGAAATTTTTCTGCTCTGTAAGAATTGTGTTACTATTCTCAGTCTCTGTATCTCTGTGTCTCTTCGAAAAAGTAATCTCAGCCTCTATATTCTTCGACAGCCAATCTTGCTGAGAAATTTGGATACCTGCCATTAATGCCTTGCTGGAAAACTGGGAAGGAAAACGGCTAGCAATTCTGTCATTATTTGTTTCCTCAACTATCCCAAGAAATATGTCAAATAAGTCCTCTGATGAATACCATAATTAATGCTGTCAGGAATGGCTATATTCATAGGGAATATAAGCATTGATTACTCAGGGAAATTATGACTTAAAATAGTTATAAAAAGGGAACATATAAGGAAAGAACAAAGAACAGACAGCTTACAGAATTCGTCGACCAGAGAACAGATTTCATCGACCTGCACTAAGAGAATGTCGACCTGAAAAATCCTATTCGTTGACCTGAGCTCTGCGAAGCACACGCTGAATATAAGCAACTGATTCTGCGCTCCAAGAACTTCGACCTGAGAATCTGTTCTACACTAAGAGAACGTCGACCACAGAACTTGAACACACAGAAATTAGTCGAGCTGAGAGTCTGTCTTGTGAAAACTGATCGTTGACCTGAGCTCGAATATCGTCGAGCTCAGCTCAGAGAATTAACTCTAAGTTCTTCGATCGGAGATCGATGATCGTCGAGCTGAGTTCGAAGAACTTCGAACTGATCAAGCTATCTTCTTAAAAACTTCTAAATATGAATCTTCTGAGGTCCTCTGCTGGCTGGTCAAAGAAGGTTGAACTAAAAGTACTTAGCCTAATATCAAGGACTACTTGGATAGACCCTAGCTATACAAGGTGGGTCAGACTCAGCCTAAATTAGTGAACCAAGCCAAAATCCAACTAGGGATCAAACATATTACACTTTCAAAAATTATTGTTTTTACGGACCACATGACACTCAAATATCTTCTTTCTAAATCGGATGCCAAGCCGCGCTTGATTTGCTAGGTCTTACTCCTCCAGGAGTTTGAGATAAGCGGGGAGCCGAGAACTTTGTCGCCGACCATCTCTCCCGATTAGACAATCCCTTTATAGAAAAATTAGATGAAAAATCTTTTAATGATTTCTTCCCTGACGAGAAGCTTTTTTCAATTAACACATCTACTTCTCCTTGATTTGCACATATCGCCAACTACTTAGTGGCTCGTGTGCTCCCAAAAGAGTTTTCCTCTCAACAAAAGAAGAAATTCTTTTCTGAGTTGAAGAACTATTTTTGGGAGGACCCGCATCTTTTCAGAGTCTATGCGGACTAGGTCATAAGGAGATGTGTTTCTTATGAAGAAGGTTTTGATATTATTAAACATTTTCATGAAGGACCGACAGGTGGGTACTATCAAGCTGCTCGCACTGCTCACAAAGTGCAAAATACGGGTTTTTAATGGCCTTGCCTGATTAAAGATACGTAGGTCTTTGTGAGCAGGTGTGATAGTTGCCAACGGTAAGGCAATATTTCCAATAAAAATGAAATGCCACAAAATTATTTCCTTGAGTACGAAGTCTTCGACCTCTGGGGGAATTGATTTTGTTGGCCCCCTTCTTTCTATCTTCGGGAATAAATACATCTTAGTCATTGTCGATTATGTTTCTCAATGGTCAGAAGCCCAAGCTCTTCCTACAAATGACGCATGAGTCGTAGTTACGTTTTAAAAAAAATTATTTTCTCGATTCGGTACGCCGCGAGCCATCATTAGTGATAGGGGTTCTCATTTCTACAACGCTCAGTTTTATAAAATCCTTACAAAATACGGCATTACGCATAAACTTTCAATTGTCTACCACCCCAAACTAACGGACAAGTCGAAGTAATGAACAGAGAAATAAAAAGAATTTTAGAAAAGACTGTTTCAACATCTAGAAAAGACTGTTTCAACATCTAGAAAAGACTGGTCAGCTAAATTAGATGATGTTCTATGGGCCTACCGAACAGCATATAAAACTGCCCTCAGATGTATGCAGTATCGATTAGTTTATGGAAAATCGTGCCATTTACCCATAGAATTAGAACACCGCGCTTTTTGGGCCTTAAGGTTTTTAAATTTCTATCCCCACTCTATCGTCGACCTTAGAAAATTTCAAATAAACGAACTCGACGAGTGGCGCTCTTACGCATATGAAAACAACAAATTTTTTAAAGAGCGGACGAAACATTTTCACGACAAACACTTAAGGCACTCAAAAACCTTTAAGCCGGGCGACCAAGTTCTTTTGTATAACTCTCGTTTACGTTTATTTCCGAGAAAATTAAAGTCACGATGGTCAGGGCCATTTTCTATTTTAGAAGTTTTTTCCTTATGGTGTTGTTTTAATTTCACACCCTGATAAGGGTAATTTCAAAGTAAATGGTCAGCGTCTTAAACTAAATTTCTCTGGTGATGATGATGTCAGTCCAAACATTATTAAATTTCTGCTGCATGAACTCCAACTTCGAACTTTTATTCTTTGTTAAAAACTTTAATAATTATTATTTTGGATAAAATATTTTTGGACATTATTATTTTTGTTGCGTCGAGCTCAAATGACGTTTTATACAAAGGGCGCTCTTGGGAGGCAACCCAAGTTATCTTTTTCTATTTTCTTTAGTTTACAATTTTTTCCCCGGACGGCTTCGACAAGCTGAAGCTTCTGCGATCGCCTGCTCCAATGTTGTTGAATCCATCACGAAGTCCAAAGAAGACATTTCATGAAGATCCAAAGCGCAAGCATGGGGAAAGACATCAATCAGCATTCGCAGTGAATAAATCCTGGGAAGTACCTGTTTTTCAATTCTGTACTTTCAATTCTGTAATTTCATTTTCTCTCCTTATCTAACCTCCTTTCTCAATTGAGGACAATGTCCATTTTATGCTTGGGGGAGGACTTCCTCCTTCTTTTTGCTATATGTGAATATTTTGCTTTTTGTGAATATTTTTCAAAAATCCCAAAAAAATTGAATATCTTAAAAATCCACAAAAATTGAAAATATTTCAAAATTAAAAAAATAAATGCTTTTTGTTATTACTTTAATAGTTTAGATGTTTTGGTATTTCAATAGTATCCCTTGTTTTTGTTTTGTTTTTCTCAAAATCTCATATAAACAACTTAGTTAATTATAATATTTCTAATCACCCTTTTTAATTATATTTCACAAGTAAAATGTTGGTCATGCTGTATTTTTAATTCACCGTAGCATGTTAACGTAAAACATTTTTTTCTAAAACTCGCATTTCCATTATGGTTTTCGTTCTTTACTTTCTTTACTTTCTCAAAAATTCATCATCCAATATTTTCCTTTTCGTTTTTGAATAATTTTTGTAAGGTCAACTTTTGAATAGCGTAGTAGATGTGAACGATCCAAGTCACCTATTATTTCTATTTTCAAGATAATTTCATCAATCTTCTTTTATTATCTAGGATTTGCTTTTTAAAAAATTTCAAATCTATGTTTTAAATAAATTTAAAAGCATGAATATGATTTAGGCCATTTTTGTTTTTATTTGAGCTTTCCTGCCAACCTAAAAACTTTCACCACTAGTTAGCCGCTTTTGAGCCTTTTTTCCAATTTCATTTGATAGCTCCTCTTTTCATATCATTTTCACCAAAGCCAAAATTTCCAATCTATCTAATCACACTAGCCTTTTTGAGTTTCATAAAGAATTTTCATGATTATGATAGTTTATTTTGTGATATTTTTTGGAAAAGTTTTTGAAAAAAATATGCTCAAAAGAAATGTTTGTTTTTGTTTGGCCAATTCAAAATGAAAATAAAAATATTTATGCCCTTTATTTTGAAAAAGAAAAAAATGGAAAAGAAAAAAGAAAGAAAAATATTTTGTTTATATTTTTGAAACTCTTTGTTTTGGTTTAGTGTGATTTTAAGCCTCCTTGTTTATCTTTGAATTCCACTCCTAATCATAATCCTAAACCAAACATTTCTGTCCTATTAAGTCCTTTTGATTCATGCTTTCGAATTTTATTTAATAACTAAGAAAAGAAGAAAAGTAAATCATTATTAGTTTTGGATTTAAACATATATTTTTGTTATTTAATTGATATAATTATAATGCGTTATTTGGATCTACTAACAACTCAATGCATGTCTTCATTTTCGTTGTTTTGCTTAAATCAATTTAAAGAATTTCGTCAAAATTTTGGATGATTTATTTTCGTTAAGTAAAGTTTATAAAAGTTAAACCATACCTAAATAATTATTTTATATTTGCATTTCACCTTTTCCCTACTTAGAATTTCGCATAGTACTTGTGTAGGCATAATTAGAACTTTTTGATTAGTCACTTTTTATGTTAGCGAGTTTTTATATTTTTGCTTGGGGACAAGGAAAGCTTAAGCTTAGGGGAATTTGATAATACGTTTTATAGCCTAAACTATTATCGTATTTTCTAGTTTTAAAGGAACTAATCGTATCTTATTAGCTTAATTTTTATCATTCTTATGTTAATATTATTGCCACAAACATTTTCTTGTCTTTTTGCAGGTTTCCAGAATTTTGGCCAAAAATGTACTGACACGCCCACTGTCATGCCCTCCATAGGAGTGTCACAGGGCGTGTAACCCAATCCCGAGAAAGCTTGCTGATAGAGACTAAATAACAGGAAAAACTGCTATCACGCCCCCCTGACACGCCCTCCCCGAGCGTGTCCCAGGGCGTTATACGGGGCGTGTCGCCCTCTGCCCGAAGTCTGCTGCCACATTAAATGCATTTTCTCCTCCGCACGCCAATCGTACTTGTCACGCACCCCATCACGGGCGTGACCCAGTGCGTGTTCGCCCACTTTTCTAAGACAGATGGATTTCAGACCAATGATTTCGACGCAACGTACGTGTCACGCCCCCCCCCCCCCCCCTACACGGGCGTGACCCAGGGCATGTCAACCATTGTACAGAAGTAATCATCCTTCCCACCAGAATCCAGAACCTGAGGTCAACCTCATACGTGTCACGCCCCCTGACACGCCCTCCCCGAACGTGACTTAGGGTGTGACAAACCCGTGAAAAAAATCTATAAATTTAGATGTCCCCCCTTCCATTTCAAAAAAGTTTGGGTTGAGAGGGGAGGTGCTGCCCTTTTATTTACTAGTGTTTTTATGCTTTTTCTCCCTCTCTCTCTCTTTCTCATTTCATGTTTTTTCTAATCCTCGCTTACTGCTCCTTTTGTAATAGCTTTTGTTCTTCATTTAGTAGTTTAATGTAATGCTAGCTTAGTCTTTTTATTTCCATGCAAGTGTAGCTCCTTCATTTCAAGTTGTAACTTTCTCTTAATATTAATATAAAAGTGCTATTTTCTTATTTTTGTGTTCTTAATGCTTATCTACTCATCCCTCCTCCTCCACTTTGTTATAATTAACTAATATTCCTTGTACTCGATCTTGAAGATATAAGGTTCGAGTGATTAAGTTATGATGCTTTGAATTTACCTTTTCTTTTTAGTGTTTAAGCCTTCGAATTACTCTTGATTTTTATCGTTTGGAATTATATTGTCGATATATAATTTCCAATATAGCTTTCATTCTTGGCTAGCTGAGAGGCTGATAGTTTGAAGTTAGCAATCAAGAGTAAAGAGAGTTGTACGCACCCCTCGAGAGAGGCAGACGTCCAAATATCCCGGATTGGAGTAAAATCCAATAGTGGTGTTCATCGCATAAAGCGAGCTTTATGCCTCCAATTTAGACGAGAGTCGGTTGGACCTTCCTAAACTCAGTTGGGCATGACTTTGAGAGAAGCGTGTTTAAGCTTTAGGAACCTCACGGGTAAAGTACCTTTCACCCTATTAAGTTTAGGTTTATTTATCGTGTTTTTAATCAACATTAGCCGAGGTGATTCTCGATCGAGTGCATTTCCATTTCATCGTTCTAATCCTTTATCGTAATCGCTTCTTTTATGATTTCTATTTAACTGCAATTAGTTATCTTTTTAGCGAAATATTTCCTTTCTTTAGTGCGTTTAGATTTCTCTTCAACCCTAAAGATTTTCGTCGATAAAATAATAGTCTTCGTGTGAGTAAGTGTACTTAACAGTTCCTGGATTTCAATACGACACTTGTGTCCCTTAGCTACAGTTCGATATGTATACTTGCCTAATTGGATTGCTAGTTCGGCTCTCTTTTTTTAAGCGAAAAGCGATCACCAGAAGCTTTGCTTCAGGGTGTAGGCCTTCAAAAAACTTTCAGACTTATTTTTTATTTTGTTTTCTTTTGAAAGCTTGAAGCAGATGATGAAGAACACTGCAAAAACTAGAAGGATATGAAATTTGTAAACAATTATGTATCTCAATAATTGTAACCCTTAGGAAGAAAGCTTCTGAACATTTATATCTGGAATGCTTGAGGAATTCAAATATTTGAATTCATTCTGAATAGTTGGAGCATTACTTAGAATGGTAACTGCCTTGGAAATGGATTAGAATTTTACTCTGGGATTAAGTCCATATTTAATGTTGCCTCCAAACGGCTATATTCATAAGAATATTGAGCATTAAATATTAGAGTCATTAGCTATCTGCATTTAAGACTTCATAATATTTTGCCTTTAGAATAAAAAAATATCCTAAAATTAAGCATGGAAATAAGCTGCTTCCTGCTTGAAATAACTGCCTAAAACACTGCCTGGAAATCGTCGAACTGAGCAAGAAATTCGTCGACCTAAGCTTGGAGATCGTCGAGCTAAAATGTCTTTTTCGTCGACCTGAGCTCAGAGATCATCAAGCTTAGCTTGGCTGTCGTCAAGCTGAGATGTTGATTTCGTCAACCAAAGCTCAGCTTTCGTCGAGCTCAACTCAGAGTTGGAACTCTGAGTTCGTCGGGCTGTGCTTGAGTTTCGTTGAGCTGAGTTCGACTTTCATCAAACTGAATTGCATAACTCTGAAATCTTTTAAGGCAACTAACCCTAGAAAAACCTATGACCCCGACTATATATATTGGGTTAGTCTAAGCATCTTAATAGTAGTCCTTGCCCAAATCCAATCTGGGGTTCAAACAATCTCCCCCTATTTGGGTGAGGATACTATTCAAACAAAATATAAAGCAAGAAATATATCTAGCAGAAATATAACATTCAGCAGATATAATATAGTGCTATGAGAGTTCAAAAATAGTAACAATAAAGAAGACATAAAATAGAAATTAGTTGTCTTTCTTGGGAACTTCTGAAAGATAATTAGAGGATGATTTTGTGAAAATCATCTTTCTGGTTGGATCTTGAGCTTCTAGTTGAGTCATTTTTAAATCTTGATCACCAAGAATCTTCTAAGATATGGCTCTAGGTACAACTGCCTCTGGATGAAGTTGCATGTATTCAGTAGCATTGAATAAATTCTTTACTTGAAACTTGTCTAGTTCTTTCTATTTATAAGAAGACATTATTGTTAACTGGGAGGTGTCTTTTCCTTCTACTCTAGCTTTATTAATATGAGACAGACCAATAAGCTCATTAAATCTGGCCATCCTATAAACTGGATCTGGCTCATATGTAGGAGAAGGAGGCCTCTCTGAATTAGATTTATCTTAATGCTATTAATGATCACTTTGAGAAGATTTCTACTGAGAGCTTTGAGATATCTGCTTTTGTTGTGAGCTGCTTTGAGATGATTTATGCTGCTGATGGTTGGTTTGGCATGATCTCTGATGATGGATTCCTTGAGAATAAGACCTAGAAGTTCTGTCCTGCTTACCCTGAGAATTTTTGGACTGATGTTGAGAAGCAGACCTAGGATACTGAGAAATGTTTCCTGCTGCTACTGGAGGAGGAGGAGGAGGAGGACCTCTCCTAAATTAATGGGTGGAGAGTATCTCCTGCTCTTTTTTCTAGTTTTCATATCATTCTTAGAGTACCTCATCTAGTGAGGAGAGTCTTGAGTAAGAGTGATATTTCGCAGAATGTAATAGGGGGTATCTGCTGTAGGAGAAGGTTTTGGAGTAGCCCTGGAGGGAACCTTTGTAATGCCCCAAAACTCAAAAGAAAAACAGATCGCATTTTAAGGCCAAGTTGGTGCCTGATTAGGTTTACACGGCCTGTGACACGGGCGTGTCCAGGGCCATATCGTGCCGGAGTTCGACGAATTTTCCGTGCGGTCGACGAAATGCATTCGACGATCCTTGGAGTCAAGCCAGGTCGGGCACACGTCCTATGACACGGGCGTGTCAAGGGTCGTTTCCTGCTCTGTGTTTTGACTTGTTGTGTCGAAAGAGTTACACGACCGGGGACACGGGCGTGTCCTAAGCCGTGTCTAGCACACGGCCTGTGATACAGGCATGTCACATGGTCGTTTCCTATTCAGGACGTGATGATTTCAGCATCGATTGAGGAACATAGCCTATGACTCAGGCGTGTCTATGGTTGACACGGGCGTGTCCCAAGCCGTGTCAGATGTCGTATCCTGTTCTGTATTCCACAATCGTTTTGAGATCGTGAGACACAGCCTATGACACGGGCATGTCACAAGCCGTGTTCGGCCCCAAGAGATTCTTTTAAGGTCTAATCGAGGTCATTCGTTCTATTTGGAAATGATCTGACGGCCCAGATTCTTCCATGGCATGTTATATTCGGGAACATAGGGTTTAACCCTCATTTTACATTGGCCATTCTCTTTCTAAAAGAGTTAGAGAGATGGGAGAGCAAGGTTGAAGATGAAGGAGGAATCCGACCATCGGTGGAGCTTCGGAGCCCCCAAATAGCGAGCTGAGTCCAGATCCGTAAAGGCGAGGCCGTTGCGGTGCTTTTCATCCGTTTAGTTTCTCCTCTTCTCCATGGGGCCAAAGAGAACCCCTAGGGTAATGATTCTCTTCTTGGACATGTGAAGTCCTCTTTCTTTTTGCATAGGAAACCCGCTCTCGTGAGTGTTCAGTGAGTGTGAGGTATTCCTTAGGGTGGACATGAATAGTCCCCATAGTTTTGCATATAGAGTCCGGAATCGAAGTACGGACATAGGCATGGTGTGTGAAGCCTACCCGGACAAGTTGGTATGGATCAGTGATGTTTCATTATACATGGATTGCGGAGAAGTCTCCGTGCCGATGGTTATTTTTCGGGTTTTCTACGTGGTAGATTGCAAAAGGGAGTCTTGGGGATTAACTCCAAGGTGCACCCAAAAATTTGGGAAGAAGCAAAGTTCTAGCGTTTTGGTGGCCTTGTAGCCAACCTTGTACATAGTCGGGCTATGTACTGTTGTATGATCGATACGTTCGGATTCGGTGAAGCTTGTCCCGTGCCGATGACTTGAATTGTTGTGGTGAGGTGAGCAACAGGCTTGTGGAACATTACCCACTCCAAGTGGTTCAGTTAAAGATGGCATGGAGAGCGAGTCTAGGCGTCGGCTGAAAGGACTTTAATGCTCACGTGTTTTCCATCCTGGGGGCGGTGGTGGACCGCAGAATGGACCGGGTTCACCGAGTAAGTGCCCTGAGAGCACAGGGTGTGTGGCTGTAAGTGCCTACGCCTGTGGTGAAGTGTGCTTAAGTTGTACTTTCACTATCATGTTTGGATTATACTAATGAAATGCAGGGAAGGAGCACCGCCGCCCCGAATAAGGGGTGGGGTTGTTATAATTTGGTCAGCTTTAGCTGACTGTTGCTTTTGTTTGCCAACGTTGCAGTTGAATGTTGTTTGCAGGTGTTGCGGAGCCTAGTGGCAAGTAGCGGGCTGAAGCCCTTTTGCTGAGCCGGCCCTTGAAGTCCAAAGCGAATGTTTACTTTTATACTCATGTGTGATCGGCCTGCGTGCCGATGTATGGAAGATATTTATTGTTTAAGTAAACACTTGTAAGGCCATAAGGCCAAGTACTATTTGGTGTATTTGTTCTGTCATTCCTATGTTGGTTTAGTGGATATTCTTGTTGTGGTTTGAGTTCTTTACTCTTCAACTTTTAAAATGCTTCTGCTAGAATGTTCCCTGTGTAGGACGTGCTATCTTTGTTAGATGGTTTCATTCTATAACCCTTCGATCTATCTGTAGTATATGGCATCGGGCCCCGGCCGTACCAACTGCTATATGATATGTGACGGATAGGGGTTTTACAACCTTCTTCTTAGAATTTCTTTTCTTAGATCCAAAATATCCTGAATCATCTGATTCATCATCATCAGATTCATCTACTGGATTGTCATAGAGATCATCTAATTATTTCATTAACTTTGAATTGTCCTTAGCTTGAGCTATTGGCTGTACATGCTCAATTTCTATAACAACTTGTTGAATAGGTACATTCTCTTGTTCCATATCTTGTAGAATGATTTCATCGAGATTTGGCAAAGGAGTTTCATACATCACATAAATGGGAGGTGAAACCCTTGCTTTATAGCATCCATTGAATTATCAACTATTATATCCAAAGAAATTGAGGAGATACTAGTAGAAGAATTTATGAAGCTAGATTTAATCTTTTCTACAACTGAAATATCTATAGGTGCAGAATAACATACTATAGCTTTTTGATAGACTGAAAATGTTGGGAGATAACTAGGAATAACACTGTTTAGAGAATCAGAAGCTGAAAATAAAGAAAACAAATCAACTGTTGGATTAATAAATACATCACCATCAGTGATAACCTCTAGAACTGAAATATCTGTTGCTTCTTCATCTGAACATACTGCAATCATTTCTATATCTGAAATTTAAGCTGCTACAACTACTTCTATAACTGCCTCTAGAATTGAAATTGTTGTTTGAGGAGCTTCTTCATCAGACACTACTTCTATAACTACCTCTGGAATTGAAATTGCTACTTGAGGAGCTCCTTCATCAGACATCTCCCCCTGCCTAGATCTAGGGAAACCTGATTCTAGGCCCCAGAAGAAGGGACAAAGGAGGAAGAGGCAATTTTTGAAGAAAGATCAGCAAAGCTAGAAATAAGAGGGGAAACTGCTTCCTCTATGAGCTTTTTGACTGTAGGAGTGATGAATTCCAAGATGATGAAAGAGATGGAGGAGAAATCCACAGACATAAACTCAGATGGGTTCTGAGTAGATATAGAAGGTGGATTGGAAGAAGATGGAATTGAAGAAGAACGGTTGTGACACAGATAAAATGCCTGAGGAACATCCTGAGGATTTATGGGAAGAGGGATGATATCAGCTGAAAGTGAACGGATAGATACTACTCTAGAGGGGGGGTGAATAGAGTTATCAAATTTTGCACTAGACAAAACTTAATAGTCTACCCAACTCCCTTGGAGTGAAATGCGGAATGAAAAGATTATAGATAAGGAGATAACCCTAAAGCCTAACACAAGTGTTGTGCACAAACTCAAGCTAACTGTAATTACAGTTAAGGCTTGGAAATCCTAATCAGCAACTAGCAAACCTAGTTATATCTAATCACAGCCACAATGCAAGTAATTAAATTAAGCAAGCCAGACGACACAAGGAATTTATAGTGGTTCCCCAAACAACTTGGGTACGTCCACTCTTCTACCAACAAGGTAGGAATCCACTACAGGTTTTTGATCAGGTGCCCTGCCACCACAAGATCTGCTTCAGGTAGATCTAGAAACCCTTTAGACTTTTGATCAGGTGTCTAAAAACCAACACAGGTTTTTGATCAGGTGCCCTGCCACCAAGGGATACTTTTGAAGGGAGTAATAACCCTATACAGGAGGGGAAAAGAAGGTTAAAAAGTCTTCTCTATTTTACAATAGATTAGAGAAGCACAAAGACTTGCACTAAGCTAGAAAGCTCAAAAGAATCAAGGCTCCACTTGGCTCAAAGAATGTCCAGGTGAAGTCTTGCTTCGGTGCAGAAAACACTTCAGAAGGTTCTGAAGGAAAAACTACAAGAAGATATAAAATATAAAATAGAAATCTTCTAGCAGCTATCTTCTTCTTCTTCTTCTTCAAAAGAACTCTGAGTCTGAACTTCCTGGAAGCAGGAGAACTCAGGTTGAAGAAGAGCAGAAGAGCTTAACACTTCTCAGTTGAATGAAGATTGCTGAGAGCAGTTAAACTTGGTCTTGATGAAAGCTTGAATGCTAATTGAATAACTCTTAGAATAACTGGTTAGCTAGCTGAAATCCTTCTCCAAAGGATTCCTTTTATAGCAGCAACAAGCAACGGCTCTTTTCAATTTGAACTGTTTGTCTTCTTCTGAAACTTGAAACCTGGGCTGCAAATATCACAAAGACAAACAAACTCTGCAGCAAAATATTCTATAAAAGGGATAAACCTTTTTCAAAGAAGCTGCAGGAAGCAATTTGATAATAAAGGTACTAAATAAAATCACATCAGAGACAAACTCTTTATAGCAGAAGGAAGACTTTTCAGTCTAACGGCTATAAAGGACTGACAGCAGATAAAGTAAAATACACTGTCAACTAATAAGACAAACAACTTTATCTGAAAAGATTTGACTCAGGCAAAAGGGATGGAGCAGATATTGCCTGGAAATATTATCAAAAAACAACTGAAATAAAATGCCAGATAATATATTAATTTATTAAATAGAATAAATAAATACAAAATAAAAAGGCAAACAGAAAACGTCGAACGACCCTCGGAGATTGTCGACCGAAGAACGGAGATCGTCGAACTATCGGACAGATAGTCGAACGATCCAGATAGTCGAACTATCAAAGGAGATAGTCGAACTATCACAACAGATAGTCGAACTATCGGAAGATAGTCGAGCTATCAGATAGTCGACCTATCAACAGATAGTCGAACTACCAAGGGAAAACAGATAGTCGACCTATCAACAGATAGTCGAACTATCAGAAGAAAGCAGATAGTCGACCTATCAACAGATAGTCGAGCTATCAAACAACGCAGATAGTCGACCTATCAAACAGATAGTCGAGCTTTCAAATAGTTGAGCTATCCAAGCAGATAGTCGAACTATCAAACAAACAGATAGTCGAACTATCAACAGATAGTCGAACTATCACAGCACACAGATAGTCGAACTATCAATAGATAGTTGAACTATCCACGCAGATAGAACGTCGAGCAACTGATAGACGATCGTCAAACAGTTAGTCGACGATAGTCGGGCGGCATTCGACCATAGTCGAACGAACAAACTACTTAACCAAATTCTTATCTGGATAAGCAGGGAACTCTACAGCTAGACAACTAACCTTGACCATAGATAATTCATGGGTCAAGAGACTAAGAAGACAAGACTAAACTCAAATCAAACTAGGGTACCAACAATCTCCCCCTATTTGAGTTAAGTCTCTCAAAAACTAAAACACAGAGCTAGCTATAGAACAATAAAATCAATACAGGAAATAGTTAAACAACTAACTGGCAATTAGTTAAACAATCAGTCAGATATATAACAGTCAATCAAAAATTAAGGATCTACAGAATCAGGTTTGGGATCAGAAGAACTAGGAACAAAAGATACTTTCCTCAAGGGATCTATGGCTTCTTCCTTAGACATCTTCAGATCTTGTACACCAATAATTTTTAGTTCTGATGCCCTTGGGACGACTGCTTCTGGATGCTTTTCCATGTATTTAGAAGGGTCAAATACCTCAGGACTAACCTGGATTTTATCAAGTTCCTTCATTCTGAATTTTGACATTGTAGTAAATCCTGCAGAATCTTTTCCTTCAGCCTTAGCTTTCTTTATCTGGGCTGAGCCAACAAGCTCTAGAAAACGAGCCATCCTGAAATCAGGATCTAACTCTTGACTTTCATACTTATTTTCAGATATAGTATCTATTGGCTTCACAGCTTTAAACTTGGTAGACAGATCTAATAAATTTTCAGCTGGATCTTTAACTTCTTGAATAACAAGAGATGTCGGCGGAGCAAACTCTGCAAACTTCTTACTGGATTTTTCTGAGAAAACAGTTCTTTTACTCTTTGAAGTGTCTTTAGCAGCAGGTGAAACTTTTCTCTTGGGTGAAGGAGGGGGTGAAAATGTTGGCTTTTGATAAACCACCTCCTTTACTTGCTCTTTTGTCTCAGCATCATGCCTTTGATATCCAGAATATGATTTACCTTGATGGCTTTGAGAACTTCTCTTTGAAGGAGGCTGAGAAGGTGCAGATTTGTCAGAAGGGGCAGATGGATTTGCTGAAATATTGCCAGAGGCTCCTGCACCGGGAGGTGGAGGAGGAGGACCTCTGGGAGTCCATATGGGAGCAGGACTATCATACCTCTTTGATTTCTTCCTCTCCTTTTGCTGGTTCTTAGAGAACCACATCCAGTGCTGGAACTCTTTGGATTTAGGATCAATCCCTTTCAGAATGTAGTAAGGAGTGTCATGATCGGGATTGGGAGGAGAAGGAGCTACAGCTTTTCTTTTCCTCTTTGTAGCTTTCTTTTTCTTAGAATCCTCAGACAGATCTGAATCATCTTCATCCTCAGAATGAGATGAGGGAGGATGATCATACGGATCATAGGCTTCTGATACAGCCTTTTCCTTTTCTTTCAGGGCAGCTTTCTCTTTCTCTTCTTCCATGGCATCCTGTGCCAGAAGAGTATCCAAGTCTAAGCCAGGGGAATCATCTCATACTGTTGATTTTTCAGCTTGCCAAGCTTTTTCTTTCTCTTCCAAATCAGCCTTTACTCTTTGTTGCCAAGCAGCTTTTGCTTTCTCTTCTTCCAAACTCAGTTTTGGGGTGTCATCTTTATTTTCAACTTGGCTTTCATGATCCATTTCTTGATGCTCAGGAACTGTCGTAGGGACCAGTTCAGATAGCACTGCTTGCTGAGCAGGTTCAGCAGCCTCAGAAACTAGAACAGGCTCTACAGCCTCAGATAGCACTGCTTGCTCTACAGTCACTTGGACATCAGGAGCTGATATAGATTCAGGCTCTTTGACAACAACTACTTCTTCCATTAAATCTGTAGGATTAGGAGTAAAATCTTGCTAAATGACATCTAGTCATCCCTTCCAGATATTCCCATACTAACATATCAATTAAGTAATCTACAAATTGGGAAAGAGACATACCTTCAGGATTTTCTTCAGGGTGACCTAACTCCCATAAATCATCTAGAAAGGAGGAGATTATTCCTTCTAGGTACTGGGCAATCAGGGGAGTTGAGGATTCTTCCAGGTAAACTTTTACAACAAATTCAGTCAACATTACTGCATCAGATATTTCTTTTTCTTTTTCAGATGGAGGAGGAGCTGAAACTTCTGCTACTTTTTCTGATACTGCAAGTTGAGCTGCTGGAGGGGAGGCCAAAGGCTGCCCAGAGACATCTTCATTGAACATCTCCCCCTACCTGATTTTAGTGGGAACTGAAACCAGGCCTCTGGATGGAGAGGGCTCAGCAGAGTTAGAGAGAATTTTGATGGCATCAGTCAAAGAAGCAATGGAGGAAGCAAGTGGAGCAATTGCCTCTTCAATCATAGTTTTGATTTAGTGGGTAATTAACTCCACAATGCTAGAAATAAATTCTGGAGTAATTTCAAAAGGTGGTGGAACTGCAGTGGATGAAGGAGCAGCAGAAATGGTTGATGTGTCAGGATGAAATGTGGTGAGGACTGGAGATCGAACTGGAGAGTTAACTGGAGAGTTAACTGGAGAGTTAACTGGAGAATGATATGAAGAAGGTGAGTGAGGAGGAGTTGGAATGGGAGAATGAACTGGAGAAAAAATATCAGACGCCAACAGATCAAAGTTGGGTTGAGAAGATGCAGGAGGAGAGGCAGAATGTCGTACTTTAGTTAAAGTTGAAGGAACTTTAGCTGCAGTAGACGGCAAAGCAGAAGAAGATGAAGGAATAGATGAAGGAGCTGAGCCAACTTCTTGAGGGTGGGGAGCGACAGAGTCATTCCTTGTGCTCTCAGATGCAGCTGGAGCAGCCCCTGTAGGAGCGGGCTTCAGGAATGTCCTCTTCCACTTTGAGAACAAGTTGGGATCCATCTTCTTGCTGGCATTAATGGTGGTAGCAGCTGAAACTAGCAGATGGGGATATCTTTCCTTCAGAAAAATCCCAACAACCCTTCCTAGGGTAACTTCCTTCTTGCTATTCTTCTTCCTTATCAAGTCAAACAGAACACCTGCCCAATTGATCCTTTTCTTGTTGACAATTGCACACATTAGTGCAAATTGTTGTCTTGTAATGTTATCGTGGGCAGAGTGTTTGCCTAGCAGCACTTTTCCGACAATCTCAGCAAGAAATTTAATCTTAAAAGGAAAATTTACCTTGAGCAGCTTTGAGGGAATGCCTTCTGCATGTCCCAGCTCAATCAACATTCTTCCAAATTCTGGAGCATCTTGCTTATATTCTTCTTCACCATTAATTAATCCAAATACATCAGTCAAAACGGCGGGAGTCAAAATTACCTCTACTCCGCCAATAGATCCTGTCATTGAATCTTCAGTAGAAGATGAAGTAAATGCCCGTTCCTTTATCTCTGGGATATTTAACTTGATCCTTGTAGACATGAGCCTTTCCAGACCTTGATCTTTGCAGAGCTGAAGAATTTCCACGATATCTGGTTCACAGCAGCTGAATGCATCAAAATCCACGCTGAAACCTGCGTCAAACTTGACTACTGCGAGGAGCGCTGGAGAAATCGCCATCGATTTGCTGGAGAAGGCGCGAGAGAAACGGAGAAGACGAATCGGCAGAAAATCGCAAGACACGGAGCAAGCGGGAAGACAGAATGCGAAAGGACGCTCTCCGTCGACGATAAAAGCAAAGATCTTTTAACCTAGGTCGACTATCGGCTTTATATTAGACCGGAGATAGTCGATCTATTCAAAAGATACTGGAGACGATGGTCGAACGGTCGTTCGACGATCGGTCCAGAAGCAGAGTAGTCGAGCAATCGTTGGACTATTTCTGGCTTCTCAAACAACAAGCTGTCGTCATCCAGAGATCGACGATGAGCTCGACTTGTTCGACGATGGTCGAATGCCGGTCGATGATCTTCAAACAGGCAAGCTTTCATCAACCATAGGTCGACGATGGGCTTGACCCGATTGACTATCTTCGAACGTCGTTCGACTATCTTCAAACAAGTTTCAACAAGGCAGAAGTCACACTTAGTCTCTTCCATTGATCATGCCTAGTTGAACCAAAAAGAACAGATGCTTCTGTTCATCTAAGGGCTAGGTGAAAATATCACCTCTCTGAAACTCAGTGGATATGAACTCAAGACAAATCTTGTTCTTTTCCACACAATCTCTCAGGAAATGGTGTCTAATCTCAATGTGCTTCGTTCTAGAGTGGTGCACAGGATTTTGTGCAATTGAGATAGCACTGGTACTATCACACATGATTTTGGTGTTCTTGTGTGAGTAACCATAATCCACAAGCTGGTTTTGAATCCACAGGATCTGTGAACAATAACTGGCAGCTGCTATATATTCAGCCTCTGCAGTTGAAGTTGAGACAGAAGCCTGCTTCTTACAGAACCAAGAGACCAATCTCTCTCCCAGGAACTGACAAGTTCCTGAGGTGCTCTTCCTGTCAACTCGACAACCAGCATAATCAGAATCAGAATATCCAATCAATTCAAATTCTGACTCAGCTGGGTACCAAAGTCCTAGATTTGGACATCCCTTCAGGTATCTCAGGATTCTCTTTAGAAGAATCAGATGAGATTCCTTGGGGTTGACCTGGAATCTAGCATAAAGGGATGTAGCAAACATTATATCTGGCCTACTTACAGTTAAATATAATAGGGAACCAACAATGACCCTATAATTCTTTTGATCAACTGGCTTGCCGTGATCATCAGAATCAATAACTACATTAGTAGCCATAGGTGTAGGCATTGCTGAAGCATCAGCCATCCCAAATTTCTTTACCAATTCCTTGATATATTTGGATTGGGAGATGAAGATGCCATCAGCATCTTGCTTAACTTGGAGACCAAGAAAGTAAGACAGCAAACCCATACTACTCATCTCAAACTTAGAGTGCATCAGGTCAGAAAACCTTTTGCAAAGTTTGGGATCAGTGGAACCAAATATAATATCATCTACATACACTTGAACTAACATGATTGTGTCCTTGTGGTGCTTGACGAAAAGGGTTCTATCAACTACTCCCCTAGTAAAGTTGTGCTCTAAAAGGAAACTAGCTAGAGTCTCATACAAGGCTCTGGGTGCTTGTTTTAGTCCATAAAGAGCTTTCTGCAACTTGAACACATGTGAGGGCTGAGTTGAAGAAACAAACCCTGGTGGTTGTTCAACAAACACCTCTTCCTTAAGCTCACCATTTAGGAATGCACTTTTGACATCCATCTGAAAGACCTTAAACTTCATGTAGGCTGCATAGGCCAAGAAGATCCTTATTGCTTCTAGCCTTGCAACATGAGCAAAGGTTTGGTCATAATCTATACCTTCCTCCTGTCTGTAGCCCTGAGCTACAAGCCTAGCTTTATTCCTTACAATAATTCCATTTGCATCCAACTTGTTTCTATACACCCACTTGGTGCCTATGATCAATTGGCCTTTAGGTCTTGGAACCAAAGTCCAAACTTTACATCTCTCAAACTGATTGAGTTCCTCTTGCATAGTAATGATCCAGTGGGGATCTAGCTCAGCATCTTTAAAGGTGAGGGGCTCAACCTGTGAGAGGAAACAAGCGTGCATGACATCCTGTCTTAATTGGTGTCTTGTTTGAACACCAGCTGATATGTCTCCAATCACTTGAGATGTGGGGTGATCTCTAAGTGTGACAATATCAGCAGGTGGGATGTGATCTTCAGCAACAGTTGGGATTAATTCCTCAGGAGGAATTTTATCTACTGTTGCTGGAACAACAACAGCTTCTGCAATGTCTTCATCACTGTCTGATTCAGTGATCTGAAGAGTTGATAGTTGAAGAATCTCTTGAGTGGCATCAGGTACCTGCAATGAACTGGAGGAAGGAGAATTTTCCTTCTCCTTATAAAACATCTGAGACTCATCAAAAGATACATGCACAGATTCTTCAATTTTACAGGTTGATTTGTTATAAACCCTATAAGCTTTGCTTACTTGGGAATATCCAAGCATAATTCCCATTGAAGCTTTTGCTTCAAACTTTCTAAGGTATTCTTTATTGTTATTATGAATGTACACTACACAGCCAAATACTCTAAAATAATTAATTTTAGGTTTCTTTCCTTTAAGCAACTCAAAAGGAGTTTTACACTTAAGCTTGTGTATCAGACTTCTATTCAAGACATAATTGGCTGTACTAACAGCTTCTGCCCAATAGGAGAGAGGCATATTAGCATCTGCCAACAATGTACTAGCAGCTTCAATGAGTGTTCGATTTTTCCTTTCAACTACCCCATTTTGTTGGGGAGTTCTAGGAGCTGAGAAACTATGTTTGATACCTTCTCTCTCACAGAATTCTTACATGAGAAGAGAGTCAAACTCAGTACCATGATCACTTCTGATCAAGGCCACATGAGTAGAGTACTCAGTCTGCACACATAATAGAAAGTCTGTAAGGGCTTTGAAGTTATCAGCCTTAGTTCTCAAAAAGAAAACCCAACTGAACCTAGAGAAGTCATCTACAATGACTAAGGTGTTATACTTCCCTCCTAAACTCTGTACATTTATTGGGCCAAAAAGGTCCAGATGTAATAAATACAGGATTCTAGGAGAATCACTTTTATTTACAGATTTAAAAGAGTTTTTGGTTTGCTTGCCTAGCTGACAAGCCTTGCATAGGCTCTCCTTCTTGTAGGGGCAAGAAGGTAAACCTCTAACAAGGTTGTGTTTAGATAACCTAGATATATTTTTAAGGTTAACAAGACTAAGCCTCTTATGCCACAAAGAATTATTATTAATTGTTACTTCATTAAATAAACAGATTTCAGAATGAGTTGAATTGAAATCTACTAAATAAATATTACCTAATCTAATGCCTACTAAAACAACATTATTATTTAAAGTAATATTACAAGAAGAGTTAGAAAATGAAACCTGGTAGCCAGCATCACATAGCTGGCTGATTGAGATCAAATTGTGCTTCAGTCCAGTCACATATGCAACTCTCTTGAAAGTAACAGCTCCAATTGTGATCCTGCCATAGCCTTCTGTCTGACCACAGCTTGAATCTCCAAAGATAACCTTTGGGCCGAGCTTAGCTTTGAACTTTGACAGATGATTTTTATTTCCTGTCATATGCTTGGAGCATCCACTATCCAAATACCACTTATTTTGAGTGATAGGATAGGCCTTCACCTACAAGAAATTCATTTAGACATTGTGGACCCAGGTAACCTTGGGTCCCTTGTTTTTCACATAAGAAAAGCTAGAAATAAATGAAAATGCAGGCTGAGGGTGATAACCTAATGGGTGAGATCTCCTAGGTGGGATTCTCCATGCAGATGATGGGTCAACAAACCTAGGGGTTCTATTTTCATTTAGGTTTCTACGGGTTTGATGATGATTTTGAAAATCATATTGAAAACGTCGATCGACGTTCGACGATGGGCGCTCAGATCGTCGAGCTTCGTTCGACCATTGAGCTTCCGATCATCGAGCAGCGTTCGACGCTCTTTGTATTTCCTTAAAAAATTGTTTTCTTTTCTCTCTCTTAGCTTTATTTAAAGTTTTATTAACTTGGTTTACTTGCTTAGTGTTCTTCATTCCACTAGCTAAAATGAAGTTCACTGGAGTTGAAAGATTATTTTTAAGAATAACTGGGGGTTCACTGGGAGAAGCTCCTAAGCCTAGTTTGTTATTGCCAGACCTAGTGTTAGTCATGCTGGTTATTTCTAATAACTTAAGACTTCTACCATTTAGAGATTCTTCTAACCTCTTAGATTTAGCTAACTCAATTTTAAGAAACTTAATTTCTTCACTATAATTTGTGAGATCTTCCTTTAACTTAATATTTTCAGTAGATATGATTTCTGATTCAGCTAGCCTATGTCTAAGTTCTTTAATCTCCTTTTCAGAACTAATTAAATCTAAGCATAAAGATTTAAAATCTAATTTGAATTCTGCAGAAGTGAAATCATAAGAAGATAGTACCTCATCTTCTGTTGGCATTTCTTCCTCTGAATCTGAACTCTCTGCAGCTGAATGATTGTTGCAGGCATTTATTGCCATCAGGCAAATTTCCTTTGCCTTCTTCTCTTCCTCATCCTCACTGGAGCTAGAGGAGGAAGATTCTTCATCAGAATCACTCCAGGTTTCAGTAATGAAACCTCTCTCCTTCTTCTTGTTCTTGTAGGAGGATGGCTTGGAGTGCTTCCTGTGCTGTTCCTTTTCTTTCCTCTTATCTTTGTTCTTCTCCTCTGGACAATCTGGTAAGATATGTCCGGGTTTCCTGCAACCATAACAGATAATTTCTTTAGCAGGTGAACGGTCATACCTTGGTTTGTCTTCATAGCGTGAAGACTTCTTTCTGAATTCCTTTCTCCCCATCTTGAGAAACCTCTTGGCAAATAATGCCATTAGTTCCTCATTGGATTGGCTGCCTTCAGAAGCATCAGCAGCCTTAAGAGCTAGAGATTGCTCTTTTCTTGTTGGAGTATGGGGTCTTTGCTTCAGCTTCTGCTTCCCTTGTCTTCAGCACTTGCTCAAAAGACTTGAGCTTGCCAAGAAGGGCTTCAGTTGAAATCTCATTTGTGCTTCTGGCCTCCTTGATAGGCCAGATCCTCAGATCCCATGTGCTAGGGAAGCACATAAGAATCTTATCATTGACCTCTGTCAATGAAATGTCCTTGTCAAGGGTCCTCAGCTCATTGATGATTGAGCTGAGCCTTGTGTACATGGCTTCAACTGATTCAGCATCAGTTTTCTTGAAGTTTTCATATTGTGAGATAAGGTTGGACCTTCTATCCTTCCTTTCATCAGCTGAACCAGCTACAATCTGGTTCAGTGTGTCCCACATTGCTTTTGCTGAGGAGCAGTCAGCAACCTTCTGGAATACCTCATCAGACATTGTCTGAGCCAGAATGTTCATCGCCTTGGCATCTGCTATCTTTGCCTTCTTGTACTCATCATTGTAGTCTGGAGGAGGCACTGCACTCATATCAGATGATGAGGCAGAAGCAGCAGCAGGTGCTCTTGGTGGTCCTGACAAAATAGAAGCAAAAATACTTTCATCAATAGAATTCAAATATAATTTGATCCTTGCCTTCCAGATGCCAAACTTAGCTAAGTTGCATGCTGGAGGTCTGGTGCTAGAATAATCCTTGGACTGGGCCATGAAGTGAGAATCAATAATCCTTGGTATCTATCAGGATCTTGTGACTTAGGTGTTAGCCTATTCAGTCAGTCAACCTCCATCTGATACCAATTGAAAGTGAAGGGATAGATACTACTCTAGAGGGGGGTGAATAGAGTTATCAAATTTTGCACTAGACAAAACTTAATAGTCTACCCAACTCCCTTGGAGTGAAATGCGGAATGAAAAGATTATAGATAAGGAAATAACCCTAAAGCCTAACACAAGTGTTGTGCACAAACTCAAGCTAACTGTAATTACAGTTAAGGCTTGGAAATCCTAATCAGCAACTAGCAAACCTAGTTATATCTAATCACAGCCACAATGCAAGTAATTAAATTAAGCAAGCCAGACGACACAAGGAATTTATAGTGGTTCCCCAAACAACTTGGGTACGTCCACTCTTCTACCAATAAGGTAGGAATCCACTACAGGTTTTTGATCAGGTGCCCTGCCACCACAAGATCTGCTTCAGGTAGATCTAGAAACCCTTTAGACTTTTGATCAGGTGTCTAAAAACCAACACAGGTTTTTGATCAGGTGCCCTGCAACAAAGGGATACTTTTGAAGGGAGTAATAACCCTGTACAGGAGGGGGAAAGAAGGTTAAAAAGTCTTCTCTATTTTATAATAGATTAGAGAAGCACAAAGACTTGCACTGAGCTAGAAAGCTCAAAAGAATCAAGGCTCCCCCTGGCTCAAAGAATGTCCAGGTGAAGTCTTGCTTCAGTGCAGAAAACACTTCAGAAGGTTCTGAAGGAAAAACTACAAGAAGATATAAAATATAAAATAGAAATCTTCTAGCAGCTATCTTCTTCTTCTTCTTCTTCAAAAGAACTCTGAGTCTGAACTTCCTGGAAGCAGGAGAACTCAGGTTGAAGAAGAGCAGAAGAGCTTAACACTTCTCAATTGAATGAAGATTGCTGAGAGCAGTTAAACTTGGTCTTGATGAAAGCTTGAATGCTAATTGAATAACTCTTAGAATAACTGGTTAGCTAGCTGAAATCCTTCTCCAAAGGATTCCTTTTATAGCAGCAACAAGCAACGGCTCTTTTCAATTTGAACTGTTTGTCTTCTTATGAAACTTGAAACCTGGGCTGCAAATATCACAAAGACAAACAAACTCTGCAGCAAAATATTCTATAAAAGGGATAAACCTTTTTCAAAGAAGCTGCAGGAAGCAATCTGATAATAAAGGTACTAAATAAAATCACATCAGAGACAAACTCTTTATAGCAGAAGGAAGACTTTTCAGTCTAACGGCTATAAAGGACTGACAGCAGATAAAGTAAAATACACTATCAACTAATAAGACAAACAACTTTATCTGAAAAGATTTGACTCAGGCAAAAGGGATGGAGCAGATATTGCCTGGAAATATTATCAAAAAACAACTGAAATAAAATGCCAGATAATATATTAATTTATTAAATAGAATAAATAAATACAAAATAAAAAGGCAAACAGAAAACGTCGAATGACCCTCGGAGATCGTCGACCGAAAAACGGAGATCGTCGAACTATCGGACAGATAGTCGAACGATCCAGATAGTCGAACTATCAAAGGAGATAGTCGAACTATCACAACAGATAGTCGAACTATCAGAAGATAGTCGAGTTATCAGATAGTCGACCTATCAACAGATAGTCGAACTACCAAGGGAAAACAGATAGTCGACCTATCAACAGATAGTCGAACTATCAGAAGAAAGCAGATAGTCGACCTATCAACAGATAGTCGAGCTATCAAACAATGCAGATAGTCGACCTATCAAACAGATAGTCGAGCTATCAGATAGTTGAGCTATCCAAGCAGATAGTCGAACTATCAAACAAACAGATAGTCGAACTATAACCAGATAGTCGAACTATCACAGCACACAGATAGTCGAACTATTAACAGATAGTCGAACTATCCACGCAGACAGAATGTCGAGCAACTGATAGACGATCGTCGAACAGTTAGTCGACGATAGTCGAGCGGCGTTCGACCATAGTCGAACGAACAAACTACTTAACAAAATTCTTATCTGGATAAGCAGGGAACTCTACAGCTAGACAACTAACCTTGACCATAGATAATTCATGGGTCAAGAGACTAAGAAGACAAGACTAAACTCAAATCAAACTAGGGTACCAACATCAGCGATGAGTTCATCCTGGAGGGTAGAATGAGGTGGAGTTGGAAGAGGTGTAGAAGGTTGATATTGCTGAGGAGATAACTGATGTTGAGGAGATGAGTGAGGCGGAGATGGAGATGAGAGAAGAGTGAATGAAGGAAAAGAGGAGGAAGGAATGTCCTCAATGAGATGAGATGGTAGAGGAGATTGAGGAGCTGGAGAGTGAGGAGATGATGAATGGCTTCAATAACCAAGGATGGTAGAGGTAATGGAGGTAGAGATTGCAAACGATACGGAGAGGGATGAGGAGCAGGAACTTCTTCAGGGGTTGAGTGAGTGGCTGTTATAGCCCTTGTGTCTTATGAATCTATCCTGGAAGATGAAGCCGCTTAGGGATGACCCTTTCCCATCTACCAAATAGGGCAGAGGTAAGCCTCTTAGAGGCATTGATGAAAATGGTCTGGGAGACTAATAGATCTGGCACATTTGCCTGCAAAAGGATCCTTAGGATCTTGACATAACCTCCAACTTTTACTGGACAGTTTCTTCTTGATAGAATCAAAGAAGATCATTCCCCAGTCAACAGACTTCTTGTTAACCAGAGCACTCGTTAAGTTAAATTGATGTCTGGTTATATGGTCATGGGCATAGTGTTTTCCCAATAATAATTTACCTACCACATCTGCTAAGAACTTGTATTCAATTGAAATATTTTTCTTAAGCAGGTGATTGGGGTTTCCATGGGAGTGACCCATCCTATCTAGCATTTCATTAAATTCATCACTAGATAGTTCTAATTCATCTTCTACATTAACATATCCAAAAACTTCAGATAAAACTTCTGGTGATAAAGGAACCTGGTTACCAGAGATAGATCTAATGAGAACTGGAGTATCTTGAAGTTTTGCTGTGTACATCCATTCTTTAATCTCTGTCACTGGGAGTTTTATCCTTATCATCATGAAATACTGCAGATTCAGACCCTCAAACAATTTTAGAATATCCTGGAATACTTGATCCGAGTGAGAAAATGATTCCAAATCAATATCAAATCCAGCGTCAAACTTCATCGCTGCGAGGATTGCTTGAGAGACCGCCATTGCTCTGCAAAAAAAAAATAGCAAGAGATCAAGTGCAGAGGGCAAATGGAAATGTGTGGGATAGAGTTCGATGAAAACCTAGTTATAGGTTTTTAGAAGTTTAAAAGGCGAACTCTGTCCGACGAAAAATAAGAAAACATCGAACCCGGTTCGATAAAAATTCTTAAAAGAAAAGTGTTTCGTCGATCTCGGGAAGACGAAAGTTTTACGAAACAAATAAATTTCATCGATCTTCGTTTGATGAAAATAATTAGAAACTAAATTAGTTGGGTTTTATTCGACAAAAGTTTCACAAAAAGATTTCTTCGATCTCCATTCGATGACAATCTAAAGAAGAGTTCACAGATCGTCGATCTCCATTCGATGAAAGGTGACCAATTCGTCGTTCTCAGACCAAAAATTAAATTTATAAGTCTCCATTTATCATGCCCAGCTGATTTAAAAAGAAAAGATGTTTCCTTTCATCAAGGGTTTAGTGAAAATATCAGCCCTTTGTAAATCAATGGAAATAAAGACAATATTAATTTTATTTTTGTCTACACTATCTCTAATGAAATGTTTCTAATCTCTATATGCTTAGTTCTACTATGCAGTACTGGATTTTGTGCAATTGAAATAGCACTAGTATTATCACAAAAGATAGTTGAATTATTTAGGTTGAAACCATAATCCAGGAGTTGGCTTTTAATCCACAAAATCTGTGAACAGCAACTACCTGCTGTAATGTATTCACCTTCAGCAGTTGATGTGGACACAGAAGATTGCTTCTTGCAAAACCATGACGCAAGCCTATCACAAAGAAACTGACAAGTTCCTGATGTGCTTTTTCTGTCAACTCTGCATCCAGCATAGTCAGCATCTGAGAATCCAGTTAAGTCAAATTCTGACTCTGTTGGATACCAAAGTCCTAGATTAGGACAACCCTTTATATATCTAAAAATCCTTTTTAATAAAATAAGGTGAGATTCTTTAGGATTTATTTGAAACCTAGCACAAATACAAGTAACAAACATAATATCAGAACTACTAGTTGTAAGATACAATAAGGATCCAACAATAGCCCTATATGTTTTCTTATCAGCTGGTTTGCCCTGTTAATCAGAATCAACAACAGCATTGGAGGCCATGGGTGTTTTCATTGCTGAGGCATCAGACATCCCAAATCTTTTTATAAGCTCCTTAGCATATTTAGATTGGGATATGAAAATACCATCAGGGGATTGCTTCACTTTGAGACCAAGGAAGTAGGATAGTTCACCCATTCTACTCATTTAAAACTTTGAGTGCATCAGGTTAGAAAACCTTTTGCAAAGTATGGAATCAGTAAATCCAAATATTATGTCATCTAGATATATTTGTACTAGCAAAGTTTTAGATTTATGATGTCTAATAAATAAAGTCATATCTACAATGCCTCTACTGAACTTATGTTCTAAGAGAAAAGTAGCCAAGGTCTCATACCAAGCTCTTGGAGCTTGCTTTAGACCATAGAAGGCTTTATGCAACTTAAAAACATAAGAGGGATGAGTTGAAGAAATAAAACCTGGAGTTTGTTCAACATATACTTCCTCTTTAAGTTCTCCATTGAGAAAGGCACTTTTGACATCCATTTGATATACTTTGAAGTACTTGAATGAAGCATAAGCAAGAAAGATCCTGATTGATTCAAGTCTTGCAACAGGAGAAAAGGTTTGATCATAATCAATGCCTCCTTCCTGTGAATAACCTGGGCTACCAATTTTTCTTTGTCTCTTACTATTACACCTTGTGCATCCAACTTATTCCTGAAGACCCACTTGGTTCCAATGAATGGGTAGTCTTTGGGTCTTGGAATTAATTCTCAAACTCTACATCTTTCAAATTGATTGAGCTCCTCTTGCATTGCAATAATCCAGTAGGGATCTTGCTCTGCATCTTTAATGGATCGAGGTTCAATTTGAGAAAGAAAGCAAGCATGCATCTGATCATGATTTAATTGATGCCTTGTTTGCACACAAGCTGACATGTCTCCGATCACTTGAGATATGGGATGATCTCTAAGTGTGACAAGATCAGTGGGAATAATTGGTTCTTCAATAACCATTTGTGGTACTAATTCCTCTGGTGGAATTTCATTAGCCACAATATTTTCAGCAATCTGTTCCAAAATTTCTTCTTCACTATCTTCATTAATAATCTGCTGAGAAGGATGTGATATATCCTCTTGTGTTAGGATTAAATCTTCCATTTTCTCACATAGATTTTGTAACTGCAAATTTTCTATGGTAGAAAATCCTTCTCCTTGTAAAACATGTTAGTCTCATCAAAAGTTACATGAACAGAATCTTCCATTTTGAGAGTTGATTTATTATACACCCTATAAGCCTTGCTAACTTGGGAATATCCAAGAAAAATTCCCTCTGTAGCTTTGGCTTCAAACTTTCTAAGATATTTCTTGTCATTATTGTGAATATAACATTTACAACCAAATACTTTAAAATAGTTTATTTTAGGTTTTTTCCCTTTAAGTAATTCATAGGGGGTCTTAACCTTTAGCTTATGAATTATACTTCTATTCAGAACATAATTTGTTGTGCTTACTGCCTCTGTCCAAAAGGATAGGGGCAAGTGAGTATCTGCAAGTAATGTCCCTGCAAATTCAATCAGGGTTCTATTTTCCTTTCAGCTACCCCATTTTGTTGAGGAGTTCTAGGAGCAAGAAAAACAATGTCTGATACCTTCCTTCTCACAGAATTCTTGCATGAGAAGAGATTCAAACTCAGTGTCATGATCACTTCTGATAAATCCAACTTGAGTGGAGTACTCAATCTAGATGCTCTTAAGAAAGTATATAAGAACTTTAAAGTTATCTGACTTGTTTCTAAGAAAGAAAACCCAAGTGAATCTAGAGAATTCATCAACAATAACTAAGGTATATGACTTCCCTCCCAAACTATGTACTGCAATAGGTCTAAAAAGGTCCATATATAGCAAGTACAAGATTCTGGGTGAATCCCTTTTATTAATGGATTTGAAACTATTTTTAGTTTGCTTGCCTAATTGACAATCCTTGTAGAGTCCTTCCTTCTTGTAGGAGCCAGAAAATAGTCCTCTAACACGGTTGTCCTTAGATAATTTAGTTATGGTCCTAAGGTTTACATGTCCTAATCTCTTATGCCAGAGTTCACTAGTTTTATTAATCTGATTGAACAAATAGATTTCTGATTTAGCAGAATTAAAATTAACTAGATAAATATTATCTTATATAATTCTAGTTAAAATAGTTTTGTTTTTATCAAAAGTAATGACCATAAACACTTATTAAATGTTACCTGATAACCTTCATCACATAGTTTGCTGATTGAGATGAGGTTATGCTTCAGACCATTTACATATGCCACCTTCTTGAATGTGACTGCTCTAATCTTGACTATCCTTCTGTTTGTCCATGATTGGAGTCTCCAAAAATAACTTTGGGTACAAGCTTTTCTTTGAAGTCACTTAGGTTGGCCTTTGAACCTGTCATGTGTTTTGAGCAACCACTATCCAAATACCACTGTTCCTCTATGCTAGGATAGTCCTTTGCCTGTATAAAAACAGATTAGTTGTTCTTGACCCCGGTTACCTTGGGTCCTTGATTTCTTTCAAAAGAATAACTAGTAATATAAGAGAAATCAGGTTGATCCTTATAACCTAATTGATGATATCTCCGAGGAGGGATTATCCACTGAGTAAAAGGATTAACAAATTTTTGTCTTTGATTATTATTTTATTAAGGATTAAAGTTTCAATTTTGAAAATGTGAGTTTGATGAATTTAGTTGAGTTCTTTGATCTAAGTTCGACGAAAAGTATTGATTTCGTCGATCTCGGTTCACAAAATGATAATACTCATTCCCTACATTCCACGATCGTTGATCTCTGTTCGACGAAACATGTTGATTTCATCGAGCACCCGTTGTTGAGTAATCATACCCAAATTCTTGGTTTAGAGTTCGTCGATCGCCGTTTGACGCATTATACAGATTTCGTCGATCTCGGTTTGACGAATTTTGTTGAACATTATTTTTATGAGATTTTTTAGTTTTCTTTTATTTAGTCTTTGGTAAAATTCAGTATCTTTACATGTAAATTATAATACTTCTTTCTCTTTTCCTTTAGCAGATATGAATTCAATTGGTTTAGATAAGATATTTTTCTCAATAATATAAGGCTGACTAGATGAAGCACCCAAGCCCAGTTTGTCATTTAGCCTTGCATTTACTGTGCTTGTGATATTCATCAATTTGATACTTCTCCCATTAAGGGATTCTTCAAATTTCTTAGCCTCAGATAATTTGGTTTCTAAGGAAAATATTTGATTATTAGCAGTTTTTAAATCTTCTTTAAGTTTTAAGTTTTCAGAAGAAACATTTTCAAATTCAATTAATTTCTCTCTGAGAAGTTTGATTTCCTTCTCAGATTTAATCAAATCTTTACATAATAATTTGAAATCAATTTTAAATTGTTTTGAATGAAAATCAAAGGATGAGATTACCTGATCTTCTTCTAATTCAGATTCAGATTCTTCTTCAGAATTATTGCATAAGGCATTGATCGCCATCAAACAAATTTCTTTTGCTTTTGCTTCTTCTTCATCTTCACTGGAACTAGATTAAGATTTTGACTCAGATTCACTCCATGTTTCAGCCACAAATCCTCTTTCCTTCTTTTTGTATTTGCTGTAAGAGAGCTTGCTGGAATATTTCTTGGAGTCTTTGTCCTTTCTTTTGTCTTTCTTCTAGTTCTCTGGACATTCTGGAAGTATGTGTCCAGGTTTCCTGCATCCATAGCAAACTATTTCTTTAGTTAGAGTCTTGTCATACCTTGGCTTATCTTCTTTTCTGGAAGATCTTCTCCTGAACTCCTTTATTGTCATCTTGTAGAATCTCTTAGCCAAGAGACTCAATAAATCTTCATTGTCTGGAATGGCTTCTGTTTCTTTAGTTGCTTTAAAAGCAATGCTTGGCTCTTTCCTTGCTGAAGAATAGGTTCTTTGTTCAGCTTCTTTGGTCTTGATGAGCTGCTCATAGTATTTGAGCTTGCCCAACAAGGTTTCAGTAGAGATTTCATTTAGGCTTCTGGCTTCTTGATTGGCCAGATCCTAGAGTCTCATGTTCTAGGGAAGCACATCAGAATCTTGTCATTTATCTCTATCAATGAGATGTTCTTGTCCAGAGTTCTCAACTCATTTATTATGAGATTGAGCCTGTTATATATATCTGCAACTGATTCTGACTCTTCCTTCTTGAAGTTCTCATACTGAGAGATCAAGTGTGATCTCCTATCTTTCATTTCATCAGCAGATCCTGCTACCATCCCATTTAGGGAATCCCAGATATCCTTGGTTGAAGTGCATTCAGCAATTTTCTGGAATATGTCATCAGACATAGTTTGAGCCAAAATGTTCATGGCTTTGGCATCTGTAACTTTCAGCTTCTTCTGAGCCTCTGTCCACTCAGGTGGTGGGACTGTACTGGTGCTTGTAGTTTCCACTGGTAGTGGTGGTCCTATCAAAATGGAATTATATATATCTTCATCAATGGAATTCATGTAGAGCCTAATCCTTGCCTTCCAAAGTGCAAACTTATTCAGATTGCACACTGAAGGTCTGGTGCTTGAGAACTCTTTGTTTTGTGCCATGAGAAAGGGAGCAAACTAGAGTAAATGAGATCTATCAAGGATCTTTTGGTTCAGGTGTTAGCCTGTGAAACCAAATAATAACCCTCTGATACCAATTGAAAGTGAGGGATAGATCTAACTTAACTCTAGAGGGGGGTGAACAGAGTATTTCAAAGTTTATTCAATTGTTTTTATAGCGGATTAAAAGTTAGTGATATGTATAAGTATAAAAAGAAAATCACAGCACACAAATAGAAAAGGTAAAGGCAATACAGACAACACCAAGAATTTATAGTGGTTCCCCAATAAACCTGGGTACATCCACTATTCTGCCACCCTGCTAGGAATCTACTACAGGTTTTTGATCAGGTGCCCTGCCACCATAAGTTTTTGCTCAGGTGCCCTGTCAACACACGATTAATTTTTCAAAGGGAGATCTAGCAACCCTTTGAGATTTTGATCAGGTGCCCAAAAATAAATCCCAAGTCTTTTGATCAGGTGACTTATGAACCAAAAAGGTTAACTTTTGAAGGGATTTAAAACCTTGTACATAGTGAAAGAAAAATGTTAAAAGATGTTGCCTTCTCTATCTCAAATCTCTTAGAAGACTAGTGGATTTTTGATTATGTAAAAGTCCCCCTTGAGTTGTGTAGATGATCAGGAGTGGAAGCTTTGATTCAGGGTATAGTCCTTCAAAAAACTTTCAGACTGATTTTTGATTTTGTTGTCTTTTGATAGCTTGAAGCAGATGATGAAGAACACTGCAAAAACTGACAGAATATGAATTCTGTAAACAATTATGTATCTCAAGAACTGTAACCCTTAGGCAGAAAACTTCTAAACATATATATCTAGAATGCTTGAGGAATTCAAATATTTGAATTCATTCTGAACAGCTGGAGCATTCCCTAGAATTATAACTGCCTTGGAAAAGGATTAGAATTTATCTCTGTGATTAAGTCCATATTTAATGCTGCCTCCAAACGGCTATATTCATAAGAATATTGAGCATTAAATATTAAATTCATTAGCTGTTTGCATTTAAAACTTGATAATATTCTGCCTTCAGAATATAACAATATCCTGAAATTAATTCTGGAAATAAGCTGCTTTCTGCTTGAAATAATTGCCTAAAACACTGCCTGGAAATCATCGAACTAAGCAAGAAATTCGTTGACCTGAGCTTGGAGATCGTCGAGTTGAAACTTCTTATTAGTCGACCTAAGCTCAGAGATGGTCGAGCTTAGCTTGGTTGTCGTCGAGCTGAGATGCAGATTTCGTCGACCGGAGCTCGGCTTTCGTCGAGCTCAACTCAGAGTTGGAACTCTGAGTTCGTCGGGCTGAGCTTGACTTTCGTCGAGGTGAGTTCGACTTTCACCGAACTGAATTGCAAAACTCTGAAATCTTCTAAGGAAACTAACCCTGGAAAAACCTATGACCCAGACTATACATATTGGGTCAGTTTAAGCATTCTAATAGTAGTCCTTGCCCAAATCCAAACAGGGGTTCCAACACAAACCAAAAAAAAATGTAGCCAACATAGACAAACCAAAATGCATGCAATAACCCAATCAGAAGAAAAATGCTGAAAGTATTTAATTTCAAGGTAGCTAGCAACCTAGAGGGGGGTGAATAGGTCTACTTAGGACTTTTAAGAGTCTTTTTGTATTACTTGATTGTTTCTTTAAGCTTTCAGCTTTTAGTGATCTAAAGCTTGTTCTAAGAACCTGTAATTAAGAAAACAAAAGCAAACACAGAAAAGCACACAAGTATTTTATAGTGGTTCCCCAAAATTATGGGTGCATCCACTCTCCTCCCACCTTGTTAACTTCCTGTTAGTCAAGGCACATATCCAAACCAATGCTCCAAGGAGCTTACACCACAGATCCCTCAGGATCTCTCAGTCTCCTCCAAGACTTACACCTCAGCCACAAAGGCCTACACTTAGTAATACAAGTATCACCTACCTCAGGCACTTAAGCCCTACCACTCAGGTTATGGAGGATAGCCCTACCTCTGAGCAAGCTTGCTCCTACAGCTTAGAGAGATACACTCTCCTACAGTTCAGGCAATATTGCCCTACTACTTAGTGAGTAACACTCACCTACCTCAGAGATATTCACTCTCCTACAGCTCAGGTAAATTTGCCCTAGCTCTGACCCAAAGGTCCTACAGCTCAGATCCAGAAGGATCCTATAAAGAGAAAAGTTTAATTAACTTTGACACAGAGAAATTTCTCTATGTCAAACCACTTGAAATAGAAAACTTTCTGCTCCTACTCTCCTCATAGCAGGGAAAGGATTTGCTGGAGGAATTCAGAAGAAAACTTCTAAACTAGCTGCTGAAGGCTAAAGATCTTTTGATCTTGAGTCTTCAAATACCCCACTGAACCTACAAAAAGATTAAGGTTCTACTTCTTCATAACAGATTCTGAATCTGCTGTGGCAGTTGGAAACTTGCACAGCTAACTGAACTTTTCTTGTTAAAGAGCTTCAAGCTTTTTCACTAGCAGTAATGGCGAACACGATGAAGACGGCTGCTCTCCCTTTTTGAATAATGTATGCCCTAAAAGTTATATTTGTCCTGGCCCTTTCTCTTCCTTTTGTAGTTCGCCGATCAACGGCTCTTAGATATCGGTGGGCCCTACCTACTGCTTCCAACTGCACCTTGCTTTAATGGAAGAAGACGTACAGTAGCTTCACAGCAAGTTTTGTCATGTAGTGTAGCTTCCCCATGCCTGATTTGACCTTAGTTGACTTTGTTTATTTTGCTGACGTCAACACCTGTTTACTTAGCCAAAATCGAGCATCAGAGAATAGGTGTTGAGTGAGTAAGCATCACTCAATGCCAAAAAACTTAGACATATTCACTTTCTCTTGGCATTGAGTGAGTAACCTTCACTCAACGCCAAACTACTTAGAATATAAATCTAATTCTAGGCATTGAGTGATTCAGCTCCACTCAATGCCAATCTTGTTTTATCAACTTTCAGCTGTTTGGCGTTGAGTGATTAAGCATCACTCAATGCCAAACTCCTTAGACAAAAATCTGTTGACAGCGTTGAGTCAGTAATCTCCACTCAATGCTTTTTGCCTTAACCAAATTTTTTCTTATTCAGCACCATAAGCGATGAGAGCGTTGAGTGAGCATGCTTCGCTCAACTCTTTCTACCTTAGCTAATTTTCAGCTTATTTAGTAGCATGGCGTTGAGTGAGTTGACTTCACTCAACGCCTGTGGACTTAGCCATTTTCTCGGCTTGCCACTGCCTTGGCTTTGACAATATAGGCTTCACTTAGCGATATAAGTCATCTGGCGTTGAGTGACTGATCTTTACTTAATGCCTGTGGACTTAGATAATTTTATGTCATCGCACACCATAGGTAAGTGTTTACCTGTCATAGTCACTTAGGCTTCCTGACCTATCATATTCATCTACAAATATGTGTATGTCATTGATAATATTGTCTTCACTCAAATTCAGGACATTATGGGCAATAGACCCAACAATCTCTCCCATTTGAGGAAGTCAAAAACTCTTAAAGCAAAGACAATGACATACACAAAATCATGTAGAACAAGGCATAAAAAATCAAAATAATAGGGAAGTTGTCTATAGTTGCCACACTTCCCTGCTTGAAGAATACATTACTGCATCTGCCATCAGCTTCCTCTGAATTATTGCTGTCTTGTTGATGTCTTGCTTATTTGATCATCTTATCCTCTCCCCCTTTTTGACTACAGCAAATAGCAGGAAGGATGCACCTGATAACTGATTATGTTATCACCTGCTTCCCCTCAATTAGGCAGCATTACTTGATTTGCTCCACCTCAATATGAGAATGTTCATTTCTTTAAATTATCATCTTATCTGCATAAAGTCAAATAGTTTGCAACTATAGGTGAGGAGCAACAAAAGCTATACTAAGTTTAATATGCCCAACTCAAATTTGAAGGTGTTAAACTTGGCTTCATCTAGTATTTTAGTAAAGATGTCAGCCACTTGCTTGTCTGTTGGGACAAACTCAAGGGTGATTCCTTCACATTCCACATACTCCCTAATGAAATGATATCTAATATCTATGTGTTTAGTCCTGCTATGGTAGACAGGATTCCTAGAAATAGAGATTGCACTAGTAAAATCATAGAATAAAGGAGTTCTACTTATTTGGAGGTTATAGTCTTGAAGCAGGTGCTGGATCCACAACAACTGAGCACAACAGCTTCCTGCTGAGATGTACTCTGACTCTGTAGTTTATATTGCCACACTAGTTTGTTTCTTTCTACTCCAAGATACCAGTCTCCCTCCCAAGAACTGACAAGTGTCAAATATGCTCTTCCTATCCTCTTTACAGCCTTCAAAATCTACATCTGAATAGCCAGTTAGTTCAAACTCCCCATTCCTAGGGTACCAAAGGCCAAGATCTTGATTGCCCTTAAGATACCTCAAGATTCTCTTAGCTGCAGAGTAGTGAGATAATTTAGGGAAAGCCTAATACCTAGCATAAACACATGTAACATACATGATGTCCGGCCTACTTGCAGTCAAATATAGAAGGGAGACAATTATCCCTCTGTACAAAATTTCATCAACAGGTTTACCTGCTTCATCTTTGCCTACGGGTATACTTGAACCCATTGGAGTTGTCATGGTGGAGGAATTCTCCATGCCAAATTTCTTGATTAACTCCCTAGTGAACATAGACTAGGATATGGACAAGCCATCATCAGTTTGTCTTACTTTGAGGCCCAAAAAGAACTTAAGTTCACCCATACTGTTCATCTCAAACTTCCCCTACATAATTTTAGCAAACTTTTTGCACAGGTTGTCATCAGTAGATCCAAAGATGATGTCATCTACATAGATCTGGACTAGGATGATATTACCCTTAGATTTCCTTAGGAATAGGGTCTTGTCTATTTTCCCCTTGATAATTTGTTCTCATTGAGGAAACTACACAATGTCTCATACCATGCTCTAAGGGCTTGCTTCAGCCCATATAGAGCTTTCCTAAGTCTATAAACAAAATCAGGTGAGTTAGGAACTACAAAACCTTGAGGCTGCTCAACATAGACTTCTTCTTATTCATCATTCAGGAATGCTGACTTCACATCCATTTGGTAGACCTTGAATCCCTTGTGTGTTGCATATGCAAGGAATAACCTGATGGACTCCAATCTTACTATAGGGCAAAGGTTTGATAAAAATCAATCCCCTCTTCTTATCTGTACCCCTTAGCTACTAGTCTGGCCTTATTCTTAATTATAATGCCATTTTCATCAAGCTTGTTTTTGTAGATCAACTTGAATCCAATGACATTATGACCATGAGGTCTTGGAACTAGCTTCCAGACACTGCACCTCTTGAACTGGTTCAGTTCCTCCTCTATAGCTCTAATCTAATGCTGTTCTATTTTGGCCTCTTCAAACTTCTTGGGCTCCACTTGGGAAAGAAATCTTGAATACATGGTTGTATTCTTACTTCTACTCCTTGTCATTACTCCATGACTTGCCTCACCAATGATCCGGTGTGCTGGATGATCTCTCATATGTCTGACTGTAGGTGGTAGTCTTATTTCAGTAGTAGGGGCATCTTCTTTTGATCTTCATCCTCTCCCAGTGTTTCAAGTAGATCTTCTGTAGAATCCATAGCATCTTGGATGACTGGTGATGCTTCCTTGATGGTCAGCTTGTCCATCAACTGTCTTGTACCTAGAGTACTATAAGAGGAACTAGGCAGTACATTGTTAATCATGGTAGACTCATCAAAGACTACATGAACTAATTCTTATACAACTTGGCTTTTCAAGTTGTAGATCCTATAGGCTTTGTTATGATTGTTGTACCCAATAAATATTTCATCATGGGATTTGGCAGCAAACTTAGTCACATAGGACTTGACATTGTGAAGCACAAAGCATTTACTACCAAAGATTCTGAGATAGCCCAGATTTGGTTTCCTGCCCTTTAAGATCTCATAGGGAGTCTTCTTGTGGCCTTTGGTGATAGAGGCTCTATTAAGGACATGACATGCAGTATTTACTACCTCAGCCCAGAAATATTCTGAGAGAGATTTGTCACTCAACAGAGTTCTACCAGCCTCTATGAGAGTCCTATTTTTCCTCTCAACTTTCCCATTTTGCTGGGGTGTTCTAGGAGAGGAGAATTCTTGATGAATCCCATGCTCTTTAAAGAAATTTGTCATGCTATCAGACTGGAATTCTGTCTCATGGTCATTTCTGATTTTGACCACAGAACAGCCAAGCTCATTCTGAATTTGTTTGACAAACCTCATGATGACATCAAGGATTTCATCCTTCTTCTTAAGAAAGAACACCTAAGTAAACTTGGAATAGTCATCAACTACCATAAGGGTGTAGATTTTCCTACCAAGACTGTGAATTGGCATTAGACCAAATAGGTCCATGTGCAAGAGGTATAAGCACTTCACAGAGTCTTTGATCCTAATACCCTTGAAGGAGACTTTTGTCTGATTACCCTTTTGGCAAGCAGAACAAATGCCCTCCTTAGAGCACTTCACATAGGGGCCATTCCTAACTAGTCCTTGACTGAAGAGCTTGCCAATAGTCTTATAATTCAAATGAGATAGTCTCTTGTTCCACTGGATACAGTAGGAGACTTTCTCATTTGCCACCAAACAGATAGGAGAATCTGTGTCTAGATAAATAAAGTTCAAGCAATAAACATTTTCACTCCTAATGCATGTCAAGATGACCTCTTGGTCACTTGACCTCCTATTTAGGCACTTATCCTTGTGGAAGACAATTACATTGCCAAGATTAGAAAGTTGGCTTATGCTTATAAGGTTGTGCTGCAACCCTTCAACATAAGCCACCTTTGTGATGGTGACTATGCCATTGGTGATCTTACCAGACCCTCTGGTTAAACCTCTATCTGAACCTCCAAAGATGACTTTGGGTCCATCTTTTACTGGAGTAAACTCCTTCATGTTGCTCCTTGTTCCAGTCATGTGCCTAGAACAGCCACTGTCCAAGTACCATATAGGGGTATGGTTCCTTGAACTATCCTGCAATATAAAAATTACTTAACCTTAGGACCCCAATATTTATTGGTTCCTAGGTGCATGTTAGCATGAAACTTAACATGTCCACCAGTAGAATTTCTGACTGGTGGACTGACCCTAGCTCTGGCCATATTGGGATTGTGCCAGCAGTCAATGGCAAAGTGCACTATCTAACCACAGCACCAACACTCATGTATGTTATAACTTCTTTTCTGTGAAGGCCCTGTAGGTTGATAAGAAGCAACTTTGATAGGAGGAAGATGTGCTGCAGCCTTTTTCTGATTTCTTTCAGCCAAAATTTGACTGAAGGTAAGTCTTATAGATGGCTGATTTGGTCTACCTTAAGTGCCAGCAGCATCTAGCTTCTTTTCAGAAAGCATGCTTCTGATGGCTTCAGATATGCCCAGATCATCATGATTCTTAGACTTTCCCTTGGTGAAGGCCTTTGCTGTCAGATTCTGAACCCTTGCTGCAGCAACATTCTTCAGAGTTGGTGCAGAAGCACCAAAGACAAATGCTCCAGATTGGGCCATTTGAAATTTCTCATTGGCAGCCTTGACTGCACACACCCTGCCAAAACTTTCATCATGATAGTGAACATTTTTGTTCACTCCAGATGACAACCCCTCTCCCAGTGACCATAAGAACTTTCTTGGTCATACAAGTTAGAAGATATCAAAACTTTAATGAAAAGAATGGGAGGCTTAGAAGCAATATGTTGAGGTGGAACTGGAGCTTTGCCCTTCCTTTTAGAAGGAGCAACTCTTGTGCTTCCCTTGAATCCAAACCCCTTCTTGCCCTTTTGAGAGGAGAAGGAGTCTATCAAGGGGAGGACAGTACTTGGCTTAGAATAGCTAGCCACTATTCTTTTCTCCTTCTCAATCTTATCTTCAAGCTCCCTGATGAGATAGTTCTTGTGCTTGATGGAGGCAACCTGAATGTCCAAGAGGGACTTCAGTTGGCTAATTTCCCTAGTTTTCTTGTCCAGTAGATTTGCTATTACAGTCTGCTGGGCAACTACAAGCTTAAGAGATGATATCTCTTTAGCTTGCTTCTTAGATAACTTCTTGACCTTCTTGAAGGCATTCAGAAGTTCTTCATACTTGTCACTCAGTTGATTGACATCTCCTTCAGATCCAGAATCTTCTTCACCACAGGGTGAAAAGGCTTCTGAACAAGGACTAGTCTCAAACTCAGTCAAATAAACAGAGTCAGGTGATTGATGTACCTTGATCTGACAAGGCTGATCTTGGTTGCTTTCCACATCAATCATTGCCATCAACCCTCTATAGTTGTGGATATCTTCATCCACCTCTAACTCACTGTCTGACTGTGTTAGAGGGGCCCTGATTCTAATCCTCCCTGGAGGATTGACTTCTCCTACTGCAATAGCTTCATTTATAATAGCAGCAGCAACTAGCCCAATGTAGGCTTCCTCTTCTGTAGACTCAGAAGATGATGAGTCTGCCCAACTCTTTTCCTTCTTGGCCATGAAGGACTTTTCCTTCTTTCCTTTGTGATGGTGCTGCTTCTTCTCCTCAGTCTCTTTCCTATTCTCTGGGCAGTCAGCTATCACATGCCCAGGCTTGCTGCAGCAGTGGCAAATTACTTTAGAGGAGTTATATTTATTATATTTAGAGCCATACCTGTCAGTCTTGGACTGGTTCTTTCTGTGATGGGTTTAATTGGAAGGCCTTTTTCTTCCAATGCTTCTTCTTCATCAACCTCTGGAGTTGTCTAAAAAAGGCTGCAAAATCTTCATCAGACATTCTGCTGTCTAATGCCTCTGAGTCAGAGCTGTCTAACTCAACTGGTCTCCTTGGTGGAGAAGGAATCCTTTCCTTGCCTTTCCTTGAGCTTTCATCTTTGAAGGCAAAGGACTTTTCTTTGTCTAGTGATTTGTTGGAGGCATCCTCCTCCTTCCTGGCAGCCAACTGCATCTCATAGGAGAGCAGCTTCCCAAATAAAATTTTGGAAGGAGTGTCAGCAAGCTTGTCCATCAGTCTTATGGCACAGATCTTAGTGTCTAAGTCTCTAGTGAGAGATCTTAGAAACTTATTATTAATTTCATAATTATTGAGGACCCTTCCATAGGTCTTCAACTCATTTATGATCCTGAAGAATCTTTCATAACAGGTAGTTATGTTCTCCTTCAGGATTTGCCTTAAAGCCTCATACTCTTGGTTGAGCAGAGACATCCTATCATCTCTTACCTCATCAGTACCCTCCATGTAGACCACAAGGGTGTCCCACATCTCCTTGGAGGTCTTGTAGTGAACCAAGTTCAGGAAGTTTGATTCATATACAGTATTGGCTATGATGTTCTGTGCTCTCTTGTCCAGGCTAGCTAGTATGACCTGAACTTTGGTCATTTCAGAGAGTGTCTTTGGTGTCTGGATATTGGCATCGAGAACCGAGACCTTCATGGGAACGACAGGTCCCTCCCTGATAGTTGCAAAAATTCTTAGATCATAGGCTTCCATGAATAGCCTCACCCTTTCCTTCCATATTCCAAACTGTTCCTTTCTGTAGATGGGGATTTTCATTGAACTCAGCAATCTCTGTATCTCTCTTGAGCCCATGACCACTTAGCAGCAACTACCTTGGAGGATCACTCAGATTGTTAAATCCTTTTTGAGTAACCTCCCTCTGATACCACTTGAAAGTCTTTAATTTTAAGGTAGCTAGCAACCTAGAAGGGGGGTGAATAGGTCAACTTAGGTCTTTTTAGAGTCTTTTTGTATTACTTGATTGTTTCTTTAAGCTTTCAGCTTTTAATGATCTATAGCTTGTTCTAAGCACCTGTAATTAAGAAAACAAAAGCAAACACAGAAAAACACACAAGTATTTTATAGTGATTCCCCAAAATTATGGGTACATCCACTCTCCTCCCACCTTGCTAACTTCAAGTAAGTCAAGGCACTTCTCCAAACCAATGCTCCAAGGAGCTTACACCACAAATCCCTCAAGATCTCTCAGTCTCCTCCAAGACTTACACCTCAGCCACAAAGGCCTACACTAAGTGATACAACAATCACCTACCTCAAGAACTTAAGCCCTACCACTCAGGCTATGGAGGATAGCCCTACCTCAGAGCAAGCTTGCTCCTACAGCTCAGAGAGGTACACTCTCCTATAGTTTAGTAAATAAATACCTACTACTCAATGAGTAACACTCACCGACCTCAGAGAGATTCACTCTCCTACAGCTCAGGAAAATTTGACCTACCTCATTCCCAAAGGTCCTATAGCTCAGATCCAGAAGGATCCTACAAAGAGAAAAAGTTTAATTAACTTTGACACAGAGAAATTTCTCTGTGTCAACCACTTGAAACAGAAAACTTTCTGCTCCCACCCTCCTCACAGCAGGGAAAGGATTTGTTGGAGGAACTCAGAAGAAAACTTCTGAACTGTTGGGTTTCTCTATGAGGATGACACAACACTGGTGCACGCAGCGGAAGTAATAAAATCAAGAACAACCCAAAAGAGATTAGGATCGGGCCATGAATGTTGAATCAAGAAGTTAAGAGAAACTAGGTAAAATTACCTTGGCGGCGTTGAGTCACAACCCAACGAATATGCTCCAATGTATGAGTTCTTATCGGCGGAGAGTTCCACGTAGAATAGCGTCTACGTCTTTGCAGAAATCCACATGAGCGGGAGAACACCGAGCTTCGTCGCATGAATGGTCGGGAAGGAGATCAACCGCACATTGCACTTCCACGGACTGCTAGGTCCGCGCCAGGAATAGCAACATCGGCGACTATCGTCGGAGAGTAGGTGGTCGGCGGAGCGAACGATGCGGCGGAACTCTTCCGTCGGGCGGGGTACGAGATGCAGCGGACTGAGATAATGGCGGAACTCTTCTGTCGATTTCGATCAATGCACCGATTTATTTTCCCAAAACCCTTAGTCCTTATTTATACAAAAGGTATAAACAGATCTAAGAGTATTGCTATCCGCAGACCACACAACATAGGTATCCAGAATCATTCGCCGAGAATGAGCTCCAGGTTCGGCGAGAATGAGATCCAGATTCGGCGAGAATCAACAGACAGAATCGACGAGAATCATCTGCAGAATCATCGAGAATCGAGGAAGGAATCGTCGAGTATCACCAATCGCCGGGAATCAAACAATTCGATTCTCGACGAATTCGTCGAGAGTCGGCGAGTCATACTCGACGATTCTCGATGAATCATTCGCGACGAATGATTCTCGACGAACTCATCGAGATTCGGCGAGTCATACTCGACGATTCTCGGCGAATCATTCTCGATGAACTCGTCGAGAGTCGGCGAGTCATACTCGACGATTCTCGACGAATCTCCTTGGCAATGTTTGTCCTGACCCCCATTCTGTATGGTGATTGGTAACCCTTACCAACACAATCAATCTTCCAACTTCTCCACATGCTCTTATGTGCGACCCTGCAGGCTCATATTGCGTTGGCAGTGAGATTACATGTTTGACCACTTCTAGATCACCATGGTAACTCCAACAGTCTCCCACTTGATCTTGAAAGTATCAAACCAAAAATCTCACAAACAATGAGCGGCATCTAGCAATGCATCATTGCTACCAAAGCAATGCATCATTGCTACCCAAGCAATAAGAGTTCATAACTCATAAGCTTATGAACAATGTCCCAGCGTTGTCTTTGTCCCTTTGTCCCTTACATCCGGAAAGAACTAGAGGCATGGATCGTGTCACCCTCATAATAGCTCAATCCAATTTTTTGATCTAGAACGGACTTCTAGAGAATGGTGAGTCCAATATCACATATTGACTCAACCAAGCATGGCCATGCATTTCTTAGTCCAGTTCCATCAAGGGGCCCGTGGATGCAACTCCTGTCATATAGGAGGACAAATCCCATATCTGCTCACACACAAACACCCAAATGATTCGTAACGTGCCCAAAAACCACCCTTATCATCAACCTTTCTCAAGGAATACTTTAGATGGCATCAAAGCACGCTCTTCCTCACTTTATGAATGTTGTGACTTCAGGTCAAAGGACCACAACACCATTGTCAATTGAGACCTACTCGTGACACGTTTAGATAACAATCCACAAAGTAGTCTCAGGTTGGGTCTGTCCAGTACAACTTGTTCATTAACAAGTACCCACGTGATGACTTGATATCACAATATCATGACCTGTGAGAACTGGTTATCAGTCAACGCACGTGCTAGTCTAAATGTATCATCATCATCCTTAGTTTCTATGATGATACTACGACCAGGGACCTTTCAAGAATGAAGATTCAAATAAATCATAGGCTCTCACATTCAATTCACGTACTTGATGTCCTATGGAAGCGAACATTCTAAGGGTATTTATTATGTTAACATTTAACTATCGCATAGAAAAATCATAATAAAAGAACTTGCCATTAATTGTAAAAGGAAAAATATGGTACACAATTCCTCATATGAATAAATAACAAATATCCAACAGAATATATGTTTACACGCAACCCACAAGACTCTCACTAGAGTTGATCATTTAGGTATCGTATACCCATTGATCTAGTATGACCATCATGCTTTCTCTATGCGAGAGGCTTTGTCAGTGGATCCACAATATTCTCCTCAGTCGGCACTCTGCAGATGTTCACATCTCCTCGTTCGACAATCTCACGAATAAGATGGAACCGCCGAAGTATGTGCTTGGAGCGCTGATGAGATCTAGGTTCCTTAGATTGTGCAATTGCACCATTGTTATCACAGTAGAGAACAACGAGACCAACAATGCTAGGAACTACATCAAGCTCGCTGATGAATTTCCTAATCCATATAGCCTCCTTCGCTGCGTTTGCTTCAGCGATATACTCGGCTTCTGTTGTAGAATCAGCAACTGTCTCTTGCTTGGAACTCTTCCAGCTCACAGCTCCTCCATTAAGGCAAAACATAAACCCTGACTGAGACTTTGAATCGTCCCTATCAGTTTGGAAGCTAGCATCCATGTAACCACTTACAACGAGCTCTTCCTCTCCACCATACATCAAGAACACATCCTTTGTCCTTCTCAAGTACTTCAGGATATTCTTGACTGCAATCCAGTGACACTCACCGGGGTCTGACTGATACCTTCTAGTCATGCTCAAAGCAAAGGAGACATCAGGTCTAGTACATAACATTGCATACATGATTGATCCAATTGCCGAAGCATATGGAATCAACTTCATGCGGTCCTTATCTTCACATGATTTTGGACATTGGTCCTTAGAGAGATTCACACCATGAGACATGGGTAAAAATCCTTTCTTGGACTCAAGCATGTTGAACTGCTTCAACACCTTCTCGATGTATGTACTCTGGGTCAAACCCAACAACTTCTTCAATCTATCTCTATAGATCTTAATACCGAGTATATAAGTCGCTTCACCCAAGTCCTTCATAGAAAAGTAGTTCCCTAGGTTATTCTTAACAACTTTCAGGGTAGGAATGTCATTCCCAATCAACAGTATATCATCTACATACAATATCAGGAAAACAAAAATGCTCCCACTGATTCACTTGTAAACACAAGGCTCATCTTCATTCTTGATGAAACCAAACTCTTTGATTTTCTCATCAAAACGAAGATTCCAACTTCGAGAGGCCTGCTTCAATCCATAGATGGACCTATTTAGCTTGCATATTTTAGTGGCTTCATTTGGGGATACAAAACCCTCGGGTTGTGTCATGTACACTTCCTCAAGGAGGTTTCCATTAAGGAAAGCCGTTTTGACATCCATCTGCCAGATCTCGTAGTCATAATACATAGCAACAGCAAGTAATATCCTTATGGACTTTACCATGGCAATAGGGGAAAAGGTCTCATCATAGTCAATACCATGAATTTGCTTAAAACCCTTAGCCACCAGTCGCCCTTTGAATGTCTGCACATTCCCATCCATGTTGGTCTTCTTCTTCTTGAAGACCCATTTGCACCCTATGGGTCGTACCCCTTCAGGTGGTTCCACCAAGTTCCAAACTTGGTTTGCGTACATGGAGTCCATTTCGGATTTCATAGCCTCAAGCCATTTGTCAGAGTCTGGTCCATTCATAGCCTCTTGTTAGATTGCTGGTTCATCATCATGATCCATAAGCAACACATTATTGATTTGAGACACAAGAAATCCATATCTCTCAGGCTCAAATCTTCGTCTACCAGATCTACGTAGGACTTGTGTTTCTTGAGTAGGTTCTCTAGCTACAACATCTTGTAGTCCTATCTCAGAATCCAATTCCGGTTCATTCACTACTTGTGGTTCTTGAACTTCTTCAAGTTCTACCTTTTCAGTTTTTCTTGATAAGAATTCTCTCTCCAAGAAGACGTCAGTCCTTGCGACAAACACTTTGCCCTCAGATGGTAGGTAAAAGTAATACCCTTTCGTTTCCTTAGGATATCCCACCAGATAACATTTATCCGATTTTGGTTCCAGCTTTTAAGGCATTTGACGTCGCATGTATGCCTCACAGCCCCAAATTTTAATGAACGACATACTAGGACGCTTCCCAGTCCATATCTCATATGGTTTCTTCAGAACCGTTTTTGTTGGAGAGCGATTCAGTGTCATTGCAGCAGTCTCTAAAGCAAAACCCCAAAAGGAAACAGGCAAGTCTGCATGACTCATCATCGAACGTAGCATGTCTAACAGAGTACTATTTCTCCTTTCAGACACACCATTATTTTGTGGTGTTCTAGGTAGAGTGCGCTGTGATACAATACCACACTCTTTCAGATGATCACGGAACTCATGACTCAAGTATTCGCCACCTCGATCAGATCGAAGTGCTTTAACCCTTTTACCCAACTAGTTTTCTACTTCATTCTTGAATTCTTTGAACTTTTCAAAGGTATCGGATTTGCACTTCATAAGATACACATATCCGTATCTACTGAAATCATCAGTAAATGTAACGAAGTAAAAATACCCACCTCTATCCATGGAGCTCATGGTTCCGCATACATCACTATGTACAACACCCAAGAGATCCTCAGCCCTCTCAGTATAACCAGTGAAAGGGGCTTTAGTCATCTTGCCTAACAAACAAGATTCGCATCGCTCAAATGATTCATAATCAAATGAGTCTAAAAGTCCATCTTTATGGAGCTTAGATATGCGCTTCTCGTTTATATGACCCAAACGACAATGCTAGAGATATGTAGGGTTTGAGTCATTTGTTCTTAGTCTTTTATTATTTTCTATATTATAGATCAGATGGTCTAAGTTCAAAACATAAAGACCATTAAACAATTGGGCTACATTAAAACAAACATCATTCTTAAATATAGAACAACAGTTGTTCTTAATTATAAAAGAAAATCCAATCATGTCCAAGCATGAAATGGATATAATGTTTCTAGTTATGGCCGGAACGAAATAACAATTATCTAGTTCTATTACAAGCCCACTGGGCAAAAAAAGACGGTAAACCCTTACGGCTACAGCAGCAACTCTTGCTCTATTGCCGACGCGCAGGTCCACCTCCCCTTTACTCAGCAATCTTCTCCTTTCCAGTTCCTACACATTTGTACAAATGTGTGAACCACATCCGGTATCCAATACCCAAGATGAAGGAGCAGAAAGGTTTATCTCTATAACGTAAATATTCAAAGAGGAATTCATACCTCCCTTCATTTTCTGCAGACCCTCAATGTAAGAAGGATAGTTCCGCCTCTAATGACAAGCCTTGAATCAGTGGTGGCATTTCCCTTCCTTCACCATGCTCTTTTTTTTCTTCAGTGCAGAAGACTTGGGCTCAAGATGTGACTTAGGTCCCACCTTCGTCTTCATAGAGCCCTTGTCCTTGCCCTTGCCCTTATGCACCATCAGTATGGGGCTGGCAGGCTTGGACTTCTTCATATTGATCTCGGCAGTTCTTAACATGCCTAGGAGCTCGGGCAGTGTCTTGTCTATTTCATTCATGTTGTAGTTCAAGACAAACTGCTCATAACTGTCCGGCAATGATTGCAGAATCAGATCTGTGGCCAACTCTTGACCTAGAGGAAAACCCAACCTTTCAAGGTTCTCTATATACCCAATCATCTTGAGTACGTGAGTCCCTACTGAGTCTCGAACTCCCATCTTGTACTGAAATAACGCTTTTGTGACGTCGAACCTCTCTTGACGAGCCTGCCCTTGAAACATTTTCTTGAGATGCTCGTCAATCTACTTGCACCCCATGTTCTCATGTTGCTTCTGAAGCTCAGAGTTCATGGTGGCAAGCATAAGGCATTCGACGTCTAAGGCGTCATCAGTATACTTCTTATAAGTATCCTTATCAGCACGGGAAGAGTTCTCGGTCGGCACCTCGGGGGCTTCTTCTTCCAAGACATTGAGCTTTTGCTCTTGCCTGAGAACAATTCTCAGGTTCCTGTACCAGTCCATGTAGTTGGTCCCACTGAGCTTATTTTTCTCAAGAATGGTTGTTAGAGACAGAGTGGAGTGTGAACCACTTACCATGGAATTCTACAAGAATTCATGCAGAATAATATCAGCACCAAAATTTCAAAATACAATTTATTTTTAGTTTGGACTTCAATTAAAACTCCCACTATTTTATTCGAAATGATGGCCCTCACTATCAATTCGGAGAGTTCATGCGAGCTACTCTCTTAGTGGACCAGATCCGTATTTCACCAACACAATGAGTCAGGTTTGGCTTTTCTCTCACGATGCGGTTATTTGGGTAGGCAACGCTTGCCAATGGCATCCTCATGCAATTCTTGTATGGTTCGTGAATAACTCCTTATTCGCATCCATCATATGGTGCATGCCAACCATATGCCTCTAGGCACTCAACCTTTGAGGTCACCTAGTTAAGTTAGACCCGATGTCGATAGTGGGATATCACAATTATCCGCTCGCACCCTTACCAAGATAGATTAATGCACCTTGCTTTGGCAAGCCCACACTTCATCGATCGAGGCAGGAAGAGTGTCATCCATCAGAAGGCATCTGAACACTTAATATTTGATGAAGGGATTTTCGATAATAGGTTAACAATAAACCATGATCAACATTTGATCAATGTGCACATCCACAGAAAAACTTTTTTTTTTTAAAAAACCACATGCATCCCTTATGTGCACAACATGGTACTATCAATATTTGATAGAAGAAAGGGCTAAATCTGAATATCCGGACACTTCCAAATTTTCTGATTTACATGCATGGACAAAGGCAAAAGCAACTCGACTTAAAGCAGTAGACAAGCTCGTCTCTCATTGTTGGATTAAAAATCCAAAACAATACACGGGTTCATTAACCACTCGAGGGACGGTTACTGCTAAGAAGACAACAATTTCTAACAATTAGAAATAACCACGAAATCCTAGACGTTCCTGGCGGGGTTCCAAGGGGTAGAGCCCCTAGCCTGTGGGTTATGGGACCACCGATTTCCCTTGGAAAAACAATCAACAATTGATGATCCAGGATTAAATCTAGACATTTAGAACACTTCTAAATCCCTAGGTTTACACGTACTGGAATAACCTAACTTCCAATACCAATCATGGCCGCAACCTCCCTCTGATACCACTGTTGGGTTTCTCTATGAGGATGGCACAACACTTGTGCACGTAGTGGAATAATAAAATCAGGAATAACCCAAAAGAGATTGGGATCGGGTCATGAATGTTGAATTAAGAAGTTAAGAGAAACTAGGTAAAATTACCTTGGCGGCGTTGAGTCACAACCCAACGAAGATGCTCCAATGTATGAGTTCTTATCGGCGGCGAGTTCCATGTAAAAAAGCATCTACGTCTCTGCAGAAATCCACACGAGCGGGAGAACACCGAGCTTCGTGGTACGAATGGTCGGGAAGGAGATCAACCGCACCTTGCACTTCCACAGACTGCTAGGTCCGCGCCAGGAATAGCAACACCGGCAACTATCGTCGGAGAGTAGGTGGTCGGCAGAGCGGACGATGTGGCGGAACTCTTCCGTCGGGCGGGGTACGGGATGCGGCGGACTGAGAGAACGGCGGAAATCTTCCGTCGATTTTGAGAAATCCACCGATTTATTTTCCCAAAACCCTAAGTCCTTATTTATACCAAAGGTATAAACAGATCTAAGAGTATCGCTATCTGAAGACCACACAGCATAGGTATCAAGAATCATTCGCCGAGAATGAGCTCCAGGTTCGGCGAGAATGAGATCCAGATTTGGCGAGAATCAGCAGACAGAATCGACAAGAATCATCTGCAGAATCGTCGAGAATCGAGGAAGGAATCGTCGAGTATCACCAATCGCCGGGAATCAAAAATTTCGATTCTCGACGAATTCGTCGAGAGTCGGCGAGTCATACTCGACGATTCTCGACGAATCATTCGCAATGAATGATTCTCGACGAACTCGTCGAGAGTCAGTGAGTCTTACTCGACGATTCCCGACGAATCATTCTCGACGAACTCGTCGAGAGTCGGCGAGTCATACTCGACGATTTTCGACGAATCTCCTTGGCAACGTTTGCCTGACCCCCATTCTGTATGGTGATTGGTAACCCTTACCAACACAGTCAATCTTCCAACTTCTCCACGTGCTCTTATGTGCGACCCTGCAGGCTCATATCGCATTGGCAGTGAGATTATATGTTTGACAACTTCTAGATCACCATGGTAACTCAAACATGAACTAGCTGCTGAAGGCTACAGATCTTTTGATCTTGAGTCTTCAAACAACCCACTGAACTTACCAAAAGATGAAGGTTCTACTTCTTCAGAACAGATTCTGAATCTACTGTGGCAGTTGGAGACTTGCACAGCTAACTGAACTTTTCTTGCTGGAGAGCTTCAAGCTTTTTCACTAGCAGCAATGGTGAACACGATAAAGATTGCTGCTCTCACTTTTTGAATAATGTATGCCCTAAAAGTTATATTTGTCATGGCCCTTTCTCTTCCTTTTGTAGTTTGCCGATCAATGGCTCTTAGAGATTGGTGGGACCCACCTGCAGCTTCCAGCTGTGCCTTGCTTTAACGGAAGAAGACGTACAGTAGATTCACGGCAAGTTTTGTCGTGTAGTGTAGCTTCTCCGTGCCTGTTTTGACCTTAGTTGACTTTATCGATTTTGCTGATGTCAGCACCTGTTGACTTATCCAAAATCGAGCATTAGAGAATAGGCATTGAGTGAGTAAGCATCATTCAATGCCAAAACACTTAGACAGATTTATTGTCTCTTGGCATTGAGTGAGTAACCTTCACTCAACGCCAAACTACTTTGAATATAAATATGATTCTATGCGTTGAGTGATTCAGCTCCACTCAACGCCAATCTTGCTTTATCAGCTTTCAGTTGCTTGGCGTTGAGTGAGTAGGCATCACTCAAAGCAAAACTCCTTAGACAAAAATCTTTCTACAGTAGGCGTTGACAGCGTTGAGACAGTAATCTCCACTCAACGCTTTTTCACTTAACCAAATTTCTGCTAATTCAGCAACATAAGCGATGAGAGCGTTGAGTGAACATGCTTCACTCAACGCTTTCTACCTTAGCTAATTTTCTGCTTATTCAGTAGCATGGAGTTGAGTGAGTTGACTTCACTCAATGCCTGTGAACTTAGCCATATTTTAGCTCATTCCAATTTCAGGCTTTTAGTACTATAGCCTATCTCACTGCCTTTTGTTGTATGGCGTTGAGTGAGTTGACTTTACTCAATGCCTGTGGACTTAGCCATATTTTAGCTCATTCTAACTTCAGGCTATTACTACTGTATCCTATCTCACAGCCTTTTGTTGTATTGCGTTGAGTGAGTTGACTTCACTCAACGCCTGTTGACTTAGCCATTTTCTCGTCTTGCCACTGCCTTGGCTTTGACTATATAGGTTTCACTCAGCGCTATAAGTCATCTGGCATTGAGTGACTGATCTTCACTCAATGCCTGTGGACTTAGATAGTTTTATGTCATCCCACATCATAGGTAAGTGTTTAACTGTCATAGTCACTTAGGCTTCCTAACCTATCATAGTCATCTACAAACATGTGAATGTCATTGATAATATTTTCTTCACTTAAATCATGGACATTATAGTCAATGGACCCAACAAATGCCTCGATGATAGTAGGTGATATCATATGATCAAGTAGTGAGATCCAAAACACCCATTTCTAGCTGAAGTAGTGAAAAGCGAGCATCAGGGAGGGGTTTGGTAAAGATATCAGCAAGTTGATTGTCAGCCCCAATGAAACTAACTTTCACGTTCTCTTTCTTAATGTGATCCTGGATAAAGTGATAATGAATGTCAATGTACTTGGTATGAGAATGGTGTACTGGATTATTCGTCGAGTCTATGGGACTCTTGTTTTCGCACCTAAGGTCAACATTCTTAAATTTGATTCCAAAGTCCTCTAACATCTGTGACATCCAAAGTGCTTGTGCGCAACAACTTCCTAGAGTTATATACTCGGCCTCAATAGTGGAGAGGGAAACCAAGTTTTGTTTCCTGCTAGACCATGATACTAGAGTCGGACTTAAGAAGTGACAAGTACTACTCATACTCTTACGATCGAGTGAACACCCATCATAATCATAGTCGGAATATCCATGGAGCGTGAAGTTGGTAGTGTGAGGGTACCAAAGACCAAGATTTTGGGTGCCTATAAGATACCTATAGATATGTTTAATAGATTTGAAATGAGATTCGTTAGGATTGGCTTGATATTTACCACAAAGACACACCGCAAATGTAATATCTGGTCTAGAAGCACTTAGATAAAGAAGTGATTTGATCATTCCTCTAAATGAAGTTTGGAACACCGAAATTCCATTATCATCCTTTCCTAATTTTAAAGATGCGCTCATTGGAGTTTTTACTTGTTTCAGATTTTTCAAGTCGAATCGCACCAGAATATCTTTTTTGTATTTCGATTGACTTATAAAAATTCCATCCTATCATTGAGAAATCCAAAATCCTAAGAAATATGTTAAATCTCCAACTAGGCTCATTTTAAATTCAAATTGCATTAAGGTGACAATTTCATTGCATAGATATTCATTTGTGGCACCAAAAATAATATCAACAAAAATTTGCAATAAAATTAGATCGAGATTTTCATGCTTTACAAATAGTGTAGTGTCTGCACTACCATCCTTAAACTATCCTCTAGGAGAAAAGTAGTGAGCATATCATACCAAGCATAGGGTGCTTGTTTCAGTCCATACATGTCCTTCACAAATTTGTATACATGATTTGGGTAGTCAATATTTTTGAAGTCTGGTGGCTGCTCAACATACACCTCTTCATTTATATATACATTTAAAAATGCACTCTTAACATCCATTTGATATAACTTAATTTGTTTATAACTTACAAATGCCAAACACATACGAATGGATTTAATATGTGCAACTGGTGCAAATGACTCTTCAAAGTCCACACCCTCTATTTGTGAATATCCTTGTGCAACCAATCGTGCCTTATTCCTAGTTATCCTAGATTCAACATCAAAATTATTTTTATACACCCATTTCAAACTGATAACTGGATGGCTCTCTAGACGCTCCACTGATACCTAGACTTTACTTCTCTCGAACTGATTTAATTCTTCGTTCATAGACAAGAACCAAGATTCATTATTTAAAGCTTTTGATATATTCTTGGTTCAATTTTAGAAATAAAACATCGGTTCGAGAAGGATTCATGCAGGGCTGACTGTGTTCCAACCCCATGTGAGGGCTCTCCAATCACTAGTTCTCGTGGGTGTTGTTTTGAAAAAATTAGTGTTTTGGAGGCTTATATCCTTCCACATGAGTTGAGCATCAATTACCTCTTCTCTCCTTGTCCTTGTCTCCTAGCGGCTCATCATCATCAATTTCCTCTTTATTCAGCCTAGATTCTTTAGATGGTATATTTTCATTAAAGTGCACGTGAGACAATTCTTCAACAACCAAGGTTCTTTTATTATAGACCCTATAGGCACTACTCGTACTAGAGTACCCTAAGAGGATGGCATGGTCTGATTTTTTGTCAAATTTTCGTAAGAGATCCTTAGTGTTTAGAATGAAGCACGGGAAACAAAAGAATCTAAAATATGATACTGAGGGATTCTTACTGAAGTATACCTCATTCGGAGTTTGCTTAAGAATATGGTGAAGCATGATCCGGTTCATCACGTAACTTGAAGTGTTGACCGCTTCAGCCCAAAAGTATTGAGGCAAGACGAACTTGGCAAGAATTATGCGTGCTAGTTCTTGGGGTGTACGGTTCTTTCTTTCTAATACCCCATTTGTTGTGGAGCGCATGGGGTAAAGAATTTGTGCTTAATTCCTACACTATTACAGAAGCTCGTGAAGTTTTCATTCTCAAACTCTCCACCATGATCTAACCTTATACATTTTATCTTTAGCTCCTTTTCATTTTGTATCCTAGTGCATAGATTTGTGAATTCAATGAATGTGTCAGATTTACTAGCGAGAAAGATTATCCAGCAAAAACGGAGGTAATCATCTATAATAACAAATGTGTATCATTTTTCACCTAGAATATATGTACTAAGAGGGCCAAATAGATCCATGTGTATGAGTTTTAGCAGTCTAGACGTGGAAATATCATTTTTGCCTTTGAATATGGTTTTGATAAATTTTCCTTTCGGATATAGAGCGCATAAAGAGGTCAAACTACTGCATAATTTTAGAAGTCCACGAACTAATTTATATTTGGATAGTTTGAAAATTAGCTTACTTCCTGAATGTCTTAGTCTCCTATGCCAAAGATCTAATTCCTAATTCTTGGTAACTAAGAATTTCAGATCAAAAATAGATATATCTTTAAAATTAATAGTGTAGACATTATGAGTCTTATAAATAGTAAGCAAAACACTATTTGTTTTAGCATCTATAATATTGCAGGTGTTCGTAGAGGATTCAAATAGTATGTTCAAGCCTTTATCACAAAGTTGATTAATTGAAATTAAATTATGCTTAAGTTCATCTACAAATAATATATTTGAAATTGAAAATGCTTTGTTACATATAGTGCAGATTCTAAGAATAAGTCATTTGTTGTTATCCTTGAATGTCACCATGCCACCTTTCTTCCTCTCCAGGCTAAGTAACTTGTTTTTATTCTCCTGTCATGTGCTTGGAACATCGAAAGTCCAAGCACCACACATTATTCTTGTCCTTAGTCTGCCAACATACCTAAAAGGAAGATTAGGATAAAGATCTGGTTACCCAAGTTTTCCGACCCATACGATAGGTAGAAGACTTTGGTAGCAAGATTTACATAGTTTTCTTGTTACCTTTACTCAGATATGAGTCGGATATGTACATAAGGTATAAGAAGTGGATGCAACCTTTTTCATGTTTCTAGAGCTCGTGCTGGAGGATGGGGACAGCCTTCTAGAATTATTGGTTTCATTTTGTGATTTTATATTTAGAGCATTAGACATAACTAGAAGTCATTTACCGCTCGGCGAGAGCGTTGGACTTACGTAACCCAGTCCAAATTTTCGAGATCCATGACACTATATTCAGAGATTTTTGCCCTATTCCAAATTTATGGACAACATTGTTTAGATCATGTATCCTATCCTTTAGGGCGGTATTTTTGGTTACTAGAATTACACACCGATCTGCAAATTGCTTTTTACCTTCTTCTATTCTAGCTATAGATATTTGAAGCTTTTTCTCCAAGACATTATTTTCATTAACTAGATTGTTCATTTTCAAGGATTTCTTAGAGAGACATTCTTTTAGCTCTTCGATCGATTCCACCGAGTTAGAGCACTCTTGGCACTTGTTGGGTATTGTATCCACAATAACCAAGATTTGAAGAAGGTTCCCATTAAGCTAAGATGAATTGAGATTGTATTTGATGTTGTGTGTTTAGTTATGTGCTTGAAGGACTATATTACTAAGTACACACTAATGTCAGGTTACAGTGGTTCAGTGAACCCAGGACTATACGATGTAATCCTTCATTGTGCAGGCCAATGTGTTAACTCACGCATAATCTCTCTATTGGGGTGTACTTTTATCTGAGTGCATTAGAAGAATCAAGGAAGGACAAGGACTTGGAATAAGAAGAACAAAATTTTACCCAAGTTAAATTCATCTAGTATTGTTAGGGATATTCATCAAATTCATCAAGTATACTCATAAGTACTCGTCGAATTCGTTGTGTATAACTACTGGCACTCGTCGAATTGGTCAAATTTACTTAATGTAAAATCACTGAGAGTTGGAAAATATGTTAAGTAAAAACCGTCAAGTATCATCAAGTATACTTGTCGAATTCGTCGAGTGTATCTTCCGATACCCGCTGAATTCATCGAATATATATGTCGATACACGCCGAATTCGTCGAGATTCATTGGGTATACCTTTGAGTTTCCAAATTTACTTCTCTAGATTTGTATAAGTCATATTCGCCGGATATCACTCAGCTTATGCGTCGAATGTGTCAAGTGTATCAGTCGATACTCGTCGAATTAATCGAGTGAGCTAGACGATATTCGTCGGATTTGTCGAGTATGACTTCTGTTAGGCGTCGAGTGATAAGTTTGTTCGGGCTAAATTTATCCAATTATTTTTCATTGAGATTCATTGTTATTTGGCGAGTATACTCGGCTATACTTGATGATACTAGATCAATTATACTTGGGTTATTTCTTCGGTTTTTCAAAAACTGGCTCGGCTTGTCCAGATCGCCATGTACAGTAACCAGCAACCTTCCCGGTATAGAATATCTTTTCTAGCCGTTGCAAAGGAGGATTCTTATATATATTTAGGGTTGATTTTCCATTAACCCTAATCGTGCTCAAAATTCAAAATGAGAAAACTTTCGTTCCCTGTCGGCTCCCGTACGTATTTCGCAAATTCCGCTTGGTCGGCGACTGTGTTGTACGATTAGATCTTCCTCCACCGAATTGACTGGATCGTTGTTCTCTAAAGATTCCTATTCTCTCAGATCTAATTGATCCATGATTTCAGATCAAAGTCTTCAAAGATTTCAGGTTCACTTATTCTTCAAGTTCTTTAAGGTCAACCTTTCTGAAGAATTAATGATCAAAGACGTTATATCTAAATAAGATTATTTGTAATCTTTGTTTTTGTGTAAATCTTTCTTTACTCTTGGAGGAGGTTTTCCCTCTGATTTGTAGATCCTTGTTTGGATCGAATTGTAGATCCGTGTTTGAATTGAGTTGTAAGAGAGTTTGTTCTCCGAGTGGTAGGATCTTTGTCTCCGAGTCGTAGGAGTTGAGGCTCTGAGGTGTAAGATTTATTTAAATCTGAGAAAGGTGAAGTAGCTGAATCTAGCCCTTCTTGATAGATAGGCGAGGCGGGCCAGTGAACGTACCCAACTCAGGGAACCATTATAGATCTCTTTGTTTTTTGTGCTTCATTCTTTAAGTTATTTTTATTACGCGGAAATACACAGACCTCGCCTATTCACCCCCCCACCCCCACCCCTCTAGGTGATTTAAATTGACTCTATATACTATCAATTAGTATCAGAGGGGTGTTGTTTGGTATAAGGTTAACACCTTTAACAAGATCTCCTATCTAGTGTAAAGAGATTCCACTCTGTTGCTATGGAAAGAAGTAAGTACATGTCTTCGATGAAGTTACCTATTTGCGCAAAAGAGAACTTTCCTATGTGGAAAGAAAGAGTCAGATTCTTCATAGAGGCAGCAGATCCGAGGATATTTCAGATTGTTGAAGAAGCACCTCATATTCCTATAAAACCGTCTGCTCTGAATCTGACTGTCATGATCCCTAAGAAGATGATGGATCTGACAAAGGATGAAATTACCTTGGTCTTGTTGGATAAGAAGGCGAAGAATATTATAGCCAGTGCAGTGGACGATTTGATGCTCCAAAATTTATTCCACTACAAATATGCTAAGGAGATGTGGGACTACTTAGTAGTTCTCATGGAAGGAACCGAGGAAGTAAGAGACGACCGTAGATCTTTGCTGAATCAAGAATATGAAGCATTCAAACAAGGTGCAAATGATACTTTAGCTAACAGCTTCGAGAAATTCTTCAAGATCGTTAACGGGCTTAGAAACTACGGCCGCACCTTCTCTAATGGTGAACTAAATGTCAAATTCCTCAGATCCCTGACAAAGGACTGGGATACAAAAGTTATAGCCATTAGAGAGTTTGGTAAGCTGCCAGAGAATGACCCCCAGAACCTTTTCGGAAAGCTACTCTCCTATAAACTTTAGATGAATACAAGAAAGAAAGAGGAGTAAAGCAGTAGTACTTCAAGCAGAGAGAAGTCAGTTTCCCTGAAAGCTGAAGGGGAAAGAAAGTACCAAACTATGTCACTAGTAAGGATACGAGCTCTAAATACCCCAGAAGACACCGAGCTAAGCACGTCAGACTTTGAATTATCTGATAGAGAGTTATCACTAATCTCCAAGCAATTCAAGAGATTGCTCAGCAAGAGGAGGCAAATGAAAAATCAGTCCTCCTCATCTCATTTCAGAAAATCACATCGTGATGGTGATCGCTCAAAGAAGAGCTAGAACAGAGACGATAGGTATAAGTCCAAACCAAACAAACATTCTTCTTCTGACATTGTTTATTATTGTTGTAATAAGCCAGGACATGTAATTGTGGAGTGCCCATATAAAAAGAAGGAAGGTTCCAAGAAGGAAGAGAAGATATCCTTCAAAGGTTAAGAGGAAGGAAGAGAAGAGCTTTGACGCAAAGAAGTCTAAGACTCTAAGCGACAGTGACTCAAGTGAGTCAAGCTCAGAAAATGAAGAAGCTTACTTCAGGCTCGTGGCTCAATCATAATAGGAGGTGGGCGACTCCCAATTCCATGGGAAGTTAAACTCTCAAACAATCCTCTCTGAGTAGGAAACTTCCACAAATGGTCATGAACAATACTCTTCTGAGGAATATGAAGTTGACTTGATGGCTCAACATCAAGAACTCTTGAAAGCTTTTTACAAATGCCATAAGGTAGTCAAAAAGCAATTAAAGGAGATTTCTTCTCTCAAGGCAGTGGAATCAAGCCTAAGGGAGGAAATTGCTGAATTAACTCCTCCCAGAAATGAAGTTCACTCCTTGCGAGAGGAATTGAAATGCTTTGGTGAACTATTAAGTCAGAAGGAGAAATACTTAGATAAGCTGGAAGAAAAGCTCTTGGTGGAAAGGAGGCTGGTTGAAATCTACTCGAAACCAAAGACTATTCTTCACCTCATTGATGAGTTTTCTACTCCTAAGAATGGTAGTGGTCTTGGCCATGTAGCTAGAAATGGTAAGGTGCTAAGAAAGACAGTACCAAAGACAAAGGGAAGGTACCATATGGTAAACCTGTTGGAACCCTAGGTTTTGATTTGAGTTTAGTCTTTTCTTTCTATCTCTTGACACAAGATATATCTATGGTCAAAGGTTAGTTGATAGGATAGATTCTCTAGTTGTGTAGAATTGTCTGTCCAGATGAAAATCTGGCTAAGTAATTTTTCGTTTGACTATGGTCGAACGTCGTTCGACTATCGTCTATCGGCTGATCGATGATCGTCTATCAGTTGGTCGACGTTCTGTCTGCGTTGATAGTTCGACTATCTGTTGATAGGTCGACTATCTGTTTTGTTTGATAGTTCGACTATCTGTTGATAGGTCGACTATCTGTTTTCCCTTGATAGTTCGACTATCTGTTGATAGGTCGACTATCTGCTCTTCTTTGATATTTCGACTATCTACTTGGATAGTTCAACTATCTGATAGTTCGACTATCTGTTGATAGGTCGACTATCTGCTTTCTGTGATAGCTCGACTATCTGTTGATAGGTCGACTATCTGCTCTTCTTTGATAGTTCGACTATCTGCTTGGATAGTTCAACTATCTGATAGTTCGACTATCTGTTGATAGGTCGACTATCTGTTTTGCTTTGATAGGTCGACTATCTGTTGATAGGTCGACTATCTGTTTTCTGTGATAGGTCGACTATCTACTTGATAGGTTGACTATCTGTTTTGTTTGGTAGTTCGACTATCTGTCCTGATAGATCGACTATCTGATAGCTCGACTATCTGTTCTGATAGGTCGACTATCTGCTGAGGTAGTTCGACTATCTTCTTTGATAGTTCGACTATCTGGATCGTTCGACTATCTGTCAGATAGGTCGACGATCTCTGTGCTTCCGTCGACGATCTCCGAGGGTGGTTCGACGTTTTGCTGTATGTTTTAAATAGTTTTGTCGTCTTCTATGATGTGATTAATTTCATAATTATTTTGGCACATTTTATAAAAGATTATTTGAATAAATTGTGATAACATTTCCATGCAATATCTTTTCTATTCCTTATGCATGAGCTAATCTTTTCTGACAAAGTTGTTTGTCTTATAGCTGAGATATGATTTCTGCTTTATCTATTAGGCTGTCCTTTATAGCCGTTAGACTCAAAAAGTCTTCCTTGGCTATAAAGAGTCTCTTCTGATGTGACTTTCTCTTATATTATTTCATCAGAGTAATTTGCAGCTTCTTAGAAAGCTTTATCCTTTTATAGGATATCTGCCTGCAGTATTTTGTCTTGCTTTATGCTTTTTGCAGCCCAGCTTGCAGAGTTCAGAAGAAGACAAAATTCAAACTCAAGTAAGAGCCGTTGCTGCTGCTGCTATATAAAGACTTCTTTGAAGAAAAAAATAAGCTAGCTCTCATATACCAAAAAGCCATCAGCAGCATTCAAGCTTAAGAACATTACAGTTTCCAACTGCTCTCAGCACATTCACATCTAACTGAGAAGAAGTTTTAGTTCTTCACTCTTCTTTAACCTAAGTTCTCCTGCTTATAGGAAGATCTTCACTCAGAGCTTTTTGAAGAAGAAGAAGAAGAAGATAGCTGCCTGAAGAAGAAATTTTATTTCATATTATTTATCTTCTTGTAGCTTTTTCCTTCAGTATTTTCTGAAGTGTTTCTGCACTGAAGCAAGACTTCACCTGGACGTTCTTTTAGCCAGGGGGAGCCTTGATTCTTTTAGAGCTTTCTATCTCAGTGCAAGTTATTGTGCTTATTTAATCTATTGTAAAATTGAGAAGACACCTTAACCTCCTTTCCCCCTCCTGTACAGGGTTATTACTCCCTTCAAAAGTATCCCTTGGTGGCAGGGCACCTGATCAAAAACCTGTGTTGGTTTTTAGACACCTGATCAAAAGTCTAAAGGGTTTCTGGATCTACCTGAAGCAGATCTTGTTGGTGGCAGGGCACCTGATCAAAAACCTTAGTGGATTCCTACCTTATTGGTAGAAGAGTGGATGTACCCAAGTTGTTTGGGGAACCACTATAAATTCCTTGTGTCGTCTGGATTGCTTTAATTAATTACTTGCATTGTGCCTGTGATTAGATTTTAACTAGGTCTGCTAGTTGCTGTTTAGGATTCCTAGCCTTAACTGTAATTATAGTTGGCTGTCTTTTGAGCACATCACTTGTGTTAGGCTTTAAGGTTTAATCTCAAATATCTATAACTTTCATTCCGCAATTAACTCCAAGGGAGTTGAGTAGACAGTCAACTTTGCTAGTGCAATTTTTGATTACTCTATTCACCCCCCCCCCTCTAGAGTAGTATCTATCCCCTTTTCTTTCAATTGGTATCAGAGGGAGGTTCGCTGACTGAATAGGCTAACACCTAAGTCATAAGATCCTGATAGATACCAAAGTTTATAGATATTCACTTTCACTATCATAGCCCAGTTCAAGGATTACTCTAGCACCAGACCTCCAGCATGCAACTTAGCTAAGTTCAGCATCTGGAAGGCAAGGATTAAATTATATATGAACTCTATTGATGAGAGTATTTTTGCTTCTATTTTGACAGGACCACCAAGAGCACCAGCTGCAGCTACTGCCTCATTATCAATTGATATGAGTGCAGTGCCTCCTCCAGACTACAATGATGAATACAAAAAGGCAAAGATAGCAGATGCCAAGGCAATGAACATTCTGGCTCAGACAATGTCTGATGAAGTATTCCAGAAGGTTGCTGACTGCTCCTCAGCAAAAGCAATGTGGGATACACTGAACCAGATTATAGCTGGTTCAGCTGATGAGAGGAAGGACAGAAGGTCCAACCTTATCTCACAGTATGAGAATTTCAAGAAAACTGATGCTGAATCAGTTGAAGCTATGTACACAAGGCTCGGCTCAATCATCAATGAGCTGAGGACTCTTGACAAGGATATTTCATTGACAGAGGTCAATGATAAGATTCTTATGTGCTTCCCTAGCACATGGGATCTGAGGATCTGGCCTATCAAGGAGGCCAGAAGCACAACAGAAATCTCAACAGAAGCCCTTCTCGGCAAGCTCAAGTCTTTTGAGCAAGTGCTGAAGTACAGGGAAGCTGAAGCTGAAGCAAAGACCCCAACTCCTATAAGAAAAGAGCAAACCCTTGCTCTCAAAGCTGCTGACACTTCTGAAGGCAGCCAGTCCAATGAGGAACTGATGGTATTATTTGCCAAAAGGTTTCTCAAGATGGGAAGGAAAGACTTCAGAAAGAAGTCTTCAAAATATGAAGAAAAACCAAGGTATGATCGCACTCCTACTAAAGAAATAATCTGTTATGGTTGCAGGAAGCCTGGACATATTCTTCTAGATTGTCCAGAGGAAAAGAACAAAGATAAAAGGAAAGACAAGGATCAGCACAGGAAGCATTCCAAGCCATCCTCCTACAAGAACTAAAAGAAGGAGAGAGGCTTTATTATTGAAACCTGGAGCGATTCTGATGAGGAATCTTCTTCCTCAAGCTCCAGTGAGGATGAAGAAGAAAAGAAGGCAAAGGAAGTTTTCCTGATGGAATTGATGCCTGTAGCAATCACTCAGCTGCAGAGAATTCAGATTCTGATGAAGAAATGCCAACTGAAGATGAGGTATTGTCTTCTTATGACTTTACATCTACTGAATTTAAATCTGAGTTTAAATCTTTATGTTTAGATTTAATTAGTTCTGAAAAAGAAATAAAAGAGCTTAGAATTAAACTAGCTGAATCTGAATTGATTGCAAATGAAAACATTAGGTTAACAGCAGAACTCACTAATGCTAGTGAAGAAATAAAATTCCTTATGAATGAATTAGCTAAGTCCAAAAGGTTAGAAGAGTCTCTGAATGGTAGAAGCCTTAAGTTGCTTGAAATAACCAGCATGTCTAACACTAGGTCAGGCAATAAAGAATTAGGCTTAGGAGCATCTTCTAGTGAGCCCCCAATCATTCTTAAAAACCAACTTTCAACTCCAGTGAATTTTATTTCATCTAGTGGAATAAAAAACACTGAGCAAGTTAATCAAGTTAATAGAGCTTTAAATAAAGCTAAAAGAGAGAAAAGAAAACAGAAATTTAAGGAATTACAAAGAGCGTCAAACGCAGCTCGACGATCGCAGGCCCAGTGGTCGAACGGAGATCGACGATCTGGTTACCAATCGTCGAACGCCGATCGACGTTTTCAATAAGATTTTCAAAACTACACCCAGAACTTTAGAAACCAGAATGAAAATAGAAATCATAGGTTCATTGACCCATCATCTGCATGGAGAATCCCACCTAGGAGATCTTACTCGTTAGGTTATCACCCTCAGCCTGCTTATTCATTTATTTCCAGTTTTTCTTATGTGAAAAACAAGGGACCCAAGGTTACCTGGGTCCACAATGTTTAAATTGATTTATTTGTAGGTGAAGACCTATCCTATCACTCAAAATAAGTGGTATTTGGATAGTGGTTGCTCCAAGCATATGACAGGAAATAAAGAACATCTGTCAAAGTTCAAGGCAAAGCTTGGCCCAAAGGTAATCTTTGGAGATTCAAGCTGTGGTCAAACTGAAGGCTATGGCAGGATGACAATTGGAGCTGTAACATTCAAGAGAGTTGCTTATGTAACTGGACTGAAGCATAATCTAATTTCAGTAAGTCAGTTATGTGATGCTAGATACCAGGTATCATTTTCTAACTCCCTTTGTAGTATTACTTTAAATAATAATGTTGTATTAGTAGGTATTAGACAAGGTAACATTTATTTAGTAGATTTTAACTCAACTCACTCTGAAATCTGCTTGTTTAATGAAGTAACCAATAACAATATTTTATGGCATAAAAGGCTTAGCCATGTTAACCTCAAGAATATATCTAGGTTATCTAAACACAACCTTGTTAGAGGTTTACCTTCTTGCCCCTACAAGAAGGAGAGCCTTTGCAAGGCTTGTCAATTAGGCAAGCAAACCAAGAATTCATTTAAATCAGTAAATAAAAGTGATTCTCCTAGAATCCTGTATTTATTACATTTGGACCTAATTGGCCCAATAAATGTACAGAGTTTAGGAGGGAAGTATTACACCCTAGTCATTGTAGATGACTTCTCCAAGTTCACTTGGGTGTTCTTTTTGAGAACTAAGGCTGATAACTTCAAAGCCCTTACAGATTTTCTATTATGTGTGCAGACTGAGTACTCTACTCATGTGGCCTTGATCAGAAGTGATCATGGTACTGAGTTTGACTCTCTTCTCATGCAAGAATTCTGTGAGAGAGAAGGTATCAAACATAGCTTCTCAGCTCCTAGAACTCCCCAACAAAATGGGGTAGTTGAAAGGAAGAAGCTAATATGCAGAAAGAAAAAGCAACAGAGGCAGGAGGGTGGTTGAGCATCCCGTGAAGTTGTTGGAGCTAGAGGCGGACTTCTTCAAGATCAGCACAAGTAACACAAGGACTGTGGGCAGAAAAAAAAAGCAGTCAGACTAGGAGGAAGACCATGTTTGCGGTAGCAGGTCGCCTCAAGGTGTCCATCCTTACTGCAGAAAGAACACTTGGGACGCGGTCGGCCACCTCGACCCCTTCCCCGAGAGCCAGAACGTCCTCCACGAGTAGGGGGAGGGAGAGGTAGTAAGGGTGAAGAAGAGTGTTGGAGAAGGGCCGGTGAAGGAGTGTCGATAGATCCAGGGGGCGGTGAAACCTTTAACAGCATGAAACACATATCAGAGAATGAGGGAGTCGCAGCAGACGAGAGTATCTGAGCCCGAATATTCTGAAAATAAGGTGGTACATAGAGATCATCATGTACCAACTGCTTCCTTTTGAGCGCGCTGGGCAGTGGGATCCATAGTGGGGGGCTGATGCTGAATCCAGGCTTCAACCAGTGTCTTGGACTGAGTAACAAATGAGGTTAAGTCAGCACACCGCCGGTGTCAAGAATCTGAAGATCAGTGATGATGTCATACAAGTGCTAGAGACTATCCTTGCCTGAGTAAAGAGAATGGAGATCATCCCACATCTCCTTGGCGTCTCGTGATACATGGTCATGCGGTAAGGTTCGCCATCAAGGGAGTTGAGAAGCCATGTCTGAACACGACCATCATTACGAAGCCAGTCGTCAGTCGGTGTAGAGGGAACATCCTGAGTCATGTGATGCAGAAATCCTTTTGACTGGAGAACCCGGCGAACAGAATGCACCCACTCAACGAAGTAGTGAGAGAAATAGTAGTGATGCATAACTCGTTACGGAGTTCAGGAACAGGGACAACCGTAGAATATGAGAGGAAATGACCGTATTCATGACCGAGAGGGAGGGCGGTTACACAAGGCGGCTAACCGGCAGGGCGAGCAAAAACCGCAATCGCAGCTGGCGGCAAAAGCGGCTAAGGCACAACAGGCGGTAAGGCTGCAGGCAGAAGACTAGCACGAAACCACGGATCGTGCGGTTACGACAAGCTGCAAAGGCAATTATCCACAGGCAGAGGTCGCCGCGACTAGAGAAGCTCGTAGCGGAAAGAAGATGAGCGGTGACAAGAGATCTCACAGCTTAGCACATTGTTGGCAGATGCTAATATGCCTCTTTCCTATTGGGCAGAAGCTGTTAGTACAACCAACTATGTCTTGAATAGAAGTCTGATACACAAGCTCAAGTGTAAAACTCCTTATGAGTTGCTTAAAGGAAAGAAACCTAAAATAAATTATTTTAGAGTTTTTGGCTGTATAGTTTATATTCATAATAATAATAAAGAATACCTTAGAAAATTTGAAGCAAAAGCTTCAATGGGAATTTTTCTTGGATATTCCCAAGTAAGCAAAGCTTATAGGGTATTTAATAAATCATCTTCTAAAATTGAAGAGTCTGTTCATGTGTCCTTTGATGAATCCCAAATGTTTTACAAGGAGAAGGAAACTTCCCCTTCCTCAAGTTCATTGCAGGTACAAGAATCTACCAGAGATGTCACTCAAGAGATTCTCCATCTTTCAACTCTTCATATCACTGAATCAGACAGTGATGAAGACATTGCAGAATTTATTGCTGTACCACCAATAGTAGATCAAATTCCTCCTGAGGAATTAATCCCAACTATTGCTGAAGATCACATCCCACCTGCTGATGTTGTCACACTTAGAGATCATCCTACATCTCAAGTTATTGGAGACATATCAGCTGGTGTTCAAACAAGACATCAGCTAAGACATGATGTGATGCACGCTTGTTTCCTCTCACAGATTGAGCCCCTCACCATTAAAGATGCTGAGCTAGATCCCCACTGGATTATTGCTATGCAAGAGGAACTCAATCAGTTTGAGAGATGTAAAGTATGGACTTTGGTTCCAAGACCTAAAGGCCAACTGATCATAGGCACCAAGTGGGTGTATAGAAACAAGTTGGATGCAAATGGAATCATTGTAAGGAATAAAGCTAGGCTTGTAGCTCAGGGCTACAGACAGGAGGAAGGTATAGATTATGACCAAACCTTTGCTCCTGTTGCAAGGCTAGAGGCAATAAGGATCTTCTTAGCTTATGCAGCCTATATGAAGTTTAAGGTTTTTCAGATGGATGTCAAAAGTGCTTTTCTTAATGGTGAGCTAAAGGAAGAGGTATTTGTTAAACAGCCACCCGGTTTTGTTTCTTCAACTCAGCCCTCACATGTATTCAAGTTGCAAAAAGCTCTTTATGGACTAAAACAAGCACCAAGAGCCTAGTATGAGACTCTAGCTAGTTTCCTGTTAGAGCACAACTTTGATAGGGGAGTAGTTGAAAGAACCCTTTTTGTCAAGCACCACAAGGACACAATCCTGTTAGTTCAAGTGTATGTGGATGACATTATCTTTGGTTTCACTGATCCCAAACTGTGCAAAAAGTTCTCTAACTTGATGCATTCCAAGTTTGAGATGAGTAGTATGGGTGAGCTGTCTTACTTTCTTGGTCTCCAAGTAAAGCAAGATGCTGATGGCATCTTCATCTCCCAATCCAAATATGCCAAGGAATTGGTAAAGAAGTTTGGGATGGCTAATGCTTCAGCAATGCATACACCTATGGCTATTAATGTAGTTATTGATTCTGATGATCAGGGAAAGCCTGTTGATCAAAAGAATTATAGGGCCATTGTTGGTTCCCTATTGTATTTAACTGCAAGTAGGCCAGACATAATGTTTGCTACATGCCTTTGTGCTAGATTCCAGGTCAACCCCAAGGAATCTCATCTGATTCTTCTCAAGAGAATCTTGAGATACCTGAAGGGATGTCCAAATCTAGGACTTTGGTACCCAGCTGAGTCAGAATTTGAATTAATTGGATATTCTGATTCTGATTATGCTGGTTGTCGAGTTGACAGGAAAAGTACCTCAGGAACTTGTCAGTTCCTGGGAGAGAGATTGGTCTCTTGGTTCTGTAAGAAGCAGGCCTCTGTCTCAACTTCAACTGCAGAAGCTGAATATATAGCAGCTGCTAGTTGTTGTTCACAGATCCTGTGGATACAAAATCAACTTTTGGATTATGGGTACTCACACAAGAACACAAAAATCATGTGTGATAGTACCAGTGCTATCTCTATTGCACAAAATCCAGTGCACCACTCTAGAACGAAACACATTGAGATCCGGCACCATTTCCTGAGAGATTGTGTGGAAAAAAACAAGATCAGCCTTGAGTTCATATCCACAGACCTTCAGAGAGGTGATATATTCACCAAGCCCTTAGATGAACAGAAGCATCTATTCTTTTTAGTTCAACTAGGCATGATTAATGGAAGAGACTAAGTGTGACGTCTGCCTTGTTGAAACTTGTTCGAAGATAGTCGAACGACGTTCGAAGATAGTCGATCGGATCAAGCCTATCGTCGACCTATGGTTGAAGATAGCTTATCTGCTTGAAGATCGTCGACCGGCGTTCGAAGATAGTCGAACAGGTCGAGCTTATCGTCGATCTATGGGTGACGACAGCTTGCTGTTTGTGAAGACAGAAATAGTCGAACGATTGATCGACTACTCTGCTTCAGGACCGATCGTCGAACGACCGTTCAACCATCGTCTCCAGTATCTTTTAAATAGATCGACGATCGCTGTCTTAATATAAAGTCGATGGTCGACCTAGGTTAAGAGATAGTTGCTTTTATCGTCGACGGAGAGCGTCTTTTCGCATTCCGTCTTCCCGCTTGCTCTTTGTCTTGCGATTTCTGCCGCTCCGTCCTCGCTGTCTCTCCCTCATCTTCTCCAGCTCTCTCGATGGCGATTTCTCCAGCGCTCCTGGCAGTGGTAAAGTTTGATGCAGGATTCAGTATAGATTTCGACTCCTTCAGCTGTTGCGAACCCGGAATAGTGGAAATTCTAAATCTGTGCAAAGATCAAGGGTTAGAGAAGCTCATGTCTTCCAGAATAAAGATAAATACTCAAGAGATCAAAGAGTGGGCATTCACTTCGTCTTCAACTGACGATTCGATGACTGGAACCATTAGCGGAGAAGAGGTAACATTGACTCCCGCTATTTTAACAGAAATTTTTGGATTGATAAATGGAGAAGAAGAGTATGAGCAAGATGCCCCTGAGTTTGGGAGGATGTTGATAGAGCTGGGACATGCCGAAGGCATTCCCTCTAAGCTGCTGAAAGTAAACTTTCCTTTTAAGATTAAGTTTCTTGCTGAAATAGTTGGAAAAGTGCTACTGGGAAAGCACTCCGCCCACGATAATATTACAAGGCAGCAATTTGCACTAATGTGTGCAATTGTAAATAAGAAGCAGATCAATTGGGCAGGCGTTATGTTTGACTTGATCAGGAAAAAGAATGGCAAGAAAGAAGTTACCCTGGGAAGGGTAGTTGGGATTTTTCTGAAGGAGAAATATCCCCATCAGTTAGTGTCAGCTGCCACCTCCATAAACGCCAGCAAGAAGATGGATCCATCCCTGTTCACAAAGTGGAAAAGGACCTTCCTGAAGCCCGCTCCCGCAAGGGTTGCTCCAGTTATATCTGAGAGCACCAGGACTGCCGCAGTCACTCCCCCCCCCCCCCCCTCTAGCAGCTGGCTCAGCAAATCCATCCCTTCCATCTTCTTCATCTGTTTTGCCGTCTACTTCAGTTGAAGTTCCCTCAACTTCAATTGAAGTACGACCCTCTGCTTCTCCTCTTGCATCTCCTCCTGCATCTCCTCTCCCGACTCATCTTGCTAGGATCTCTCATCCCAGTTTTGATTTGTTGGTGTCTGAGATTTCTACTCCTCTTCATTCTCCAATTCCCTCTTCTGACCACATTGATCACCCTGCATCCACTCATACATCTCCAGTTCCATCTCCAGTTCATTCTCCAGCTCATCATACATATACCATCCCTGCTGATCTTCCATCCTCTGAAATCCCCCCATCATCATCATCATCTTTTGAGATCTCTCCAGCTTTCATCTCTAGCATTGTGGAGTTAATTACCCCCTCAATCAAAATTATGATTGAAGAGGCGATTGCTCCCCTTGCTTCCTCTATCTCCTCCTTGACTGCTGCTATTCAAAAACTCTCAAAGTCTGCTGAGCCCTCTTCTTCTAGGGGCCTGGTTTCAGTTTCTACTGAAATTAGGCAGGGGGAGATGCTTGATGAAGATGTCTCAGAGCAGCCTTTGGCCTCCCCTCCAGCAGATCATCATGTAGTGGCAGAGAAAGCAATAGAAGATTCAGCTCCTCCTCCTCTATCTGAAACAGAAATTTTTGATGCAGTATTGAAATCTGAATTTATTGTCAAAGCTTGTTTAGAAGAATGTTCTACTCCCTTGGTCGCCCTGTACCTAGAAGGAATCATCACTTCCTTTCTAGATGAATTGTGGGAGTTAGGACACGCAGTGGTCGATTCTGAAGGTATTCCCTTTACTTACTTTTTAGACTTGTTAACTGATATGCTTGTATGGGAATATCTGGAAGGGATGATTAAATGTCATTTAGAAAAATTTTATTCATAATACTACAGATAAAATGGAAGAAGTTTATCAAGAGCCTGATCCCCTACCAGCTACAGAAGCTCAGTTTGAACCAGATCAAGTTGCTCAGCCAGAAGTGCAAGCAGAACTGGTCACCATGACAGTTTCTGATCTTCAAGAAAAAGCTGCAGATACCCAAATTGAAAAATCTACATTATGGGATGATTCCTCAGGTTTGGATTTAGATGCTCTCCTGGCACAGGATGCCATGGAAGAAGAACTAGAAAGAGCTGCTCGAAAGGAAAAAGAAAGAGCTTTGAAAGATGCTATTGACCCATATGATCTACCCATCTCTTCAAATTCTGAAGATGAAATCGATTCTGATGAGTCTGCTGAGTCTAAAAGAAAAAGGATTGCTAAAAAGAAAAAGAAAGTTGTAGCTCCTCCTCCTGCTAATCCAGATAATGATACCCCGTATTATATTCTGAAAGGGATTGATCCAAAGTCTAAAGACTTCCAGCATTGGATGTTATTTTCTAAGAACCAACAAAAGCAAAGGAAAAAGTCAAAGAGGTATGACTCTCCTGTCCCAAGATGGAATCCTAGAGGTCCTCCTCCTCCACCTCCCAGTGTAGGAGCCTCAGGAAACTTATCTTCAAAACCTGCTGCTCAGTCCGAAAGATCAAATCCATCTCAGTCAGCTCAAAGGAGAGGTTCACAAGGATACCAAGATAAAAGTCAAACTGGCTATCAAAGACCTGATACTGTTAAAGAACAAGTAAAGGAGGTAGTGTATCAAAGACCAACCTTCTCTCCTCCTCAGTCTAAAGAAATCAAAAGCTCAACCTCTCCTAAGCCAGTTCATTCTGTAAAGGATGTTCCAAAAGGTAAGTGATTTATTTTTATCTGAAAATTCTAGCAAGACATTTGCTAAGTCTGCTCCCTCTTGTTATCTAGTTACTCAGGATAAAGAACCAGTTGACACACCTTCTGAGAATGTTTATGAAAGCCCAGAGCTTGATCCTAATTTTAGGATGGCTCATTTTCTTGAACTGGTTGGAGCTGCGCAAATTAAAGAAAGCAAAAGCAGAAGGAAAGGACACTGCAGGATTGACCACAATGTCAAAATTCAGAATGAAGGAGCTCGAAAAATTCCAGGTCAGACCTGAGATATTTGATCCTTCAAAGTATATCGAAAAGCATCCTGAGGCAGTTGTCCCAAGAACAACAGAATTGAAAATCATTGGAGAACAAGACCTAAAGCTATCAAGAAAAGAAGCTCTAGATCCCTCAAGAAAGATTACTTTTGTTTCTAGCTCTTCTGATCCTAAACCTAACCCTAAAGCATCTTAATATTTCATTGATTGACAGTTAATTGTTTATCTGTTTGATTGATGTTATCTGCTTAGTTATTTCTCTTTATGTATTTTATTTACTTTCAGTAATTAGTTTTGTATGTTTTAGTTGTTGAGAGACTTAACTCAAATAGGGGGAGATTGTTGGAACCCTAGGTTTTGATTTGAGTTTAGTCTTTTCTTTCTGTCTCTTGACCCAAGATATATCTATGGTCAAAGGTTAGTTGATAGGATAGATTCTCTAGTTGTGTAGAATTGCCTGTCCAGATGAAAATCTGGCTAAGTAATTTTTCGTTCGACTATGGTCGAACGCCGCTCGACTATCGTCTATCGGCTGATCGACGATCGTCTATCAGTTGCTCGACGTTCTGTCTGCGTTGATAGTTCGACTATCTGTTGATAGGTCAACTATCTGTTTTGTTTGATAGTTCGACTATCTGTTGATAGGTCGACTATCTGTTTTCCCTTGATAGTTCGGCTATCTGTTGATAGGTCGACTATCTGCTCTTCTTTGATAGTTCGACTATCTGCTTGGATAGTTCAACTATCTGATAGTTCGACTATCTGTTGATAGGTCGACTATCTGCTTTCTGTGATAGCTCGACTATCTGTTGATAGGTCGACTATCTGCTCTTCTTTGATAGTTCGACTATCTGCTTGGATAGTTCAACTATCTGGTAGTTCGACTATCTGTTGATAGGTCGACTATCTGTTTTGCTTTGATAGGTCGACTATCTGTTGATAGGTCGACTATCTATTTTCTGTGATAGGTCGACTATCTGCTTGATAGGTCGACTATCTGTTTTGTTTGGTAGTTCGACTATCTGTCCTGATAGATCGACTATCTGATAGCTCGACTATCTGTTCTGATAGGTCGACTATCTACTGAGGTAGTTCGACTATCTTCTTTGATAGTTCGACTATCTGGATCGTTCGACTATCTGTCTGATAGGTCGACGATCTCCGTACTTCCGTCGACGATCTCCGAGGGTCGTTCGACGTTTTGCTGTATGTTTTAAATAGTTTTGTCATCTTCTATGATGTGATTAATTTCATAATTATTTTGGCACATTTTATAAAAGATTATTTGAATAAATTGTGATAACATTTCCATGCAATATCTTTTCTATTCCTTATGCATGAGCTAATCTTTTCTGACAAAGTTGTTTGTCTTATAGCTGAGATATGATTTCTGCTTTTTCTGCCAGGCTGTCCTTTATAGCCGTTAGACTCAAAAAGTCTTCCTTGGCTGTAAAGAGTCTCTTCTGATGTGACTTTCTCTTATATTATTTCATCAGAGTAATTTGCAGCTTCTTAGAAAACTTTATCCTTTTATAGGATATCTGCCTGCAGTATTTTGTCTTGCTTTATGCTTTTTGCAGCCCAGCTTGCAGAGTTCAGAAGAAGACAAAATTCAAACTCAAGTAAGAGTCGTTGTTGCTGCTGCTATATAAAGACTTCTTTGAAGAAAGAAATAAGCTAGCTCTCATATACCAAAAAGCCATCAGCAGCATTCAAGCTTAAGAACTTACAGTTTCCAACTGCTCTCAGCACATTCACATCTAACTGAGAAGAAGTTTTAGTTCTTCACTCTTCTTCAACCTGAGTTCTCCTGCTTACAGGAAGATCTTCACTCAGAGCTTTTTGAAGAAGAAGAAGAAGAAGATAGCTGCCTGAAGAAGAAATTTTATTTCATATTATTTATCTTCTTGTAGCTTTTTCCTTCAATATTTTCTGAAGTGTTTCTGCACTGAAGCAAGACTTCACCTGGACGTTCTTTTAGCCAGGGGGAGCCTTGATTCTTTTAGAGCTTTCTAGCTCAGTGCAAGTTATTGTGCTTCTCTAATCTATTGTAAAATAGAGAAGACACCTTAACCTCCTTTCCCCCTCCTGTACATGGTTATTACTCCCTTCAAAAATATCCCTTGGTGGCAGGGCACCTGATCAAAAACCTGTGTTGGTTTTTAGACACCTGATCAAAAGTCTAAAGGATTTCTGGATCTACCTGAAGCAGATCTTGTTGGTGGCAGGGCACCTGATCAAAAACCTGAGTGGATTCCTACCTTGTTGGTAGAAGAGTGGACGTACCCAAGTTGTTTGGGGAACCACTATAAATTCCTTGTGTCGTCTGGATTGCTTTAATTAATTACTTGCATTGTGGCTGTGATTAGATTTTAACTAGGTCTGCTAGTTGCTGTTTAGGATTCCTAGCCTTAACTGTAATTACAGTTAGCTGTCTTTTGAGCACATCACTTGTGTTAGGCTTTAAGGTTTAATCTCAAATATCTATAACTTTCATTCCGCAATTAACTCCAAGGGAGTTGAGTAGACAGTCAACTTTGCTAGTGCAATTTTTGATTACTCTATTCACCCCCCTCTAGAGTAGTATCTATCCCCTTTTCTTTCAAAACCCTTATTTAGAAGGTAATCTTCCCGATGAATAAATTTGACCTTGAGTCATCCTTCGGTCACTTTGCTAGGCCTACTTATGTGGAGCCTAAAAAGCGCTATAAAGGATGGACCTGTCCTCGAGACTTTGGTGCGAGTGTATTTAAAGCACCTTATGAAGAAATTCCACTCAAAAGTAATGGTCCATACGTTCATGGACCAAAAGTGGCAAGAAGGCTCCAAAAGCAAACACTGTTGTTCCCAAGGCCAAGGAAATGGTGAAGCCTTGTATGTGCTACAATTACGAGGCTTCCTGTAACGCCCCCGATTTTTCTGCGATTATTTTAATCCTCGTTTGGCGTTACGTTGATGCGTTTTCGTGGCTTGTGCCATTTGTGGAGTGTGGTTTAGCTCCTTAGAACTGAGTGCCCTATTTTGTAGCCTATGGGCAAGATCTCCCTAGCAAGCCGAGACGTTTTGGGTGACCCGGTGTGGCCTCTCGGGGGATGCTTGTGTTTTGGCTTTGGGTGGGTATAACTCGAGTTCTGTTCGTCAAAAATTAATTTCGACTTCACCGTTGTGTTCGTAGCGTGGGTATTTAGCTACGGTGCGAATTTCGTCAAATTCCGAGGTAGTTCGGTTTTCGCGTCGTTTTGGTGCTTTATGTAATTCTTTATTAAATTATATTATTATATATTAATATATATATATATATTTATATATATTTAGGTTAGAAATAAAAAGCCCCGTATCATCTTCCCCATTTGAAACCGCCGCCCCTGTACGAGAGAAAACGGAGAAACCGCCGAGCCTTGCCTTCCACCGCCGATTCCCGGAGCGTTTGTGGACGGAATTCGATTCCGAGAGTGGATTCAAATTGCTCTCGTCAAGACCTTCATTCCTACTGTAAGATATTCGATTTTCGTGGAGTTTTGATGAGATTGGGATTTCAGTTTTGAGGATTTTCTGCCATTAATGTTAGGGAGAATGTTTTAGGTGTTGCTGCTTTTAGTGCCAAGTGAAGGAGAGTGAAAGTCGTCCAAGCTTCGCCGGAAATCGAGGCAAGTGGTGTTCTTGCCCTTGCCAAGTTGTTTTCTTTTGTTCAAATCCTATTTGCTTCTATCGTTTTTATCTCCTATTTTTCCATCTCGAATGATTAGGCATAGTTTGTATGGTAGTGGTGCACGTCGTTGGTGGTTTCCTGCTGCTACGACAGTTGCGTGGGTCATGTGCGCGTTCCGGTGTCGTTCGGGAAATCCCAAACGGTACAGGTTAACCGCGCACGATCATCAACCGTTAGGGCACACGACCACTGATCGTGTGCCTATGTTCGTGCGCGTCCACTTATTTATTTTCCTAAGTTCTGTCTCGGTTATCGCACGAGCACTGGAAAACAGTGCGCACGACCACCGGTCGTACGCCACTGATCGTACGCAGATGCTAAGTTCTCTGTCAGGTTTTCCAGGTTCACTTCGCACGATCATCAGCCAATGAGTGCGCACGACCACTAGTTGTGCGCCACTGATCGTGCGCTCTGTATATATTTTTCTTCTGCTCCCATATTTAGTTGGCTTCGTTGCGCGGGTTATGTGGGCATGAGTGTTTTGTGTTGTGTTAAGGTAGTAACGTAAGAGTAGTTGTTGTGATAGTTTCGTTTTACGTGGCACGTTGAGTGAGTGAAGCTCACTCAATGCAGTGTCGAGAGGACCCAGCGCCAAGTCGTGTTGAGTCATTTCAACACTTTTTCCCTACCTCGATTTCCGTTCCCGAGTGAATTCTTTGTTTATGTTTTGAGTTTCCTTGCCGGCCGTGTTTTTCTTTCCAAATGGCCGAATCGTGGGTCGTGGTTAGTAGTGGTGGTTTGAAGCTCTTCATGGGGGAGGTGTTGTGTAAATTAGCCGTGGCCACCCTTTTCTTCTATCTTGCACCAGGTACGGGCTGGGCAAGGGGGTGTAAGGTCCCTAGTGCTTTTACATGTAGACCCTTGAGCTATTTGACTTGGAAATGGTGGTTGGGGAACTGAGTTTGCCTCCAACCCGGATCCATGTTGATTGTTTTACTACTACCATCTCCTACAGCTTAGGGTATTAGGTATTTCTTCCTTGGTAGATTACAGCACTTTGGGCTCTTGGTAGCCTAGTAGGCTCTGCAGGAAGTAGTTTCTGGGCAGGGTTGATGTTGTTTCCTCGCACTTGGTGCGTTTCTTTCTGTCTTTCCTTGGGCAGTTGTGACATTTTTCTGCTTTGTGTTTTCCTCTTTCATTTATTCCCTGGTGGACACTTTCATGCAGTTTCTTTTTGTTTTTCTTGCTGAGGTATTCTTTATTCTTTTGAATGCCTCAGGTTCTGAGCAGTAGCCAGTTTGGTGGCTAGGTTGCGGTGGTGTTGCTAGTGGTCTCTTGGACTTTGGAGATCCTGTTGCTTTGTTTGTGAGGTAGTTTTTCTGTACCTTTTCTTACAGACATACATATGTGCCAGTGGGTTCGTGTCAGGTTGTTGGCGCCCACTGGTAGTTTTTACCTTTGTACTAGATATATTACTTTTGCTGCTACCATTTTCTATAGATAGTCTACTTGCTCTGGGGAGGATTTATGCTAGGTTGCTAGTTATTTTTAAACTACAACTATTATTATAAATAAAGCTCATGATCAGCATGTCTTATAAAACTAAATCACTATTTTCCAAACGACGTATAAAGATCGATTTCTTATGTATAGTATAAATTATATGTAGAGTCTTGCATAGTGTAAGTGGTCCTCATGGGACTCTTATGCACCCTCTTAGGATGTCAATCTTGAATAAAGTATCTTCCGCAGCGTAAAGTATAGTTTTTAATTGTGGACTAGGTGATCCACCGAGCCGAGGGATACGGCCTCTAAAATATAACTAATTTTTCTAATCATTAATCTCATGATTTTCTTCCATTAAGTTTGTGGATGGTTTTGCCTGAGCGTCAGCAGTTATCCCCTGCTTGACGTGGCATCATGACGCATGTTTTCTCATACTCTGATAATTCCTAAATTCGGAGAAAATGCGGGTTGTGACAGTTGGTATCAGAGGGAGGTTGCTTGACAAGTTAGTCGGACAACCTTCCTTTGTTTACTTTTAGTAGTTCAGCATCATGTCATTCACACACCGATATGTCATCAGCACGTCTTGGCAAAAGCACGAACACTACACTCATAGCATAACATGAAGTATACGGGGCATATTATGTAGTATGGGATGCATAATATGTGTTCGTATATGGATCCACCATAGGGGCAACATGTGAGGGTTATGTAGTATGGGATGCATAACCTCACCACATGGCTGCGACTAGCTCTTTTTCTTTTTCGTTGCATGAGAATGTTATGTAGTATGGGATGCATAACATTTTCATGCGTACGCCGCTCATAACATGCATTAGGGCCTTTTTAGAATGCATAGCACAATCATGCATAGCATAACATTGCATAAGCACAACGTGCCAAGCTGAAGACTGGAAGGATGACATATGTACACACATAAGTTTTCAAGTCAAAATAATATAAAGTCATGCATTTCGGATCTAGGCACAAGAGTTAGTAGGGTGGTGGTTAACCATCTTAGGCTAGGGCATAACATCAAATTTTGTTAAAAAAAGATAAACTCCCAGAGCAAGTTTAGCAGCTTAAAGTCTATATCTATATATGTATTGCATGTACTTGTAGTTGGTTCTAGTCGTAGTATTAGGATCTAATTTGTGTTGTTATGATTTGAGGATGGCGAGACGTCCTTCGACTAGATCGACTCCCCTGTCCGAGGGTGAGTCATCTGGAGCTCAGAATGACGCCGTGATCGAGAGCCTGCGGCAGAGTAGCGATGCCTTGAGCAGGCACATGGTGGAGGTGTAGGCCCAGATTCAGTCTTTGGTAGCAGTTGTGGCAGGTCAGACTCAGGTAGTGCAAGGCCCTGCAGGGGGGATTGTTGTTCCTCCTCCTCCTACACCCTTAAGACCTCCAGTGGTGGTGCCAGCAGAGATGGCCTTCATCTCGCAGTTTCAGAGGCTGAGCCCTCGCACTTATGACGGGAAGGCAGATTTCATGGTGATAGACGACTGGATGATCTCCATTGAGGAGATGTTCTTGTACTCAGGGATTGCAGATGATCAGAGGGTGATGATAGCCGCCTATCAGCTTAAAGGTTTGGCTAAGAGTTGGTGGCTGAGAGAGAAGGAGAGCTTGGTAGCTGGATGCTCTTGGGAAGTGTTCAAGGAGATGTTGTTGAGGAAGTTCTTACCCTCGGTCGAGCGTGACCGCCTCATGAATGACTTCCTCCATCTGAAGCAAAGGCAACTCACGGTGGGTGAGTATGAGATAGAGTTCAGCAAGTTGAGCCGTTTTTCCCCTGGATTGGTCAGCATTGAGGCTGATCGAGTTAAGAGATTTCTCGGTGGTTTGAGGAGCGAGGTGCAGCAGTTGACAAGTGCTTATGGGTCAAAGACTTATGTAGGTGTAGTGGAGGCTGCTCTAAAGGTGGAGGCTATTGAAACCGCGAGGAGCAGAGGCCAGCAAATGAGGACGGACAAGAGGAAGTTTGTGGAGGAGAAGAAACCGCAGGTACCCGGTACGGCTCCGGGAAAGAGGAGCAAGGTGGAGTGCAGCTTCTGTGGCCGGTCAGGCCACCCCGTCGAGAGATGTTTCAAGAAGGCAGCAGCTAAGAGGAAGGAGCAGGTTCATGCGATTCAGGGTGCTCCTAGGAGAGATGTCTCATGTTCTGTTTGCAAGCGATCCGGGCATGATGCTGCCCAGTGCTGGTCCAAGGATAAAGTCTACTTTCAGTGTGGGCAGAAGGGACACATCAAGTCTAGGTGTCCTCAGGTTCAGCCTGTTCTTCCTGCAGTTCCACTTCAGGCTCTACCCCCACCTCAGCGTGTGGACAAGGGAAAGGGAAAGCTAAACGTGATCTCTTCCAAGGAGGCTCAAGCTTCGACTCAGGTCATCTCAGGTTAGTTTTCATTCCAGCCTGAAAGTTTTGTTCTTGTTTTGCTTGAATGTTTGCGGTATTGTTGTGGTAGTTCCTTAGTTTTCTATGCTCCTATAGGGAAATTTAAGGTGAAGAACCACTGGGTGCGTGTTCTGTTTGACTCCGGCGCTACCCACTTGTTCGTGGCTAGAGCCTTTATGGAGCGACATCGGTTGACTTTAGATCGAGTTCGGGATACCTTCTGTGTCAAGTTCCCCTCTGGTGAATCTGTGTTGTCAGATTTGGGCATATTGGATTGCCCTATTTTGTTGGGGGACTTTCTTGCGAAGGAAGACCTGAAGATGATTTATCGGGAGGACTTCGATGTTATTTTGGGCATGGACTGGCTGTCTAGGTATGATGCAGTCATTTAGTGCAAAGGAAAGCGCTTGGACTTCATCAGGAACGAAGGTCAGCCCGGAAGCGTGTATGGTGATCCATGTCTGGATTCTTCTGTCATTTCTGCGGTATGTGCTCAGAAGCTGTTTCTTTCGGATGGTTTTGCTTGTTTGGTCTCGATGGTTGAGACCGCTGTTAGCGGACCATGCTTGGAGGAGATTCCAGTTGTTCGTGGCTTCGCCGATGTTTTTCCGGATGATCTTCCTGGAATTCCTCCCGAGCGGGATGTGGAGTTTGTGATTGATTTATAGCCAGGTACGCATCCTATTGCTAAGGCGCCGTACCGGATGGCGCCTCGTGAGTTAGAGGAGTTGCGGGTTCAGTTGGATGAGCTGTTGGCAAAGGGATTTATCAGGCAGAGTTCGTCGCCTTGGGGTGCTCCTGTGCTATTTGTGAAGAAGAAAGATGGGTCGATGCGGCTTTGCATCGACTATAGAGAGCTGAACAAAGTCACAATTAAGAATAGGTACCCTCTGCCAAGGATCGATGATTTATTTGACCAGTTGCGCGGTAGCACGGTGTTCTCCAAGATCGATCTTCGTTCTGGCTATCATCAGCTAAGGATCCGTGAGGCAGATATTCCACGGACTGCGTTTAGATCAAGGCATGGACATTTTGAGTTCTTGGTGATGTCGTTTGGTCTGACCAATGCAGCCTTCATGGATATGATGAACCGGGTGTTCAAGGATTTCTTAGACAAGTTCGTGGTAGTCTTCATCGATGACGTGTTTGTTTATTCTCGCAGGGCGGAGGAGCACGAGCAGCATCTACGCTTGGTTCTATCAGAGTTGAGGAATCACAAGTTATTCGCCAAGTTGAGCGAGTGTGAATTTTTGTTGCCTCAGGTCTCGTTTCTAGGCCACATGGTGAACAAGGATGGGATCTCGACCGACCCAGAAAAGATCGCAGCAGTGATGGATTGGAGTAGGCCGTATACGCCTAAGGAGATCAGGAGATTCCTAGGGTTGGCTGGCTACTACAGAAGGTTCGTGGAGGGTTTTTATTCCCTAGCTGCACCTTTGACCAAGCTGACTCAGAAGAACGTGGCTTTTGTTTGGAGCGAGAAGTGCGAAGAAGACTTTCTAGAGCTAAAGAAGAGATTGTACACTGCTCCCGTTCTGACCCTGCCTACTGAGGGTGTGGATTATGATGTATACGTGGATGCTTCACATGTAGGACTGGGATGCGTATTGATGCAGGTTGGAAAGGTGATTGCCTATGGGTCAAGGCAACTGAAGACTCATGAGAAGAATTATCCTACGCATGACCTTGAGTTTGCAGCGGTAATTTATGCGTTGAAGTTGTGGAGGCATCAACTTTATGGGGATTAGTGCAAGATCTTCACTTACCATAAGAGCCTGAAGTACGTGTTCACGCAGAAGGAGTTGAATCTGCGCCAGCGGCGGTGGTTAGAGTATGTGGCCGATTATGATGTAGAGATCCAGTATCATCCAGGCAAGGCCAATGTGGTGGTCGACGCCCTGAGCCGAAAGACGGGAAAGATCTTTAACCTCACCACCAATCATTTAGTGGAGGAGTTCCTCCTCATGGATGTATCAGTGGGATGCTGTGGCTTGCAAAGTAGTTTATTAGTGGCAGATCCGACTTGGATTTCTTTGACCAGACTACACCAGAAGGACGATCCGGATCTTTTGCACTTATTCACCAGGACCGAGAAGGGGGAGTTGCCAGATTTTGCTATCGATGATGCGGGTACTTTGAAGTACCGCGGCAGGTTTTGCATCCCCGCTGTTGGGAACATTAGAAGTATGATTTGCAGAGAGGCTCATAGATCCAGCGTTGCCTACCATCCAGGATCTACGAAGATGTATCGTGACTTAAAGCAAATTGCCTGGTGGTATGGCATGAAAGGTGATATAGCCCGTTTTGTTGCTGAGTGCCTCACTTGCAAGCGTGTGAAGGCCGATCATGGAAGGCCTGGTGGCAAGTTGACCCCGTTAGAGATCCCGACTTGGAAGTGGGAAAGTATATCTATGGACTTCATTACGGGCTTACCGAAATCCCCGAGGGGATTTGATTCTGTTTGGGTTATAGTGGACAGACTGACGAAGTGTGCTCACTTCGTGCCATATAAGATTGATTGACCGATGAAGAAGATAGCGGAGTTGTACTGGAATGAAGTTATCCGACTCCACGGTGTGCCGGTTAGCATCATTTCTGATCGAGACTCTCGGTTTACTTCTCGTTTTTGGCAGAGTCTGCAGGAGGGTTTGGGTACGGATTTGAGATATTCTACTGCTTACCACCCACAGACCAATGGGCAGATGGAGCGGGTGAACCAGATAGTTGAGGATATGATCTGATGCTACATTTTAGACCACGGTGGAGCGTGGGATGAGCGGCTGCGACTTATGGAATTTGCATACAACAACAGTTATCAGGAAAGTTTGCAGATGGCTCCGTTCGAAGCCTTGTATGGGAGGCGCTGCAGAACTCCGTTGTTTTGGGCTGAGGCTGGTGAGAGGCCTTTGTTGGGTCCTGATGCGCTGGAAGAAATGGAAGTCGCAGTGAAGCTTATTCGGGAGAAGCTTCGTATAGCTCAGGAGAGGTACGAGAAGAACGCCAATCGGCGTAGGTCTGCCTTGGAGTTTTCTGTAGGGGACCTTGTATTTCTCAAGGTTTCCCCGATGGTGGGTGTAAAGAGGTTTGATAAGAATCGGAAATTGGACCCAAGGTATGTGGGCTCGTTTGAGATTTTGGAGCGGATTGGCGTGTCAGCGTATAGATTGGATTTGCCAGCAAACTTCCCAGGTGTTCATAATGTTTTTCATGTAAGCCAATTGCGGAAGTGTGTGTGCAGCAGTGGGCAGGTCTTGGACGTTGTGCCCCAGTTGGAGCCCAACCTCTCTTTTGTTGAGGTGTCGGTCCGTATTTTGGATACTCAGGAGCGAGTGCTGCGAAAGAAGTCCATTCCGATGGTGAAAGTTCTATGGAAGAATCAGGATTTGGAGAGCGCAACTTGGGAGCTAGAGTCGGCCATAAGGAAGGCTTACCCTCACCTGTTTCCCTGATTTGATCGGTATGTTTCCCTTCTTGTAACTCATATTTGTTACTTTTCCTTCTTTAGTAGAAGTGTGGTGCGTAAAGTTTCGGGACGAAACATTCTTTTAGGGGGAGTGACTGTAACGCCCCCGATTTTTCTTGCGATTATTTTAATCCTCGTTTGGCGTTACGTCGATGCATTTTCGTGGCTTGTGCCATTTGGGAGTGTGGTTTAGCTCCTTAGAACAGAGTGCCCTATTTTGTAGCCTATGGGCAAGATCTCCCTATTAAGCTGAGTCGTTTTGGGTGACCCGGTGTGGCCTCTCGGGGGATGCTTGTGTTTTGGCTTTGGGTGGGTATAACTCGAGTTCTGTTCATCGAAAATTAATTTCGACTTCGCCATTGTGTTCGTAGCGTGGGTATTTAGCTACGGTGCGAATTTCGTCAAATTCCGAGGTAGTTCGGTTTTCGCGTCGTTTTGGTGCTTTATGTAATTCTTTATAAAATTATATTATCATATATTAATATATATATATATATAGGTTAGAAATAAAAAGCCCCGTATCATCTTCCCCATTTGAAACCGCCGCCCCTGTACAAGAGAAAACGGAGAAACTGCCGAGCCTTGCCTTCCACCGCCGATTCCCAGAGCGTTTGTGGACGGAATTCGATTCCGAGAGTGGATTCGGATTGCTCTCGTCAAGACCTTCATTCCTACGGTAAGATATTCGATTTTCGTGGAGTTTTGTTGAGATTGGGATTTCAGTTTTGAGGATTTTCCGCCATTAATGTTAGGGAGAATGTTTTAGGTGCTGCTGCTTTTAGTGCCAAGTGAAGGAGAGGGAAAGTCGTCCAAGCTTCGCCGGAAATCGAGGCAAGTGGTGTTCTTGACCTTGCCAAGTTGTTTTCTTTTGTTCAAATCCTATTTGCTTCTATCGTTTTTATCTCCTATTTTTCCATCTCGAATGATTAGGCATAGTTTGTATGGTAGTGGTGCGCGTCGTTGGTGGTTTCCTGCTGCTACGGCAGTTGCGTTGGTCGTGTGCGCGTTCCGGTGTCGTTCATGAAATCCCAAACGGTACAGGTTAATCGCGCACGATCATCAACCGTTAGGGTGCACGACCACTGGTCGTGTGCCTATGTTCGTACGCGTCCAATTATATATTTTCCTAAGTTCTGTCTCGGTTATCGCACGAGCACTGGCAAACAGTGCGCACGACCACCGGTCGTGCGCCACTGATCGTGCGTAGATGCTAAGTTCTCTGTCAGGTTTTCCAGGTTCACTTCGCACGATCATCAGCCAATGAGTGCGCACGACCACTGGTCGTGCGCCACTGATCGTGCGCTTTGTATATATTTTTCTTCTGCTCCTGTATTTAGTTGGCTTCGTTGCGCGGGTTATGTGGGCATGAGTGTTTTGTGTTGTGTTAAGGTAGTAACGTAAGAGTAGTTGTTGTGATAGTTTCGTTTTGCGTGGCTTGTTGAGTGAGTGAAGCTCACTCAATGCGGTGTCGAGAGGACCCAGCGCCAAGTCGTGTTGAGTCATTTCAACACTTTTTCCCTACCTCGATTTCCGTTCCCGAGTGAATTCTTTGTTTATGTTTTGAGTTTCCTTGTCGGCCATGTTTTTCTTTCCAAATGGCCGAATCGTGGGTCGTGGTTAGTAGTAGTGGTTTGAAGCTCTTCATGGGGGAGGTATTGTGTAAATTAGCCGTGGCCACCCTTTTCTTCTATCTTGCACCAGGTACGGGCTGGGCAAGGGGGTGGAAGGTCCCTAGTGCTTTTACATGTAGACCCTTGAGCTTGTTGACTTGGAAATGGTGGTTGGGGAACTGAGTTTGTCTCCAACCCAGATCCATGTTGGTTGTTTTGCTACTACCATCTCCCACAGCTTAGGGTATTAGGTATTTCTTCCTTGGTAGATTACAGCACTTTGGGCTCTTGGTAGCCTAGTAGGCTCTGCAGGAAGTAGTTTCTGGGCAGGGTTGATGCTGTTTCCTCGCACTCTGTGCGTTTCTTTCTGTCTTGCCTTAGGCAGTTGTGACCTTTTTCTGCTTTGTGTTTTCCTCTTTCATTTATTCCCTGGTGGACACTATCATGCAGTTTCTTTTTGTTTTGCTTGCTGAGGTATTCTTTCTTCTTTTGAATGCCTCAGGTTCTGAGCAGTAGCCAGTTTGGTGGCTAGGTTGCGGTGGTGTTGCTAGTGGTCTCTTGGACTTTGGAGATCCTGTTGCTTTGTTTGTGAGGTAGTTTTTCTGTACCTTTTCTTACAGACATACAAATGTTTCAGTGGGTTCGGGTCATGTTGTTGGCGCCTACTGGTAGTTTTTACCTTTGTACTAGATATATTACTTTTGCTGCTACCATTTTCTTGAGATAGTCTACTTGCTCTGGGGAGGATTTATGCTAGGTTGCTAGTTATTTTTAAACTACAACTATTATTATAAATAAAGCTCATGATCAGCATGTCTTATAAAACTAAATCACTATTTTCCAAATGATGTATAAAGATCGATTTCTTATGTATAGTATAAATTATATGTAGAGTCTTGCATAGTGTAAGTGGTCCTCATGGGACTCTTATGCACCCTCTTAGGATGTCAATCTTGAATAAAGTATCTTCCGCAGCGTAAAGTATAGTTTTTAATTGTGAACTAGGTGATCCACCGAGCCGACGGATACGGCCTCTAAAATATAACTAATTTTTCTAATCATTAATCTCATGATTTTCTTCCATTAAGTTTATGGATGGTTTTGCCTGAGCGTCAGCAGTTATCCCCTGCTTGACGTGGCATCATGACGCGTGTTTTCTCATACTCTGATAATTCCTAAATTTGGAGAAAATGCGGGTTGTGACACTTCCACTTCCAAATTAATGGCCCATGCTAGACCTCCCGTACATAAGGTAAAGCAGGAGTACAAGAGAAGGTACAAAAGGTTTGATGGTTCGTGTTGTGGTAAGATTGGTCACTTCGTCGTGGATTGCTGGTTTCACCCGGTAAAGCTGGATACCCCACGAGTTAACAATGCTAGGCCGACCACTCGCAATGTTAATGTTACAAGTGGTGCTAAACTAACAAGGAACCAAGGACCCAAGTCTGATTTGGTTACAAAGGTAAAATGATTTATGTTTGCAGTTATGTCCAAAGGCCAAAAAAATGCCAATCTGGTATTTGGACAGTGGATGCTCTCGGCATATGACCGGGACTAGAAGCCTATTGCTTGAATTTATCCCAGTTAAAGATGGACCAAAAGTTATATTTGAACGGTTTGATAAGGGAATCACTAAAGGTTGCAGTATGATTTCCAATGGCATATTCTCTTTCGCATACGTGGCTTATGTGGAAGGATTACAGCACAATTTGATAAGCATAAGTCATTATGTGACAAATGTTATATAGTTGAGTTCTATAAGGAAAATGTCTGATAAAATCATCTATGAATTTGGAGACAATCTTAACAGGCACTCGGAGTAGAAATATTTTGTGTTTAAATTTTCTAAGTTTAAAAAATTCAACATCAGTGTGCTTTTTGGCAAATGATAGTGCATCTCTCTATGACCAATGGCATAAGAGATTAGCACATATTAATTTCAAAACTATAAATATGTTATTTTCTCACAACATAGTGCGTGATGCCCCAAGCATTAAGTGCCTTAAATAGAGTCCATGTCACGCATGCCAGATGGGTAAGCAGACAAGGGCTAACTTTAAGGGCATTTTTGAAAAAGATTCCTCTAAGAGTTTGTATTTACTTCATATGGACATATTCAGTCCTATGCCAATTCACAGTTTATGAGGTAAAGTTTATACGCTGGTCATTGATGATGATTACTCTTGTTTTACTTTGGTGTTCTTTCTAATACACATGTCAGACACCTTTGAGGCCTTCACTAATTTTGTTATGAAAATTCAGAATGAATTAAACTGCTCAGTGGTCAAAATCAAAAGTGATCACAGAATAGAATTTGAGTTTGGTGTCATGACAAAATTCGGTGGAAGTCCAGGTATCTTTCATGAGTTTTCCTCTCCACATACTCTGTAACAAAATGGAGTTTCTGAGAGAAGGAATAGAAACCTTATTGAAGCATGTACAACTATGTTGAATCATGTTTCACTACCAGAGTACTTCTTGGCTGAAGCAGTCAACACAGCTTGCCACATGCAAAACAGAGCACTATTCAACAAAAGTCATCGTATGACTCCCTATAAACTGTTGAAGTATAGAAAACTGACGTGTCCTGCTTTAAAATTTATGGCACTAAATGCTTCGTACTTGACAACGGGAAGTATTACCGCACGAAGTTTAGTGAAAAATGTTTTGAAGGTATTTTGTAGGGTATAGTAGCCATAGTAAGGCATATATAATTTTTAATAAGAAAACACTTGTGGTAGAAGAGTCTATAAATGTTATATTTGATGAGACAAACATGCATCATAACAGCTAATCTAGTGTTGTTGGTGTAGATGCAGGTACCAGGTTGAAGGATCTAAGCTTGGAAAAAACGGTCAAGGAAGATGCTCCAAGCTCAGTCAAGGTTGTCGATCCAAGTATGGTGAATGAAGAACGTATAGATGAAGAACTACCTCAACCTGCAGGAGATGCAATGGATGTGGCAGAACCTGCTGGTGGGAGAGGACAAAAAACTAGCATTTAGACACCTAAGAGATCACCTTACTTATCTAATCATTGGAGAGCTAGGTGACGGTGTTAGAACCAGGAGAGGTACTGCTAACGAAGTTCTACATCTTATTTTTCTTTCTCAGGTTGAGCCAAAGAAGTTTGAATAAGCAAACAAGGATACCTCTTGGATAATGGCCATGCAAGAGGAGCTCAATCAGTTTGAAAAATGTAAGGTTTGGGAGTTAGTGCCCAGTCCCAAGGGATAGAACATGATCGGTACCAAGTGGGTATTCAAAAACAAGTTGGATGAAAATGGAGTGATTATAAAGAACAAAGCCACACTTGTAGCTCAAGGGTACAGACAAGAAGAAGGGATCGACTTCGATCAGGCATTTGCTCTAGTGGCTCGACTCAAAGAGATAAGGATGTTTCTGGCATATGCTGCTCACAAAGGCTTCAAAGTCTATCAAATGGACGTGAAGTCGACATTCCTCAATAGAGATCTGAAAGAGGAAGTATACGTAGCACAACCCCCAGGTTTTGTCAACTCTACTTTTCATATTTACGTTTACTTTCTAAACAAAGCTCTTTATGGCTTAAAACAAGCTCCCCAAGCTTGGTATGAGATGTTATCTAGCTTTCTTCTTGAGAACAATTTTACAAGAGGAATGATAGGTAAGACATTATTTCTTAGGGAAGTAAAAGGCAAGATTTTGCTGGTGCAAATCTATGTCGATGATATTATTTATTGCTCTAAGGAAGACAACCTTTGCATGAAGTTCTATAAACTCATGCAAGGAAAGTTTGAAATGAGCAGTATGGGAGAGCTGAAGTATTTCTTAGGACTTCAGGTGAAACAATCTGAAGATGGAATTTTCATCTCTCAGACAAAGTTCACCAAAGAGTTGCTTAAGAAATTCGAAATGGAGAACGCGACCTCGATGAGGACTCCAATGGGTTCAACTATGTCTCTGGATAAGGATGAGAAAGGGAAACCTTTTGATGAAACCAAGTACAGAAGCATAATTGGGCTCTTGCTCTACCTTACTGCCAGTAGACCGGACCTAATGTTCTTAACATGTGTATGCGCTAGATTTTAGGCGAACTCTAAGGAATATCATTACATCTGTACAACCCCGTATTCGTGGATTGGAGTCCCAAAGAAGGCTCAAGGCTTGCTACACAGTTTTAAGCTTTTTAAGATTTTTGCACTCTTGGGGCCAATTTATTGTTAATCAGCATAATATACTAGTAGGGGGAAGAAAAATTTACCTAGCTTACTAAGTGTTTGGTGTACTCTTCAGGGGGTGGGTATGGCAGGAGGTCGGCACCCACCCAACTCGCCCGGCTGGAGTACTCATCCCTAGGAGTACTCGCCCTAGGAGTACTCGCCCTAGGAGTACTCACCCCTGGAGTACTCCCCCTTGGGAGTACTCCCCCTTGGGAGTGCTCGCCCCTGGAGTACTCATCCTGGGAGTACTCACCCCTTGAGTACTCGCCCCTAGAGTACTCGCCCCTGGAGTACTCGACCTTAGGAGTGCTCGCCCCCAGAGTACTCACCCTGGGACTACTCCCCCTAGAGTACTCCCCCCTAGAGTACTCACCCCTTGAGTACTCACCCCAGTAGTGCTCGCCCCTGGAGTGCTCGCCCCTGGAGTACTTACCCTGGGAGTACTCCCCCTGGAGTACTCGCCCCTGGAGTACTCGCCCCTGGGAGTGCTCGCCCCTTGATTACTCACCCTGGGAGTACTCACCCCTGGAGTACTCTCCCCTGTAGTACTCACCCCTGGATTATTCGCCCCTGGAGTACTCGCCCCTGGAGTACTCGCCCCTGGAGTACTCGCCCCTGGGAGTGCTCGCCCCTAGAGTATTCACCCTGGGAGTACTCCCCCCTGGAGAACTCTCCTCTAGATTACTCACCCCTAGAGTACTCACCCTTGTAGTGCTCGCCCCTAGAGTACTCGCCTCTAGAGTACTCAACCTAGGAGTACTCCCCCTTGGAGTACTCGCCCCTAGAGTACTCACCACTAGGAGTGCTCTCTCCTGGAGTACTCACCCAGGGAGTGCTCTCTCCTAGAGGACTCACCCAAGGAGTACTCACCCTTGGAGTACTCGCCCCAGGAGTACTTGCCCATGGGAGTACTTGCCCCTTGGAGTACTCACCCCTGGAGTACTCGCCTCTGGAGTACTCTCCCTTGGAGTACTCACCCCTAGAGTACTCGTCCTTAGAGTACTCGCCCCTGGAGTACTCGCCCCTGGAGTACTCGCCCGGCTGGAGTACTCGCCCGGCTGGAGTTCTCGCTCTTCTTGAGGGTCTAACCCGGCTTAATGGTCTCGCCCGGCTTGAGGGTCTGCCTTTTTTACCTTTGGTGGGCTGCAAATAGTTGTTCAAAATAGCGGAGTTTGGCTGTTGGCAGACCAGCCTAGGGTATTTCAGTAATTTTAAAGCAGCAGTATTGCGTTATTTGTCGGCCGTTCTCAAAAAACAATAAATAGACCCTTATGGGTGCCTTGGAGGGCATGAGTTCTGGACCACTTTATCTTCTTTCGTCATCCTCCAAGGCACCGAGCTCAATATTGGCTAGGGAGGGGGAGATCTTAAAGGTCTTCTGGGTGTGATGTGGGACCTCCATGCTTGAGGCATGGGTCAGTTTCCAAATTCAAGTCTCTCACCAAGGGACAGCTTGGGAGAAGTAGGTGTGAGCTACACCCTTGGTCTGAACTCTAGGTGAAACCGAATTTCGATTCCAACAATATCGCTGCAAAGAGGATTTTGAGATACCTTAAGGGTACACAAAATCTTGGCTTATGGAACCCAAAGAGTAATGAAGTCGAGCTAATTAGTTTTTCATATGCATATTTTGCAGGCAGTAGGGATGATAGGAAAAGCACTTTCGAGACGTGCCAATTCCTCGGAAGAAGGCTTATTTCATGGAGCAGCAAGAAGTAGAATTGTGTGGCAACTTCCACTGATGAGTCAGAGTACATCTCTGCTGGTAGGTGTTGCGCACAGCTTCTTATGGATCTGGAATCATCTTGAGGATTACAACCTGAATTTAAAAGAGATTTCGATGTTTTGCGACTCCTCTAGTGCGATAGCAATTGCAAATAATCCAGTCTCTCACAGCCGGACAAAGCACATCGAAGTCAGATAGTACTTCATCTGGGAGTATGTGGAGAACAAGGACATCGCTCTCAACTATGTCCCGACGGATAAGCAGTTTGCCGACATATTCACGAAGCCACTAGACGAGGCCAAGTTCTCATTTTTCAAAACGGAATTTGGCATGCTAAACAAGGACTCGTTAAGATGGCTAAGAAGACAGGAATTCACTCGGGAAGTACTTCACTAAGCAGAGAAATTTGTCCAAGGAAAATTCATCGGATATCCTCATCAGACCTTGACGATTCGTCAAAATTCTACTAGTAGTCAGGACGAAGCTCGACGAATTTGGCTCTACTTCCGGCGAAACTCGCCGAATTGGACTTAAGTCAAAAAAAAATTCTTTTATATTGGATCAGAAGAGTCGCGGTTTTCAGGTACACGCTATTTCCCATGTCTAAAAATTAAACTATATATATATATATATATAAAAATACTCGGGGCAAACAATGTAATGCCCCCTCCCGGAATACAAGACACGATCAAGGGGAGTCTTATGCCCAAAACAATCGTCATGCGGTAGCGTCAACATATAGGCTAACCTGTACCACAAGACGCCTATCCTTCTAGCCAAACCAATATCATCCATGCCAACCCAACATATAGAATATAAAACAGAAGTCAAAATACATACAGCTATATAATTCCAAACAAGTACAATAATAATAAGAAGCAACAACGGCTTCTATAATATCAGAGTACCCAAATTTCACAAAGGGCTACAATATAAGTCTCTCAAAACTCACATCAGTAACTGACGGCAGCAATGGTAACGTCGTATCAGAACCTGTCACCCTGACCTGGCTGCCCTCCTGCACAACCTGCTGCTGCTCTATCTGCGGGGTTTCCTCCTAAAATGGAAGACGTAGCAACTGTTAGAAATAAAGACTAAGTGACTATCACATCCGTTCCCCCGGCGAATCTCAGGCACCGGGCGGAGAAAAGAAGAGGGTACAATATATATATATATATCAGCAGTAATAACAAGCAGGTGGAGAACCTATATATTATGGGTAGTAATACCAATAATATATAACATTATTATCAACAATCTATTCTAGCAGTTCTACTCAAACCATAGGATTCCTTATAGCATATAAATCTACAACAGGAAAGTTACTTTACTTATAAAAATGTCCATACAGATTTATAAGTTAAGGATCAGCTTAACAGTAAATTAACTCATCATATAAGAGTGCCCATACAAACTTATATGAAAAGAATCTATGCGGTGCAATGCAATGATATGAATGCAATATGATGAATCACTCATGATCAAACACACGCACATTGTTATGTCGATACAGCCTTATAGTTCCAACTTTTCGAGCAGGTAATTAACCTCTTAGGCATCATCCACCATGGCCAGACGGTGACAGTAGAGCGGGCGTCTCCACTACTAGGCTAGTCTCCACACAACCTAGACAAGGTCTCTATTTGCCTCAATGCTAAGTACACAACAACAGAGCTTCCTGCGTACTACGGCTCAGAAGGGGTTTCGGATATATTTGCACCAAGAGCCTAGCCAAACTGGCCTATCTTTATGTCACGGAAGGTGCCTATGGGAGTGTATCATCATAGGACCAAGGCCAACCATCCACTTGGCACGGAGGGTGCTCCGGGAAAAAGCACCGAGGACCAATGCCCACCATCCAAAATCTATCTATCAACTCACGTCGGTGTGATGACTGGCGAGCCCATAGACCTACCACATTATCCTTAACACAGGATTATGACACTGCGTGTCAACTCACACCGTATACAAATTCACATGGCCTTGCCATAAACCATCCAAGGGCTCCAACCGAGTCACTTTTCATCATTACCAATCCAGTGCAGTCAAATACGCATGCACTTACACACTTTCACATTTTCGTGCTCCCATACACTCAAGGGTTAAACATCAACACAGGTGGAAAGCCACCTTGTACAACATACCAATCTCACACTACTACTCATAGGGAGAAACACTCTAAACAGTGGACTATACAAATTCTCCCTTCCAATACATGAGATCACGATTCAACACATTTCATGGCCATGAGATTTACCTCATCTGTTTCCTTCCTTACAATCAAGCATTCACAAATAATTATGTGTTCATACATTTATCACAACAATATATTAACTCTTCTCGTATTTATCAAGCATGATAACATAAGTGTAGATTACACATTCAATTATCGGGCACCACACCATCTTTCAAAACTTGTATGACTCATCAGATTACAATCTCGCGCATCTTTATCGAATTTCACAAGTAGACATTTATACAACCAAATCTCATCAAACTATTTGTTCACTAATTTCCCCAAACCATTCGTTTAATTAAGTTCCTCCAAACCATTTGTTTATCTTAGAAGCATATAACTAGGCTCATCCAAACCTCAACATCATCTTGCTACGTTTCTTCTACCTAGTCCAAAACAGGTTAGACACTAACGAAAAAACATCCTTCGCATATGTTGTTACCATGCAGCAACTTCGACTGGACATTCCTGGAGCTACAATGCTCTCATGAAAACATGTAACCATCCATTGTAAAGTTATTTCTGAGGACTACAGTTTTTGTGTTCATCCCAAGACCTAGATCCGTCCATATCACACCTGAAAATGGCCTCGAAGTCCGCTGCGCACAGAAAATAGATTTTTGCATGCATCTTAAAGCAAAATGAATGACTTTGGTTCGTCTTCTTCCATTTTTTCCATTTGCTCCAAACTATATATAGCGCTTCCTCTTCCCTTATTCACCCTCAATAGACCATCCTTCTTCACGAAACCAAGTCTACCATCTTCACAACAAAGAGAGGAGAGGTTGAAGACAACTAATCTCTAGGACAAGGTCCTAGCATGGTTTCTTCCTAGGAGATCTTCATCTCGCATAAGTCCAGCTCTTTTTAGTCGACATCCCTCCTACATTATAACTAAAGATCTAGAACCAAGGGAGGGGGTAGGAAGCTCACCTCATTTCCGGCCATGGATCTCTTCACTCTCCTCGGCGACATCGTTCTTCCTCGTTAGTATTCTCTAAATGAAGTCAGGCCTCCAGAAAATCCGACTCTGGCGACTTCTTCATTTCCATCGGGTTCGGCAAGTAATGGATCGGACAGAAGAATGAAAGTGAAGGCTAGGGTTTCTCATTTCTTCCTTTTTATAGTAACGTATTAGGGTTAATTCATGTCGCCACATGTCACCCAAACATTGGATCGCCCATCATTACTTAAAATAGGTCTTGTTTGAGAAGACCGGGTACAAATGAGCCATCAACGCCTATCCCGAAAACCCGGTTCAACCCGTATATATGAACCAGCAAACACAGTCTGGGCCTAAAAATGCTCAAAGTCAAAGTCATCGAGTATCACTCGACGATTCTTCGAATGGCATCGAGACCACTCAATGCCTATAGAATCCAGAATCATTCTCTAAGTTTAATTATCATTCATCGAGTGGCGTCGAGTTCACTCAACGCATTTAGAATCCAGAATCATTCTCTAAGTTAAATTATCATTCATCGAGTATTACTCGACGCTTCGTCGAGTGTCACTCGACGCTTCATCGAGTGGCATCGAGTTAACTCAGCACACTCGACGCTTCCCGAATCCAAAATTATTCTAAGTCAAATTCTTCTTATGCGTCGAGTATCACTCAACGCCTGCCCCCCAGTCGACGCACTCAACGCTTCGTCAAGTCAAGTCAATGCACTCGACACTTTTTGAGTTCAGAAATCTTCTAAGTGAAATTCGTCTTATCTACTCTACGCTTCGTCGAATGGCGTCGAGATAACTCAAAGATTTTTGACGAATTATTCTGGCCAAAATATTCTAAGTCCAATTCGTCTTATATACTCGAATAATTCGTCGGATATCCGTGACGATATTCGACAAATAGTATTGCCCTCAATTCGCAAGTCATACTCGACAAATTCGTCAGATATCCGTGATGATATCTGACAAATTTTACTTGTCGAATCCAGCGCACCCCGAGCCCGAGTCAGGTCTCTTGACTAAAAACGTGTGCGGTCTAGCGCGAAATGGGACATTATAAACCACATCCCAATTCGTAGAAAGAAGCCGTCTGATTCCGCCAACTCCATCTCGATATTTTGAATCTCGCAAGCAGCTCGTCATCTTCCTCCCGACAATTCACCTTCCACAGATCTTCTTTCCCGCCAAATCGACTCAGTGAAAGCCCTCCAAGTAAGTTATGACTATTACAGCTTCCATTCCAATTCTTCCAGAGCTTTTCTGAAGATTTCTTTAGTAACAGCAACCGACAGTACTCCAAGCCGATTCTCTAAGTTCTCATTTATCTGATTCTCTATGGATCCTTGAAGCACAAGTGGCTTGCTAGGTAGTGAAGAACTGGTTCGAACAGGGTTTGCTTCAGCTTTAGATGAATTTAGAAATATAATACTCATGTTACAAATAGTCGGCCTCTCCTTTGTCCTTGAACACCCCTGCAAAGTGTTGGACAAAGATATTCTTGAATTCTTTCAGAATGCAACGCTTCACAGTGCAGATATAGTGAACAAAAGCAGAGTTTGTCAGATCAAAGTTAAGGTGAAGTCTTCTCTCAAAACCCGGCTCTTGCGGCTTCCAGCTTGTGAAGAGGCTAATCACCTCGAAGTGGATGACTTTACAAGATCTATGTTATTCTGTGGATTTCCCAGAGGTACCAATATTGTTAAGAGGAAAGGCATGAACAAGGAAGTCAAGCTATTATCAGATATATTGGAAAAGTACTGCTATGCAATACTGGATCCCATGACCACCTCTCATCAGAAATGTTCAAGATTCTTGTGGCGATCATCTGTCGGAAAAAATGGATTGGGGTGTCATGTTGTTTGCTAGGATGAAAGATAGTCTCTACGCTCCTAATTTTGGAAGAATTCTGAGCTTGTACTTGAATCAGATGGACAGAGACACGTTTGACATGTCCAAAGGAATCCCTATCCACCACATGAAGAAAATTGACTCATCCATCTTCTCAAGGTGGGATAGGAAAATCTAGAGGCTAGGGGAGCCAGAGACCTGCCTGAGGTAGAGGAAGAGGAAGTACCTGAGGAAAGGATTCCTACTTCCACCCCCAATGAGATTCCTGATATACTGAGTGTAGAAATTGAGGGGGAGCCTAAAGAGACAAAAGTGGCCACTGAGGTAGTGCCCTTGAGTGTTCCTACAGCTGTAGAGATAGATACCCCAACTAGTTCTGAGCCAGAGACACAAGCTCCAACTGTAGAGGTTTCAGTTCCAGTTCCAGATGCTGCAGTCACAATTACAGAGATAGTTGATCTTCTTATACAGGTTGCAGAGATTGCTCGTACTGCTACTGCTGAGTTATTGCCTGATGAGGCTGAGAATGAGATAGTAGCTGAAGCTGTTCTGCTTGCTACTGATCTGGAGGTTGGTACTGTTGTTGATGGTTTGGATGATGGTGTTGATAATTTGGGTGAGCCAGTTGATGGTACTGAGCTCGATATTGCAAATTATGAGGTTTATGTTGATGAGGACATGACAGCTACTGATAATATAAATGATTCTACTGAGATTGTTGCAACAGAGAATCCAATTATAAGTCTCTCATAGCTTCAATCTGTTGTCTGAATGGGAACCAACTCACACATTGGTCTTCATGTAGACACAACTTGATCGGTTTGTCAGAAAGTTATAGAGGAGAATTGCTACAACTCCAGGTGGACCTCCAGTGGAAGAGGTAGAGATTGTTGATCTATATTATGAGGAAGGAGATGAAGAGGTGCATCCTCCTATCCTAGAGGCTCCTGCTAGTGAGCTGCTTTTTAAAGCTCGTGTTACTCCCATGGAAGAGTCTTCTATTGACTATGAGGGAAGTGAAGATCTTACGTCCCCTACCAGTGTTCCAACTGCAGATATAACTTCTACAAGTGCAGATATCTCTATCTTGAAATCCATAAGAGCCCTGATGGCTAGGCAACAGGAACATTTTGATCATTCTTTAAAGAAAGTGTTAAAGAAAGTCAAGAAAATAGAGAAAGACATGAATAACGGTCTTGTTGAGATCAAGGTGCGTTTTGATAAACTGGATGATAGGCTGGACTCTTGGTTCATGCAAGGCGGCCAAGCAATTGTTCATACTATGGGAGGGCTAAAGAGTAAGTTGGATGTGCTTAAGAACATTGACGTCAATGCCAAAACAATAATTACTGCCCAGAATAAAGGAATGAACTACTTTGATGACCAAATGGTCAACTATTTCAATGTCATAGAAGCCAACGTACCTGAAGAAGTCAAAATGGGGGTGGATGAGTTGAAAGCTAAGGTGGCAGCCCTTGAAGCCGCCATGGTAGAAAACTTTAAGGGAGTCAACATCTACAGTAATGATAATTTCAGCTGGCTTCATAATGAGCTATTTGGTGGGCAAGGACAGACTCAAGCTAAAACTCCTGAACCTGTGGTGCTTGCTCTAGTGGATGTTCATGTTAATCCTGCTCAGGATTATTCTATGTACTAGACTAACACTCAGGATTTCCTTCAGTTTGAACCAGAATACGTTATTGTTGCCAATCCAAAAGTTCAGATAGTTGAAGACATACCTCAACCAGCTCAAAAAAGGAGAAAATATGGTGAATGCCCGTCTACTATCAGGTCTGATCCTAAAAGAGAAATTGCTGAGGTATGGAGTCTAATTTCTAAGAGTATCATTCTAGACACCTTCAAAATAATGGACTTGGCTAATGAAAATAGATGAGATCATTATAGCACTAATGAATGGCACAAGTATGAGGTAGCATGCGCCAAATGAAGACTGTATTTCAGGAAATACAACTTTGATGATCCAAATGCTCCTCTAGCTCCGCCAAGATATTATCTGAAGACAAATGCGTATTTTGACAGGCAACACCAGAAAAGCTAGGGCAAAAAGGCTTAATTGTTTTTTAGTTTATAAATGTGGATATTGGTTGCCCCAATATAGAACTCCTTTATATATATATAATTTAAATGTTTTGACTGGGAATGCATTTAATTCTTAATTTTATATGTCTTGTTCTTTCTATGCTTTATTACTATTATGTGTATTATTCACCTTAGCTCGTAGGGTTCTGACTTCTTTAAATAGGGGGAGATTATTGTGTATTGTATCCATAATAAACCTGATTTGAAGAAGGGTCCCCTTAAGCTAAGATGATTTGAGATTGTATTTTATGTTGTGTGTTTAGTTATGTGCTTGCAGGACTATATTACTAAGTACAAATCAATGTCAGGTTACGGTGGGTTAGTAAACACAGGACTATACAATGTAATCCTTCATTGTGTAGGCCAATGTGTTGATTCACGTGTAATCTCTCTATTTGGGTGTACTTCTATCCCAAGTGCATTAGAAGAATCAAGGAAGGACAAGGACTTGGAATCAGAAGAATAGAATTTTACCCAAGTAAAATTCGTCAAGTATCGTAAGGGATATTCGTCAAATTCTTCGAGTATACTCATAGATACTCGTCAAATTTGTTGTGTATACCTACTGACACTCGTCGAATTTGTCGTATTTTCTTAGGGTAAAATCTCTGAGAGTTGGAAAATCTGTGAAGTAAAAATCGTCAAGTATCATCAAGTATACTCGTAGAATTCATCGAGTGAATCTTCCGATACCCACCGATTTCGTCGAATATACATGTCGATACACGCCGAATTCATCGAGATTCATTGGGTATACCTTTGAGTTTCGGAATTTACTTCTCTAAATTTGTCTGAGTCATATTCGTCGAATATCACTCAGCTTATGTGTCGAATGCATCGAGTGTATCAGTCGATACTCATCGAATTCGTCGAGTGAGCTAGCTGATATTTGTTGAATTAGTCTAGTATTACTTCTGCTTGGCATCGAGTGATGAGTTCATTCAGGCTGAATTTATCCAAGTGTTTTATGTAGAGATTCATTATTGTTCGGCGAGTATACTCGGCTATACTCGACGATACTCAATGAATTATAATTGGGTTATTTCTTCTATTTTTCAAAATCTTGCTCGACTTGTCCAGATCGTCATATATAGTAAACTGCGACCTTCCCGGCATGGAATATATTTTCTAGCAGTTGCAAAGGAGGATTCCTATATATATTTAGGGTTGATTTTCCATTAACCCTAATCGTGCTTAAAATTAAAAACGAGAAAATTTCAGTTCCCGGCGGCTCTCGTACGTATTTTGCGAATTCCTCTTGGTCGACGACTGTGTTGTACGATTCGACCTACCTTTATTGAATCGACTGGATCATTGTTCTCTAAAGATTCGTATTCTATCAGATCTTGTCTATCCGTGACTTCAGATCAAAGTCTTCAAAGAATTCGGGTTCACTTGTTCTTCAAGTCATTCAAGATCAACTTTTCTAAAGAACGAAGATTCGAAGACGTTAGATCTAAATAAGCTTATTTGTAATCTTTGTTTTTGTGAAAATCTTAATTTACTCATGTAGTATATTTTCCCTCCAAGTTGTAGATCCGTGTTTGGATCGAGTTGTAGATCCATGTTTGGATCGAGTTGTAGATCCGTGTTTGGATCAAGTTGTAGGAGAGTTTGTTCTCTGAGTGGTAGGATCTTTGTCTCCGAGTTATAGGAGTTCAGGCTCCGAGGTGTAAGATTTGTTTAAATCTGAGAAAGGTGAAGTAGTCGAATTTAGCCCTTCGTGGTAGATTGGCAAAGTGGGCCAGTGGACGTAACTAACTCGAGGAACCACTATAGATGTCTTTGTTCTGTGTGCTTTATTTTTAAGTTATTCTTATTCTACGAAAATACAAAGACCTCACCTATTCACCCCCCCCCCCTCCCTAGGTGAGTTAGGTTGACTCTATATACTTTCAGCACTCGATCTTCTCTTTGTCTCATTTAATTAATTCATACTTTAGATTTTCTAAGTCCTTTTTAATTTTCTTTTTTCAACTTTGAAGGACTTTTTCTCAAGAATTACGCTATCTAACTAATCACAAAGATGTTCATAGATTTCGAAAAGTTCATTATAAGAAGGTGGGGTTTCCTCAATATCGCTCTGGACATTAGATTTGTTGTCAGACTCATCCTGATTCTTGCCCATGAGGCACAGATTTGCCTCGTCTTCACTACTCGAGCCGAAAGTGCTTAACTCGTCAGATTCATCTTCGTCCCATGTTGATGCCTTCAGCACTTTCTTCATTCCCTTGTCCTGGCTTTATCTCTCCTTTCCCTCCTTCTAGAGCCTTGGACATTCCCTCTTGATGTGCCCAGGATTATTGTAGTGGTAGCACTCTGGCAGAGATTTCTTATCATCACTCTTTGTCTCCTTTGACGGTTTGTTCCACCTCTTCTTCTCTTCAGCACTTCTCTTCAGAAACTTCTTGAACTTTCCTTGCCTCTTTTGATTCTTCATGAATCTTTAGAATTCTCTAACATAGAGTCTTTCTTCATCTTCGTCCTCAAACTCTTCAGTAACCTTCCTCTCTTTTGCAACCTTAAGTGCAAGCTCCTTTTTTATTTTCCTGGGATACCCCTCATCTTGTATCTTTTGTTCGAGCTCATGGGTCTTCAAGTTAACAATGAGACTCTCTATCTCCAGGTGCTAATATAGTGTGATTTAGCAATCATCGTCACCATCGGATTGAATTGTGGAGGCAAAGATCGTAGGATCTTCCTTACCATGTCTCCATTTTAGTATTTCTTCCCAAGAGATCTTGAGGCGTTGACAATCTTGGTGAATCGAGTGTATATGTTATCCACCCCCTCGTCGATCTCCATCCAGAATTGTTCGTATTCTGATTCCAGTCGGAATAGTTTTTACTTCTTCTCCTACGAAGTACCTTCATGAGTCAGTTCAAGTAAATGTCAGATATCATAAGCAGTTTCATAGTTGCAAATCCTATTGAATTCAGTTTTATCCAATGCACAGAATAAAGAGTTCATGGCTTTTGCATTGTTAGTACATTTCAGTTTGTCAAGGTCATCCCATTTATCTTACGGTTTAATTAAAATTGTATCGCCTAAAGTGATTGTGTGTGTGGTGTACTTTGTTTCTTCCATGGCCTACATGTCCATGTTTTATGTCATTAAGAAGATTTTCAAGCGTTCTCTAGTAGCTTTAATCACTCCCCATAAACAGTGGAAGTCTACTCACACCTTATCCCTCAGGTAAAGCGGGATTGACGTTGGTAATCTTACTTCAGAATTTTAATCCTTTTTGAAGTAACCTCGCTCTGATACCACTTGTTGGATCGGATGGCCAACCTTAGAGGGAGTGAATAAGGTTTGTACGAATAATTTGAAAATTAAAATGTTATTTACCCAGGAGAACTAGTTCCGGATGCTACTGCGGGGAGCTAGCATGCTAGCGCACGGCTGATGATGCATATTTTATCTTAATTTATTAGGGTAAAAATATATTATTTTCATTTTAAAATATCTTTCTTTATGTATTTTTAGGTTTCTTTTTATGTAAATAATATAACTAATGTTAATTTTCTATTTTTGCAGGTTTCCACAAGCTTTCAGCCACAAACCTCTGTCATGCCCCCCTGACATGCCCTCCCTGGGCGTGTCACAGGGCGTGTAGCCTGCTCCCGAGGTTGAAAGCCGCTAGAATGAATTTCCCGCCAAAATCCCATGTCACGCCCCCCCTGATACGCCCTCCCTGGGCGTGTCCCAGGGCGTGACACAGGGCGTGTAACCCTCATCCCGAAGCCTGCCGTAGCATTCAATGCTTTCTCCGCTACTACAAGCAAACAGTACTGTCACGCCCACATGACTTCCCTCCATGGGTGTGTCACAGGGCGTAACCTGCCTTTTTCTGATGTCTGATGGATTTTCGATAGCTGATTTTGACATGACGCGCCTGTTACGCCCCCTGTCACGGGCGTGACCAAGGGCATATCTGACATCATACCAAGGCAATCATCGTTCCTGCCAGAATTCAGCTCCTGAGGTCAACTCTGTACCTGTCACGCCCCCTGTCATGCCATCCCCAGGTGTGACCTAGGGCGTAACCAACCCGTGGGAAAACTCTATAAATACCAGGCCATTCCCAGCATTCATGACCAATTTTTAGGGAGAGGGGAGGTGCTGCTAGTTCATTTCTTAGGGTTTTAGTGTTTTTATTTTCATGTTTTGCTCTCTCTCTCTCCCTCCATTTCTATCTTTTATTTTCATGCAATGTATTTTCATTTCCTATAATCTTTTCTTATAAGTATTGTAGCAGTAGTTAGCTTCTTTTCATGCACTCGTAACATCCATTTCTTAGTTGTAATCGTTTTTATTTTTAATTAAATTATAGTTGGCATTTCCTTTTTCTAATTTGCTCTCTTTAGTTTTCGTGCACCTTTATTATCTACCCCTCTCTTTCCCTTTTACCATGATTAACTAATCCTTTTTGTACTCGATCTTGATGATCCGAGGTTCGAGCGAATAAGTTATGATGCTTTAATTAACCTATTCTTTTTAGGTTTTAGGCCTTGAATTACTTTTGATTTTTCATGGGCTTGAGTTATATTATCGATATATACTCTCCACCTTTGCTTTCATTCTGGGCTAGCCGACAGGCTGATAGAATAAAGTGAGCATTCAAGAGTAAAGGGAGTTGTACGCACCTCTCGAGAGAGGCAGACGTCCAAATCTCGCGGATTGGAGTAAAATCCAATAGAGGGGTTCACCGCGTAAAGCGAGCTTAAGGCCTCCGATTTAGACGAGAGTCGGTCGGACCTTCCTAAACTCAGTTGGGCACGACTTCGAGAGAAGCGTGTTCAAGCTTTAGGAACCTCCACGGTCAAGGACCTTTACCCTATTAAGCTTAGGTTTATTTATTGCCTTTTAATCGACTCTTGTTGAGGTGATTCTTGATCGAGTGTGCCCCTTTATCTCTAGCTTTAACTCTTTTTATTTCTGCAAGTAATAAGTTTTCTTTTTTCTAGCTTAGTAATTTAATTTTAGTTTTTAGTTTAGTAATTAATTGAAATTTCAGTTGATAAAATAATAGCAATATCCTCTGAGTAGAAGTAATCATTACGCCCAGGGAAATACGACCTTGATACTAATCTTTAGTATCCTATACTATAACCGATAAGGTACGCTTGCCTTTATCGGATATAGAATCGGAAAATATTCTCAACCACCACATCCACCTTCTCTTCTCTTCTAACCCTCTCTCCGCCTTGCGATTTCTTGTATCAAGTTTTTGGCGTCGTTGCCGGGGATTGTTTTTATATTTTGAAAAAAGGATAGCTATTAATTTTATCGTTTTGTTTTTTTTATCTCTCTCTCTCTCTCTCTCGCCCCTCCTTCATAGTTGATTTATTATTTTTTGTAATGGTTAATCTTTGTTTTAATTGTGGAGAGTTCGGTCACTCTCGCGAGGAGTGTTGGGTAAGATATACTTCATCCACCCATGATTTTATCCCTTCCGGATCGAATCAATTTGGCCAAATTGCTCCGTCCGCGAATTTTATTTCATGGGGTTACGATGGTTTTCAAACGCCTTCCTACCCTTCTCCGAATTTTTCTGATTTTAATTTTTCTGGAAATTTCTTGAATGGAAATTTTGATCCTAGCCCTACTTTGAACTACTCAGGGTTGCAACACCCTGATCATTCTTGGGCCAAGGTGATCATCAATCCATTCCATCTCAAGATTTCTCCGCTTTTTCTCTGCAAGTTTGCATGCCTCCCATTTTTGCTACTAGCGAAAATGAAGTAATTTTTGATTGTGTAGAATTTGATGCACGCATCAATGCTCACTTAAAAGTGATTTTTGACTCTTTGGCTGCTGAGGCCGCATCTTTTTCTTCCCCTCCTCCTCCTATTTATCTTTCAAATGATGAATCTTTGGATATTCCGCAGTGCCTTAAATCACTTGCGGAAGACAATTATTCGGAAATTCCATTGTGCCTTCAACCTCTCGAGGGGGAAACTTCCCCCGATATCCTGGTTTTTTTTAAGTTTCTGAGGAAGATGAACTTTATTGTGTTCGATCTTCCGAGGAGATTGATTTTTCAAATATCTCGGTTTGCTCCCAATCTATCGAAATGATTGATATTCAAGTGGAGCAACCAGATCTTTCTATTCAACCATTTTCTTGTGATCAATCGCCGCTGCCTTCTTCTTTTTCTTCTCTTCCCCCTCCTTGCGAAAATTCCATTTTCTTTTCTTCTTTTATTTTTCCTTCTAGTTTAGTTTCTAGTTCTTCTTATTCTCTCCCTTCTAATAGTTTAGTTTCTTTTTCTAACATTTTTTCTTTTTCTAAATCTTTTTCTTTGTCTTATTTAAAAAATATAAAAATACAAAAAAATATTTTAATTTTCTTAAAAAAATGTTTTGGCACTCGCGCTGAAACGCATATTGCCCGAGCTTCCATTACATTTCTCTTTTTATTTTCCATTTAGCTAACCAAGAACGTCCAACTCAACGATGTTTTAAACAAAGAGCGCTCTTGGAAGGCACCCCTTGCTTATCTTTTTCTTTTTGTTTTTTTTTTATTTTGTTTTTTGTAGGAATATGCTCCCGCGTGTTTGTGCCGCTTCTCGCCTCTCAACTTGGACTCAAGCCGATCTTTAGCTCAAGTTTGGGGGGATGCATTTTCCAACGTCTGGACACCATATGATAATACGTTTTGTAGTCTAAACTATTATCGTATTTTCTATTTTATATTGTACAAATCATGTCTATTATTAGTTTATTTTTTTATCATTTTTATGTAAATATTATTGTCACTGACTTTTTCTTGTCTTTTTGAAGGTTTCCAGAAAATTGGCAAAAAATGACCTGATACGCCCCTTTGTCACGCCCTCACTGGGTGTGACCTAGGGCGTGTCACCCGATCCGGAGGACTCCTGCTGGAAGGGACAGAAAAACGAACAAAACGGCTGTCACGCCCCCTAACACGCCCTCCCCGGGCGTGTCTCCAGGCGTGACCAAGGGCGTGTCGCCCTCTGCCGCAAAGCCTGCCGCCGCATTGAATGCAGGTTCCGCCACAGCACGCAATAGTACTGTCATGCCCCACCGTCACGGGCGTGACATGGGGCGTGACATTAACCTTTCCGATGACTGACAGATTTCCGACCAATGATTTCGACATGACGTGCGTGGCACGCCCCACCTACACGGGCATGACCATGGGCGTGTCGACCGATGTACAGAAGCAATCATCCCTCCCTCCAGATCCCACAACCCGAGGTAAACTTCATACATGTCACGCCCCTTGACACCCCCCCTAGGGCGTGTCGGAGGGCGTGACCAACCCGAGAATTTTGCCTATAAATTAAGGCCCCCCTTCCATTTCAGCAAGCTTTGGTGGAGAGGGGGAGGTTCTGCCCCTTTGGTTCTTGATCTTTCTTATGCTTTTCTCTCTCTCTCTCCCTCTCTCTCTCTCTCTCTCTTTGTAATTTTCTTTTAACCCTAGTTTAATCTTTACTTGTTTATGCTTTCTTTGTAATCTTTAGTGTTGCTTAGTGCTAATTGTAGGGCTAGAATAGGTTTCAATTCCTTGCACTTGTAATTTCTTTTTCCATAGTGTAACTTGCCCCTTTTCATTAATAGAAGTGTTCTTTGTTTAGCTAGTGTTCTTTTTATGCTTTACTACTCATTCCCCCTCCTCCACTTCACTATGATTAACTAATCCTCCTTGTACTCGATCTTGACGATCCGAGGTTCGAGCGATTAAGTTATAATGTTTTGATTAATCTTTTCTTCTTAGGTTAGGTCCTTGAATTACTCTTGATTAATCATGGGTTGGAGGTATATTATCGATATCCACCTTTGCTTTCATTCTGGGCTAGCCGAGAGGCCGATAGAATGAAGTGAGCATTCAAGAGTAAAGGGAGTTGTACGCACCCCTTGAGAGAGGCAGACATCCAAATCTCCCGGATTTGAGTAAAATACAATAGTGGGGTTCACCGCATAAAGCGAGTTTTAGGCCTCCGATTTAGATGAGAGTCGGTCGGACCTTCCTAAACTCAGTTGGGCACGACTTCGAGAGAAGCGTGTTCAAGCTTTAGGAACCTCAACGGTCAAGGACCTTTATCCTATTAAGTTTAGATTTTTATCGCATTTTCTTAATCGTCTTTAGCCGAGGTGGTTCTTGATCGAGTGCATTTCCATTTCATATTTTCAACCTTTCGTAGTAATCGATTTTCTTATGCTCTTTAATTAACTGTAATAGCTCTCCTTCTAGCTTTAGCTTTACTTCCTTCCTTGCAATTAGATTCTCTAAAACCCTAGTTTTTCCGTCGATAAGATAATAGTTTTTGTGTGAGTAAGCATACTCAACAGTTCCCGGATTTCAATACGACACTTGTGTCCCCTAGCTACAATTCTATAGGTATACTTGCCTCATTGGATTGCTAGTTCGGTTGCGTTTATTTTCTTCGAACCCTAGCGCGCAACAAGTTTTTGGCGCCGTTGCCGGGGAGCCTACTTCCGTTGATATCTTGAAAACACGAACTATTAATTTTATCTCTTCTCTTTCTCATCCTCTTTCTTTAAATTTTAAAATTCAAAAAAGTTATCACCGCTCTTAATAGTAACCAACTTCACAATTTTTCTACGCCACCTAATTCTCTCGAAAAGGGAAAAGGGCTTTAAGCGCCACTATCTTGTCTAGTACCTTGCGAACCCTTTACGGGGTAGTCCTTGGGAAGTTCGGGAGTTAATCTATAAAAAAAATCTATTTCAAAAAAAAAGAAGAAAAAAATTCTAATCTAGCTTTCTTTCTAGTTTATCCTATTTCTCTTTCTTTTCTTCTTTTCTGTTCTTTTAGTGCATGACCCGCGAGAGTCCATCGGTTATTTTGGACTTGGACAACGAAATTGAGCATACTCTTCGGAGAAGATCGCGATTTCAAGGTCCTACTATCCAAGTGTCGGTTGAGGACTCCGAGTCATTTGCTACTTTAAGAATGGAAGAACCCAATGTAGATGAGGCTGTGCAAAGGACTATGTCCTATTATGCATGACCGAATCTCGAGGGAACAGAATCTAGTATAGTCCGCCCTGCTATAGCAAATAATAACTTCGAATTAAAGCCTAGCATAATTCAAATGGTGCAGCAATATGTGCAATTTGACGGACTTCAAGATGAAGATTCGAACGCACATATAGCTAGCTTTCTTGAAATTTGCGACACCTTCAAGATAAATGGTGTCACAAATGAAGCAATCAGGCTGAGACTCTTCCCCTTCTCTCTAAGGACTAAAGCTAAGCAGTGGCTGAACACACTTCCTAAGAATAGCATAACCACTTGGAATGAATTAACTGAAAAATTGTTGACAAAGTATTTTCCGCTAGCTAAAACTGCAAAACTTAGGAACGATATCTCTGCCTTCGGACAAATAGACTCTGAAACCCTATATGAAACCTGGGAGAGATTTAAAGAATTATTAAGACGATGCCCACATCACGCTCTGCCTGTATGGTTACAAGTGCAGACGTTCTACCACGGGCTAAATCAAAATACAAAGCAAATGATAAACGCAGCCTCTGGCGGTACTTTAAATCATAAGACCCCGGAAGCAGCTCTTGATCTTCTTGAGGACATGGCCATGAACACTTATCAGTGGAATGTGCCTAGGTCTAGCCCGAACAAGCCTGCAGGTATCTTTGAAGTGGACAACATCTCCCAGCTCGCTCTGTAAGTAGAAATCCTAAGCAAAAAGATAACGGAGATGACTGCTGCCTCCGCCCCTCAGGTATGGGAATCTGCAACCCCTACTCCAGAACATTTAGATTATGTTAATAATATGCCTAGAAATGCTTTTAATAACTTTTCTGCTGCGAATTTTCATCCTCCTTGTTTTAATTTTCCGAATAGCTATAACCCTGCTTTAAGAAATCATCCGAATTTTTCGTGGAGTAATCCATCGAATGTTTTGCGCCCGCCACCACAAAACAATTTTTCTGTACCACCACCACCACCACCTCTTCAAAATTATCCAAAACCTCCAAGCTTGGAGGAATTACTTTCTAAATATATCACCACAAATAACGCTACTATAAGAACTTTAACCGGAAGCGTAAAAAGTCTAGAAAATCAGGTAGGACAGCTCGCGAAAATAATTTCTGAGCGACCCGCAGGGTCTCTTCCTTCTAATACCGAACCCAACCCGAGAGAGCAAGCAAATGCTATAACTCTTCGGAGTGGGAAGCAAGTCTCCGGTATGGTAAGTGAAGAGCCCGAGGCAAGCTCCGCTCCCACCTTTAAAAATCAAAGCTCCGCTCCGCTTCCACCCTCTGCTAAAGAAGTTATCACCCCTGTTTTAGAAAAAAATCTCACTCCACCACCCATCTTCAAAAATAATTCAACTCCTCCATACCCCTTCGAACTTAATAGACAACGTCAAGATGATTAGTACTCCCGCTTATTAGAGATCTTCAAGAAAATCCACATTAATCTTCCCTTCCACGAGGCTATTTCGCAGATGCCGAAATACGCCAAGTATCTTAAGGACCTCCTTACCAACAAGAAGAAGTTAGAGAATCGTTTGCACGTCACGCTAAACGCCGAGTGCTCTGCTATTTTAACAAACGGTTTGCCGAAAATCAGTGACCCGGGTAGTTTCTCTATCCCGTGTGTCTTCGATGATCTTTTTGTTAAACACGCGTTAGCCGACTTAGGCACGAGTATAAACCTGATGCCCTTTTCGTTGTTTAAAAAGTTAGGGATTGGTATCCTAAACCCCACGCGTATGAGTATCCAGCTAGCCGATAGATCCGTTAAGTACCCGTTAGGAATAGTGGAGGACGTTCTAGTGAAAGTCGACAAGTTCATCTTCCCGGTGGACTTTGTCATTTTGGACATCGAAGAAGACGTCGAGATTCCCCTGATCCTTGGCCGACCCTTCCTTGCCACCTCCAGAGCCATCATTGATATAAGCAATGGTAAGCTCTTCCTTAGAGTAGGCGATGACGAAATCACTTTTTCTATCACACCATCGATGAAGAACACCCTAGCAAATGATGACTCATGTTTTTTCATAGACGCCGTGAGTGATGAATCTTACTACTGCCTCTCCGACTTTGAAAAAGAACTTTCTGATTTTTGTTTTTCTTCTTCTCTTCCCGCTGAATCGCTGCAAGGAAGTGATGAATCTTCTGATTGTCTTTCTGAGTTTGAAAAAGAATTTTCTGATTTTTGTTCTTCCTCTTTTCTTCCAACTGAATCGCTGCAAGAAGCCGTCTTGGCTTCTAGCCTCACCCCTTATTACGTTCCTTATAAAAAAGTTTATGAAGATATTATTTTTGAAAAAGAAAGAATCTCTAATTCCTCTTATGAAGAACCCCCTACCCTAGAACTTAAAGAACTTCCTGAACACCTTAAGTTTGCTTTCTTAGAAAAAGATTCCAAGTTACCAGTTATCGTTTCGGCCTACCTCACGGATACGCAAAACGATAAACTTGTTCTAGTTCTACGTAAGCATCGTCGGGCTATTGCTTCGAAAATTTCTGATATCAAGGGCATAAGCCCATCTTTCTGTACCCATAAAATTTTAATGGAGGATAATTCGCGTAACTCTATTCAACCTCAGCGCCGTATAAACCTGAATATGAAAGAAGTAGTTAAGGGCGAGGTTATGAAATTATTAGACGCAGGAATTATCTACCCTATATCGGACAGTAAGTGGGTTAGCCCCGTTCAGGTAGTGCCAAAGAAGGGAGGGATAACCGTAGTTAGTAATGAGAATAATGAATTAATCCCGACACGGACGGTGACGGGCTGGCGTATGTGTATAGGTTACCGTAAGTTAAATGACGCCACCCGCAAGGACCACTTTCCTTTACCGTTTATCGACCAGATTTTAGAACGATTATCCGGCCATAGCTTTTATTGTTTTCTCAATGGCCTCTCATGGTACTTTCAAATACCCATCTCTCCCGAGGACCAAGAGAAAACTACGTTTACTTGTCCCTTCGGCACCTTCGCTTACCGAACAATGTCGTTTGGATTGTGCAATGCGCCAGCTACATTCCAGCGATGTATGCTCGCAATATTTGACAAGTATGTAGAAAGCATTATGGAGGTATTTATGGACGATTTTTCCGTGTTCGGCGATTCCTTCGATAGATGTTTAGAAAACCTCGAAAAAGTCTTAGAACGATGCGAAGAAACTAAACTTGCCCTTAATTGGGAAAAATGCCATTTTATGGTAAGGGAAGGGTTAGTTTTTGGTCATAAAATTTCTGCTAAAGGTATTGAGGTAGACGTTGCCAAGATAGAAGTTATCGAGAAGCTGCCGCCGCCTACGAACATAAAAGCTATAAGAAGTTTCCTAGGCCACGCTGTCTTTTATCGTCGTTTTATAAAGGACTTCTCCAAAATCACAAAGCCCCTCACCCATCTCTTAGAAAAAGACGCTCCATTCATTTTTGATGACTCTTGCCTTTCTGCCTTCGAATTAATTAAAGAAAAGGTAATTAACGCACCGATTATGATAGCTCCGGTGTGGGACCTTCCTTTCGAGATTATGTGCGATGCGAGTAGTTTTGCGGTGGGAGCCGTATTAGGTCAACGCATATCTAAAAACTTCCACCCCATCTATTACGCTAGTAAAACCCTCACATCTGCACAAGAAAATTACACCACAATTGAGAAGGAGCTCTTAGCTGTAGTATTCGCATTTGATAAATTCCGCCCTTATATTACACGTTCAAAAATCATTGTTTTTACGGACCACTTGGCCCTCAGGTACCTTCTTGCCAAAACGGATTCCAAGCCTCGCTTGATTCGCTGGGTCTTACTCCTCCAGGATTTTGACTTAGAGATCCGTGATAAGCGAGGAGCCGAGAACTTGGCCACCGACCATCTATCCAGATTAGATAACCCCTTTATAGAAAAATTAAATGAAAAATCTTTTAATGATTATTTTCCTGATGAGAAGCTGCTTTTAGTTAACACATCTACTTCTCCTTGGTTCGCGCACATCGCCAACTATCTAGTGGCCCGGGTTCTCCCAAAAGAGTTCTCCTCTCAGCAAAAGAATAAATTCTTTTCTGAGCTGAAGAACTACTTTTGGGAAGACCCGCATCTTTTCAGAATTTGTACGGATAAAGTGATAAGGAGATGTGTTTCTTATGATGAAGGAATTGATATTCTAAAACATTTGCATGAAGGTCCGACAGGTGGGCACTATCAAGCTGCTCGCACCGCTCATAAGGTGCTTTGTGCGGGTTTTTACTATCCTAGCCTGTTTAAAGACGCGCAAGCCTTTGTGAGCAGGTGTGATAGTTGCCAACGGTCGGGCAACATTTCTAATAAAAATGAAATGCCACAAAATTATTTCTTAGAGTGCGAAATTTTCGACCTCTGGGGAATTGATTTTGTTGGCCCCCTTCCTTCTAGCTTCGGAAACAAATATATTTTAGTTGTTGTTGATTATGTTTCACGATGGGCTGAGGCCCAAGCTCTTCCTACGAACGATTCCCGAGTTGTAGTCACATTTTTACAAAAATTATTTTCTAGATTCGGTACGCCTCGCGCAATCGTTAGCGATAGGGGTTCCCATTTCTGTAATGCACAATTTTCAAAAATCCTTACCAAATACGGCGTTACGCATAAGCTTTCCACTGCCTACCACCCCCAAACTAACGGACAAGTCGAAGTAGTTAATAGAGAAATAAAAAGAATATTAGAAAAGACTGTTTCAACTTCTAAGAAAGACTGGTCAGCCAAACTTGACGATGCTCTATGGGCCTACCGAACAGCGTACAAAACCGCCCTCGGATGTATGCCGTATCGGCTGGTCTATGGAAAATCGTGCCATCTGCCCGTAGAGTTAGAACACCGCGCCTTTTGGGCCTTAAAATTTTAAAACTTCGATCCCCGCTCAGTCGGTGACCTTCGAAAATTTCAACTAAATGAACTCGATGAGTGGCGCTCTTATGCTTATGAAAATAATAAACTTTATAAAGAGCGGATGAGGCGTTTACACGATAAACACTTAAGGCACCCTAAAAACTTTAAGCCGGGCGACCAAGTCCTTTTATATAATTCTCGTTTACGTTTATTTCCGGGCAAATTAAAATCTCGCTGGTCTGGCCCGTTTTCTGTTTTAGAAGTTTTTCCTTATGGAACTGTTTTAAGTTCTCACCCTGATAAGAGTAATTTCAAAGTGAATGGTCAGCGTCTTAAACTCTATTTTTCTGGTGATGATGATGTCAGTCCAAACATTATTAAGTTTCTGCTTCACGAACTTTAACTTTGAACTTTTAATTTTTGCTAAAAACAATTTTATTTCTGGACAACAATATTTTTGGACAATATTATTTTTTTGATGCGTCAAGCTCAACAATGCTTTAAACAAAGGGCGCTCTTGGGAGGCAACCCAAGTTATCTTTTTCTGTTTTCTTTATTTTAAAATTTTTGGCCTCGGACGGCTCCGACAAGCTGAAGCTTCTGCGATCGCCTGCTCCAACGTTGCTGAATCCATCACGAAGTCCAAAAAAGACATTTGGGGGAGCGGCATCACTCAGCTTTTGCAGCAAATAAATCCGGGGAAGTACCTGTCTTTCAATTCTGTCTTTCAATTCTTTACTTTATTTTTCTCTCCTTCTCCAATCCCCTTCTTTTGCCATTGAGGACAATGTCTATTTTAAACTTGGGGGAGGACTACCTCCTTCATTTTTGCTTAGTGTAAATATTTTTCTTTTTGTATATATTTTAAATATTTCCAAAATAAAAAATTGTTGAATATCTTAAAATTCCAAAAAAAGAGAGAAAATATTTCCAAAATCCAAAAAAAAGAGAATATTTCACAAAATTAAAAAAAAAATATATATATATATATATATATCTGTGTTTTTGAATAGTTTAGACATTTTGGTATTTCAATAGTACCCCTAGTTTTTGTTTTTGTTTTACTCAAAATTTTTTATAAACAACGTAGTTAATTATAATATTTCTAATCGTCCTTTTTAATTAAGTTTCACAAGTAAAATGTTGGCCATGTTGTGTTTCTAATTCACGGTAGCATGTTAAGGTGAAATATTTTTCTAAAACTCGCATTTTTATTATGGTTTTTTGTTTTTATTTCCTTTACTTTCTCATAAATTCATCATCCATTATTTTCTTTTTCATTTTTGAATAATTTTTGTAAAGTCAACTTTTGAATAACGTAGTAGATGTGAACGATCCAAGCCACCTATTATTTCTATTTTCAAGTTAATTTCATCAATCTTCTTTTATTATCTAGGACTCGCTTTTTGAAATTTTTCAAACCTTTGTTTTAAATAAATTCAAAAGCGTGAAAATGATTTAGGCCATTTTTGTTTTCGTTTGAGCTTTCCTGCCAACCTAAAAACTTTTACCACTAGTTAGCCATTTTTGAGCCTTTTTCCGATTTCATTTGATAGCTCCTCCCTTCATTTCATTTTCACCAAAGCCAAAATTTCCAACCTATCTAATCACACTAGCCTTTTTGAGTTTTATAAAATATTTTCACAATTTTGATAGGATATTTTATGAAATTTGTGGGAGAAAGGTTTTTGAAAAAAGTATGCTCAAAAGTTATGTTTATTTCTGTTTGGCCAATTCAAAAGGAAAATAAAAATATTTATGGCCTTTGTTTTGAAAAAAGAAAAAAAATGGAAAAAAGAAGAAAAAAAATTGTATATATATTTTTATGAAAGTTTTTGAAACTCTTTGCTTTGGTTTAGTGTGATTTTAAACCTTCACGTTTATCTTTGAATTCCACTCCTAATCATATTCCTAAACCAAACGTTTCTGTCCTATTTAAGTCCTTTTGATTCACGCTTTTTTGATTTTTATTTAACAACTAAGAAAAGAAGAAAAGTAAATCATTTTTAGTTTTGGATTTAAACCTAGATTTTTGTTAATTAAATTAATATAATTATAATTCGTTTCTTAGATCTAGTAACAACTCAATGCATTTTTATCATTTTCGTTGCTTTGCTTAAGTCTATTTAGAGAATTTCGTTAAAATTTTGGATGATTTGTTTTTATTGAATAAAGTTTATAAAAGTTTTACCATACCTAAATAATTGTTTTAGACTTACATTTCACCTTTTCACTACTTAGAATTTCGCATAGTACTTGTGTAGGAATAATTATAACTTTTTGATTAGTCCTTTTTTTATGATTACCTAGTTTTTATATTTTTGCTTGAGGACAAGCAAAGCTTAAGCTAGGGGGAATTTGATAATACGTTTTGTAGTCTAAACTATTATCGTATTTTCTATTTTATATTGTACAAATCATGTCTATTATTAGTTTATTTTTTTATCATTTTTATGTAAATATTATTGCCACTGACTTTTTCTTGTCTTTTTGAAGGTTTCCAGAAAATTGGCCAAAAATGACCTGACACCCCCCTTTGTCACGCCCTCACTGGGCGTGACCTAGGGTGTGTCACCCGATCCTGAGGACTCCTGCTGGAAGGGACAGAAAAACGAACAAAACGGCTATCACGCCCCCTAACACGCCCTCCCCGGGCATGTCGCCAGGCGTGACCAAGGGCGTGTCGCCCTCTGCTGCAAATCCTGCCGCCGCATTGAATGCAGGTTCCGCCACAGCATGCAACATTACTGTCACGCCCCACTGTCACGGGCGTGACATGGGGCGTGACATCAACCTTTCCGACGACTGACGGATTTCCGACCAATGATTTCGACATGACGTGCGTGGCACGCCCCACCTACACGGGCGTGACCATGGGCGTGTCGACCGACGTACAGAAGCAATAATCCCTCCTGCCAGATCCCACAACCCGAGGTCAACTTCGTACATGTCACGCCCCCTAACACGCCCCCCTAGGGCGTGTTGGAGGGCGTGACCAACCCGAGAATTTTGCCTATAAATTCAGGCCACCCCCCCCCCTTCCATTTCAGCAAGCTTTGGTGGAGAGGGGGAGGTGCTGCCCCTTTGGTTCTTGATCTTTCTTATGCTTTTCTCTCTCTCTCTCTCTCTCTCTCTCTCTCTTTGTAATTTTCTTTTAACCCTAGTTTAATCTTTACTTGTTTATGCTTTCTTTGTAATCTTTAGTGTTGCTTTAGTGCTAATTATAGGGCTAGAATAGGTTTCAATTCCTTGCACTTGTAATTTCTTTTTCCATAGTGTAACTTGCCCCTTTTCATTAATAGAAGTGTTCTTTATTTAGCTTGTGTTCTTTTTATGCTTTACTACTCATTCCCCCTCCTCCACTTCACTATGATTAACTAATCCTCCTTGTACTCGATCTTGATGATCCGAGGTTCGAGCGATTAAGTTATGATGTTTTGATTTATCTTTTCTTCTTAGGTTAGGGCCTTGAATTACTCTTGATTAATCATGGGTTGGAGGTATATTATCGATATATACCCTCCACCTTTGCTTTCATTCTGGGCTAGCCGAGAGGCCGATAGAATGAAGTGAGCATTCAAGAGTAAAGGGAGTTATACGCACCCCTCGAGAGAGGCAGACGTCCAAATCTCCCGGATTGGAGTAAAATCCAATAGTGGGGTTCACCGCATAAAGCAAGTTTTAGGCCTCCGATTTAGACGAGAGTCGGTCGGACCTTCCTAAACTCAGTTGGGCACGACTTCGAGAGAAGCGTGTTCAAGCTTTAGGAACCTCCACGGTTAAGGACCTTTATCCTATTAAGTTTAGATTTTTATCGCATTTACTTAATCGTCTTTAGCCGAGGTGATTCTTGATTGAGTGCATTTCCATTTCATATTTTCAACCTTTCGTAGTAATCGATTTTCTTATGCTCTTTAATTAACTGTAATAGCTCTCTTTCTAGCTTTAGCTTTACTTCCTTCCTTGCAATTAGATTCTCTAAAACCCTAGTTTTTCCGCCGATAAGATAATAGTTTTCGTGTGAGTAAGCATACTCAACAGTTCCCGGATTTCAATACGACACTTGTGTCCCCTAGCTACAATTCGATAGGTATACTTGCCTTATTGGATTGCTAGTTCAGTTGCGTTTATTTTCTTCGAACCCTAGCGCGCAACATCAAGCGCTAGGGAAGCATCTTTTCCCTCCCTTTGCATTTCTTTTTCTTCTTTTCTCTCTCTTCTCACTCTCTTTATACTTAACTTTAAACATTAGTGACAATGTTTAACTTTAAGTATGGGAGAGTGTTGCCTTAATATTTTACTTTAAAAAAATCAAAAAAAATTTATTATAAAAATTTTAAAAAAATAAAAAAAAATTATCTAATATATATTTTTGAAAAATCAAAAAAAAATATAAAAATTTTTGAAAAAAAATCCCAAATTAAATTGAGTTAATATTTGTCAAATCAATTAGTACCCCGTTACTTTGCATTTTATTGTTTTTTAAGCTCATGTCTACTTTCTTAGTTAGAATAAATTAGATTAAATTTTTGTTTAAACATGTTAAGCGAGTAGTATGTTTACTCATGCAGTGTTCCTATTTAGGGTAGTATGCTATTTTTGAAAAAATTCTTGAATTTTTCTTCACTTTTCCTTAGCCTTTCTTTTACTTCTTTTACTTTTCTAAAACCGATCATCCTTTATTTTTCCTTATTAAAATCTTTTTAAACCTTAATTAGTATTAAGTGTAGTAGACACAAACCGGTCTAGACACTTATTATCATTATTTTCATGATAGCAAATTCTCTATTTTCTATTTTTGTGTTTATCCTCTTTTGAAATTTCAAAACTTTACTTTGAGTAGATTTAGGAATCATGAAAATGATTTAGACATTTCTTTTGAAACGTTTGATCTTTTGCACCCCGCCTAACAATAATCGTTGCTAGCCATTTTTGTGCCTTTTCCTTTCCCTTTTATAGCCCCACTTTTTATTTCACCACGGCCATATTGCTTACTTATATGCACACTTTTAATTTATTTTGAGCTTTAATTGCTAATGTGCATCTTTTTGAGAAAATTAGTGGAAAAGCTTGGTATTATCTTTTGCTACAAAAGTGGAAATTCTTACGTATGAAAAAAGAAAAAAAATGAAAAATGAGAAAAATATATGATGAGAAAAGTAATAGAAAAGAAAAGAAAAAGAAAAGTGTATTTATTTTGGCTAGCTTTATTTTGGTAAAGCTCATTTTCTTTTAAGTGTGCAAATACCCCTCATGTTTATCTTTTTGAATATCGCACCCTTAAAACCTAAGTCTAACTGTATGCCTAATTAAAGCCCTAGTTATTCATGCTTCCTACGTTTACTTTTTAGTATAATAGCGAGAAACTAGATTGAGTAAGTGTTTTAGATAGAAATATTGAACTTTGTCTTGATTGATAATGGTTTTAATTTGTCTCTTAGACTTTAGTAGTGACTCAATGCGCTTTTTACTCATTGCTTTATAAAGTTTTAATTCTGTAAAAATATGGGATGATTTGTTTTTATATTTAGTAAAATTTATAAAATTTTGTGCTAAGTTAAAGTAGGAATTTTAGGTTCTTTTTCAAAATTTCTCTACCTCTAAATTCCTGTCTTACTCGTTTATAGCATTTTTAAACTTTTCAATTAATCCTCTTTATTTTCTCTAACTCATAGTCTTTGCTTGGGGACAAGCAAAATAATAAGTATGGGGGAATTTGATGATGCATATTTTATCTTAATTTATTAGGGTAAAAATATATTATTTTCATTTTAAAATCTCTTTCTTTATGTATTTTTAGGTTTCTTTTTATGTAAATAATATAACTAATGTTTCTTTTTTTGTTCTTGAAGGTTTCCACAAGCTTTCAGCCATAAACCTCTGTCACGCCCCCCTGACACGCCCTCCCTGGGCATGTTACGGAGCGTGCAGCCTGCTCCCGAGGTTAAAAGCTGCCAGAATGAATTTCCCGCCAAAATCTCGTGTCACGCCCCCCTAACACGCCCTCCCTGGGCGTGACACGGGGCGTGTCACCCTCATCCTGAAGCCTGCTGCCGCATTCAATGCTTTCTCCGCTACTACAAGCAAACAGTATTGTCACCCCCCCCCCATGACACGCCCTCCATGGGCATGTCACAGGGCGTGACCCGCCTTTCTCCGACATCTGATGGATTTCCGAACCGCTGATTTTGACATGACGCGCCATTCACGCCCCCCTATCACGGGCATGACCAAGGGCGTGTCTGACATCGTACCGAGGAATTCATCGTTCCCGATAGAATTTAGCTCCCAAAGTCAACACTGTACCTGTATCGCCCCCTATCACGCCCTCCTCGGGCGTGACCTAGGGAGTGACCAACCTGTGGGAAAACTCTATAAATACCAGTCAATTCCTACCATTTATGACCAACTTTTGGGGAGAGGGGAGGTGTTTCTAGTTCATTTCTTAGGGTTTTAGTGTTTTTATTTTCATGTTTTGCTCTCTCTCTCTCCCTCCATTTCTAGCTTTTATTTCCATGCAATGTATTTTTATTTCCTGTAATCTTTTCTTATTAGTATTGTAACAGTAGTTAGCTTCTTTTAATGTACTCGTAACGTCCATTTCTTAGTTGTAATCGTTTTTATTTTTAATAAAATTGTTGTTGGCATTTCCTTTTTCTAATTCGCTCTCTTTAGTTTTCGTGCACCTTTATTATCTACCCCTCTATTTCCCTTTTACCATGATTAACTAATCCTCCTTGTACTCGATCTTGATGATCCGAGGTTCGAGCGATTAAGTTATGATGCTTTAATTTACCTTTTCTTTTTAGGTTTTAGGCCTTGAATTGCTCTTGATTTTTCATGGGATGGAGGTATATTATCGATATATACTCTCCACCTTTGATTTCATTCTGGGCTAGCCGAGAGGCCGATAGAATGAAGTGAGCATTCAAGAGTAAAGGGAGTTGTACGCACCCCTCGAGAGAGGCAGACGTCCAAATCTCCCGGATTGGAGTAAAATCCAATAGAGGGGTTCACCGCATAAAGTGAGCTTTAGGCCTCCGATTTAGACGAGAGTCGGTCGGACCTGCCTAAACTCAGTTGGGAACGACTTCGAGAGAAGCGTGTTCAAGATTTAGGAACCTCCACGGTCAAGGACCTTTACCCTATTAATCTTATGTTTATATATCGCCTTTTTGATCGACTCTTGCTAAGGTGATTCTTGATCGAGTGCGCCCCTTTATCTCTAGCTTTAACTCTTTTTATTTTTGTAAGTAATTTGTTTTCTTTTTTCTAGCTTAGTAATTTAATTTAAGTTTTTAGTTTAGTAATTAATAGAAATTCCAGTTGATAAAATAATAGCAATCTCCTCTGAGTAGAAGTAATCATTACGCCCCAGGGAAATACGACCTTGATACTAATCTTTAGTATCCTATACTTTAACCGATAAGGTACGCTTGCCTTTATCGGATATAGAATCAGAGAATATTCTCAACCACCACATCCACCTTCTCTTCTCTTTTAACCCTCTCTCCGTCTTGCGATTTCTTGTATCAAGTTTTTGGCGCCGTTGTCGGGGATTGTTTTGATATTTTGAAAAAAGGATAGCTATTAATTTTATCATTTTTTTGTTTTTATCTCTCTCTCCCCTCCTTCGCGGTTGATTTACTATTTTTTGTAATGGTTAATCTTTGTTTTAATTATTGAGAGTTCGGTCACTCTCGCGAGGAGTGTTGGGTAAGATATCCTTCATCCACTCATGATTTTATCCCTTCCGGATCGAATCAATTTGGCCAAATTGATCCGTCCGCGAATTTTTTTTCATGGGGTTACGATGGTTTTCAAACGCTTTCCTACCCTTCTCCTCTGAATTTTTCTTATTTTAATTTTTCTAGAAATTTCTTTAATGGACATTTTGATCCTAGCCTTACTTTGAACTACTCAGGGTGGCAACACCCTAAACATTCTTGGGGCAAAGGTGATCATCAACCCATTCCATCTCAAGATTTCTCCGCTTTTTCTCCGAAAGTTTGCGCGCCTCCCGTTTTTGATTCTAGCGAAAATGAAGTCATTTTTGATGGTGTAGCATTTGATGCATGCATCAATGCTCACTTCAAAGTGATTTTTGATGCTTTGGCTACTAAGACCGCATCTTTTTCTTCCCCTTCTCCTCCTATTTATCTTTCGAATGATGAATCTTCAGATATTCCGCAGTGCCTTCAATCACTTGCGGAAGAAGATTATTCAGAAATCCATTGTTCCTTAACCCTCTCAAGGAGGAAACTTCCCCCGATATCCCGATTTTTTTTCAAGTTTCCGAAGAAGACGAACTTTCTTGTGTTCGATCTTCCAAGGAGATTGATTTTTTGGATATCCTGATTTGCTCCCAATCTAACGAAATGATTGATATTCAAGTGGAGCAACCTGATCTTTCTATTCAACCATTTTCTTGTGATCAACCGCCGCCGCCTTCTTCTTTTTCTTCTCTTCCCCCTCCTAGCGAAAATTCCATTTTATTTTCTTCTTTTATTTTTCATTCTAGTTTAGTTTCTAGTTCTTCTTTTTCTCCCCCTTCTAATAGTTTAGTTTCTTTTTCTAACATTTTTTCTTTTTCTAAATCTTTTTCTTTGTTTTATTTAAAAAATATAAAAATACTAAAAAATATTTTTATTTTCTTAAAAAATGTTTTGGCACTCCCGCAGAAACGCATATTGCGCGAGCTGCCATTACATTTCTCTTTTTATTTTCCATTTAGCTAACCAAGAACGTCGAGCTCAACTATGTTTTAAACAAAGAGCGCTCTTGGGAGGAACCCCTTGCTTATCTTTTTTCTTTTTTGTTTTTTTTATTCTGTTTTGTGTAGGAATAAGCTCCTGCGTGTTTGTGCCGCATTCTCGCCTCTTAACTTGGACTCAAGCCGATCTTTAGCTCAAGTTTGGGGGGATTCATTTTCCAACGTCTGGGCATCAAGCGCTAGGGAAGAATCTTTTCCCTCTCTTTGCATTTCTATTTCTTCTTTTCTCTCTCTCTTCTCACTCTCTTTATACTTAACTTTAAACATTGGGGACAATGTTAAACTTTAAGTATGGGGGAGTGTTCCCTTAATATTTTACTTTAGAAAAATAATAAAAAAAATTATTATAAAAATTTTAGAAAAATCAAAAAAAATTATCTAATATATATTTTTGAAAAATCCAAAAAATATATAAACATTTTTGAAAAAAAATCGCAAATTAAATTGAGTTAATTTTTGCCAAATCAATTAGTACCCCGTTACTTTCCATTTTATTATTTTTTAAAGCTCATGTCCACTTGCTTAGTTAGAATAAATTAGATTAATTTTTTGTTTAAACATGTTAAGCGAGTAGTATGTTGACTCATGCAGTGTTCCTATTTAGGGTAGTATGCTATTTTTGAAAATTTTCTTGAATTTTTCTTCACTTTTCCTTAGCCTTTCTTTTACTTCTTTTACTTTTATAAAACCTATCATCCTTTATTTTTCCTTATTAAAATCTTTTTAAACGTTAATTAGAATTAAGTGTAGTCGACACAAACCGGTCTAGACGCTTATTATCATTGTTTTCATGATAGCAAATTCTCTATTTTCTATTTTTGTGCTTATCCTCTTTTGAAATTTCAAAGCTTTACTTTGAGTAGATTTAGAAAGCATGAAAATTATTTAGGCATTTCTTTTGAAACGTTTGAGCCTTTGCACCCCGCCTAATAATAATCGTTGCTAGCCATTTTTGTGCTTTTTCATTTCCCTTTTATAGCCCCACTTTTTATTTCACTACGGCCAAATAGCATACCTATATGCACACTTTAAATTTATTTTTAGCTTTAATTGCTAATGTGCATCTTTTTTAAACAATTAGTGGAAAAACTTTGTATTATCTTTTGCTGCAAAAGTGAAAATTCTTAAGTATGAAAAAAGAAAAAAAATGAGAAATGAGAAAAATATATGATGAGAAAAGTAAAAGAAAAGAAACGAAAAAAAAAGTGTATTTATTTTGGCTAGCTTTATTTTGGCAAAGCTCATTTTCTTTTAAGTGTGCAAATACCCCTCGTGTTTATCTTTTTGAATATCTCACCCTTAAAACCAAAGCCTAACTGTACGCTTAATTAAAGCCCTAGTGATTCATGCTTCCTATGTTTACTATTTAGTATAGTAGCGAGAAACAAAATTGAGTAAGTGTTTTTCATAGAAATATTGAACTTTGTCTTGATTGAATATTGTTTTAATTTGTCTCTTAGACTTTAGTAGTGACTCAATGCGCTTTTTACTCATTGCTTTATTAAGTTTTAATTCTGTAAAAATTTGGGATGATTTGTTTTTATATTTAGTAAAATTTATTGTGCTAAGTTAAAGTAGGAATTTTCGGTTCTTTTTCAAAATTTCTCTACCTCTAAATTCCCGTCTTACTTGTTTATAGTATTTTTAAACTTTTCAATTAATCCTCTTTATTTTCTCTAACACTTAGTCTTTGCTTGAGGACAAGCAAAATAATCAGTACGGGGGAATTTGATGATGCATATTTTATCTTAATTTATTAGGGTAAAATTATATTATTTTCATTTTAAAATCTCTTTCTTTATGTATTTTTAGGTTTCTTGCTTTATGCGTAAATAATATAACTAATGTTTATTTTCAGTTTTTGCAGGTTTCAACAAGCTTTCAACCACAATGGAAACCTCTGTCACGTCCCCCTGACACGCCCTCCCTGTACATATCACAGGGCATGCAGCCTGCTCCTGAGGTTGAAAGCCTCCAGAATGAATTTCCCGTTTTGATGAGAAAATCAAAAATTCTGTGTCACGCCCCCCTGACACGCCCTCCCTAGGCGTGACACGAGGCGTGTCACCCTCATCCCGAAGCCTGCCGCAGCATTCAATGCTTTCTCCACTACTGCATGTAGCAAACAGTACTGTTGATTGGGACGCCCCCATGACACGCCCTCCCTGATGGGCGTGTTAAGAACACAGGGCATGACCCGCCTTTTTCTGACCTCTGATGGATTTCCGACTGCTAATACTTGGTATTAAGACATGAGATAGATCGAAGAAGTGCCTGTCATGCCCAGAGTACATATCATGGGTTGAAGCGGTTCAACATGCTTGACCAAGAAAGGATTTTTGCATGTCTGACATGGTACCTCTAAGAGGCAATCATCGTGAAGATCCCGCCAGAATTGATTCATATGCTCCTGTGGTCAACTTTGTACAATGTATGTACACGCCCCCTGTCACGCCCTCCTTTGCTTTAAGGGCGTGACCTAGGGCGGACCAACCCGTAGGAAAATTCTATAAATACCAGGCCATTCCCAGCATTCATGAATATCCAACTTGAGAAGGACTAAGGATGGGGAGAGGGGAGGTGTAAGTGGTTACACGGATGCTAGTTCATTTCTTAGGGACGATTTTAGTCATTTTATTTTCATGTTTTTCTCTCTCTCTCAACCTCCATTTCTAATGCTTTTATTTTCATGCAATGTATTTTCATTTCCTGTAATCCTTTCTTATTAGTATTGTAGCAGTAGGAACCTAGATTCTTTTCATCAGCACTCATAACGTCCATTTCTTAGTTGTGCTTGTTTTTATTTTTAATAAAATTGTAGAGGAGATTGGCATTTCCTTTTTCTAATTAGCTCTCTTTAGTTTTTGTGCACCTGAGGAGAATATTAGATCTACCAAAGCCTCTCTTTCCCTTTTAGAGAAAGCATGATTAACTAATCCTCCTTGTACTCGATCTTGATGATCCGAGGTTCGAGCGATTAAGTTATGATGCTTTAATTTACCTTTTCTTTTTAGGTTTTAGGCCTTGAATTACTCTTGATTTTACACGGGCTGGAGGTATATTATCGATATATACTCTCCACCTTTGCTTTCATTCTGGGCTAGCCGAGAGGCCGATAGAATGAAGTTAGCATTCAAGAGTAACGGGAGTTGTACGCACCCCTCGAGAGAGGCAGACGTCCAAATATCCTGGAATGGAGTAAAATCCAATAGAGGGGTTCACCGCGTAAAGCGAGCTTTAGGCCTCCGATTTAGACGAGAGTCGGTCGGACCTTCCTAAACTCAGTTGGGCACGACTTCAAGAGAATCATGTTCAAGCTTTAGGAATCTTCATGGTCAAGGAACCTTACCCTATTAAGCTTAGGTTTATTTAGCGCCTTTATAATCGACTCTTGCTGAGGTGATTCTTGATCGAGTGCGCCCCTTTATCTCTAGCTTTAACTCTTTTTATTTATGCAAGTAATTTGTTTTCTTTTTTCTAGCTTAGTAATTTAATTTCAGTTTTTAGTTTAGTAATTAATAGAAATTTTAGTTCATAAAATAATAGCAATCTCCTCTGAGTAGAAGTAATCATTACGCCCAGAAAAATACGACCTTGATACTAATCTTTAGTATCATATACTATAACCGATAAGGTACGCTTGCCTTTATCGGATATAGAATCGGTGAATATTCTCAACCACCACATCCACCTTCTTTTATCTTCTAACCCTCTCTCCTCCTTGCGATTTCTTATATCAAGTTTTTGGCATCGTTGCCAGGGATTGTTTTGATATTTTGAAAAAAGGATAGCTATTAATTTTATCATTTTGTTTTGTTTTTATCTCTCTCTCTCGCCCCTCCTGCAGGGTCGCACATAAGGTTGATTTTGACTATTTTGTAATGGTTAATCTTTGTTTTAGTATTATGGGCAGAGCTTGAAAGTCAGTTTGACTCTCGCGAGGAATGTGTTGGGTAAGATATCCTTCTGATCCAGATTCGTCCATGATTTTATCGTCGGGACTTCCGGATCGAATCAATTTGGCCAAATTGATCCATCCATGAATTTTTTTTCATGGGGTTACGATGGTTTTCAAATGCCTTCCTACCCTTCTCCTCCAAATTTTTGGCGGATGATTTTAACGCCTTTGCCGATTCCGGAAATTTCTTGAATGGACCCTATTTTGATCTGCGGATAGCCATTCTACTTTGAACTACTCAGGGTGGCAACACCCTGATAATTCTTGGGGTAAAGGTGATCATCAACCCATTCCATCTCAAGATTTCTTTACTTTTTCTCCGCAAGTTTACGCGCCTCCTGCTTTTTTATTCTAGCGAAAATGAAGTCATTTTTGATGGTGTAGCATTTGATGCACGTATCAATGCTCACTTCAAAGTGATTTTTTACGCTTTGGCTGCTGAGGCCGCATCTTTTTCTTCCCCTCCTCCTATTTATATTTCGAATGATGAATCTTTGGAAATTCTGCAGTTCCTTCAATCACTTGTAGAAGATGATTATTCAGAAATTCCATTGTGCCTTTAACCTCTCGAGGAGAAAACTTCCACCGATATCCCGATTTTTTTTCAATTTTCCGAGGAAGACGAACTTTCTTATGCTCGATCTTACGAGGAGATTGATTTTCCGGATATCCCAGTTTGCTCCCAATCTACCGAAATGATTTATATTCAAGTGGAGCAACCAGATCTTTCTATTCAACCATTTTCTTGTGATCAACCGCCGCCTTCTTCTTCTTTTTCTTCTCTTCCCCCTCCTTGCGACAATTCCATTTTCTTTTCTTCTTTTATTTTTCCTTCTAGTTTAGTTTCTAATTCTTCCTCTTCTCCCCCTTCTAATAGTTTAGTTTCTTTTTCTTAACATTTTTTCTTTTTCTAAATCTTTTTCTTTGTTTTATTTAAAAAATATAATAATACAAAAAAATATTTTTTATTTTCTTAAAAAATGTTTTTGCACTCGCGCTGAAACGCATATTGCGCGAGCTGCCATTGCATTTCTCTTTTTATTTTCCATTTAGCTAACCAAGAACGTCAAGCTCAACGACGTTTTAAACAAAGAGCGCTCTTGGGAGGCACCCCTTGCTTATCTTTTTCTTTTTTCTTTTTTTATTTTATTTTGTGCAGGAATAAGCTCCCGCGTGTTTGTGTCGCTTCTCGCCTCTCAACTTGGACTCAAGCCGATCTTTAGCTCTAGTTTGGGGGGACGCCATTTCCAACGTCTGGGCATCAAGCACTAGGGAAACATCTTTTCCCTCTCTTTGCATTTCTTTTTCTTCTTTTCTCTCTCTTCTCACTCTCTTTATACTTAACTTTAAACATTAGAGGACAATGTTTAACTTTATGTATAAGGGAGTGTTCCCTTAATATTTTACTTTAGAAAAATAAAAAAAAATATTATAAAAATTTTAGAAAAATAAAAAAAAATTTATCTAATATATATTTTTAAAAAATCCAAAAAATATATAAAAATTTTTGAAAAAAAATACAAAATTAAATTGTCTTAATTTTTTCCAAATCAATTAGTACCCCGTTACTTTGCATTTTATTGTTTTTATGTTCATGTCTACTTGCTTAGTTAGAATAAATTAAGTTAATTTTCTTTTTAAACATGTTAAGCGAGTAGTATGTTGACTCATGCAATGTTCCTATTTAGGGTAGTATGCTATTTTTTAAAAATTTCTTGAATTTTTCTTCACTTTTCCTTAGCCTTTCTTTTACTTCTTTTACTTTTATGAAACCTATCATCCATTATTTTTCCATATTTAAATCTTTTTAAATGTTAATTAGTATTAAGTGTAGTAGACACAAACCGGTCTAGACGCTTATTATCATTGTTTTCATGATAGCAAATTCTCAAATTTATATTTTTGTGCTTATCCTCTTTTTAAATTTCAAAACTTTACTTTGAGTAGATTTAGGAAGCAAGAAAATGATTTAGGCATTTCTTTTGAAACGTTTGAGCCTTTGCACCTCGCTTAACAATAATCGTTGCTAGCCATTTTTGGGACTTTTCCTTTCCATTTTATAGCCCCACTTTTTATTTCACCACGGTCAAATAGCTTACCTATATGCACACTTTAAATTTATTTTGAGCTTTAATTGCTAATGTGCATCTTTTTGAAAAAATTAGTGGAAAAGCTTTGTATTATCTTTTGCTACAAAAGTGGAAATTCTTAAGTATGAAAAAAGAAAAAAAATGAAATGATAAAAATATTTGATGAGAAAAGTAAAAGAAAAGAAAAGAAAAAGAAAAGTTTATTTATTTTGCCTAGCCTTATTTTTGCAAAGCTCATTTTCTTTTAAGTGTGCAAATACCTATCATGTTTATCTTTTTGAATATCGCACCCTTAAAACCTAAGCCTAACTGTACGCCTAATTAAATCCCTAGTGATTCATGCTTCTTACGTTTACTTTTTAGTATAGTAGCGAGAAACTAGATTGAGTAAGTGTTTTTGATAAAAATATTGAACTTTGTCTTGATTGACTATGGTTTAAATTTGTCTCTTAGACTTTAGTAGTGACTCAATATGCTTTTTACTCATTGCTTTATTAAGTTTTAATTCTGTAAAAATTTGGGATGATTTGCTTTTATATTTAGTAAAATTTATAAAATTTTGTGCTAAGTTAAAGTAGGAATTTTAGGTTCTTTTTCAAAATTTCTCTACCTCTAAATTCTCGTCTTACTCGTTTATAATATTTTTAAACTTTTCAATTAATCCTCTTTATTTTCTCTAACTCGTAGTCTTTGCTTGGGGACAAGCAAAATAATAAGTATGGGAGAATTTGATGATGCATATTTTATCTTAATTTATTAGGGTAAAAATATATTATTTTAATTTTAAAATCTCTTTCTTTATGTATTTTTAGGTTTCTTTTTATGTAAATAATATAACTAATGTTTATTTTCTATTTTTGCAGGTTTCCACAAGCTTTCAGCCATAAACCTCTGTCACACCCCCCTGACACGCCCTCCCTGGGCGTATCACAGGGCGTGCAGCCTGCTCCCGAGAATGAAAGCTGCCAGAATGAATTTCCCGCAAAAATCCCGTGTCACGCCCCCCTGACACGCCCTACCTGGGCGTGTCCCAGGGCATGACACGGGGCATGTCACCCTCATCCTGAAGCCTGCCACAGCATTCAATGCTTTCTCCGCTACTGCAAGCAAACAGTTCTGTCACGCCAACATGATACGCTTTCCATGGGGGTGTCACAGGGCGTGACCCGTCTTTTTCCGACGTCTAATGGATTTCCGACTGCTGATTTTGACATGGCGCGCCTGTCACGCCCCCCTGTCACGGGTGTGACCAAGGGCGTGTTTGACATCGTACCGAGGCAATCATCATTCTCGCCAGAATTCAGCTCCAGAGGTCAACTCTATACCTATCACGCCCCCTGTCACGCCCTCCCCGTGCGTGACCTAGGGCATGACAAACCCGTGGGAAAATTTATAAATACCAGGCCATTCCCAAAATTCATGACCAACTTTTGGGGAGAGGGGAGGTGCTGCTAGTTCATTTCATAGGGTTTTAGTATTTTTATTTTCATGTTTTGCTCTCTCTCTCCCTCCATTTCTAACTTTTATTTTCATGCAATGTATTTTCATTTCCTGTAATCTTTTCTTATTTGTATTGTAGCAGTAGTTAGCTTCTTTTCATGCACTCGTAACGTCCATTTCTTAGTTGTAATCATTTTAATTTTTAATAAAATTATAGTTGGCATTTCCTTTTTCTAATTCGCTCTCTTTAGTTTTCGTTCACCTTTCTTATCTACCCCTCTCTTTCCCTTTTACCATGATTAACTAATCCTTCTTGTACTCAATCTTGATGATCCGAGGTTCGAGCGATTAAGTTATGATGCTTTAATTTACCTTTTCTGTTAGGTTTTAGGCCTTGAATTACTCTTGATTTTTCATGGGCTAGAGGTATATTATCGATTTATACTCTCCACATTTTCTTTCATTCTTGGCTAGCCGAGAGGCTGATAGAATGAAGTGAGCATTCAAGAGTAAAGGGAGTTGTACGCACCCCTCGAGAGAGGCAGACGTCCAAATCTCCCGGATTGGAGTAAAATCCAATAGAGGGGTTCACCGCGTAAAGCGAACTTTAGGCCTCCAATTTAGACGAGAGTTGGTCGGACCTTCCTAAACTCAGTTGGGCACGACTTCGAGAGAAGCGTGTTCAAGCTTAAGGAACCTCCACGGTCAAGGACCTTTACCCTATAAAGCTTAGGTTTATTTATTGCCTTTTTATTCGACTCTTGCTGAGGTGATTCTTAATCGAGTGCGCCCCTTTATCTCTAGCTTTAACTCTTTTTATTTCTGCAAGTAATTAGTTTTATTTTTTCTAGCTTAGTAATTTAATTTAAGTTTTTAGTTCAGTAATTAAAAGAAATTTTAGTTGATAAAATAATAGTAATCTCCTCTGAGTAGAAGTAATCATTACGCCCTAAAGAAATATGACCTTGATACTTATCTTTAGTATCCTATACTATAATCGATAAGGTACGCTTGCCTTTATCGGATATAGAATCGGAGAATATTCTCAACCACCACATCCACCTTCTCTTCTCTTCTAACCCTCTCTCCGCCTTGCGATTTCTTGTATCAAGTTTTTGGCGTCGTTGCCGGGGATTGTTTTGATATTTTGAAAAAAAAAGGATAGCTATTAATTTTATCGTTTTGTTTTGTTTTTATCTCTCTCTCTCCCCTCCTTCGCGGTTGATTTACTATTTTTGTAATGGTTAATCTTTGTTTTAATTGTGGAGAGTTTGGTCACTCTCGCGAGGAGTGTTGGGTAAGATATCCTTCATCCACCCATGATTTTATCCCTTCCGGATCGAATCAATTTGGCCAAATTGATCCGTCCGCGAATTTTTTTTCATAGGATTACGATTGTTTTCAAACGCCTTCCTACCCTTCTCCTCCGAATTTTTCTTATTTTATTTTTTCCGGAAATTTCTTGAATGGACATTTTGATCCTAGCCCTACTTTGAACTACTCAGGGTGGCAATACCCTGATCATTCTTGGGGCCAAGGTGATCATCAACCCATTCCATCTCAAGATTTCTCTGCTTTTTCTACGCAAGTTTGCACGCCTCCCGTTTTTGATTCTAGCGAAAATGAAGTCATTTTTGATGGTGTAGCATTTGATGCATGCATCAATGCTCACTTCAAAGTGACTTTTGACGCTTTGGCTGCTGAGGCCGCAACTTTTTTCCCCTCCTCCTATTTATCTTTCGAATGATGAATCTTCAGATATTCCGCAGTGCCTTAAATCACTTGCGGAAGACAATTATTCAGAAATTCCATTGTTCCTTCAACCTCTCGAGGAGAAAACTTCCCCCGATATCCCGAATTTTTTTTCAAGTTTTCGAGGAAGACGAACTTTCTTGTGTTCGATCTTACGAGGAGATTGATTTTTTGGATATCCCTGTTTGCTCCCAATCTACCGAAATGATTTATATTCAAGTGGAGCAACCGGATCTTTCTATTCAACTATTTTCTTGTGATCAACCGCCTCCGCCTTCTTCTTTTTCTTCTCTTCCCCCTCCTTGCGACAATTCCATTTTCTTTTCTTCTTTTATTTTTCCTTCTAGTTTAGTTTCTAGTTCTTCCTCTTCACCCCCTTCTAATAGTTTAGTATATTTTTCTAACATTATTTCTTTTTCTAAATCTTTTTCTTTGTTTTATTTAAAAAATATAAAAATACAAAAAAATATTTTTATTTTCTTAAAAAATGTTTTGGCACTGGCGCTGAAACGCATATTGCGCAAGCTGCCATTGCATTTCTCGTTTTATTTTCCATTTAGCTAACCAACAACGTCGAGCTCAACGACGTTTTAAACAAAGAGCGCTCTTGGGAGGCACCTCTTGCTTATCTTTTTCTTTTTTGTTTTTTTTTATTATTTTGTGCAGGAATAAGTTCCCGCGTGTTTGTGCCGCTTCTCGCCTCTCAACTTGGACTCAAGCCGATCTTTAGCTTAAGTTTGAGGGGACGCATTTTCCAATGTCTGGGAATCAAGCGCTAGGGAAGCATCTTTTTCCTCTCTTTGCATTTCTTTTTCTTCTTTTCTCTCTCTTCTCACTCTCTTTATACTTAACTTTAAACATTGGGGACAGTGTTTAACTTTAAGTTTGGGGGAGTGTTCCCTTAATATTTTACTTTAGAAAAATCAAAAAAAAATTATTATAAAAATTTTAGAAAAATCAAAAAAAAATTATCTAATATATATTTTTGAAAAATCAAAAAAATATAAAAAAAATTTGAAAAAAAATCCTGATGGAGAAAATCCCATAGGTGTTTTATGAAAGAGAGAAGATGAAGATGAAGATGATGTTCTCCAAATCTATATTCGATAAAGGCAAGTGTACCTTATCGCGTATAACATAGGATATAATATCAAGGTTGTATTAGAACCAAGGCGCATCGATTACTTCTACTTCAAAGAGATTTCTGTTATTTTATCAATTAGATACTTTGATTTGGTTTGCAAATAAGAGAATGGTTATACAATAAAAGAGGTTGATTAAGCAATAATTTAAAAGGTTAGTACTTGATCTTGAATCACCTTGGAATGAAAATGACCAAAAAGAGATAAATCCCTAATTCTCTTTAACAAAGGTGCTTGGACCGTGGAGGTTCCGAGAATATGAACGCACCTCTTTCAAGGCTACGCCAGACTGAGTTTAGGTAGATCAACCAAAATTTTGTTCTATAATATAAACCCCTAAAACTCGCTTTATGTGGTGAACCCCTCTATTGGATTTGACTCCAATCCGAGAAATTTACGTCGTCCTCTTTCAAGGATTGCATTCAACTCCCTTTACCCGTGAGTGATCAATCCATATGCATGATCCTTTAGGCTACAAGAGTATGAAAACAGAAGAGAAAATCATATATCGATGATATGACCTCTCTATAAATTAATCAAGGGTAAATCCTAAACATTTGTTCAATGAGAAAGAGAAGATATGGGTTAAGAAAAAGAGATCATTTCATTCCTCCGATCATTTCGATCAAGTACTAAACAAAGTTTAGTTACTCATAATATAGGAAATGAAAATCATGTTAAGAATATGCATAAAAAGAAAGAGAAAGAGGGAAAAGGAAAAAACAAACTAATTTATTTCTTATTGAAAAGAAGTTACAAAAGATTTCAAAAAAAGACATTATAAAGAGAGTTTGAAAGAAGAATACAAGTACGATAAAAGAAATTGCAAGAACATTAAAGCATGAAAATATTAAACTAAAATACTCTACAAACAAACTCTAAAGGCTCTCTACAATGCTCAAAATTAAGTAGGAAGGATGATGCTTTCCCCCCTTTCTTCATGCCTATTTATAGGGCCAAAACCAAGGGGGTAGAGTTTGAATTTGGCATGAGGATGAAGTTTCCATGAAGCATCCCTTGGTCAAAAAGCACATGTTTGTTTAAAATTCAAAGGTGATTAGCCTCTTTCACACTTGTCATGAAAAGCATGATAAAAGTTTGCTAGCTTTCTCTCTTTCCAAGAAGCTTCCTTTAAGGACACATGTTTAATATATAGTCAAAGGTGGCTAGCCTATTTCACACTTGTCATGAAAAGCATGATAAAAGTTGTCTAGCTTTCTCTCTTTCCAAGAAATTTCCTTTAAGAACACATACTGAATATATAGTCAAAGGTGGCTAGCCTCTTTCATACTTATGAGAAAAAATCACATCGGACTATTGTGGCTTCATTCCATTCTTGAATATAGTTCAAGAACACCATGACATGAGTGCACTTGACATTTATTTTGGCACACCATAACTGAAGGCATGTTCTTTTAGAAATGATAATGCAATTTGTCCCGGGATCCTCGGTTCTTGCTCAAACACGAGTTTCATACATGCAGGAAACCTGTTGGACAGCAACTTCGATGGAGGATTCTTGAGGCTACAATAATCCGATAAACGTGTGTAACCATCTGTTGGAAAGGTATTTTCGAGGGCTACAACTTTCGTGTTCAACCCAAGATCTGAATGTGGCCGCAACATGCCCAAAAGTGGCCCCGAAGTTCGCTGCGCGCAGAAAAATAGTAAAATGTGCATGGTTAGGATAGACTTATAAAAAATTATGATTTAGCGGATAAAATTAATAATATAAATATATTTATATTAGATTATTTAGATTTTTATATCAATAACTTAGGTCAAATTATGCATCATCAAATTCCCCCAGACTTATTATTTTGCTTGTCCTCAAGCAAAGACATACGAGCTAGAAAAAAAAAAAAAAAACCAACCAAACAAATTGGCTATGCCAAACACAAGTACGATGCGAAATTAAGGTAGAGGAATTATGAAAATAAAACAAAATATTTTTACCTAGTCTTGGCATAGAATTTTACAATTTTCACTAGCATAAAAAAAATCATCCCATGTTTTTAAGCAAAACTAAAAATTGAGTAATGCGAGAAATGAAAAGGATATTGAGTTGCTACTAAAATCTAAGAGACATTTTATATTCATACCAATCTAAATAAAAGATCAATACTGCTACCTAAGAACTTACTCAATTTACTTTTTTGCTACCGTACTAAAAATAAACCTCAGAAGCATGAATCAAAAGGACTTTCATTAGGTGTAAATTTTTGGCTTAGGTTTTAAGGGTGTGGAGTTCAAAAGATAAACATGATGGGTAAAGCACACTTAAAACAAAAAGAAGAGCTTTGCAAATAACTTGTTGCTAGAAAATAAAATTTTGACACACCAAGTCATTTTGCAATATAAAGTTGGGGTTAAAAGATCATTCATAAATTTTTTTTTTCATATATATATATAAATATATATCATATCTTCTTCCTTCTTTTGAAGCAATTGAGTTTTTCCCATTTTTTTATTTTTCCTCTTTTGTAGCAATTGAGATATAATACAAATCTCCACCATTTTCACAAAATATAGTACACACAAGTGACATAAAGCTCAAAAAGTTTTAAGTGTGCGACATGGGTAAGCTATATGGCTTTGGTGAAAAATAAGTGGGACTTATAAAAAGAAAATGGAAAAGGCACAACGTGGCTAGCAATGGTTGGGAATTTAAGGTTCAGGATGCAAAAGCTCAAACTAATCAAAAAGTTGCCTATATCATCTTAATGCTCTTAAGTCTACTCAAAGAAAGGTATTAAAAAATTCAAGAGACGCAAATTCCAGATAGAAAATAGAGATAATTGACTTTCATGAAAAATGAAGATAATAAGCATCTTAGATTAGTTCGCATCTACTATACTTAACACTAATCAATCATTTCAAATATTTTTAAAAGAGAAAACAAGGGATGGTAGATTTTATAAAAGTGAAAAACATAAAAAAGGGCTTTTAAAAAGTGCAAATATTTAAGAATGTTTTTCAAAAATAACATGTTACCTTAATTAGGAACACTACATGAGTCAACATATTACTCATGAAACATAGACAAAATGAAATTTAATTTAATTTATTTCAACTAAACAAGTACATAAATGATTAAAAACAAGAAAATTCAAAGTCATGGGGTACTAAATGATTTAGCAAAGATTAACTCAAATTATTAATTATTTTATATAAGTTTTATCCTCTTTTTTTGGGTATATATATTAAAGACAAAAGAAAGAAATATATATATATTTTTTGAATTTTTGGAATTTATATTTTTTAAAAATTTTATTATTAAGGACTTATACCCCCATACTTAAAGTTAAACATTGTCCCCAATATTTAAAACTAAGTATGAAGTAATAAAAATGCTATAAAAGAAGAAGTGTGTAAAGAGGACATCCCTGATGGTGAAATCGAGGAGGCTAGAAGGAAACCTGCAAATACATGTTAAAACAAAGAAAATAGTAATAAGAAGATAAAGTTTGGGGTGCCTCCCAAAAGCGCTTTGTTTACCGTCGCGTAGCTTGACTAATTGGCATGGAAGATTATATGGTGAGGGTCTCAATATTGGTGGCCGAAGTATCAGTAGAGAAATAAAATTTTAATCGGTGGTCGTTCACTTTAAAGGAGCCGAGTTCCGGGTGGGAAATAAGAACGGTCCCATATGGCCAAACCTCTTTGACGACAAAGGGGCCGGACCATCGAGATTTTAACTTTCCTGGAAAAAGACGAAGGCGTGAGTTGTAAAGAAGGACTAGATCCCCGGTGAAAAACTTTTAGGAATTTTAATATTTTTATCATGGAAGAACTTTGAGCGCTCCTTATAAAACTTATTATTTTCATAGGCGTTAGCACGTAATTCATCTAGTTCATTCAGTTGGAATTTTCTTTGCTCAGAGGACAAAGTATAATCAAGATTGAGGAATTTTAGCGCCCAATATGCACGATACTCTAACTCAACTGGAAGGTGGCAAGCTTTGCCGTAGACTAATCGGTATGGTGTACAAACAATGGCGTTCTTGTATGCCGTCTGATAAGCCCATAGAGCATCATCGAGCTTCAAAGACCAGTCCTTCCTATTAAAAGAGACAGACTTCTCCAAAATCCGCTTGAGCTCGCGGTTCACTACCTCCACTTGGCCACTAGTTTGTGGGTGATAGGCGGTGGAGAGTTTGTGTGTAACGCCATATTTTGCTAAAATTTTAGCAAACTGGCTATTGCAGAAGTGTGTGCCCCTATCACTAACTATAGCACGAGGCATGCCAAAACGAGAGAATAATTTCTTTAAAACTTTGATGACCACTCTTTATCGTTGGATGGGAGAGCTTGTGCTTCCGCCCACCTCGACACGTAGTCGACTACGACGAGAATATATTTATTATTAAATGAGGGAGGGAGAGGACCTATGAAATCGATACCCCATAGATCGAAAATTTCACACTCCATAAAAGAGTTTTGGGGCATTTCATCTCGGCGAGATATGTTACCTGACCTTTGGCCGCTGTCGCATCCACTTACAAAAGAGTGAGCATCCTTAAAGATCGAGGGCCAGTAGAAACCGACCTCCAGCACTTTCCTTGCGGTCCGGCTTGCTTGATAATGTCCGCCGGTTGGTCCTTCATGGCAGTGCTGCAATATTTGCAAGCCTTCCTCGCTCGATACACATCTTCTTACCACTTGAGCTGCGCAGATACGAAATAAGAAGGGGTCCTCCCAAAAGTAGTTCTTCGCATCGGAAAAGAATTTCTTATTTTGTTGACTTGAAAAACCTTTTGGCAGGACCCGAGCCACTAGATAGTTGGCCAAATCTGCAAACCAAGGGGTAGAAGAATTCATTAATTTTTCGATGGCGAGGAGGCGCTCTTCAAGGAATTTATCATCAATATCAGCTTCCGCCAGCGTATCCGCAGCAGGGTTTTCTAAGCAGGAGAGATGATCGGCCACAAAGTTCTCCGCTCCTTTCTTGTCCCGGATCTCCAAGTCAAATTCTTGCAGTAGGAGGATCCATCTTAATAATCGAGGCTTGGCGTCTGCCTTGTTTAGTAGGTACCTAAGGGCAGAATGATCAGTAAACACAATGACTTTAGAGAGTGTAATATAAGACCTAAACTTATTAAATGCAAAAACAATTGCCAGAAGTTCTTTCTCTGTAGTTGTGTAATTGGCCTGTGCGGATGTAAGTGTCTTGCTTGCATAATAAATTGGGTGAAAATACTTGTTCACCAGTTGGCCTAACACTGCGCCTACAGCAATGTCACTTGCATCGCACATTATCTCGAATGGAAAGGACCAATCTGGTGCTACTAGAATTGGCGAGTTGATAAGCTTATCTTTGATAATATTAAAAGCTGCTAAACATTCATTATCAAAAATGAAAGAAGACTCTTTTTCTAACAAGTGTGTTAACGGCTTTGTAATTTTGGAAACATTTTGTATAAACCGCCGATAAAAACCTGCGTGACCAAGGAAACTTCTAATAGATTTTACATTTGTGGGAGGGGGAAGTTTCTCAATCACCTCGATCTTGGCCTTATCAACCTCGATTCCTTTACCCGATATTTTATGACTGAGTACCAACCCCTCGGACCATGAAATGACATTTTTCCCAATTTAGGGCTAGATTCTTATCTTCACAACGTTGAAGAACACGTTCAAGATTAGCTAAGCATGATTTAAAAGAATTTCAAAATATGAAAAAGTCATCCATGACGACTTCCATCACATCCTCAACCAACTCATCAAAGATGGCCAACATACATCTTTGGAATGTAGCTGGTGCATTGCAAAGGCCAAATGACATCCTTCTATAAGCAAAGGTGCCAAAGGGACAAGTAAAGGTTGTTTTCTCCTGGTCCTCGAGTGAGATTAGTATTTGGAAATATCCCGATAAACCATCAAGAAAGCAATAGTAGGAGTGACCGGAAAGGCGTTCTAAAATTTGATCAATGAATGGCAAGGGAAAGTGGTCTTTCGGGTTGCATCATTTAATTTTCTATAGTCGATGCACATCCGCCAACCCGAAACAGTACGAGTTGGAATTAGTTCATTGTTCTCATTAACCACTACTGTCATGTCGCCTTTCTTTGGTACTACTTGCACGGGGCTATCCCACAGGCTATCCGAAATTGGGTAGATAATTCCTGCATCTAATAGTTTAATTACTTCAGCCTTAATGACGTCTTTCATGTTGGGATTAAGTCATCGCTGAGGCTGTACACTGTTGCGAGAATTATCTTCAAGTAATATTTTGTGTGTGAAGAAGGAGGGGATTATCCCTTTAATATAAGATAATTTCCAAGCTATAGCTCGGCGATGCCTATTTAAGATTTGAATTAATTCGAAAATTTCCGAATCACACAAAGTAGAAGAAATGATGACCGGCAATTTAGAGTCTTTTTCTAAAAAAGACATATCTTAGGTGCTCTAGAAGTTGCTTAAGCTCAAGAGTAGGTGGCACTTCGTAAGAGGTCGTAATTTTAATACTCTCTAAGCCAATTGGCTCAGGAGGCGAAGAACGAGATAATTCCTTAAAATAAAATAATTCATCATGTTCTGCATCATCACAAGATGTGGGACCAGAATTAGAAAATGAAGAAAAATCTTCTTCAAATGATGCATCTAGATGGTAACAAGAATCATCATTTGAAAGAGAATTGCGCATTGAGGGGTTGATACTGAAAGTAACTTCATCATCTCCAACACGAAGGAGGAGTTTTCCATTACTCACATCTATTATTGCGTGGGAGGTGGCAAGGAAGGGGCGGCCGAGTATGAGTGGTACTTTAGAATCCTCTTCGATGTCAAGAATGACAAAGTCCATTGGAAAGATGAACTTGTGAACCTTGACTAACACGTCTTCCACTACCCCTACTGGATACTTAACATAAAGATCCGCTAGTTGTATACTTATTTTTGTTAGGATTGGATCTCCTAACCCCAATTTCTTAAACAAAGTGTAAGGCATTAGATATATGCTAGCACCTAGTTCGGTGAGGGCATGCTTTACTAATAAATTGCCAAAGAGGCACGGGATAGAAAACCGTCCCGGATCATTCAATTTTTGAGGAAATTTATTTAATAAAGCTGCTGAGCATTTTGCATTGAGGGAAACATGTGAGATATCTTCAAGTTTCTTTTTATTGGAGAGTGACTCCTTGAGATATTTCGCGTATTTAGGCATTTGAGAGATTGCCTCGCAGAAGGGAACATTTATATGAATTTGTTTTAAAATTTCTAAAAAAAAATTGTATTGCTCCTCTACTCGCTCATTTTTAATTTTAGATGGATAAGAGGGTGCAGAAGTAAAAATAAGAGGAGATTTTGAAGCTTTCGGAGAATTAGAAAATAAAACTGGAGGGGGTAAAATAGAAACAGTTACCTCGGGTTCAATCCTACTTGGAGAGGTTACCTCCTTTCCACTGTGAAGGTTGATGGCATTTGCATTCTCCCTTGGATTCGTCTCAGTGTTGCCCGGCAAAGCTCCATGCGGGCGCTCGGCAATCATTTTGGTAAGCTGGCCAATTTGATTCTCTAAGTTCTTTACAGATCCGGTGAGATTCCGGATGTTGGATTCGTTCGAGGCAACATAATTAGAAAATACCTCTTCAGTCGAAGAGGGATTTGGTGGTGGTGGAAGAAAACCAGGTGGGTTAATATTAGGAGGGCGCTGGGCATTACTTTGGTTGCTCCATGAGAAATTCGGGTGGTTCCTATAACCTGGATTATAAGCATTGTTATACGGAGCATTGTTCAGGTTAAAGGAAGGACGAGTAAGATTCCCCATGAAATCAACTTGTTCTTCAATAAAAGTATTACTAGTATTATTTTCCCAAGAAGGAGTGGCAGAGGAAGCAGACATCTCTACTACTTGCTTGCTTAAACGTTCAAGTTGTAAAGCTAAATTAGTTGTCATATCAACTTCATAAAGTCCTACCGGCTTTCTAGGGCGCGCTCGGGGCACATTCCACTGATAGGCATTCATGGCCATTTCCTCAAAAAGCTCTTGAGCGGCCTCTGGGGTTTTATTATTTAGAGAACCCCCAGTGGCTGCATCAATCATCTGCCTTGTTTGGAAATTTATGCCATTAAAAAAATCTGTACTTGTTGCCAAGTAGGAAGTGCATGGTGAGGACATCTACGCAAAAGCTCCTTGAAGCGTTCCCATGTATCGTAGAGAGTCTTTGAGTCGATTTGCATAAATGAAGAGATATCAGTACGTAATTTGGCGGTCTTTGCAGGAGGAAAATATTTAGTCATGAATTTTTCCGCCATTTCAGCCCATGTAGTGATAGATCCTCTAGGAAGAGAGCCTAACCACTGCTTGGCCTTTGACCGCAAAGAAAAGGGAAATAGTCGTAATCGAATGGCGTCATCAGTAACGCCATTGATTTTAAAGGTATCACATATTTCAAGAAAATTTGAAAGATGTTGATTTGGATCTTCATCTGGTAAACCATCAAAAGTAACCGATTGTTGCACCTTTTGGATGATGCTAGACTTGATCTCAAAATTATTATTAGCTATAGTAGGGCGAACAATACTAGATTGTGACCCTTCTAAGTTCGGTCGTGCATAATAGGACATGGTCCGTTGTTGGGCTTCATTAGGATTGGGGTCACCCATAGTTGTTATATTAGTATCTCCGATAGATTCTTCAAAAATAATTGGTAAATCATGTCCACGAGATTGAAGGCGTCGCCTAAAGGTGCGCCCAATTTCTGGATCAAAATGGGATTCAGGATTATTCGAAGAAATTGCTCGGGTCATATACTAGAAGAAAAAAAAAGACAAATGATTAAAGATGAGTTTAAAAATTAATAATGGAATTTTTTTCTTTTTGTTCTTTTAAGGCGGTTTTAGGTATATTATTAAGATATATATATTTTAGAAAAAAGGAAAAATGATAAAATTAACAGTTATCTTTTTTTTGAAATATCGACGCAAGTCCCCGGCAACGGCGCCAAAAACTTGATGGAGAAAATCCCGAAGGTGTTTTATGAAAGAGAGAAGATGAAGATGAAGATGATGTTCTCTGAATCTATATTCGATAAAGGAAAGTGTACCTTATCGCTTATAGCATAGGATATAATATCAAGGTCATATTAGAACCAAGGCGCATCGATTACTTCTACTACAAAGAGATTTCTGTTATTTTATCAATTAGATACTTTGATTTGGTTTGCAAATAAGAGAACGGTTATACAATAAAAGAGGTTGATTAAGCAATAATTTAAAAGGTTAGTACTTGATCTTGAATCACCTTGGAATGAAAATGACCAAAAATAGATAAATCCCTAATTCTCTTTAACGAAGGTGCTTGGACCGTGGAGGTTCCCAGAATATGAACGCACCTCTTTCAAGGCTACGCCCAACTGAGTTTAGGTTGATCAACCAAACTTTCGTTCTATAATTGAAACCCCTAAAACTCGCTTTATGTGATGAACCCCTCTATTGGATTTGACTCCAATCCGGGAAATTTACGTCGTCCTCTTTCAAGGATTGCATTCAACTCCCTTTACCCGTGAGTGATCAATCCATATGCATGATCCTTTCAACTACTAGAGTATAAAAATAGAAGAGAAAATCATATATCGATGATATGACCTCTCTATAAATTAATCAAGGGTAAATCCTAAACATTTGTTCAAAGAGAAAGAGAAGATATGGGTTAAGAAAAAGAGATCATTTCATTCCTCGAATCATTTCGATCAAGTACTAAACAAAGTTTAGTTACTCATAATATAGGAAATGAAAATCATGTTAAGAATATGCATAAAAAGAAAGAGAAAGAGGGAAAGGGAATAACAAACTAATTTATTTCTTATTGAAAAGAAGTTAAAAAAGATTTCAAAAAAAGACATTATAAAGAGAGTTTGCAAGAAGATTACAAGTACGATAAAAGAAATTGCAAGAACATTAAAGCATGAAAATATTAAACTAAAATACTCTACAAACAAACTCTAAAGGCTCTCTACAATGCTCAAAATTAAGTAGGAAGGATGATGCTTTCCTCCCTTTCTTCATGCCTATTTATAGGGCCAAAACCAAGGGGGTAGAGTTTGAATTTGGCATGAGGATGAAGTTTCCATGAAGAATCCCTTGGTCAAAAAGCACATGTTGGTTTAAAATTCAAAGGTGGCTAGCCTCTTTCACACTTGTCATGAAAAGCATGATAAAAGTTGGCTAGCTTTCTCTCTTTCCAAGAAGCTTCCTTTAAGAACACATGTTGAATATATAGTCAAAGGTGGCTAGCCTATTTTACACTTGTCATGAAAGCATGATAAAAGTTGTCTAGCTTTCTCTCTATCCAAGAAATTTCCTTTAAGAACACATGCTGAATATATAGTCAAAGGTGGCTAGCCTCTTTCATACTTATGAGAAAAAATCACATCGGACCATTGTGGCTTCATTCCATTCTTGAATATAATTCAACAACACCATGACATGAGTTCACTCGACATTTATTTTGGCACACCATAACTGAAGGCATGTTCTTTTAGAATTTATAATGCAATTTGTCCCGGGATCCTCGGTTCTTGCTCAAACACGAGTTTCATACATGTAGGAAACCTGCTGGATAGCAACTTCGACGGAGGATTCCCGAGGCTACAATAATCCGATAAAGGCTTGTAACCATCCGTTGGAAAGATATTTCCGAGGGCTACAACTTTTGTGTTCAACCCAAGATCTGAATCTTGCCGCAACATTCCCAAAAGTGGCCCCGAAGTTCGCTGCATGTAGAAAAATAGTAAAATGTGCATGGTTATGATAGACTTATAAAAAATTATGATTTAGCGGATAAAATTAATAATATAAATATATTTATATTAGATTATTTAGATTTTATATTAATAACTTAGGTCAAATTATGCATCATCAAATCCCAAATTAAATTGAGTTAATTTTTGCCAAATCAATTAGTACCCCGTTACTTTGCATTTTATTATTTTAAAGCTCATGTCTACTTGCTTAGTTAGAATAAATTAGATTAATTTTCTATTTAAACATGTTAAGCGAGTAGTATGTTGACTCATGCAGTGTTCCTATTTAGGGTAGTATGCTATTTTCGAAAAATTTCTTGAATTTTTCTTCACTTTTCCTTAGCCTTTCGTTTACTTCTTTTAATTTTATAAAACCTATCATCCTTTATTTTTCCTTATTAAAATCTTTTTAAACATTAATTAGAATTAAGTGCAGTAGACACAAACCGGTCTAGACGCTTATTATCATTTTTTTCATGATAACAAATTCTCTATTTTCTATTTTGTGATTATCCTCTTTTGAAATTTCAAAGCTTTACTTTGAGTCGATTTAGGAAGCATGAAAATGATTTAGGCATTTCTTTTGAAACATTTGAGCCTTTGCACCCCGCCTAACAATAATCATTGCTAGTTATTTTTGTGCCTTTTCCTTTCCCTTTTATACCCCACTTTTTATTTCACCACGGTCAAATAGCTTACCTATATGCACACTTTAAATTTATTTTGAGCTTTAATTACTAATGTGCATCTTTTTGAAAAAATTAGTGGAAAAGCTTGGTATTATCTTTTGCTACAAAAGTGGAAATTCTTAAGTATGAAAAAAGAAAAAAAATGAAATGAGAAAAATATTTGATGAGAAATGTAAAAGAAAAGAAAAGAAAAAGAAAAGTGTATTTATTTTAGCTAGCTTTATTTTGGCAAAGCTCATTTTCTTTTAAGTGTGCAAATACCCATCGTGTTTATCTTTTTGAATATCGCACCCTTAAAACCTAAGCCTAACTATACGCCTAATTAAAGCCCTAGTGATTCATGCTTCCTACGTTTACTTTTTAGTATAGTAGCGAGAAACTAGATTGAGTAAATGTTTTTGATAAAAATATTGAACTTTGTCTTGATTGACTATGGTTTAAATTTGTCTCTTAGACTTTAGTAGTGACTCAATGTGCTTTTTACTCATTGCTTTATTAAGTTTTAATTCTGTAAAAATTTGGGATGATTTGTTTTATATTTAGTAAAATTTATAAAATTTTGTGCTAAGTTAAAGTAGGAATTTTAGGTTCTTTTTCAAAATTTCTCTACCTCTAAATTCCAGTCTTACTCATTTATAATATTTTTAAACTTTTCAATTAATCCTCTTTATTTTCTCTAACTCGTAGTCTTTGCTTGAGGACAAGCAAAATAATAAGTATGTGGGAATTTGATGATGCATATTTTATCTTAATTTATTAGGGTAAAAATATATTATTTTCATTTTAAAATCTCTTTCTTTCTGTATTTTTAGGTTTCTTTTTATGTAAATAATATAACTAATGTTTATTTTCTGTTTTTGCCGGTTTCCACAAGCTTTCAACCACAAACCTTTGTCACGCCCCCTGGCATGCCCTCCCTGGGCGTGTCACAGGGCGTGCAGCCTGCTCCCGAGGTTGAAAGCCGCCAGAATGAATTTCCCGCCAAAATCCCGTGTCATGCCCCCTGACACGCCCTCCATTGGCGTGTCCCAGGGCGTGACACGGGGCGTGTCACCCTCATCCTGAATCCTGCCACGGCATTCAATGCTTTCTCCACTACTGCAAGCAAACAGTACATTCACGCCCATATGATACGCCCTCCATGGGCGTGTCACAGGACGTGACCCACCTTTTTCCGACGTCTGATGGATTTCTGACCGCTGATTTTGACATGACGCGCCTGTCACGCCCCCTGTCATGGGCGTGACCAAGGGCGTGTCTGACATCGTACCGAGGCAATCATCATTCCCGTCAGAATTCAGCTCCCGAGGTTAACTCCGTACCTATCATGCCCCCTGTCATGCCCTCCCCAGGCGTGACCAACCCGTGGGAAAACTCTATAAATACCAGGCCATTCCCAGCATTCATGACCAACTTTTGGGGAGAGGGGAGGTGCTGCTAGTTCATTTCTTAGGGTTTTAGTGTTTTTATTTTCATATTTTACTCTCTCTCTCCCTCCATTTCTAGCTTTTATTTTCATGCAATGTATTTTCATTTCCTGTAATCTTTTCTTATTAGTATTGTAGCAGTAGTTAGCTTCTTTTCATGCACTCATAACGTCCATTTCTTAGTTGTAATCGTTTTTATTTTTAATAAAATTTTAGTTGGCATTTCCTTTTTCTAATTCTCTCTCTTTAGTTTTCGTGCACCTTTATTATCTACCACTCTCTTTCCCTTTTACCATGATTAACTAATCCTCCTTGTAATCGATCTTGATGATCCGAGGTTCGAGCGATTAAGTTATGATGCTTTAATTTACCTTTTCTTTTTAGGTTTTCGGCCTTGAATTACTCTTGATTTTTCATGGGCTGGTGTTATATTATCGATATATACTCTCCACCTTTGCTTTCATTTTGGGCTAGCCGAGAGACCGATAGAATGAAGTGAGCATTCAAGAGTAAAAGGAGTTGTACGCACCCCTTGAGAGAGGCAGACGTCCAAATCTCCCAGATTGGAGTAAAATCCAATAGAAGGGTTCACAGCGTAAAGCGAGCTTTAGGCCTCCGATTTAGACGAGAGTTGGTCGGACCTTCCTAAACTCAGTTGGGCACAACTTTGAGAGAAACGTGTTCAAGCTTTAGGAACCTCCACGGTCAAGGACCTTTACCCTATTAAGCTTAGGTTTATTTATCGCCTTTTTAATCGACTCTTTCTGAGATGGTTCTTGATCGAGTGCACCCCTTTATCTCTAGCTTTAACTCTTTTTATTTCTGCAAGTAATTAGTTTTCTTTTTTCTAGCTTAGTAATTTAATTTCAATTTTTAGTTTAGTAATTAATAGAAATTTCAGTTAATAAAATAATAGCAATCTCCTCTGAGTAGAAGTAATCATTACGCCCCAGGGAAATATGATCTTAATACTAATCTTTAGTATCCTATACTATAACCGATAAGGTATACTTGCCTTTATTGGATATAGAATCGGAGAATATTCTCAACCACCACATCCACCTTCTCTTCTCTTCTAACCCTCTCTCTGCCATGCGATTTCTTGTATCAACGGCGGTAGGTCACAAAACTCATTTTCTTGGGCAAACTTTGCATTGGAGGCGCACACACCCTTCAGAGATCTACTGGCATACAACTACAAAATCACAATCAGAACAAAGAATGAAAGATAATTTTATTCAACAAAAATGAAAGTGATTTACAATTACAAACAACTAGATCCCAATGACGCCGGAGATCGAAGGAGGTGAATTTCAAACTTCTTTTCATTTTCTATACCAACCCACTACCCGGACCGGTTGGCTCTCTCTCTTTTCCTCCTCGGAAAGGTATTCAAGCCGGCTCTTCACCTTCCTACCCGAAAGTGTATTAGAGCCCCACTAGTTCCCCCGATCTGGACGTCCCTTCCCTGGGACAATTTCTCATGGAACCCTTCCCGGATTCCGACGACCCTCACCGGTCAATTTTCCTCACCTACAGACAATTAGAAAAAGAGAAAAAATACAATAAGAGATTAAAGAAGATTTAAAGTGGTTCTCCCTCAAAATGATTCCTTCATCGAGCAGTGCATTACCGGTGCTAGAGATCTTTGTTCTATTGCAACCGATCAACTCCTTTTGGTCATTGTAGTACTTTGCTCGCCGGAGATCTTTGTGTGCGAATGGGAGGGAGATGGAGTTCTCTTCCTTCAATGGAGACGGTAGTACAGTATTATCAGCCGGCGCAGGAACCCTAGAATTCAAAAAGGATTCTCTCTTAGGTCTTCAAAAAAAGAGTCGTGCTTTTATATATCGTGAAAAATAAGCTACCGTCGGCGGTAGGTCAATGCGCGTGGATGTGACACCTGCCAAGCCGATTTGGAAAAATATTCGAAAAAATATTTTTCCTCTTTTTTATGTTACCGCAGCGTGGTGCCCAGCTATCACCTGGCGGTAGCTCAATCTTCTCGACAAATCCATCTCAACGCTCGTTGAGAGGGATAGTGCATCGCGGTACAGGCTAGAGCCACGCAGTAGGTCACCGAGAGCATGTCAAGTAAATCCCAAAGCTACCGTGCGCAGTAGCACAAGCGCCACGCAGTAGGTTCCCGGGCGCTCTTTCAGTATAGCACCAGGCTAGCACTCGGCAGTAACACTAGCGCGTGGCGATAGGTGGCAGAAATGAGTTCTTTGATTCATTTGAACATGTAAACTTGCACACTATACCAAACACAAGTATGATCAAATATAACCTAGAATTTTATATTGTCAAACTAAAGAGATGCAAACCATAGGCTCCAATAAAGACAATAGCTGAAGATAGTTCTTCTAGTTTTAACTCTGGAAGTTAGAATGATGGTAACAACACCTATTTTTGAAAATGATCTATCTTCATCTGAAGAAGAAGGTTTTGTCGTTGAAGATCGAGGAATTCAGGTGAGTGTCAAGGTCTCTACTCATGAGGAGTTAGAGAGAATTGCAAGAGATATAGGAGAAATTCCAAATGATCTTGACTTGGTGTAACACCCCTGCTTGTTCCAAAGAATATAACAACGGGTCTGGTTGGGACCCCACGCAATATTGAATAAACAAACAAAAGAGTTACTCAATGAATATCAATCTATAACACTAAACTACCATGCAACAAAAATATACCCTTATGGAAGCATTTATATACTCTTGAACTGGAATATCCACATCACTAAAGGAATGATTAAACACAATTTACATTGTCTTTCTTTGACCTTTATGGCCTTACACACCAGCAAATGTTTAACTACAATATGATTTCCATATATAGGCAAGCAGGCCGATAAAATATGAATAGCTAAAACAAAACTTGGGTCTTTGAGGTCCTGCATAGCTTGGGATCCCGCTCGCTATTTCTCGTTTGGCTCTTCAGCACCTATACCTGTACACACAACAAATATGTGGCAACAAAAGAAGGTAACGAGAAATCTTTTTCTGACCACTATCCACAAACGTGTGGTATAACGACCCCACTCCATGCTTGAGGAGGTGGTATTCCTTCCCTACATAACAGACAACAGTAATAGCGTATATATAAGAAAAAAAGTGAATGACAAGCAAGCCAAGCACTAACGCTATACGCACAAACATCACAAACGTTGGAACGCACATCCACAAGCTTTGTGCACTCATGGCACACTTTCGGTGTACTCTTTGAGTCCCACCATCATCCCTTGTCCCAGACATGGATGATCCCACCTTGAGCATTCTTCTAGTCTGACCTAAAGTCAAGGACTCTCTCCTCTGCCAATGAAGAAAGACAAGTACGTTAGGCACTCTAATCGAACGACATAGTGCGGGTACAGTTCAGCTCTTTTCCATTGCTAACTCACTGTGCCAATCAATGACAATGGAGCGGGTCAGCCTCCCCTTTCCCGTAAACAACATAACTCACATTATGTCCAACTATTAACACACACGACCACACCAAGTTGAGCAAAGAAGGCTCCATAGCTTCACAAACAAGCCAACTTGTCCCATGGACATAGGCCTCACACAAGTCCTGTGGAGCTACCGCCAGCAGTAACACTATCGCTAGGAGGTTCCTAACAGAACTCTGATTTTGCTTGCTTTTCCGGGTATTTCTTGGAGTTGGCCTCCAAGACTCCCTGTCGCGCTCTACAACACTTAAAACCCGAAAACAACATACAACACAAAGTCTTCTCCGGTACACAAATATTAATGTAAAAATCACCAATCCAGACCAACCTGTCTGGATAGGCTTCGCATAACATGCTTATATCTGAATTCGAAACGGATGTCTATATGCAATATATGTCAGGGACTGACTAAATCGACCCGGAGAAAGTCGAATCGTACGTAAATTAGCAAAAGAGGCACTTTCATATGAGAATATAGAAACAAAGGAGGACACACACGTCCTAACGAGAGGAGGAAGATCGTTACCTTTGAAGTTCTCTTTGGCACCAAGACTAAAAAATCCAATCGAATAGAAAGAAGTGCACTGAGCCACTCTCTGTGGATCTGGAATCGACTCAAGATTTCGAGCTACAAAGCTTCGGCAATGGCAGAAAACTCCTTCTTCCTCTTCCTTAGCTCTCCCCTCTCTCTACCTTTAAAAAGAGAAGGCCCAAAGTGAAATGAGGTTCAAACCCTCAACTCTCGGGCTTAACCCTAAAGGAAACACAACCCCACCATCGGATTTCACTTAAAATCCACGGATGGCCACGATTGAAACCAGATTTCTTGTACAAAGTGTTACCACCGCGGTACCTTGGCTGGTGTCTTCTTCAATAAGCCCACTATTTAAACCCTCCACACAATCACCGACACGTGGCTGCCAGTACCTGGCACTCTACCGCCGCGCAGTAACACACTACCATCGAGCGGTAGTAATTATATGTATCGTCACGTCAACTGTATTAAAAGGACTACTGCCACCAGCGATAACACTACCATCAGGCAGTACCTCACAGAAACCAATGATAATTAAATCAGCTATGTTATTGCCAGTGCAAGAACTACCACCGGGCGGTAGCAGTGAGTTATTTTTGTATAAAATTCTGGGGTGTTGCAACACTCCACCTAAGAAAGTTCATCCCGAACTTCTGGAATGAAAGGAAACAGCTGAATATAAGCAAAAAACTTGAATGGTACCTTGGAAGAATAGCTCAGGAAACTCCTCAAGCATAGAGTGCTCCCGTTCCTAAGAAAGCTCTTCACATCCACAATTGTCTAAACAGACTTTGACCATTCAAATCATTTTGTTCCACATTTGTTTAACTTCAGTGTCCTCGATGCGAATAGGCTTGACCTTAGTCTTTATCCCTCCATCGACGAGCACTTGATCAACAACAACCACTTGAGTAGGATCTTTCAATGACTTCCTCAGCACTGATATATGGAATACATCGTGCAAGCCACTCAACTCTATCGAAAGAGCGAGCTGTTAAGCAACTTCACCAACACACTCCACAACTTCAAACAGTCCAAGGTATCGCAAACTTAGCTTTTCAAGCGTCGAATCCTTGACACGCCTTTGAATGGTTTGATCTTTAGATAATCCCAGTCGCCTACGGCGAACTCGATGTTCTGGTGCTTAGTGTTGTAGTATTTGGCCTGCATATCGTGAGCGATCAACAATCGCTCTTGGATTATTCGTATGGTTGAAGTACATCTTCAACTTCCTTTCACTTAAATAACTTAGTTTTGTCCATCTACGCCCAAGCCAAGGGGATACGACACTTTCTATCATAAAGGCCCTTGAAGGGCACCATTCGTATAATCTCCTGGTAGCTATTGTTGTAAGAGAACTCGATCATAAAGAGATGATCCTCCCACAGCTTTCTTAAATCCAAGGCGCGCATGTGGAGCATATCCTCCATTGTCTGATTGGTCCTTTCTGCCTGCCCATCAGTTTGAGGATGGAAGGTCATACTGAACTTCAACTTGGTTCCAAATAGTTGGTGGATTAGCCTCCAGTCATTTGAAGTGAAACGTCCATCACGGTCACTTATGATGCTACGGGGCACACCATGCAATCGTATAATGTAATCTACATAGAGCTTTGCTAGCTTTTCCACCAAATCATCTTTCTAGTTCAGAATGAAGTGTGACACCTTTGTCAAATGGTCTACGATTACACAGACTGCATCATTCCCATGCTGCAATCTCGGCAATCCATGCAAAAAATCCATCGATATGTCGTTGAACTTCCATTCTGGAATCGGCAAAGACTTTAGAAATCTACCAGGCTTCTGACATTCAGCTTTCACAAGTGCGTAAGTATGACACTTTGCCACGTAGTGATCTATGTCCTTCAAACCCAGCAACCAAAATAGTGTCTTCATGTCTTAATATATCTTTATGCTCCCAGGTAGATCGAGTACTTGGTGCAATGAGCCTCGTACATCAACTTCTCTCATAAAGTGCCAAAATTTTGGATGCACAAATGGTCATCTTTTCACAAAAGGCCATTTTCATAAGAAAACTCAGCATTAGACCCATCCACGGTCTCCGCTATATAGCGCTTCAAGAATTCATCAAGCTCCAACGCTTGTTGAATCTTGTCCGCAAGATCACACTGGAACTCTATCCAGTTCAAGCATGCATTCTTCATCATACTCCTCTCGACACAAGAGATTCCCAAGGCTTCTAAGTCACTTAGGAGACGCTCATCATGCCTCAAAATCTAGTTTGCTTGTGTAATAGTCATTTGGCTCAATGCATCCGCAACAACATTTCCCTTGCCAAGAATATAGTGAATCTTGAAGGTGAAGTCCCCGAGGAACTCCATCCACCTCCGTTATCGCATGTTCAAGTCCTTTTGATCTATAAGATACTTTAGGATCTTATGGTTCGTATAGATATCGATCTACACTCCATACAAGTAGTGCCGCCAAATCTTGAGAGTGAATATTACGGCTGCTAACTCCAAATCGTGGACAAGGTAGTTCCTCTCATGAACTTTCAATTGGCAAGAGCCATAAGCAATAACCTTCCCGTGCTGAACGTAGCCTAAGCTGCTCCCTGAGGCATCACTATAGAATTCGTAGTCTTCCGTACCACATGACGAGCACAGAATAGGCGTCGTGGTCAAATGATTCTTCAATTCCTCAAAAGCTTATGCGCATGATGGCGACCAAACAAACTTTTGATCCTTCCTCGTTAAGGTAGTGAGATTTAGAGCAATCCACGAGAAGTTCTCTACGAAGCGCCTATAGTAGCCGGCAAGTCCTAGGAAACTTCGAACTTCTGCCACTGTAGACAACACAGGACACTCCCGTATTGAAATTATCTTTGTCAGATCCACCGCGACTCCCTCTCCACTGACCACATGACCGAGGAACGCTATTGATGATAGCCAAAATTCACACTTCAAGAACCTGGTGTATAATTGACTCCTCCTCAGAGTTTCCAACATAGTGCGTAAGTGATCCACACTATCTTCTTCTGACTGGGAGTACACCAAGATATTGTTAATGAAGACTATTACGAACTGGTCCAAATACTCCCTAAACATTCTATTAATCAAATCCATAAACACCGAAGGCACATTCGTTAGGACAAACAACATAACCGCGAACTCATAATGCCTGTAACACATGCTGAACGTCGTTTTAGGAATATCACTTTCCTTGATTCTCAACTGGTAATAACCGGACTTCAGATCCAGCTTGGAATATACAGTCGACCTAACTAGCTGATCGAACAGATCATCGATTCTTGGAATCAGATACTTATTCTACTATGTCAGCTTATTCAATTCACGATAATTGATACACAACTGCAAGCTTCTATCCTTTTTCTTCACAAAAAGGACTGGTGCACTCTAAAATGATGAACTCGGGTGCACATAGCTTTGCTCTAACAATTCTTGCAACTGAACTTTTAGTTCTGCCATCTCCTTTGGAGCTAATCGGTACGTGGAGCGTGATATAGGCATGGCACCTGGCATTAGCTCAATAGTGAAATTGATCTCTCACTGAGGTTGGGCTCAAGGGAGATCTTTAGGGAATACGTCAGAAAAATCCGATAATATAGGAATGCTACTCAAACTAGGCTTGGGATTTGAAGCCTCCACTAGCATGAAGAATAACTCCGCACCTTTGCGAACTAACTTGACTACTTGGAGAGTACCCATCAGTATCTTACTCGATCCCTTCATACCAGAGAAGATAGTCTCATGATCAATATTATGCCACAGCTTGACCTCCTTAAGATTTCATTCGATGCATGTTGTTGCTTTGAGAGCCAGTCCATGTCAAAGATCACATCATACTCTAAAATTAATAGTATCGACGCTTACAAGTCGAGCTCTTGATTTCTTATCCTCACCTTAAAAAAACAACAACTATATGCGTGCATCATACACCCATTGGACAATAACACGTCCAATCTATCTCTTGATATGGAGGAAGGCACTCTGATACGCAAAAAGAAGCCCTCAGAAAGAAATGAATGAAACCCTCCCATGTCAAAAAGTGTTCTCTTTGGATAGTCAAGGATTAGTACAAAGACTAAGGAACACACCTAAGTCAAACAAATGTACGCAAGGTATATAGTATGTAAACTGTATAAGCTGAATAAAGCTCATACCTGTCATCACGTCACTTTGTTTGATGGCCTTCTACTGGCCCAGATTGTACACCCGAGGTTGCGCTGGGGTATAGTGGGATGCAGACGAATCCATTGTTTTCCTTTTCTTGGTATACGATGCACTCTCCTTTTTATCCATCTTCAGAGGACGACTCCAACAATCTCTATTATAGTGTCCCACTTTGTCGTAATTATAGCACGTAAGCGAACCTTACCCAATAATAGCTCGAGAAACAGCAGAAGGAGCTGGCCTCAACTGCCTAGAACTCTTCTTCCACTTGCTTCGAAACCCAGTCTTTGAGGAGCTCGAAACTTTGAACTCATGCTTCTTTACACGAAATTCCCTCGTGCTCTGGACCCTTTTCATGTCTTGTTCCAGCGATCTGGCAGTATTGACCAAGGTAAGAAAACCTTAGGTCATCGGGCCTGCTAGAAGCAACCGTAAATCATCACCTAGGCCTTCATAAAATCGGTTGGTCTTCTTCTCCTCATCTATAAATGTGGATCCCGTATACCGCCCCAATCTAGTATACTCATGTAAGTAATCAACATAACTCTCACCCAGAGTTAACCTATGACACTGATTCTCCACAGTAATCCTCTGTGTAGATGGGAGATACCGAGCCATAAACAACCTCGAGAACACGCCCATCGAGATATCATAAGTTGTCTTCCCGCAAATTAGTGCAACTCCAACTCATCCCACCATAGCCTCTCCTCCCCATCCAATAGGAAATTAGCCACAGTGACTTTCTGCCACTCCTTTATCTCTGTTGTCTTCATGGTTCTCTTAATCTGAGAGAGCCAATTTTGGCTTGCGTTGGGATTCAAATACCCGCAAACACTAGAGGATTGAAACTCATTACGTGCTTTAGTTGCTTCTCTGTTGCTCGTCTTGCTACTAAGGGCTCTACATGTAACACCCCCATCCGTCACGAAGAATATAACAGCAGTCCCGACCGGAGACCCACGCCATATTCCACAGATAATCAGTGGAGTTACTCTTTGAACTATAACATTCACGCATCCTAACTCAGAGTGCATTTGAGTTAAATCCACCTATAAGGGGATAGGTGTCGTGCAGTCTTTTGCAGAATTAAATGTACCAGCACAAATTAACAAACACAGCACAACAAACACACAAAGAGTTATAGTGGTTCCCCGATTAGGGTACGTCCACTTTCAACCTTCGACCTATCTCCCACCAAGGGACGACTCGGTCACTTCTCCAAACGGATTGAAATCCAATCCTCACACTACGGAAGGAACCCATCCAACAAAGGAGTCACCACTCCACCACCACGGGTTGCACCCAACCCTTACAATTAGGAATAAAAATTCCTTTATAACAAAACAAAAATAGAATGTATAAGAAAATACAAACAACGCTTATGGAGAATCCGATCTCCTTCTTCGATCATTGAGGCTTTCTTGAAAGTAATGAAGAGTCCACAACAGGATTTCTCTCTTGGAGAGGATCTTGACAAGATCGGCGGCGGCAAGTGAATGCGGTTGCGACACTTTGTAGATCCAAACTTCTTGACGAAGCAAGCAAGGTCTATGAACGATCTTAGTCAGATCAGTCGTCTCAATCGATTCGAATGAAGAACTAACCTCGTTCAACAAATCGAGAGACAAGAGAACTCAAGAGAGATGCGTAAGACGCTTGACTTGCCTCGGTACTGTCGCTGGAAGATCAGAGATGATTATAGATTGTCGACGACGACTTCCTTGCGAGCGGCTATAGGCGATCGGCGGTTTTCCGCGATCCGCTAGGTCACGCTCGGCCTCCTTTTGATTTCCGAGAATAGATCGCTGTAGAAGTTCGAAATACGCAAGTATATATACCCTGATCCAACCCTAAAAGACCGTTGTGGGGACCACAAGGAAAAGCCCTAGCCCCGGCCGAAACAGCGCACGGTCTCTTGGTTCGGTCCAGCGAACAGACGAAAATTTCCTAAGGCAAAATCGGCGAGAATCGTTGGTGATTCTCGTCGAAGTCAGCGGGAATCACTCACGATTCCCGTCGATTCTGCCTTGGCCGAATTCCAGCTTGAAACCTTGTCAGCCAGTGGAAATCGGCGGGAATGCAAACTGATTCTCGTCGAATCGGCGGGAATCACAACGATTCCCGTCGAAGTCGGCGAGAATCACTTGGTGATTCCCGTCGATTCTGCCTTAGCAGAATTCTTGTAGGAAAACAGTCATCCGGAAGAGGTCGGCGGGAATGCAGACTGATTCTCGCCGAATCGGCGGGAATCACTAACGATTCTCGTCGAAGTCGACGAGAATCACTTAGTGATTCCCGTTGATTTTGACTTAGAAGAATTTTCTCTTCCTTCCTGTTGGGACACCCTATTACTAATTTGGGCAAGGATCACTATGTTTTTAGGAAATCAGTTTGACCTAGATGTATAGTTGAAAAGGTCAAGTTAGAATGAGTCTAGGGATTAGAACTTAGGTTTGAAGCTGCCCCCAGGACCACTCATTGTTCAAGACTTAGAGCTGAGACAAAGACAATTATTGTCGAACTTAGGTCGACGAAACGTCGAACTCCGTTCGACGCTCTCTGAGCTCAACTTTGCTAAGTCGTCGAACTCCGGTCGATGATCTTCGAGCTCAGATCGACGATCTGCCTTCAGCTTATTCTTTAGGTAACTGAGCTCCGGTCGACGATCTTCGAGCTCAGGTCGACGTTTTCTGTCTGATGATCATTTCAATCTCTGAGCTCAGGTCAACGATCGTAGAGCTCAGATCGACGTTTTTCCTGAGAGATCGACGACTTTGAGGATTCAAATTCAGTCAGCTTTTGGAATGTTTTTCAAACTCTCTCAGCATTTATTTCAAGAGATCTGCTAGCCGTTTTCATTTATTCTGGAGCAAGTTTCAAGGGATTTATCAGAGAATGTTTATTGGACTTTCCTCCAGAAGACAAAACATTTATGGAAGACATTTATTGACTGCTAACGGCTATCTTGGATAGAGGATCTTTAGAGAATAAAACATCTTACAGCAGATCAAGACAATGAATCCATCACTCAATACAGACATACACAGATAGTCAAAAAACTCAGAGAAAAAATCAAGTGATCAATCCTGAAAAGTTTGATTGAATATTGGCATACTGAAAAGTGATCATAGCTTAACCATCAAGGACTCCAGACAATTCATATTTCAGCCTTTGCTGAAACCATCTTCTGCTGGAGATCTGAAGCTTCTGAAAACCTATCACCCTAGCAAAGCTCTCATCTTTGAACCATCTACATCTCAGGGGGAGCTTTGACAACACAATCAATCCACTAAGTCTTCTCTCAGTGATTGAGATAGAGAAGACAACTTCACCTCTTCCTTTTTCTTTTCTTGCTGTAAAAGGGTTATCAAGACTCCCTTCAAAAGTTTTGGTTCTGGTTCTGAGAGCCTTGTCAAAACTCAGTGGTGGCAAGACACCTGATCAAAAAATCCAGTTTGGTTTTTGAGCACCTTACCAAAAGCTCATTGGTGCCCAGGACACCTGATCAACTCATCCTGCAGTGGATTCCAACAAAGAAATCATACAAGGTACATGATAAGCCAAGGTATGATAAATCAAATAACAATAAAGAAATTATATGCTTTGGTTGCAGGAAACCAGGCCATATTGTGCCTGACTGTCCAGAAAACAAAAACAAGGACAAGAAAGATAGAAGAGAAAGAAGAAAGGAGAAAGACTTCAGGAAGAACACCTCAGACAAACCCTCCTACAGCAAGAACACACATACAAGGAAGGGATTTGTTGCTGAGACATGGAGTGAAACTGAAGAGGATTCTGAAGCCTCATCCAGCTCCAGTGATGATGAGGATGATGCTGATGAAAAGGAGTTTTGCATGATTGCTATCAATGCCTCTCAAACAGATTCAGAAGCAAAAGAGTCAGAATCAGATTCAGAAGTTCAACTAGAAGAAGATCAGGTAATCAATTCATTTGATTTCAATTCTGAGGACTTTAGACATGAGTTTAAAGTATTATGCCTAGATCTGTTGGAGTCTGAGAAGGAAATCACTTCCCTTAGAAAACAACTGTCTGAGTATAGCACTTTAAAATCAGAGAACCTCAAACTCTCTGAAGAGTTAGAATGCTATAGGGAGGAGATAGCTTCACTGAAGAGTGAACTATCCAAGGCCAAGCAGTTTGAAGAATACCTTAATGGGAGAAGCATCAAACTTATGGATATCACAAGCACAGTGAACTCTAGACTTAATAGTACACTGTGCTTGGGAGCTTCATCCAGCCAGCCTATAGTTCTGACAACTCCAATCAAATTTATCTCTGATAAAGGGAAGGAAGTTGTAGAGGTAGCTAGGAAGAATGCAGATTTGCCAAAGAAAGATATAGTTCAACAGAATTCGTCGAACAGAGCTCGAAGATCGTCGAACGTCGCTCGACGATCCAAGAAACGATCGTCGAACTCAGCTCGATTACACCTGAACTCTGAACTCCAGGATAGTCGATCTTCGAACAGAGATCGACGATCTGTCCCAAGATCGTCGACCTCAGCTCGACGATCGTCGAACAGAAATCAGGACTTTGAACAATCCTTCAAGGGTACATCTAGATTCAATCCTAAAAGTCCTACATCCTAAGGTTTCAACCCCTATGCTGAATGGATAGTACCTCCTAGGAGATACCATCCTGAAGGTTATAAGAGTCAACCTGGGATGTCTTTCATTTCTGAATTTAAGGGATATCAACCTAGGCCCAAGGTAAACTGGGTCAAAAACATATAAGCTGTTTATGTGCAGGTGAAGACCTATCCAACATCAAACCAGTCATGGTATCGGGATAGTGGGTGCTCAAAGCACATGACAGGGAACAAGGACAACTTCACATCCTTTAAAGCCAAGCTTGGACCCAAAGTAATCTTTGGTGATTCAAACTTTGGAACAACAAAAGGATATGGTGCAGTCCAAATTGGAACAGTCACCTTCAAGAAAGTAGGTTATGTTGAAGGACTCAAGCATAACTTGATAAGTATCAGTCAACTTTGTGATGAAGGATATCAAGTGACTTTCAACAAAGCAATATGCAAGATCAAGTCTGAAGACAACACAACTGTGTTAACAGGTAACAAGAAAGGTAACATTTACTTAGTAGATTTTCATTCATCTAAGGTAGATATTTGCCTGTTCAATTCCATATCTAGACCTAATATACTATGGCATAAGAGACTAGGACACATTAACCTTAGAACCATTGCTAGGCTATCCAAGGACAACCTTGTTAGAGGACTACCTTCTAGCCCCTACAAGAAGGAAGGACTTTGCAAGGCTTATCAATTAGGCAAGCAAACTAAAAATAGTTTTAAATCAATTAACAAGAGTGATTCACCTAGGATTTTATATCTGTTACACATGGATCTTTTTGTACCCATTACAGTACAAAGCTTAGGAGGGAAATCCTACACTTTAGTGGTTGTAGATGACTTCTCAAGATTCGCATGGGTGTTCTTTCTGAGGAAGAAGCCTGATAACTTCAAATGTTTGACAGAGTTTCTCAAGCATACAGATTAAGTTCAACACTCACATTGCCCTGATCAGAAGTGATCATGGGACAGAGTTTGATTCTCTTCTTATAAAAGAGTTCTGTCAGAGTGAAGTGATCAGGCATACATTCTCAGCTCCTAGAACTCCTCAACAGAATGGGGTAGCTGAAAGGAAAAATAGAACCCTAATTGAATCTGCAACTACATTATTGACAGATGCTCACCTTCCTCTATCCTTTTGGGCTGAGGCAGTGAACACCTCCAATTATGTGTTGAATAGAAGTCTAATACATAAACTGAAGGGCAAGACTACCTATGAATTGCTCAAAGGGAAGAAACCTAAAGTAGACTATTTTAAAGTTTTTGGTTGCACTTGCTATATTCACAATAATGACAAGAGATATTTAGCAAAATTTCAAGCAAAAGCTGATGAAGGAGTGTTTCTGGGATACTCCATGATCAGTAAAGCTTATAGGGTTTATAATAAAACTACTCTAAAAACAGAAGAATCTGTTCATATTTCTTTTGATGAAACTAATATGTCTTTCAAGGAGAAGAATGCTTCTACCATAGAACAATTGCAGGTACATTCTCTAGCTGAAGACTTGGACAGATTGCAAGTTACTCAAAAAGAAGAAAGTAGTGAAGATGAAGAAACTGCTCCACATTTGGAAGAAAATCTTCTTGAAGAGCCAGTTGCTGTTCCACAAGAGGAAACAGCAACACAGATTGGTGAACAATCAACACCCCCTGTTGATTTAGTAACATCAAGAGATCATCTAATCTCCCAAGTGATTGGAGACATCTTAGGTGGTGTGCAAACCAGAAATCAGGTCAACCAAAACCTGATGCACACTTGCTTTCTTTCTTAAATTGAACCTCAATCCATTCAAGATGCAGAGCAAGATCCACACTGGATCATTGCAATGCAAGAGGAGTTGCATCAATTTGAAAGAAACAAAGTCTGGGAACTAGTGCCTAAGCCAAAGGATCATTCCATTGTTAGAACAAAATGGGTGTTCAGAAACAAATTGGATGATCAAGGAATTATTGTAAGGAATAAGGCAAGGCTAGTTGCTCAAGGATATTCTCAAGAAGAGGGGATAGACTATGACCAGACCTTTGCACCAGTTGCAAGGTTAGAGGCCATAAGAATCTTCCTGGCTTATGTTGCTCACAAGGGATTCAAAGTCTACCAAATGGATGTGAAGAGTGCTTTTCTCAATGGGGAGATCAAAGAAGAAGTCTATGTCAGACAACCCCCAGGTTTTGTCTCTACAACTCATCCTTATTATGTTTTCAACTACATAAAGCATTATATGGTCTAAAGCAAGCTCCTAGAGCATGGTATGAGACCCTAGCATGCTTTCTTTTGGAAAATGATTTTATTAGGGGGAGAGTAGACCAAACTCTTTTTATTAGAACCCATAAGGCTCATACCCTACTAGTACAAATTTATGTAGATGATATTATATTTGGTTCTACTGATTCAAACTTGTGCAAAAAGTTTTCCAAGCTTATGCACTCTAAATTTGAAATGAGTAGCATGGGTGAGCTATCCTTCTTCTTAGGATTGCAAGACAAACAACATGCTGAAGGCATATTTATTTCTCAAACCAAGTATGCAAAAGAACTGGTTAAGAAATTTGGTATGTCTGATGCATCATGTATGAAAACACCCATGCCTACCAATGTTGTATTGGATGCTGATGAACATTGGAAACCAGTTGATCAGACAACATATAGAGCAATGATTGGCTCTTTATTGTACCTTACAGCTAGTAGGCCTGATATAATGTTTGCTACATGTATATGTGCTAGATTCCAAGTTAGCCCTAGAGAGTCACACTTAACTTTAGTAAAGAGGATTCTTAGGTATGTTAAAAGCTGTCCAAATCTAGGACTCTGGTATCCAAAAGATTCAGCATTTGACTTAACTGGATTTTCAGATGCTGATTATGCTGGATGCAGAATAGATAGGAAAAGCACCAATGGAACTTTTTAGTTTCTTGGTGATAGACTTGTCTCATGGTTTTGTAAGAAACAAACATCTGTGTCAACTTCAACTGCTGAAGCTGAATACATGGCTGTAGGTAGTTGTTGTTCACAAATCTTGTGGATTCAAAATCAACTCCTAGACTATGGTTACAACTTAGAGAAGTCTAAAATATTTTGTGACAACACCAGTGCTATTTCCATTGCACAAAATCCAGTCCTTCATAGTAGGACAAAACACATAGAAATTAGGCATCATTTTCTAAGGGATAATGTTGAGAAAAATAAAATTGAACTTCAATATATCCCAACTGATTTGCAAATGGGAGATATTTTCACCAAGCCTTTGGATATAAAGAAACACAACTTCTTCCTCAATCAGTTAGGCATGTTAGATGGAGGAAGCCTAAAATAAATTACAAGATCTTGAAAAGCTAAAAACAGACCAAGATTAGGCTAAAAACTCATTTCTTTTTGTGTCTGTAGGATAGCTTCTGTCTCTGAACTATGCTCGATATTTTCCCCAGAAATCATCGAACGTCGATCGACGGTTCCCCGAAAAACGTCGAACGGAGATCGACGTTTTCCCAAAACGTCGACCGGAGTTCAGATCTTGTCAGATAGTTGTATACTATCTCTTTCAGGCCTTCGATCGTCGAACTGAGCTCGACATTCTCTAGATCGTCGAACTGAGATCTACGATGTTGAAGATCTTTCCGCTTCCCTTAGGAGTCCTGATCGTCGAACGGAGATCGACGATCCTTCCTTTCTCGCGTCGAACCCTAATATAAAATCATTTTTCGGCCGCCGCTCGTCGTTTATGCTTTCATACTCTCTGCAAATTTTTCTCTTTCCCTCCAAACTCTCTACACTTGGTCGTGTTTGTTGAATCTTTGCAGGTACAGATGGCAGTGTCGGTCGCCGCTCTTTCTAAAATGAAATTTGACACAGGTTTTGACATAGATATGAACTCCTTCAATGGCAGCGATCAGCGGTTCAAAGATATTCTGAATCTCTTTCGCGAACAGCAGTTGGTTCAGTTGATGACCACCAGAATAAAGATTGCAGTAGATGAAGTAAGAGAATGGGTTTTTACTGCCACCAATGAGAATGAAAATTCTATAGTCGGCACTATCAATGGAACTCAGGTACCAATGTCCCCCGCTCTTTTGACAGAAGTATTCACCTTAAGTACTGGGAATGACTCCAATGATTTGTCTAGAGAGGAATATGATTCGTTGTTAGATCGAATGGGTCACTCTGCTGTGAACCCTAATAAACTACTGAAAAAGAATTTATCTATTGAATTTCAATTTTTGGCTGTTGTTGTTGGGAAAGTGCTTCTGGCAAAGCACTCAGCTCATGATACAATCTCAAGGTATCAGTTATGCTTAATGGGAGCTTTAGTTGATAAGAAACATCTGGATTGGGGATCTATCTTCTTTAATTTGATCAAGAAGAAAATTAGCAAAAGCTGTGTCAAGTTTGGGGAGGATTATTGGTGTTTACCTACATCATAGGTGCCCTGATCTGCTGGTTTCAAGTGGGATGCACATCAATGCATCCAAAAGGCTCACCTGTGCCCTTTTCAGCAGGTGGGATAGGTAGATTATCAACCCCAACAGGGGTGCTGCAGCAAAATCTGCTTCAGGCACAAGGACTGCCTCAGTCACTCCTCCTCAGGTCTCTGCCCCAGCAAAAGATTTGCCTGCTTCTCCTTCTCCTCCAGCTGTCTCTGCCTCAGTCACCATATCAACCTCACCACTCATCTCAACCATAGCCATATCTTCCCCCATTACAATCTCATCACCTATTTCACCTCCTCCATCAACTACCTCAGAACCATTCCACCCTTTATATTTCTATCCACCTGTCACCACTCCATCATTTCATATTCTGGATAACTCCTTCATGGATGATTCTCCACCTACTCCTCCTGATATTCCATCTACATCTTCCTACCAACAACTTCTACATGACATACTCTCTCAATCATCCTTCACCCCATCCCTTTCCTCTCCCTTATCATCCATCTCCACTTCAGTAACATCAATCTCAACAATTCCTACTACTGAGCCATCCATCCCTATACCTCCTACCTCCACACCATCCATTCCATCAGTTCCAGCCAACATCATTCCAGCTGCATCAACTCCTACCTCTGCTCAAGCCCCTCTTGAGCATGTAGATCTTTCAGCTTTGGCAGACAGGTTGTATGAGCTGCTAGCCCCAGGCTAACCTCATTGCTGGAGACCACCTTAACTCCACTTCTTAAAAATGTTCAGGAGCTGTCTACCAGGCTATCTCCCTTCCTCTCCTCTGTGGCAATCCCTTCCTCTGGGTTCCTTGATCCAGTTTTCACTGAATCCAGGCAGGGGGAGATGCCTAATGAAGCTCTGGATTTGCCTGAGGCTGCTGAAGTTTCAGAACCTGCTCCAGTATTTGCAGTGGATCTTCAGAGCCTGCTGTCAGTTTTTGATACTATGTACTTCAATTCTATGCCAGTTCAACAAGTTGAAGACCTTACTAAGGCCATTGTGCCTATTTTAGAATGTGATCCCAGCCTGATTGCATAATATGTCAACTCTTTCAAGGCTGAGGATGTTGTTGCTTCTATTTTTACTGCTGCTGCTACTGCTGTTACATCTATTGGATACTCTGATATTGAAATGCTGTCTGTTGTTGCTGATGCTGCTGTTGTTGACGAACTTGCTACTTATCTGGAAGAACCTTGAACCTGCTGCTCCAATTACTTCTGCTCCTATTGCTGCTTCAATAAGTTGTGTTTCTGTTGCTGCTCCTGCTCTGACTCCTGAACAACTGAAACAACAAGAGAAGTACATCAAAATCATTGATGATCTGTATGATAGACCCCAGAGCTCAGAAAGTGATCAGTTTCACACTGACTCTGATGACTCTTCTGGTATCATTGCAAAGAAAAGGAAGGCCAGAAGCAAGGCCATGATGAAGGTCCCTCCTGCTAAGTCCAAGGATGCTAATGATATACCCTACTATATTCTGCATGATTGCCAGATAACTGAACCATGGATGCAATATTCTAAAAACCAACTAAAGGCCATGAAGAAGAAAATAAAGTTTGATAAGTATGAGAAAGGTTCATCCCAGTTTCAGCCTCCTCCTCCTCCTCCAGATTCAGGATCAGGTGGAGGCTCAGCTTCTCAAACCTCAGCTCCAAAGCAAAGTTCCTCCCAATCCTCTCAAAGATATCATCCCAGGGGGCAATATCAAAGGGGTTATCAGTCCAGAAGGGGACAATATAGAGGAAATCAAAGAGAACACAGATTTCAAGTAAGGGAAGGACAAAGACACATGGACTCAACTCAAGGTCCTTTCCCTTATAAACTCAGAGAAACTGTTGATACAAGAACTCCTACTGCTTCAGAAACTGTCAACAGATATGAGCCTACAGTTCCTTTTGAAGATCCAGAGAACAATCCATTATCATGGACTGCTAGGATGAAAGAACTGGCTGCCTTAGATCAACTGAAGAAGGCTAGAGAATAAGGGAAAGACACTTCCAACATTACAACCTTGTCAGATCAAAGAAAGGCAGAACTGGAAAGGTATGCATCAAGGAAATTCTTTGACCCAGTGGACTACATGAAGCTGCATCCTGAGGCTGTGGTTCCCAGGGCTAGATCTCAAACCTCCTTAGGTGTAGAGGATGATAGAAGGTCAAAGAAAGAAGCTCTAAATCCCAACAGGGAAATCTTATTTAAGAAGGGAAGTGAAAAGAAATGATATTTGTAAGCACAGTATACTCATTTTGAACATTTGCTGATATTCCATCTGATTGCTGCTATGTTGCATTATCTCCTCTATTGTGTTAGATTTTTGTTTTTCTGTATATTGATTTTGTATTTATTACTGAGTTCTGTAAATAGTAATCCTAACTCAAATAGGGGGAGATTGTTGGAACACCGTATTACTAATTTGGGCAAGGATCACTATGTTTTTAGGAAATCAGTTTGACCTAGATGTATAGTTGATGGTCAAGTTAGAATGAGTCTAGGGCTTAGAACTTAGGTTTGAAGCTGCCCCCAGGACCACTCATTGTTCAAGACTTAGAGCTGAGACAAAGACAATTATCGTCGAACTTAGGTCGACGAAACGTCGAACTCCGTTCGACGCTCTCTGAGCTCAACTTTGCTAAGTCGTCGAACTCCGGTCGACGATCTTCGAGCTCAGATCGACAATCTGCCTTCAGCTTATTCTTCAGGTCGCTGAGCTCCGGTCGACGATCTTCGAGCTCAGGTCGACGTTTTCTATCTGATGATCATTTCAATCTCTGAGCTCAGGTCGACGATCGTAGAGCTCAGATCGACGTTTTTCCTGAGAGATCGACAACTTTGAGGATTCAAATTCAGTCAGCTTTTGGAATGTTTTTCAAACTCTCTCAGCATTTATTTCAAGAGATCTGCTAGCCGTTTTCATTTATTCTGGAGCAAGTTTCAAGGGATTTATCAGAGAATGTTTATTGGACTTTCCTCTAGAAGACAAAACATTTATGGAAGACATTTATTGACTGCTAACGGCTATCTTGGATAGAGGATCTTCAGAGAATAAAACATCTTACAGCAGATCAAGACAATGAATCCATCACTCAATACAGACATACACAGATAGTCAGAAAAACTCAGAGAAAAAAAAAATCAAGTGATCAATTCTGAAAAATTTGATTGAATATTGGCATACTGAAAAGTGATCATAGCTTCAACATCAAGGACTCCAGACAATTCATATTTCAGCCTTTGCTGAAACCATCTTCTGCTGAAGATCTGAAGCTTCTGAAGACCTATCACCCTAGCAAAGCTCTCATCTCTGAACCATCTACATCCAGGGGGAGCTTTGACAACACAATCAGTCCACTAAGTCTTCTCTCAGTGATTGAGACAGAGAAGACAACTTCACCTCTTCCTTTTTCTTTTCTTACTGTAAAAGGGTTATCAAGACGCCCTTCAAAAGTTTTGGTTCTGGTTCTGAGAGCCTTGTCAAAACTCAGTGGTGGCAAGACACCTGATCAAAAAATCCAGTTTGGTTTTTGAGCACCTTACCAAAAGCTCATTGGTGCCCAGGACACCTGATCAACTCATCCTGTAGTGGATTCCTACCAAGGGTGGTAGAAGAGTGGATGTACCCAGGTTTTTGGGGAACCACTATAGCTCCTTGTGTCTTCTGGTTTTCTTGTGCATATTCTTTGTTGTGTGCTGTGGTTTTTATTTTACTGCTTTAGTTTTATTTCTACATCAAGCACCTTACACCTATACATAAATTAAGCCTTTACTGCTGTGCAATTTTAATTTGTAAACTTACTTTAAAATACTCTATTCACCCCCCCCCCTCTAGAGTTAAGATAGATCTTACCCTCACTTTCAATTGGTATCAGAGCCAGGTCATGGGTTCATGATCGGGGGGACGCTATTAAATCCTGATTTTTTCCTTCTACCTGTGTGGGTCTGGTGGGTCAAGCAATCGTGGACATGTGGTAACCCCACCTCTGAGCCGTGTGGGCTATGTGGTAACCCTACCTCTGAGCCGACGGGTTGTGCTGGACGCCGGGGGGGATTGTTGGGTCCGGCGTTCCTTTACTTGACCCGTGGCGCTCTGCTACTTATATCAAAAATTAAGTAGCACCCTCTCCAACAGTCCGGGCTTTTGGTGCAGTTGGGTATGCGCTTGATCCTTCACTTCCTTTGATGACTTGGTCTTTGACCCATCTTTGCTCCTTCTGCTCATGATCTGCCTTAATCCTGTACTTGAAAATAAGTACACTCATATAGAGAGAGCACACATGAGTCAACTCACTGATCTGCTCAACGAGGGATTACGTTGCGCAGACCCATGTATATTGACCCACTGCACCCTGACATTGGTGTGTACTTAGCATGGAATAGCTACAAGCACAACTTAATAGAAGATTGTCAAATACATTGTGAATCCATCTTAGCTTGATTGTAGGCTTCTTCAAATTCAGGTAATTTTGGATACAATACCCAACAATCTCCCCCTATTTAAAGAAGCAAAAATCCTACTAGCTAAGATGAATTACACCATCTATAAAGATATATAAAAAAAATATGCGAGACAAGAAATCAGAATAATAAAATTTCACACATTCAGAACAACAATTGAATCAGCATGTGATCATATATATATATCCAAAGTTTTTATCATTACAAGAATAGACGCACGCGCATATTGAAAAATAAAAAGTTTAGATTCCAAGTCTATCACTCCTTTGCCTCAGCATCTCTTAGTTGTTTAGCCAGGTACTTCTTGCTTTGTCTTTCAAAATATTCCTTAGGCTTCGGGTAGTACCTGGGGGGAGGAGCTTTATTCTGCACAGTGTTTGTCCTGAAGAATATGTTTCTTTTAGCCTCATATTCTTTGTGCATTTCCCACTCATACTGACTGTACACTTCATTTCTATTAAGCTCTCCCCGCTGTTGTAGCAAGAATGTATCCAGTATAATACTCTTAGACACGGGACTCCATCGTTCATTCTTAACTTCACTTTCCTTCATTCTTAATTTCCTCTCTATTGAAGTTTCTTTAGAAGTTCCTTCTTGAAGCTTTCTTTTCCCTTTCGCAATGGCCTCTTGATCAAACATTGTACTGTGAGCAGCTTTGGCAGCCTTTCTGGCATCAGCTTCACTCAAAGGAAACTCCTCAGCACTTGAAACCTCATCAGCAGCAGTAGTAACCTCATCAGTAGGAGCAACCGGAATATGTATACCTGATGCTTGCTGAACTAGCCAATGACAACTGTCAAAAACATACTCGTTTGATTGCTTGAAGTTTTTGACCATGATTTGCTCTAACCCTGCCATCTTAGATGTATATTCCTCCTCCCCCTTTTTGGCTTCTTGAGTAATTGAGTTTGCATAAGAATGCAGTGACTCATCTATATGCTTAACATTCTGAGTAAAATCGTCCAAAAGGGTTTTCTGATTCGTGTTGAGTGTGACCATGTTGGCATCGAATAATTTGATGTTGTTGGCAACAACATGAGAATTTTGATTTACCACTGCAAGGTCAGCTGTATTTTTCTGTAGCCCTTGCATCAGAAGATTGATGGCAGTGCCGGCCTCAGCATACTTAGTTTCAAATATCTTTTCCAGCTTGTGATTTATCTCCACAACATTCTTTAGCATCAGATCCTCTGATTGCTTAATTCGTTTAAGTACCTTATTGTGAGATCGTTCAAAGGCGGTCTTCAGTTCATCCACTATACCTTGAATGATATTTACAGTGTGATTTTCCAGGCTAGGTCCTAGCGGATGATCCTGATGACTGGCCTGGTCGTGCTCAGGGGGGATAGGACTTTGTGAGTCAGAATTCTCTTCTTCATATATAGTTGTGGAGCTAGATAGAGTTACGGTCTCCAGCGGGGGGATTGGGGCATCCTCTGTCGTTTTTCCATATATACTCATCATCCCCTGCCGGGAGGTCTCCCCCTCAATTGTTGCACCAGATACATTAGTAACTTTTAACGGAACCTGTTCCTCAGAGGGGAGGTCAACATCAATCCCCCTCATGTCCATTTCATTTCCAGCTTGCTCATTGTTAAGGTCATCAGCGGCGGCATGCTCAACATCATCATCAGCAGCAGCAGTATTCTCCATATCCTCCTCTACTTCCTCCTCGTCAGAATGATCAGTAGCGAGGGTATCCACTGCATCCTTCGCGATGAGGAAATATCAGTGACAGCATCTACTTGATCTGAGACGGTGGCCTCCATCCTGATGTCAGCAGAAAGATTGGGTAAAGACTCCCCCTCAGTTCCTGCATGCAGCGGATCAGGAACTTCACTAGGCTCATCCGAGGGATTTCTGAACTCCGGTGCTTTGTCTTCTTCATCAACATGTGTTCCAGACGCACCCCCTTGGGCAATTCTTCTTTCCCACCTGTCAAAGACTCTGGAGTCCATCTTCTTTAGGTAGTGAAGGGGAACTCCCTTAGTCATATAAAATCTATCCCGGTCCATCTGATTCAGGTATAGACTGATGATTCTCCCGAAGTTAGGAGTACGTAGGGTATCTTTTATCTTCTCAAATAACATAGCCCCCCAGTTGAATTTCTTTCTGCACACTATAGCCATATGGATCTTAAACATGTCCCCTGAAATATAATCATGGGAGCAAGGTTTGCAGATCAGAACCTTCGCTACGATATCTGAGAGGAGCTTTCCTTCTTCGTTCATGTCCTTGCGTTTAATAGCCTTGGTCCCTCGAGCTAATCCACAGAACAGTAGTGTCCTCATACGATCATTTTCATCTAGATAGTCCTCTTGTACAGAGCTGGAGAGCTGGAGATGATGTGATAGTTTTGCAGCAGTCATCTTGATCCTTAGTCCAGCTATCTTACTCTTTATAAGGGTGTCCTCGTGACGAAGCTTGGCGGTTGCATAGAACTAAAGAACTTCCTTGTCTAGGACCTTGCACGGGTGCTCGAGAATAAAGGAGAGCCCGGCTTGCTCTAGCATCAAGATGATGTTCCTGAATTCATCAAAAGCATGGGCAAAGCCTGTCCTAACCAACTCACTTCCATTGAGGAGCCTGACCGTTGTTCGAGGAGCCGTTATAAACCTAAACAAGTTACACTCAAGGAACTTAACTCTATCTAAATCTATAGTTTGTAGGAACTAAACTAATAGGAACTAGACAAGTTACAAACGAGCTAATGATTCAAGGAAGAACGGTCGTTACCTTTTACTCGGAGGGGGGAAGGTAGAAAACTCTAGGCAGGCAGTGAGCGGAGAGAAGCCCTAGTCCAATGAGAGGCTTGCGTCGAGCAGATGCCGAAGACGGGAACACAGAGCCGACGGGGAGAGGACAGCGGGATACAATCGACGGGAGCCACGGGAGTGAGCGACGGGAGGCAGTCTCGATTCCGAGGTTCCAGAGGGAAGCTGTTTCCGTAAAGTCGACGGGAATATGAAGGGTCGGGGGGTGGAATCGAGCAGTTTCCACTATTTATTTCCGTTATTTGCCGCTGGTTGAGGAGATTTCCGATATTTTTGCCCGATTATTCTAATCGACGGGAATCCTGTTTATTTCACCTAGATTTCCTTTTTCCTCTAAACAAAGGATATCAAGTTTTCATGTTATGATAGCTAAGTTGAGTTCAAGGAAGGCTAACATTAGAAATAAACCCCGGCTTATCCATGTTGGATTCAAAATATAATATTGTAGTTTTAACTATTGATACATGTAACACCCCTATCCGTCACGTGGCATATAGCAGTAGGTCCGGCCGGGGCCCGACGCCATATACTACGAACAGACCGGTTGGTTACTTATTGAGACCATTCAACCAATCACAACGTCCTACAGAGAGCATCCAGCGGAAGTAAATTATTAAGTTGTACAGAGAATAAAGAACTCTGCCAAGCATGAATGTCCACTACTCAAACCAAGAAGGAATATTTAATACACTAAACAGAAATGGCCTTATGGACTTACAGGAGTTTGCTTAATAAAAGTGTCTTCCAAACATCGGCACGCAGGCCTGTCATATATGAATACAAAAGGAAAACACTCAACAATTGGAATTTGAGGGCCGGCACAGCAACTTGGGCTTTAGCCCGCTATTTACCGCTCGGCTCCGCAGCACCTGCATGCAACAATCCACCGCAAGGTGGTAAACAAAGGCAATGGTCAGCTATGCTGACCAAATTATAACGATTCCGCCCCCAAACCGGGGCAACAAAGCTTCTTCCCTGCACTTGTTAGCAAAACAAGCAACATAGCGAAATAAGCATCACATCACAGGTGAAGCTCACACGGCCGTACACCCCGTGCTCTCAGGGCACTTACTCGGCGGGCCAGTCCTAACCCTGTCCGGTCCTTGACTCCGCCACCACCCCCAGGATGGCAACCTCCTGAGCATTTAGTCCTTTCAGTCGTAGCCTAGACTCGATCTCCAAACCTCGGTAAGTCCCACGTAAAACTTTAGGTCGCTTTAACCTAGCAGATGGAGCGGGTAGGGGTCCACCAGCCTGTTGCTCACCCCGCCGTTGACATTTGGCCTTTGACGCGGGCTAAGCTTCCCCAGTCCCAAATATCGTTCAAAACACGGTATATAGCCCCGCTATGTACCCGGTGGCTCCCAGGCAACCGATGTGACAGAAATGCGTTTCCGTCCAGATTTCCGGGTGCACCTCGGGGTTAATCCCCAAGATTCCCTGATGCATTCTACCGCATAGCAACCCGAAAACAATCAAAACGCTCGGAGTCTTCTCCGGCTAAAGTATGCACAGCAAATCATCACCGATCCAGACAAACACGTCCGGGTAGGCTTCACACATCATGCATATGTCCGTACTACGATTCCGGACTCTAACAAGTGGGACTTTACATATCTACCCCAAGGAATACCGCAATCTCGCCGCACACTCACGGGAGAAGGGTTTTCCCATGCAAAGGAAGAAGAGCTTCACATGCTCAAGAAGAGAATCGTTACCCTTGCGTTTTCCCTCGGTGCCATGGAAATCCACTCGGATGAAAAGCACCGCAATCTCCTTGCCCCTGCAGATCCGAAGATGGCTCGCGATTTGGAGCTTTGAAGCTCCGCCGGTGACCGGATCTTGGCCTTCTTCCTCCTCCTTGCTCTCCCTTCTCTCTAACTTTTTAGAGAGATAAAACTCAAAGGGAATGAGGGCTTGTAACCCTATTTTCGGGTTTAAACCGCCAAAACCAACTCCCCACCGTCAGATACCATCAAGAGAAAACGAACGGACACGATCTGAACTCAAAATAAGAAAACTTGGGCCGAACACGGCCTGCGACACGCCCGTGTCGAGGGCCGTGTCGCCCATTCGCCGTCTCGCCCGACGTTCCAACCAGCACACGACATTTTACACGGCCTCTGACATGCCCGTGTCACATGCGACACGGCCGTGTCAAGACCCGTGTCACGTCGTGTGCACTACCAACAATAATTTCCCGAGGAGGACACGGCCTGCGACATGGCACCCGACACGCCCGTGTCACATGTGAAACGCCCGTGTCTGTGCCCGTGTCATGGCCCGTGTGCATCCTCAGAAAATTCCTAGCGTGACACGCCCTGGGATACGCCCGTGTCCCAGGCCGTGTACCTCAACTCGACGATCTCCGATCGCCAAAACGTCGACCCCACGACACGAGGTCAAACACGCCCATTACACGCCCGTGTCACTCCCGTGACACGCCCGTGTCACGCTCGTGACACCTGCTCCAAAACCCAGACTTGGCTTAAAACTTCACCCGTCCCTCTTTTGAGTTTCAGGGTGTTACAACTCTCCCCCTCTTAAAATAATTTCGTCCACGAAATTACTAAAGGAGAGAAAATAGAAACTCTCAGCGGTACCCAAGCGGAACAACTCCGGGTACACAACCAGCATAGGTTGCTCTCACTCCTAGGAGAGCTCCTCGCTAACGCAATTGTCCCACCGGACTACGACCAACCTGATCTCCTTGAGACAAAGTTGCTCGACTTCACGGTCTCCAAAACGAACGGGTTTGACATTAGTCGTCAACCCTTCGTCCACCGCTACTTGATCGCCCGTGACCAAGTTCGAAGACTCTTGCGCCGCCTCCCCAAACCGCTCCAGAAATATCAAGTGGTCCAAGGTATACCGGGCTAAGCTTCCCCAAGCGTCGCTCCCGCGAAAACACTCTTGAACGACTAAAACTTCCAATACGCCATCCGATAACTCCACATTCCGATACGTGGCGTTAAAGCACTTAGTTTGCCTCTCCTGCGTGATTAGCAAAAGTTCTCATATAGTTCGCACCAAAGGGGTAGTGTTTACCACCACTCGCTTTAAATACAACTTCGTGCCATCCGTTTCTAGCCACGACAACGGCATGCGACAACTTCAACCTTATAGGGCCTCGAAGGGCGTCATTTATATGCTCGCTCGGTAGTTAAAGTTGTACGTAAACTTTACCAAAACAGATGGCCTTCCCACTGCTTCCCGAAGTCCAGAACGCACATGTGAAGCATGTCCTCCAACGTCCTGTTGACCCACTCGATCTGCTCATCCCTCCGCGGATGTAAGACTGGACTAGACTACAACTTAGTCTCCAGCACTTTCTATAACCACCTCTAAACATTAGATGTAAAACGCCCATCTCGATCGCAAACGATGTTGCGGGGCACACCGTGCGGTCTAACTATGTTATCCATAGGCATCTTTGCCGGTTACACCACCGGATCATCCTTCCTATGTGGAAAGAAGTGCGACACTTGCGTTAACAAAACCACGATCACCCAAAAGGCATCGTTTCCCTACCGCGACCTTGGCAAGCCATGCCAAAAGTTCAACGGTATGTCGTCGAGCTTCCACTCCGGGATAAGCAAGGATTTCAAGAATCCTCTAGGCTTTTGGCACTCCGCCCTTAACAAGGCGCAAGCTTGACACTTTGTCATATATAGTGCCACACCCTTCTAGGGTCCTGGCCGCCAGAGCAACTTCCTCAAATTTCGGCACAACTTCGCGCCTCCCAAGTGAGTTGAGTACTTGGTATAACGTATCATAATTCCACCCATAGATTACCCATGCTTGGGCCGCACGAACGATTGTCTTTCCTTGGTAGCCCACCTTCAACCGTCGATTTGGGATTTTGACCCACCGAGCCGCATGATGAGTTGTAAATATACCTATATTTTCGTATTTTATTTAAGTCAATTTTGTTTGTTTTTTGTCTTTTTTTTTATCTGTTTTATCCAATAAATTGTTTATTTTTGTAAATATTATTTCTAACTTAGCTTTATTTTTATTGCAGAAAATTTCCAGAAAAATTCCAAAAATAGTCAAAAAGTTGACTGACACGCCCGTGTCACATGACCGACACTCCCGTGTCATGCCCTCGACGATCGCCGACAATAGGTGCCAGCTCGACAATCGGCGGTCATCAAACCCAGCTCGACACGCCCTTCGACACGCCCGTGTCAAGGTGTGACACGGGCGTGACCTTGACACCTGGCCCGACGTGACGCGCGCGACTTTGCGGCCGGACCGCGCCCAGATCGACCTCCCCGACACGCCCCAGTCACGCCCGTGACTGACACATGTCACGCCTGTGACCTAGGGCGTGACCGCCATGTTTTCAGCTGAAGTCAACTTTCCAGTCAAGTCACCCGATCAGCTCATGAATAGTGTCGACACGCCCCCCTGTCACGCCCTAGTCACGGGCGTGACCAACCCAAAAATTTGTCTATAAATAAGAGCTTCCAGGAAGCTTATTTTGTCCACTTTTTTGACCACTTTGCTTAGGGGAGGTGCTGCCCATTTGGATTCCATACTTATGTAAGGAGAATTTCTCCCCCCTCTCTCTCTCTTAGTTTGTATTAGGGTTTTTACTTTAATAAAATTTGAATTTTTCTCTCTTAATTAGAATGAATAATCCATTTGAATGCGCCTACTTAAGCAATTTTTCGTTCATCTTTTTGTGTTTCTTTTATGTTTTCATTTTTTTAGCTTTGATAACTTAGTTAGATTTAGGATTTATCGGCATTTCTAGCCGTTGTGCCGTCCGTCTAGTTTTCATTTTCTGCACTTTTTAGCTTTAGCTTTTTCTTCTTTATCATTTTTATTCATATAAGTTTTATAAAAACCCACCTAAAAGTGTTCGTTTTTATTTTCTTTAACTTAGGCTCTTAGGAATGTAAAACTTCTCATTCCTTTTTAGTTTTATTCTCACTTTTTTGGAGGTTTTATAAAAACTTATGAATAAAAATGTAGTCGTTATAATTTTTCGCTCACTTCATTTTAGCTTTTTATTCGTAAAACTTTTAGTCCCTTTAATTTTTATTTCATCTTTTTATGCATTTCTACCGCATTCTAGCGGTAGAAATGCAGTTGTATTAATCTTTCGAGTACTTCCATTTTGCGTTTATTTGCAAAACTTTTCGCTCCGGTTAATTTTTATTTTCACTTTTTATGCATTTCTACCGCATTCTAGCGGTAGAAATGCAGTCGTTTTAATCTTTCAGCAACCTTGTTTTTCTTATTTTTGCAAGTGTGTGTGCGTGTATGAGTTAGGTTTTACTGCTTTATTTCAACTCCTGTAGAGTGCGTGTGTGCGTATGCATTTATTTCCGCCTACTCGTTAAGAGTTAAATGGCGCTCTGCTTTCATTTCCCGCCCACTCGTTTGAGTGGGACTTGTCTTTTTACTGCTTTCATTTTCTTCCTACTCACTTGAGTAGGAAAACTTTGTGTGGGTGCGTGTGTTTTCATTTCTGTAGAGTGCGTGTGTGTGTTTTACTTTCAAGTAGAGTGCGTGCGTGTATGAGATAAATTTACTCCCGCCCACTCATTTGAGCCGGGACTTGCAATTTTATCGCTTTCTCAATTATGTAGAGTGCGTGCGTGTAGGAGATAATTTTACCGCTTTATTTATCGTTTTCTTCAATTAAGAAGAGTGTGTGCGTGTGTGCATTTATTTCCGCCTACTCATTTGAGTAGGGCTTGCTTTATTTAATTTTCTTTATGGTTTTGAAGTGTGCGTGAGTGCCTGCATCAATTTGCCTTCAATTTATCTAATTGTCCTATTTTTCGTGTTTTCTCTTATAATTGTTCAGTGCTTAATTTAACACTCACGCTTCACCTAAAAACATAAAGCCGTCCCCATACCGATGAGTGGCTAATCTCTTTTAGCCTTCGGCATCGAAGAGCATTGGGACATAAAAAATGATTTGAAATAATTAAAAAACTTTATTTTTATTTTAATTTAAGGACTTAAGGTTTACCCCTGGTTAACGACGCATAGGACCACATAATCGATGTGTGGGCTCTATTTCTGTTATCCATACGCGACGCCGAGAGGCTGCACGTATGGACCGATCCCCCTTAGGTAAAGAGAACTGCGTACGCCCCCTCGAAAGAGGAGAAACGTAGTTCTGCCGGATTGGGTTCCCCACCCAATAGCGGGGTTCTTAGCGTAATGCGGGCGTTAAGGGGAATCCTTCGTCGGACTAACGTTCGGTCGAATAGCCTTAGCGCCCAGGTGAGCGATATCCCTAGACCAAGGTGAGCTCATGTTCTTGGAACCTCCACGGCCAAGTGCCTTTTATTAAATTAAAAACAAAGTTCAATAATTGTTAAGAATTATTTTAGTCTTAATCCGATTCGATGCCGAGCGTTAACCCGTCATCGAACTAACTTAGCAAAATTCTGCTTTCTTTCTTTTCGTTTTAATTAAACATAAAAATCCCACCTTACTGTTAGTAAGATAATAGTATTACTGGAAGAGTAGATATAATCAACGCGTCCCCGAGAATAATACGACCTCGGTATTTTCCCGAATACCGAGTACTACTTGCGATAGGTGCACTTGCCTCCTCTCGTTAGAAAACTCGATCTTCTAACCGGCCCGCGGAATCTGACCATTTCGAACCAATCACAGTAGGTCTCTGTTCCGCGGCCATCAAGTTTTTGGCGCCGTTGCCGGGGAAGCACGGTTGTTATATTGAATCCGGGACTCTATTAATTTTACTTTATTTTCAAATAAAAAATTTTATACAAAAAAATCCTTCCCCCTTTCGTTTTTTTTAGGGTGCATGACCCATGGACAACCTTCGAGTTCTGAAAATCTTGAATTCGACCCCGAGATCGACCGCTCTCTTGCGCGTATCCGATCTCTCCGTCGAATTCCCTTTTTAGACCCCGCAGAATCTATCGGAGAACCCTCTTCTTCATCTATGGCCGACCCGAATAATGCCCAACCGGCCGAGCGTACTATGTCTTACTACGCTCGGCCCAACTTGGATGATACGGGGTCGAGTATTGTTCGGCCCGCTGTGGCCAACAATAATTTTGAAATTAAGTCAAGTGTGATTCAAATGATCCAAAATGCCGTGCAGTTCGACGGACTGCCGGATGAGGACCCCAATAATCACTTGTCTAATTTTCTTGAAATTTGCGATACTTTTAAAATTAATGGCGTCACTGATGACGCCATTCGTTTGCGCCTTTTTCCCTTCTCTCTTAAGTCCAAGGCTAAGGCGTGGTTACTCTCCCTCCCGCGGGGATCCATCACGTCCTGGGCGGAATTGGCTGAGAAATTCCTTACGAAGTATTTTCCGCCCGCGAAAACTGCAAGACTGCGGGCGGACATATCTTCGTTCGTCCAAAACGACTCCGAGTCTCTTTACGAGACTTGGGAACGCTTTAAGGAGTTCCTCCGCCGGTGCCCGCACCACGCTCTGCCAACGTGGTTGCATGTACAAATTTTTTATAATGGACTGAATAGTCAGACGCGTCAAATGATTGATGCGGCTGCCGGGGGCACTCTGAACAATAAGACCCCCGAGGCCGCCCAGGCCCTTTTCGAGGAAATGGCGGTGAACGCCTACCAGTGGAATGTCCTGCGGTCACGCCCTAAGCAGGTGGGCATTTTTGAAGTGGATGCCACTGCTCAGCTAGCCCTCCAAGTGGAAAGGCTAACTAAGCAGGTGGCGGAGATGTCTGTTTCCTCCTCCACTCCGCCTTGTTTTCTCCCCCCCCCCCCCCCTCTAACGTCTGCGTAGTCGATGAATTCGTGGACTACATGGGAAATCCGGTGCGTCCCTCCTTTCAAAACAACCCTTATAGTAGCCACTATAATCCGGGTTGGAGGAACCATCCGAATTTCTCCTGGAGCAACCCGAACAATGCGCAGCGTCCCCCTCCCCCTCCTTTTACGCCAACGTTTCCTCCTCCCCCTCCTATGAAGCCATCCCCGGTGGAGGAAAATTTTAATCGTTATGTCGCGTCCAACGAGTCCAATATCCGGAACATCACCGGATCGCTAAAAAATTTAGAACTCCAGGTTGGACAGCTGGCGCGACTTATGTCAGAACGCGCCCTGGGGGCACTGCTAGGGAACACGGAGCCCAATCCAAGGGAAACCGCCAACGCTATAACCCTCCGTAGCGGTAAGGAGGTGGTCGATCCAAAACGGATCGATCCTCAGGTACATATTTCACCTCCGACCCCTCTTCCCTCTTCTTCGATTACGCAACCCTTACCGATTTTTAACGACAAAACTATTTTAAACAAGGCATTGCCCACCCGCATAAGTTAGATAATGAGCGAGTAAACGCGCAATATGAAAAATTTATTTTATTACTTAAACAAATTCATATTAATGTTCCTTTTTGCGAGGCTATCTCGCAAATGCCTAAATATGCGAAATTTTTAAAAGAACTACTTTCTAATAAACGCAAACTCGAGGATATTTCGCATATATCTCTCAAAGCTGTCTGCTCGGCGGCTCTTACTAGTAAATTGCCCTTAAAACAAAACGACCCGGGAAGGTTCTCCATCCCGTGCCTTTTTGGCAATGTATTAGTAAAATACGCCTTGGCAGACTTAGGCGCGAGCATTAATTTGATGCCGTTCTCGCTCTTCCTGCGTTTAGGTTTGGGTACTCCTGCTCCTACCAATATGCGCATCCAACTAGCGGATTGCTCGGTTAGGTTCCCCATCGGGGTTATTGAGGATGTCCTTGTCCGAGTAGACAAGTTCACCTTCCCGGTGGACTTCGTCATCTTGGACATCGAGGAAGACGCCAACGTACCAATAATACTTGGTCGCCCTTTCCTCGTGACCTCACATGCGTTAATTGATGTAAGTAATGGTCAGCTTCTCCTTCGGGTAGGAGACGACCAAGTTACTTTTTCTATTAACTCCTCTATGGAAGACTCGTCGCCGAGCGACGATTTCTGCTATTCTTTAGATTCTTTTTATGGAGATTGTTCTTCTCCGGTTTTCGAGTCCGAATTTTTAAACGAAAATATTTTTTCGCTCGAAAATTTTTATTGCGATGAGGACGAGTCTACGAATATGCCTTTTGAACCAATTGGTTCAAAAGACATTAGCACTAAAACCTCACTAGAAGAACCGCCCATCCTGGAACTCAAACCATTACCCGAATCCCTAAAATATGCCTTTTTGGGGAAAAATGATACACTCCCGGTAATCATTTCTTCGTATTTAAACGATTCGGAGACCTCCGATTTATTGGAGGTTTTGCTTAAACATCGCCACGCAATTGCGTGGCAAATTTCTGACCTAAAGGGGATTAACCCTTCTTTCTGCACTCACAAAATTTTCTTAAACGATAATTGCCGCAAAACCATTCAGCCGCAGCGGCGTCTTAACCCAAACATGAAAGACGTCGTGAAAGCTGAGATAATTAAATTATTAGATGCGGGGATTATTTATCCCATTTCTGATAGTGCATGGGTTAGCCCCATTCATGTCGTGCCCAAGAAGGGCGGTCTAACCGTAGTGGCGAATGAGCACAACGAGCTCGTCCCAACTCGTACTGTTACGGGTTGGCGTGTGGTCATTGATTATCGCAAACTTAATGATGCCACCCGCAAAGACCATTTTCCACTACCGTTCCTTGACCAAATTCTTGAGCGTCTTTCCGGTCATCCTTTCTATTGTTTTCTCGACGGTTTATCAGGGTTTTTCCAAATCCCTATTTCCCCCGAAGACCAAGAGAAAACAACTTTTACTTGCCCCTTTGTCACCTTCGCCTATCGAAGAATGCCATTTGGCCTCTGCAATGCGCCCGCTACATTCCAAAGATGTATGCTAGCAATCTTTGGCGAGCTAGTAGAAGATATTATGGAAATATTTATGGATGACTTTTCTGTATTCGGATGCTCATTCTCGGATTGTCTTCGTAATCTCGATCGTGTCCTCCAGCGATGCGAGGACACGAATCTTGTTTTAAATTGGGAAAAGTGTAACTTTATGGTTCGAGGAGGTTTGGTCCTCGGCCATAAGATTTCGATTAAGGGGATAGAGGTCGATAAGGCCAAAGTTGAAATCATAGAAAAACTTTCTCAGCCGACAAACATAAAATCCATTAGGAGTTTCTTAGGCCACGCGGGCTTTTATAGGCGCTTCATTCAAGATTTTTCAAAAATAACAAAGCCGCTTACTCACCTCTTGGAAAAGGAATCACCTTTTGTCTTTAGTAGCGATTGCGAGTCTGCTTTTAATTTTATAAAACAAAAACTTATCAATTCTCCGATTCTAGTGGCCCCTAATTGGTCCCTTCCGTTCGAAATCATGTGCGACGCTAGTGATATTGCCTTAGGCGCCGTTCTTGGCCAACGCGTAGAAAAACATTTTCATCCTATTTATTACGCTAGCAAGACGCTCACTTCCGCACAAGTGAATTACACGACGACGGAAAAGGAACTCTTAGCCGTCGTTTTCGCTTTCGATAAGTTTCGCTCGTACCTTACGATATCTAAAGTTATCGTTTTTACCGATCACTCCGCCCTTAAGTATTTACTAGCCAAAACCGACGCGAAGCCCCGCCTTCTTCGATGGATTCTCCTCCTACAGGAGTTTGACTTGGAGATCCGAGATAAGAAGGGCGCGGAGAATCTAGCGGCAGTCCACCTCTCCCGTTTAGAAAATCTGGGTGCGGAAGCGCTCGTCGAATCTGAAATAAATGACAGATTCCCCGAGGAATGCCTTCTCGCCATTCGTTCGTCTTCGTCATCTTCGCCTTGGTTCGCAGATTTTGCGAACTACTTAGTCGCGCGGGTACTTCCAAAAGATTTTTCAAGTCATCAAAAGAAGAAATTCTTTTCCGACTTGAAAAATTTCTTTTGGGATGACCCCTTTCTTTTCCGTATCTGCGCGGACCAAGCGGTTCGAAGATGCGTCGCGGGAGTGGAGTGCACGCAAATATTGAGGCACTGCCACGAGGGTCCAGCCGGGGGGCACTATCAAGCCAACCGGACCGCTAGGAAGGCGCTAGAGGCGGGCTACTTTTGGCCCACTCTCTTCAAAGACGCGCACAATTTTGTGCGCGCATGCGATAGCTGTCAGCGGTCGGGTAACATCTCACGTCGCGACGAGATGCCCCAAAATATGTTTTTAGAATGCGAAGTTTTCGATTTATGGGGCATAGATTTTGTTGGCCCCCTACCTCCTTCTTATAAAAATATGTATATTTTAGTGGCGGTCGACTACGTATCACGGTGGGCGGAAGCGCAGGCTCTCCCCACCAACGATGCACGAGTCGTCGTTACATTTCTAAAAAAATTATTTTCTCGCTTCGGCACGCCTCGCGCTATTGTTAGTGATAGGGGAACGCATTTCTGTAACGCTCTAATGGCTAAGACGTTAGCTAAATACGGAGTCACGCACAAACTTGCCACCCCCTACCACCCGCAAACAAGTGGCCAAGTTGAGGTAGTAAATCGAGAGATAAAACGCATATTAGAAAAAAACCGTTTCACTTAATAGGAAAGATTGGTCCGCTAAGCTCGACGACGCGTTATGGGCGTATTGTACGGCGTACAAAACCGCTACCGGTTGTACCCCGTTTCGATTAGTCTATGGCAAAGCGTGCCATTTACCCGTAGAACTGGAGCACCGCGCACTTTGGGCATTAAAACTCTTAAACCTCGACTCTAACTTAGCCGCTCAGAATAGAAAACTGCAACTAAACGAGCTCGATGAATGGCGTGCGAACGCTTACGAGAGCAATAAGTTCTATAAGGAGCGTTCTAAGTTTTATCACGATCGAAAAATTAAAACCCCCAAAAATTTTTCTCCGGGCGATCTAGTCCTTCTTTACAATTCACGTCTTAGGCTTTTCCCGGGTAAGCTAAAATCGCGCTGGTTTGGCCCCTTCAAGGTTGAAGAGGTTTGGCCATATGGGACCATACTCATCTCCCACCCCGAAAAAGGCACTTTTAAGGTGAACGGTAATCGGTTAAAGTCTTATATAGCGGGCGACCCTGTGATCAGTAGGAGCGAAACCATAACCCTTCTCCATATATAAACCCGCCACTATAGTCAAGCTACGCGACTATAAACAAAGCACTCCTGGGAGGCACCCCACGTCTATCTTTTTTACGTCTTTATTTATTATGTTTTCTATTTTTCTAATAAATGCAGGGTTTCTAATGGGCTTCCCCGAGCGCGGATCAGGGACGTTTTCTGCCCCCCTCTTTTTCCTTTTTTGTACATATACCTGCTGTCTTGTTCCTCATGCTTAGCATACAACATTGGGGACAATGTTGGATCTAAGTATGGGGGTGTTTTCGTATTTTCGTACTTTCTTTTTCACTTACAAAAAACAAAAAATTAAAAAAATTAAAAAAAAAAATAAAACTTCAAAAAAAATATATATATATATATAACACAAAAAAATCAAAAAAATTTTAATTAAAAATTTTTGAAGTTTCATTTTTGAAACTGACTTATTTTTAACTCGGTCCGCGAGATCCGGCTCATCGAACCATCCACATTACGAGTCATCTCGCGGCTACCTAGTTTATATTTTTGTAAATATTCTTGTAAATATTTTTGTAAATAATTTTTGTAAATACTTTTTGTAAATATTCTTTCTCTTTCCCCTCCCTTTTTCCCTCTCATCCTTGTACATATTTTTTCTTTTTCCCAAATTTTTGTAAATAGAATGAAAATTTCATTAAAAATACAAAAAAATTCACAAAATTTAAAAATACAAAAAAAATTCACAAAACTTAAAAATCCAAAAAAATTTTATTTTCGCATTTTTTCTTTCTTTTTAGTATCTATATATTAAAGATATAAATACAAAAAAAGAGCATAACTTCAAAAAACAACAAAAAAATTTGTTATGTAAGTTTTGAAACAAATAAATCAAACATTTCATTCTTAAGTTTCTTGTTATCCAAAACTTTCGTTTTGAGTTTATTTATATGCGAATTTGATCAATTCTTTGTTCACTATTCGTTTGTTAATTATAGATTGAAAAATCTAAATAGTCGGGGTTAAGTTTTAAAGAATTTATTATACTTTGTTAAAAATAGGGGACTCGCTTTAGGCACTACTTCTAATTTTTCATAGATAGGAGCATGTGTACCATGTTAGAAAATAACGACTATAGAATTCAATTATGCTTGCTTTTAGCTTTCTGAAAAATTGGAACGTACAATTTATAAAGGTTGCTCTCAATTATTTTTCAATTAAAAATCTAGTTCTCTTTTCTCCCCTTACTTATCATAACCTACTTGGTATGATAAAAATATTTCCCCAAAAAGAAAAAGATCTTATGTCAATGGGAATAAGATTTCATTCCGTAAACATAGGCACCCAATAAATTAAAAGATTATACGTTACGGAGTAAGAGGATAAAATTCATTACTCCAACACATATACATTGGGTTATTTATGAAGAAGAAAAAAATTTTATGTTAAGGAAAATAAGATTTCGTTTTCCTTTAACATCCAAATCAAAAAAAATGGAGGTTCGAAAAAAATAACCTCGCCTCAAAATCCAAGCATCTTCATAAACCAACATCAACCCCCCTTAGCCAATTTCATGACTCTAGAATTAATTCAAAAATCTTTTTGAGAGCATAATTCGTAAATTGCATTATTTCCGATAACACTCCTATAAGCTAAAGTTCGTATAACTCCAAACTATTTTCTGTTAATCTAACCAATATAATTATTGCTTTCTATTTGATTACATCAAGAAGTCTTTTGGCCAAAACTTTTGCCCTGTTTAAATCATCTAAATAATTTTAGGACTTAACTCTTATACCCCGTATATTTTTATTTGATCTCTCTTATAATTAATTTAGCGGTAGCAGAACTTAGGGTTTTTTATTATTCCTTATAAGTTCACCTCAAACTTTTGCTCTGGAATAGCAAAAGCTTAAGTATGGGGGTGTTTGATGAGTTGTAAATATAGCTATATTTTCGTATTTTATTTAAGTCAATTTTGTTTGTTTTTTGTCTTTTTTTTATCTGTTTTATCCAATAAATTGTTTATTTTTGTAAATATTATTTCTAATTTAGCTTTATTTTTATTGCAGAAAATTTCCAGAAAAATTCCAAAAATAGTCAAAAAGTTGACTGACACGCCCGTATCACATGACCGACACGCCCGTGTCATGCCCTCGACGATCGCCGACCACAGGTGCCAGCTCGACGATCGGCGGTCATCAAACCCAGCTCGACACGCCCGTGTCAAGGTGTGACACGGGCGTGACCTTGCCACCTGGCCCGACGTGACGCGCGCGACTTTGCGGCCGAACCGCGCCTAGATCGACCTCCCCGACACGCCCCAGTCGCGCCCGTGACTGACACATGTCACGCCCGTGACCTAGGGCGTGACCGCCACGTTTTCAGCCGAAGTCAACTTTCCAATCAAGTCACCCGATCAGCTCATGAATAGTATCGACACGCCCCCCTGTCACGCCCTAGTCACGGGCGTGACCAACCCGAAAATTTGTCTATAAATAAGAGCTTCCAGGAAGCTTATTTTGTCCACTTTTTTGACCACATTGCTTAGGGGAGGTGCTGCCCATTTGGATTCCATACTTATGTAAGGAGAATTTCTCCCCCCTCTCTCTCTCTTAGTTTGTATTAGGGTTTTTACTTTAATAAAATTTGAATTTTTCTCTCTTAATTAGTATGAATAATCCATTTGAATGCGCCTACTTAAGCAATTTTTCGTTCATCTTTTTGTGTTACTTTATGTTTTCATTTTTTTAGCTTTGATAACTTAGTTAGATTTAGGATTTATCGGCATTTCTAGCCGTTGTGCCGTCCGTCTAGTTTTCATTTTCTGCACTTTTTAGCTTTAGCTTTTTCTTCTTTATCATTTTTATTCATATAGGTTTTATAAAAACCCCCCTAAAAGTGTTCGTTTTTATTTTCTTTAACTTAGGCTCTTAGGAATGTAAAACTTCTCGTTCCTTTTTAGTTTTATTCTCACTTTTTTGAGGTTTTATAAAAACTTATGAATAAAACTGTAGTCGTTATAATTTTTCGCTCACTTCATTTTAGCTTTTTATTCGTAAAACTTTTAGTCCCTTTAATTTTTATTCCATCTTTTTATGCATTTCTACCGCATTCTAGTGGTAGAAATGCAGTTGTATTAATCTTTCGAGTACTTCCATTTTGCGTTTATTTGCAAAACTTTTCGCTCCGGTTAATTTTTATTTTCACTTTTTATGCATTTCTACCGCATTCTAGCGGTAGAAATGCAGTCGTTTTAATCTTTCAGCAACCTTGTTTTTCTTATTTTTGCAAGTGTGTGTGCGTGTATGAGTTAGGTTTTACTGCTTTATTTCAACTCCTGTAGAGTGCGTGTGTGCGTATGCATTTATTTCCGCCTACTCGTTAAGAGTTAAATGGCGCTCTGCTTTCATTTCCTGCCCACTCGTTTGAGTGGGACTTGTCTTTTTACTGCTTTCATTTTCTTCCTACTCATTTGAGTAGGAAAACTTTGTGTGGGTGCGTGTGTTTTCATTTCTGTAGAGTGCGTGTGTGTGTTTTACTTTCAAGTAGAGTGCGTGCGTGTATGAGATAAATTTACTCCCGCCCACTCATTTGAGCCGGGACTTGCAATTTTATCGCTTTCTCAATTATGTAGAGTGCGTGCGTGTAGGAGATAATTTTACCGCTTTATTTATCGTTTTCTTCAATTAAGAAGAGTGTGTGCGTGTGTGCATTTATTTCCGCCTACTCATTTGAGTAGGGCTTGCTTTATTTAATTTTCTTTATGGTTTTGAAGTGTGCGTGAGTGCCTGCATCAATTTGCCTTCAATTTATCTAATTGTCCTATTTTTCGTGTTTTCTCTTATAATTGTTCAGTGCTTAATTTAACACTCACGCTTCACCTAAAAACATAAAGCCGTCCCCATACCGATGAGTGGCTAATCTCTTTTAGCCTTCGGCATCGAAGAGCATTGGGACATAAAAAATGATTTGAAATAATTAAAAAACTTTATTTTTATTTTTATTTAAGGACTTAAGGTTTACCACGGGTTAACGACGCATAGGACCACATAATCGATGTGTGGGCTCTATTTCCGTTATCCATACGCGACGCCGAGAGGCTGCACGTATGGACCGATCCCCCTTGGGTAAAGAGAACTGAGTACGCCCCCTCGAAAGAGGAGAAACGTAGTTCTGCCGGATTGGGTTCCCCACCCAATAGCGGGGTTCTTAGCATAATGCGGGCGTTAAGGGGAATCCTTCGTCGGACTAACGTTCGGTCGAATAGCCTTAGCGCCCAGGTGAGCGATATCCCTAGACCAAGGTGAGCTCATGTTCTTGGAACCTCCACGGCCAAGTGCCTTTTATTAAATTAAAAACAAAGTTCAATAATTGTTAAGAATTATTTTAGTATTAATCCGATTTGATGCCGAGCGTTAACCCGTCATCGAACTAACTTAGCAAAATTCTGCTTTCTTTCTTTCCATTTTAATTAAACATAAAAATCCCACCTTACTGTTAGTAAGATAATAGTATTCCTGGAAGAGTAGATATAATCAACGCGTCCCCGAGAATAATACGACCTCGGTATTTTCCCGAATACCGAGTACTACTTGTGATAGGTACACTTGCCTCCTCTCGTTAGAAAACTCGATCTTCTAACCGGCCCGCGGAATCTAACCATTTCGAACCAACCACAGTAGGTCTCTGTTCCACGGCCATCACCGCACCCATGATTTCCTTCAAACTGCTTCCCAAACTATAGTCTTCCAAATACGATCAGCCAGGTCATACTGGACTTTCGACCAGTTCAATTACGCTTCGACGCTAGTCTGCTTGTCAATGCAAGAGATAGTTAACATCTCCAATTCCTGGGTCAAACTCTCAACATGAACCTACAACTAGTTGGCTTGGTCGGGAGCCCTGCGTCTCAACGCATCCGCAACTACATTGCCTTACAACGGGCACAAAATAACTTTTGAACATAAAGTCCCCCGGGAACTCCATCCATTTTTGTTGCCTCAATTTCCGACCCTTTTGATCCAACCGATATATCAGACTCCTATGATCGGTACAAACATCGACTTATGCGCTGTATGAATAATGCCTCCACAGCTTAAGCGCAAAACACACGGCCGCTAACTCCAGATGGCGGACCGGGCAATTCCCCTCGTGCTCTTTCAGCTAATGCGAGTCATAAGCCATAACATTACCACGTTGCAGCAGCACGCAGTCCAATCCACTGCCCAAGGCAGTGCCGTAGATCTTATAGCTTTTGGTTCCACTCGGCGAACTAAACACTAGCGCCGTGGTTGACCAACTCTTTAACCCTTCAAACTTTGTGCGCACTCGCGCATCAAAACAACCTTTTAAGCTTTTTCTTGACAACGTTGTGAGGGGTAAATCTATCCGCGAGAAGTCCTGTACGAAGAGCCTGTGGTAGCTGACCACACCAAAAACTCTGGACTTCTGCTACCAAGACAACACAGGCCACCCTCGTATTGCGACTAACAACGCTGGACCCACACACTCTCACTCTACCAACTATAAGACCGAGGAGCGCTACGAGGATAACCCAAGACTTGTGTTCGGAGAACTTGGTGTATACATGGTTCCTCCTTAGCGTCCACAAAACCAAAAGAAGATATTCAGAAGTGATACCCTTCGCACTTCAATTACCCCAATGTGTCGTCGATGAAGACGGTCACAAAATGAACTAGGTACTCCATGAACGTTCCGTTCATCCGGTCTATGAACACTGATGCCACACTTGACTGCCAAAATGGCACGATCGTAGACTCGGATTGCTCAATCCTCGTGCTTAACACCGTATTTGCGATAACACTTACCCTTATTCTCATATGAGGGTAACCGGACTTACGATCCACTACTGAGTCACCCGAAGACCCGACCACCTGATCAAAAGTTCATCGATCATTTGGATGGAGTACTTGTCCTATTTCTGCAAACTTATACAGCTCTCTGCAACAGATACAAAATTGCAAGCTCCCGTCCTTCTTCTTGGTAAAAAGGACCGGTGCGCTCCAAGGCAGCGAGCTTGGACGCACATACCCTTGCTCCATCAACTTTTCTAGTTGAACCTTTAACTCCGCTATCACCTTAGGCATCAACCTATAAGGAGAGCGTGACACAGGTTTGGCACCTGGCACAACTCAATCGTGAAATCGATCTCTCGCTACGGTGGGGCTCTAGGGAGATTGTTCGGGAACACCTCGGGATACTCACAAACCACTGGGATACTGCCCAGAGTGGACTTAGGCGTTACAGCCTCCACTAACGTGAAGAACAGCTTTACGCCAGCACAAACTGTCTTGACCACTGGGAGGGCAGACGTCAGTGTCCTGCTTGATCCCTTCAGTTCCGCAAACGTTGTCTCCTGCCAACCACCCAGCTAGGTCTCTTTAGGGTTGCAAACGATAAAAGCCTTCTGCTCCGAAAGCTAGTCCATACCAAAGATGACGTCGGACTCCACTAGCGGCAACAGCGACGCTAGCAAGTCGAGATCTTGACTTTCAATAAGACTCTTACCGCACAGACTGTATCTCCGCGCACATTGGACGACCACTGGGCAATAACCCATCCAAATTGTTCCTTTACCATCAAAGGGAAAACTCCGATGTGCGATACAGATTCTTTAGATAACAGGAATGCGAAGTTCCCGTATCGAAACTATTCTCTCTCCGGATTATCAAGATTCCAAAACAAAGCCTAGAACTTCCAGTTCTAAGTTACCGAGCATAAGGTATCCGGCATAAGGGACTAGTTTGCTAAAAAGAAAAACCATACCTGACATCCCAACGGTCGGTCACATGTCCTCTTGCTGGCCAAGGGTGTTCACTCCTGGTTGGGCCAGAGTAAACAGCAATGCGGTGGACGTCACCGCCTTGCCTTTCTCTACAGATATCTCCCACAGCTTCTTTTCAGACATTAGGCGTCCACTTCGGCAATCCCGGGCATAGTGCCCCGACTTTCCACATGCAAAGCATGCATCCGGGGTTTGGACTATAGTCGCTCCGGATGTGCTAGAGGAAGGGACTAGACCCGACCTCCTAGCCTTCTTATGCCACCTACGGTACCCAGATTTTGAGCTTGGCATTTTGAACATCGTTTCCTTTACACAAGAGGCTTCAACTACTCCTGCCACAGCTTTCGTTGTCTTATGAGCATCCACCCAACACTCTCTGGCAAAGTGCCCTTTCTTGCAATAAGAATAACAATTGTAAGTGGTTTGGCTAGTAGATGATCTAGCCTCTTTACTCAACGTCTTTCGATAGACAATCCTTATAGGATCTGTAGGGTTTGGTACCCTAGCCACTGGTACTTGGTGAGTTTTCCCCAACTCCACCTCCAAAGCTCTGGCCGATTCCACCAAAGCTCGGAATCCCAATAACTTTGGTCCTAGCAGTAGGATACACAACTCGCTGCGTAAATCGTTATAAAATCTATCAACTATAGATTGCTTGCTTTCCCATTCAAAGCCTGGGTAGCGCCTTATCATAAGGAACGTCTGCAAATACGCGTCAACTGAATGCTCTCCCTACACCACAGTCATGCTAATCTGCTGCCATAATTGACCTCCAAATGTCCTTTGCTCCAACATACCACCCAATGTTGGGGCCAACTCAGGGACAAAGGGTTGCACATTACTCCCATGTTGTGCATTGGTCACAGCGAACACCGCTTTGTTGGGATTTGTCTCCACAACACCTCAGATTTGTAGAAGGTCAGACCTTGAACTAAGATGAATTAAGGTGTATTTGATGCTGTGTTTAAGTTGTATGTGTGCAGGTCCTTAAGGCCAAGTGTAGACCAATGTCAGTCTATAATGGGTCACCAAACACAAGACCATACAATGTAATCCCTCATTGTGTGATCCAAAGTGTTGGCCCATGTATAGCCTCTCTATTGGGATACACTTCCTATATGCACTTGGATTGATGGACAGAAGCATTGGAGCTAATTTCCTCAGAAAAATTTCTAAGTCCAAAATACTCGAGTAACCCCTTTGTTATACTCGAGTATCAGACTTAATACTCGAGTAGCTAGTTAGACATACTCGAGTAGTTAGTTAGACATACTCGAGTAATCAGTTAGACTTACTCGAGTAGGGTCTGAATACTCGTGTATATATTTCTATACTCGAGTAGTTAGTTAGTCACTCGAGTAAGTTGTTTTAATACTCGAGTAAGTATTTCCATACTCGAGTAATTAACTTTGATACTCGAGTAAGTGAATGTTTCCCGGATACATATTCTGATACTCGAGTATATCTTCCTTTTACTCGAGTATATTTTTCTTTCACTCGAGTATATATTTCTGATACTCGAGTATATATTTCTGATACTCAAGTATATCTCTTCTGATACTCGAGTAGTTCATCTTTCACTCAGTAAATTTCTCTTCCCTTACTCGAGTATATTTCTCTTTGTCACTCGAGTATCTAAATTCCCATACTCGAGTATATCTTCTCTTACTCGAGTATAGCAATTCTCTATTCCAGAATTCTTCTAAGTTCAAATTCGCCTTAAGTATTTTTGAATCCGTCATTTCTGATTGGTCCACGTGTCATCCTTAATTAAGATTATGACCGTTGGAGTCCACCTATAAAAAGGTCATTTCAGAATTGACTAATCAACAAGATTACAGAGATATTCTTTTTAAGAAAGAGAAAATTCCGTGAACCCTAATTCTCACGCCGCCGCCGCCATTGTTGTTCACGGAAGAAATTCTGGATCGTCGATCTCCGTCTTCAACGACTATTTCTCCAGTGATCCAGACAAAAGTGAAACACTCGATCTCGCCGAGCCTCAAAGATTTCAGATCTATCTTCTCGATCGAGGTGGTTCTAGTTTTCAGATTTGTGGATCTCTCTCAAGTCATCTTTAACCTTTTCTGATCAAGCCGAAGTTCCTAAAGAAGAAGACTATCAAAGATCAAGATCTGAAATTTGTTGTTTTGAATTTTTATTCTCAAACCAAAATTTCTTTGTAGGAGTTTTTCTCCGAGATTTGTAGGAAGATCTTTCTTCCGAGTTTTGTAGATCCAGTTGGATCGAGTTTTGTAGGAACGTGGTTCCGAGGTGTAGGATTGTTTTCAATCCGAGATAGTGGAGTAGCCGAGTCTAGTGATTTGCTAGATCGGTGAGGAAAGTGGGCGTACCCAAGGTTGGGGAACCACTATAAATCTCTTGTCGTCTGTGATTGCTTGATGTGTGCTGTGTTAATTTTTAATTCCGCATTTGACACGCATTTCACCTATTCACCCCCCTCTAGGTGATTTAGGCTAACAACTTAGACCTCTCAATTGGTATCAGAGGGAGGTTGATCATTAAAAGGTTAACACCTTGATCGTATCCTTCTACGTTGAGTATCAAGCATGAGTAAGACTAAGGATTTTGCCAAGCTCCCTATCTGCACCAAGAACAACTTTCCTATGTGGAAGGAAAGGGTCAAATTCTTCATGGAAGCTGTAGACCCTCGGATCTTCATGATTGTTGAAGAAGGTCCTCATGTTCCTATGACCGCATCAACAATAGATCCAACCAAAAAGGTACCAAAGAAATTGATGGATCTAGACAAGGATGAGATTGCACTTGTCTCTCTGGACAAGAAAGCAAAGAATATCATAGCAAGTGCAGTCGATGACTCAATGCTGCAAAATCTGATTCATTGCCAATCTGCCAAGGAGATGTGGCAATCCCTAGTGACTCTAATGGAAGGTACAGAGGAAGTGAGGGATGATCGGAGATCCCTTCTGAATCAAAAGTATGAAGCCTTCCGGCAAGGTCACAAGGAAGCCATAGCTGACACATTCGAGAACTTTTTCAAGATAGTGAACGGCCTAAGAGTCTATGGCCGAGTCTTCACCAACGGGGAACTCAATGACAAATTCTTAAGATCCCTAACCAAGGAATGGGACAATAAGGTATGTGCCATTCGGGAGTTTGGAAGGTTAGCTGAGACGGACCCGCAGAATCTGTTCGGAAAGCTTATGTCTTACGAGCTACAAATCAACTCAAGAAAAGCTGAAGAAGAGACAAGCAGGTCTGCATCCAAGGAGAAATCTGTCGCTCTAAAGGCAGATAGCTCAAGGAAGATAAAGGCTAGCTCTCCTGCCCCAGCTCCTGAGGCTGATGAAGAAGAATCATCTGAGCCTAGCTCATCTGGCTCAGAACTATCTGATGGAGAGTTCTCCCTACTCTCAAGGCAGTTCAAGAAATTCTTGAACAAGAAGAAGCAATGGAGAGGCAAGGATGCCTCATATAGAAGATCACGACATAACAGTGATCATCGGAAGAAAGGCTCAAGCAGCCATGATAGGTATAATTCTAAACCGAACAAACAGATTTCTACTGACATCATTTGTTATTGTTGCAATAAGCCAGGACACGTCATCGCCGATTGCCCTCACAAAAAGAAAGAGGGTGGAAGAAGAGAGGAAAAGAAATCCTCACACCACAAGAAGAGGACAGAGAAAAGCTTAGTAGCCAAGAAGAGCAAAACTCTCAGCGACTCTGACTCATCTGAGTCGAGTGAAGAAGAGGAAGCTTACTTCGGGCTCATGGCTCATACAGATGATGAACAAGTCCCCCAGTTTACTGGGGAGGTAAAATCTCACACTCCTCTCTCTGATTCTGATGATGACAATGAGCAAGAGGGATATTCCTCTGAAGATGAATCTGAGCTCATGGGTCAGTATAAGGAGTTACTCACCGCCTACGAAAAATGTCGTAGATTAATGAAAACTCAAGCCAAAGAGATAAATACTCCACGAGCTAGTGAGAGCAGCTTGAGAGAAGAAGTCGATAAGACTAACTCTCTTCAAGAGAACCTCAATGCAGCTATGGAGGGATACAATAAAGCTCTCAAGCACATCGACCTTAAAGAGGAAATCATCAAAGAATTGGAACGACAACTCGAGGCTGAAAAGAAGCTTGTTGAGAGTTTCTCCAAGCCTAAGACAGTTCTTCCAATCGTTGCTGAATTCTCTGCTAAGGCCAAGGGTGCTGGTTTAGGCCACATTGCCTCTTCTAGTAAATCCTCTAGGAGAAACAAGGCCAAGAGAAAGAATAAGGCTGCCCGGAAGGCTCTAGCTGAAGAAAAAGGGAAAGCTCCCTTGGAACCTGTTGTGTTCAAGAAAGTTATCTTTCCCACTAACGAACTCGATTATGAGTCCACCTACGGACACTTTTCTAGGCCGATCCCTGAGAAGCCTAAGTCAAGATACCAAGGTTGGACTCGTCCTCATAACTTTGGCGAGAGTGTCTTCAAGGCACCTTATGAGGAGATTCAGCTTCAAAGCTATGGACCTTATGCTCATGGTCATAATTTCAAAAAGACACCAAAAGTAAAACCCATTATAGAAATGCCTATGAAGGAGAAGACCTCATGTAACTGCCATCATCATGAAGCCTCTTCCTCCAAGAGTAAAGCTCCTGCTGGACCTTCATTCCAGAAAGTCAAGCAGGACTACACAAGGCAAAGATACAACAGGTGCAACTGTTGGTGCTGTGGCAGAATTGGTCATTTTGCCAGTGATTGTTGGTTCAATCCTGAAAATGCTGCAACCCCTAAAGTTAGCAACGTGAGAGTGACCACTCATGAGGCTAATACTCGTAGGGGGAGTACTCTAACTCGAGACCAAGGACCCAAACTTGTTTGGGTTCCTAAGGCTAAATGATTGTAATTGCAGGTATGTCCAAAGGCCACCAAAATGCCAATCTGGTACTTGGACAGTGGATGTTCTCGGCATATGACCGGGACAAGGAGCCTACTACAGAATTACACCTCAGTCTGCAACGGACCAAAGGTCATCTTTGGAGGTTCAGATCGAGGAATAACTAAAGGCTATGGTATGATCTCTAACGGTAGCGTATCCTTTTCGGATGTAGCCTATGTTGAAGGATTGGAACACAATCTCATTAGCATAAGCCAACTATGCGACAAAGGATACGTAGTTGAATTTCATGCTGACAAGTGTTTGATAAAATCGGTTAACAATATGGAAACTATTTTATCAGGAACTCGAAGCAGAAATATTTTCTGTCTAAATTTTATTTGTATAGACTCTTCGACACCAGTGTGTCTTTTGGCAAAAAGTAGTGCATCTCTTGCTGACCAATGGCACAAGAGACTAGCACACATTAATTTCAAAACTATTAATAAATTATTCTCTCAAAACTTAGTACGTGATGCGCCTAATGTCAAGTGCGTTACGGACAGCCCTTGTCACGCTTGTATTAAAGGCAAGCAAACAAGAAGTTCGTTTAAAAGCATAATAGGCAAGGATTCCAATAGAAGTTTACAGCTTCTCCATATGGACTTGTTTGGTCCACTGCAGGTTAGAAGTTTGGGAGGTAAGGAATATACGTTGGTTATTGTGGATGATTACTCGCGCTTTGCGTGGGTGTTCTTTCTAAAACACAAGTCAGATACCTTCGGTATTTTCACTAATTTTGTGAGGCAGATCCAGAATGAATACAACTGTTCCGTAGTCAAAATCAGAAGTGACAATGGAACGGAATTCAAATCTGGAGCCATGACAGAATTTTGTGAAAGTCAAGGTATCTTTCATGAGTTTTCCTCTCCTCGCACTCCACAGCAAAATGGAGTAGCTGAGAGAAGGAACAGAACACTCATAGAGGCTTGTCGGACCATGTTGAGTGATGCCTCACTTCCGGAGTATTTCTGGGCTGAAGCCGTCAACACCGCTTGTCACGTGCAAAATCAAGCACTCATCAACAAGAATCATGATAAGACTCCTTACGAACTTCTAAAAGGCAGGCAACCAACCATTTCATACTTTAGAATCTTTGGCTGTAAATGCTTCGTGCTTAACAACGGGAAGTATCACTCTACCAAGTTTAGCGAGAAAAGCTTTGAAGGTACTTTTGTAGGATATAGTAGCCATAGTAAGTCTTATAGAGTATTCAATAGAAAAACTCTGGTGGTGGAAGAGTCGATACATCTTGTATTTGATGAGACGAGTCTGTTGCAAAGCAACTCGTCTAGTGTGCCTATTGTAGATGCAGGTACAAAGTTGAAAGAACTTAGCTTGGATGAACCTAGTGAAGATAAAGATGAGACATTCATCAAGGTCCCCTCTACAACCACCATTGGAGAGGAGGATGATCAAGATGAAGAAGTCATCCCAGCTGAAGATGCAACTCCAGTGGCTGAAGAGATCCCAGATGCAAGGACTTTAGAGTTCCGACACTTGAAGGATCATCCTGTTGACCAAATAATAGGAGATCCTCGGGATGGCGTCAGAACTCGTCGAGGTACAACTAACGAGAATTTACACTTAAGTTTTCTCTCACAGGTTGAACCAAAGAAATTTGAGGAAGCCAACTCCGACGCATCCTGGATTCTAGCCATGGAAGAAGAATTGAATCAGTTCAAACGATGCAAGGTTTGGACATTTGTTCCTAGACCCAAAGGTAAGAATGTCATTGGGACAAAATGGGTCTACCGGAACAAGATGGATGAAGATGGGATAATCGTGAAGAATAAGGCCAGACTTGTCGCCAAGGGATATCGTCAAGAAGAAGGAATCGACTTCGACCAGACTTATGCTGCAGTGGCAAGACTGGAAGCGATCAGGTTATTTCTTGCCTACGCTGCACTCAAGGGCTTTACCGTCTATCAGATGGACGTAAAGTCCGCCTTCCTGAATGGTGACATAAAGGAAGAAGTGTACGTAGAGCAACCGCCAGGTTTTGTTGATTCAACCCATCCTAATTATGTATATTTATTACAGAAAGCACTATATGGTCTTAAACAAGCTCCTCGAGCTTGGTATGAGACTCTGTCTAGCTTCCTTCTTGAGAACAAGTTCACAAGAGGAAAGATAGACAAAACATTATTTCTTAGGGAAATAAAAGGCAAGATTTTGCTAGTGCAGATCTATGTCGACGATATTATTTTCGGCTCTACGGATAACAACCTCTGCAAGAAGTTTTCTAAACTTATGCAAGGGAAGTTTGAAATGAGCAGTATGGGAGAGCTAAAGTATTTCTTAGGGCTTCAGGTGAAACAATCTGAAGATGGGATTTTCATCTCACAGACCAAGTTCACCAAAGAGCTACTTAAGAAATTCGGAATGGAGAATGCAACCTCTATGAGGACTCCAATGGCCTCAGCTATGTCTCTGGACAAGGATGAGAAAGGGAAACCTTTTGATGAAACCAAGTACAGAAGCATAATTGGGTCCTTGCTCTATCTTACTGCGAGTAGACCAGATATAATGTTCTCAACATGTGTATGTGCTAGATTTCAGGTGAACTCTAAGGAATCTCACTACATCGCTGCAAAGCGAATCTTGAGATACCTCAAAGGTACACCAAATCTTGGCTTATGGTACCCAAGAAGTAATGATAGTGAACTAATTGGTTTTTCAGATGCAGATTTTGCAGGTAGCAAAGACGACAGGAAAAGCACTTCCGGGACTTGCCAATTTCTCGGAAGGATACTTATTTCCTGGAGCAGTAAGAAGCAGAACTGTGTAGCCATCTCAACGGCTGAATCAGAGTACATCTCTGCAGGCAGCTGTTGTGCACAGCTCTTATGGATCAAGAATCAGTTTGAAGACTACAACATACAGTACCAGAACATTCCCCTGTTCTGTGACTCTTCCAGCGCCATAGCAATAGCCAGCAACCCAGTCTCTCATAGCCGGACCAAGCACATAGAGCTTCGCTATCATTTCATCCGGGAGCATGTGGAGAATGGAGACATAGATCTACAGTATGTCTCCACAGACAGGCAAGTTGCAGATATTTTTACCAAGCCGCTGGACGAGTCCAAGTTCTCGTTCTTCAAAACTGAGCTTGGACTGCTCAACAAAGAAGACCAGTGATGGACTCTCAAATTAAGAAGATATCAATAATGTTGGCTGCTCAGAGGTACAGTTTTTCAGTGGAAATAATCATCTACCAGGGAAATTCCTTCAAGTATTAGAGACTCGAGCATCGTTACACTTACATGAGTAAACGGCTAATACTCGAGTAAAACGCTTGATATACTCGAGTAATCCAACAGTTACTCGTGTATGAACTTCTAATACTCGAGTATGAAAACTCATCAAGAACTTGATACTCGTGTATACTAATTGCATACTCGAGTATGAATTCTTGATTACTCGTGTATGTTGTGACCTACTCGAGTATACTAAACCCCATACTCGTGTATGCTGTCCTCCTCTACTCGAATATTCGGATTTGTTCTGGATTTTCAAACTCTCTACTCGCACCTAGCAAATTGCCGCCTCATTCAGGTATGTCATTATAGTTAATACTTTTTAAACCTAATTAGGATTATTTATATATATATTCAAAACGAAAAAGTCCTTTCCACTTCTCATTCACTCGAGTAGCCGCCGACTTTTCGTATTCCCGACTCCTGCTCTTCGTCCTCCTTCGCCGCAAGTTTTCCGAATCGCTGATGGCTCCTCCCTCCTCCAAGTTTGGAATCGGCTCTGAATTAGTGACTGATGGCATTGAAGATATCTCGGATGACTTCAACAACCTACTGATTCTCCTGGACACGGCCGGATTGACCTTCGTTCTTCAAGAACCCTGCCGCCTCTTGCTTCCTGATGTTGAAGAGTTCTACAAAAATCTGAAGGTTAGACACAATGGCACCGTTCTGAAATCCAAGGTAAGGGGAGTTGAAATTCGGTTAGATAAAACCTCAGTCGCCACTCTGCTTCGGATGCCAGTGGTCGACGAAGAAGATGACTTAGACAAGGCAGATGCCGACCGCACCTCTCTATTCTGTGGTCGAGATCCTGAAGGTGGAGGTGAAACCCTGAATCGATCCTTGTTCAATTCAGAAGGGAAGTTTCTCGTTGACATCATTGCCAAAATCCTATGGTGCAAGACTTACTCCATTAGAGATGTATCCCAAAATCTATTCGACGTTATGCAAGCTATTGTCTGCAGGAAGAAATTCCAATTCGGAATGATGATACTGGATAAGATCCGAGAAAGCGTCAAACATCCCAGTTTTGCTAGGATTATCTCCCTCCTCCTCCATGAGATCAATCCTACAGTGTTTGACTTCTCTAAAGGGACTCCCCTTCACCACATGAAGAAAGTTTCTATCTCTTCCATTCAGAGGTATGACCTCAAGATCCTGAACCCTGCCCAAGCCTCAAAGGCTGATGCCATCTCAGAACTACAACAAGACAGCAGCTTACCTGAAGACAGGATCCCATCTCCTCCTCTACATCAAACTATTGCTACCTCTGGTGCTTTAGTTGAGGGGGAGCCTGCCTCTTCTCTTTCTCAGCTTAAAGTTTCTTCTGAATCAGTGATTCCAGCACAAGAAGAAGTCAGAGTTGCTACTCCTCCAGTTTCTCCTACTCCAGCTCATCTTCAATCAGCAATTCCTGAATCTGAAATTTCAGATACAGCTCACCTACTGTCTACAGCTGAAGACATCAACAGATTCATTGATGAGCTAAGCTCAGATGATCCTCTTTTTCAGCATGTTTCAGCTGCCAAGTCTCCTGCCAAATCTCCTGTACAGTCTCCAGCTCAGACTCCATTACAGTCTCCTGCCAAGTCTGCAGATAGTGAGCCAACCAAATCTGATCATGTTATCTTGTCTGATGATGAGGAAATGTCTCCAGATCCTGTGGAGGCACCTCTGAGGACTTTGGATTTCTCCCTGCCATCCTTCCTCAATCCAGAAGAAGCTGTTGTATTAGAACCCTTCAAAAGGGCTGTCAGCTCAGTGGTCCTAACAGAAATTCCTCCTTGGACTGCTCCTCCTCCTGCTCCTTCAATTCCTGCACCAACCTCAGCCCCCTCTTCTTCAGATTTAGTAAGTCAGATTGCACAGTTGCTCCTTGCACAGAGAAACTATTTTGATGAATCTCTAGCATCAGTCAATAACAAAGTCACTACTCTTGAACAAGAGATGAGTAGAGGCTTTGCAGAAATCCAGGCAAATACTGATGAACTAAAAAGATTGTTCCAGCTAGGTGGCAAGGCCATAGATCACACTATCTCAAGCATAGGAGAACTGAGAAATCAGCAAGAAACTGTTGCATATAATCAGATCCATTTGGACAAGAATGCTGATGCCAATCTTATGAAAATTTGTGAAGAAGTTGGCAAGTTCAGAGATGAAGCAATTGCCCAGCTATCCATAGATATCAGCAAGGGGGAGAAGATAGTAAAAGAACAAGTGGAAAAACTATCTGAACAAGCTCAAGCAGTTATAAAAGAACAAGTTGACAAACTATCTCTCCAAGCTCAAGCTACTGTGGATGGTCTGGTAAAAGAAATGAAAGCAGAAATTCTCTCCCAGCTCCAGTCTGTAAAATTCTATACCTATGACACTGCTGTCTGGCTGCATAATCAAAACTTTCCTGAGTTTCAACTGGACCCTACCATTATACCTCAGCATCTAAATCCTCTTGCAGAACAGCCTCCAGCAGATGTCTCAGCTCAAGCAACCTTTCAAGGAGGTGTGCCAGTCTTCTCACCCAGACCTGAGGGTGATGTGACTGAGCCTCCCCTATCCTATTCTGAAGCATGGCAAGATGATTTTCCTTCCAGTTCTCAAGGCCCTTCTAAGAAGAAAAGAAAATATGATGACGGCGCTTCTGCCAGCCGTTCTGCACCAAGGAAAGAGCCAGCTCCTGAAGGTAGACCACCTATTGTTCATTCTGAAGTATGGAGTCCTACCTCTACGTCCCTAATTCTTGATACTTTGAGGTTAGTGACTGATCTTGGGGAGAACAGAGATAATTACTACAGTTATTCAGAGTGGAAAGCCTATGAAGCATCTCAGATAAAGATCAGGCTACATGACAGAAATTGGGGGCATAACAACCCAGCTGCTCCTCCTAGGCCCAGGACTTACTTTCCAAAACCTTTCAGCTACCTAGAGAGGCAAGACCTGAAAAGAGAAAGGATGCACAAAGATGCCCCATCTTGAGTTGAACTGAAAATGTGAAATTGGACTTTTGTTTCTGTGCTTAAAACATTTCTATATATATATATATTTAATTCTGATTATAGCTATTTCATTAATTAACTTGCTTTAGCTTATGTTTTGTTTTTCAAGTATATGTGCATTGTTCTTTTCACTCTGTATAATTCACCTTAGTATAGAGGATGCTGACATCTACAAATAGGGGGAGATTGTTGGGATTTGTCTCCACAACACCTCAGATTTGTAGAAGGTCAGACCTTGAACTAAGATGAATTAAGGTGTATTTGATGCTGTGTTTAAGTTGTATGTGTGCAGGTCCTTAATGCCAAGTGTAGACCAATGTCAGTCTATAATGGGTCACCAAACACAGGACCATACAATGTAATCCCTCATTGTGTGATCCAAAGTGTTGGCCCATGTATAGCCTCTCTATTGGGATACACTTCCTATATGCACTTGGATTGATGGACAGAAGCATTGGAGATCTAATTTCCTCAGAAAAATTTTCCTAAGTCCTTTAAAATACTCGAGTATTTCCTTGTAATACTCGAGTATCAGACTTTACTCGAGTAGCTAGTTAGACATACTCGAGTATTAGTTAGACATACTCGAGTAAGTGTTTCGAGTAGGGTCTGAATACTCGTGTATATATTTCTGATACTCGAAGTAGTTAGTTCTGAGTCACTCGAGTAAGTATGTTTATACTCGAGTAAGTATTTTCCATACTCGAGTAATTAACTTCTGATACTCGAGTATAGTATTTTGGATACTCGAGTATATATTCTGATACTCGAGTAAGTATGTTTATACTCGAGTATAGTGTTTTCTGATACTCGAGTATATATTTCTGATACTCGAGTATATATTCTGATACTCGAGTAAGTATGTTTATACTCGAGTAAGTTCTCTCTATACTCGAGTATATCTTCTGATACTCGAGTAAGTACGTTCATACTCGAGTAATTGATTTTTGATACTCGAGTAAGTTCTTCCATACTCGAGTAATTGACTCTGATACTCGTGTATATAAACGTTTCTCAGGTATATTTTCTCGAGTATATACTTATATCTCTTGATACTCGAGTATACTTTTCTATTACTCGAGTATACAATTCTGATACTCGAGTATACCATTTTTGATACTCGAGTAATTCATTCTTCTCTCCTGTATTTCTCTCTTTCTATACTCGAGTATACTGCTTCTTGCTACTCGAGTAATCCATCTCTCCATACTCGTGTATATCCTCCATTACTCGAGTATCGCAGTCAACTTCTCCAGAATTATTCTAAGTCCATTTTCGCCTCATAAGTATTTTGAATCCGTCATTTCTGATTGGTCCACGTGTCATCCTTAATTAAGATTATGACCGTTGGAGTCCACCTATAAAAAGGTCATTTCAGAATTGACTAATCAACAAGATTACAGAGATATTCTTTTTAAGAAAGAGAAAATTCCGTGAACCCTAATTCTCACGCCGCTGCCGCCATTGTTGTTCACGGAAGAAATTCTGGATCGTCGATCTCCGTCTTCAACGACTATTTCTCCAGTGATCCAGACAAAAGTGAAACACTCGATCTCGCCGAGCCTCAAAGATTTCAGATCTATCTTCTCGATCGAGGTGGTTCTAGTTTTCAGATTTGTGGATCTCTCTCAAGTCATCTTCAACCTTTTCTGATCAAGCCGAAGTTCCTAAAGAAGAAGACTGTCAAAGATCAAGATCTGAAATTTGTTGTTTTGAATTTTTATTTCAAACCAAAATTTCTTTGTAGGAGTTTTTCTCCGAGATTTGTAGGAAGATCTTTCTTCCGAGTTTTGTAGATCCAGTTGGATCGAGTTTTGTAGGAACGTGGTTCCGAGGTGTAGGATTGTTTTCAATCCGAGATAGTGGAGTAGCCGAGTCTAGTGATTTGCTAGATCGGTGAGGAAAGTGGACGTACCCAAGGTTGGGGAACCACTATAAATCTCTTGTCGTCTGTGATTGCTTGATGTGTGCTGTGTTAATTTTTAATTCCGCATTTGACACGCATTTCACCTATTCACCCCCCTCTAGGTGATTTAGGCTAACAACTTAGACCTCTCAATTGGTATCAGAGGGAGGTTGATCGTTAAAAGGTTAACACCTTGATCTTATCCTTCTAAGTTGTTTCTTGAAAAGTATCAAGCATGAGTAAGACCAAGGATTTTGCTAAACTCCCTATCTGCACCAAGAACAACTTTCCTATGTGGAAGGAAAGAGTAAAGTTCTTCATGGAAGCAGTAGATCCCCGGATCTTCATGATTGTTGAAGAAGGTCCCCACATTCCTATGACTGCATCCACCATAGATCCCACCAAGCAAGTTCCCAAGAAGCTGATGGATCTAGATAAGGATGAGATTGCACTTGTCTCTCTGGACAAGAAGGCTAAAAATATTATAGCAAGTGCAGTCGATGACTCAATGCTGCAGAATCTAATTCATTGCCAGTCTGCCAAGGAGATGTGGCAATCCCTTGTGACTCTAATGGAAGGTACAGAAGAAGTGAGGGATGATCGTAGATCCCTACTGAACCAAAAATATGAAGCCTTCAGGCAGGGTCATAAGGAAGCCATAGCTGACACCTTTGAGAACTTCTTCAAGATAGTTAATGGCCTAAGAGTGTATGGCCGTGTCTTCACCAACGGGGAACTCAATGACAAATTCTTAAGATCCCTAACCAAGGAATGGGATAATAAGGTATGTGCCATTCGGGAGTTTGGAAGGTTAGCTGAGACGGACCCGCAGAATCTGTTCGGAAAGCTTATGTCTTACGAGCTGCAAATCAACTCAAGAAAAGCTGAAGAAGAGACAAGCAGGTCTGCATCCAAGGAGAAATCTGTCGCTCTAAAGGCAGATAGCTCAAGGAAGATAAAGGCTAGCTCTCCTGCCCCAGTTCCTGAGGCTGATGAAGAAGAATCATCTGAGCCTAGCTCATCTGGCTCAGAACTATCTGATGGAGAGTTCTCCCTACTCTCAAGGCAGTTCAAGAAATTCTTGAACAAGAAGAAGCAATGGAGAGGCAAGGATGCCTCATATAGAAGATCACGACATGACGGTGATCATCGGAAGAAAGGCTCAAGCAGCCATGACAGGTACAATTCTAAACAGAACAAACATATTTCAACTGACATCATTTGCTATTGTTGCAATAAGCCAGGTCACGTCATCGCTGATTGCCCTCACAAAAAGAAAGAGGGTGGAAAAAGAGAGGAAAAGAAATCCTCACACCATAAGAAGAGGACAGAGAAAAGCCTAGTAGCCAAGAAGAGCAAAACTCTCAGCGACTCTGACTCATCTGAGTCAAGTGAAGAAGAGGAAGCTTACTTTGGGCTCATGGCTCATTCGGATGATGAACAAGTTCCCCAGTTTACTGGGAAGGTAAAATCTCACACTCCTCTCTCTGATTCTGAAAATGACAATGAGCAAGAGGGATATTCCTCTGAAGATGAATCTGAACTCATGGGACAGTATAAGGAATTACTCACCGCCTACGAGAAATGTCGTAGAATGGTGAAAAGTCAAGCCAAAGAGATCAATTCTCTACAGGCTAGTGAGAGCAACTTGAGAGAAGAAGTCAATAGGACTAACTCTCTTCAAGAGAACCTAAATGAAGCTATGGAGGAATACAATAAAGCTCTCAAGCACCTCGACCTTAAAGAGGAAATCATCAAAGAACTGGAAAAACAGCTCGAGGCTGAAAAGAAGCTTGTTGAGAGCTTCTCTAAGCCTAAGACGGTTCTTCCAATCGTTGCTGAATTCTCTGCTAAGGCCAAGGGTGCTGGTTTAGGCCACATTGGATCTTCTAGTAAATCCTCTAGGAGAAACAAGGCCAAGAGGAAGAATAAGGCTGCCCGGAAGGCTCTAGCTGAGGAAAAAGGGAAAGCTCCCTTGGAACCTGTTGTGTTCAAGAAAGTTATCTTTCCCACGAATGAACTCGATTATGAGTCCACCTACGGACACTTTTCTAGGCCGATCCCTGAGAAGCCTAAGTCAAGATACCAAGGTTGGACTCGTCCTCGTAACTTTGGCGAGAGTGTCTTCAAGGCACCTTATGAGGAGATTCAGCTTCAAAGCTATGGACCTTATGCTCATGGTCATAACTTTAAGAAGACACCAAAAGTAAAACCCATTGTAGAAAAGCCTATGAAGGAGAAGACTTCATGTAACTGCAATCATCATGAAGCCTCTTCCTCCAAAAGTAAGGCTCCTGCTAGACCTTCATTCCAGAAAGTCAGGCAGGACTACCCAAGGCAAAGATACAACAGGTTCAACTGTTGGTGTTGTGGCAAAATTGGTCATTTTGCCAGTGATTGTTGGTTCAATCCTAATAATGCTGCTACCCCTAAAGTTAGCAACGTGAGAATGACCACTCATGAGGCTAATACTCGTAGGGGGAGTATTCTAACTCGAGACCAAGGACCCAAACTTGTTTGGGTTCCTAAGGCTAAATGATTGTAATTGCAGGTATGTCCAAAGGCCACCAAAATGCCAATCTGGTACTTGGACAGTGGATGTTCTCGGCATATGACCGGGACGAGGAGCCTACTACAAAATTACACCTCAATCTGTAACGGACCAAAGGTCATCTTTGGGGGTTCAGATCGAGGAATCACTAAAGGCTATGGTATGATTTCTAACGGTAGCGTATCCTTCTCGGATGTAGCCTATGTTGAAGGATTGGAACACAATCTCATCAGCATAAGCCAACTATGCGACAAAGGATACATAGTTGAATTTCATGCTGACAAGTGTTTGATAAAATCGGTTAACAATATGGAAACTATTTTATCAGGCACTCGAAGCAGAAATATTTTCTGTTTGAATTTTATTTGTATAGACTCTTCGACACCAGTGTGTCTTTTGGCAAAAAGTAGTGCATCTCTTGCTGACCAATGGCACAAGAGACTAGCACATATTAATTTCAAAACTATTAATAAATTATTCTCTCAAAACTTAGTGCGTGATGCACCCAAGGTCAAGTGCGTTACGGACAGTCCTTGTCACGCTTGTATCAAAGGCAAGCAAACAAGAAGTTCGTTTAAAAGCATAATAGGCAAGGATTCCAATAGAAGTTTACAGCTTCTTCATATGGACTTGTTTGGTCCACTGCAAGTTAGAAGTTTGGGAGGTAAGGAATATACGTTGGTTATTGTGGATGATTACTCGCGCTTTGCGTGGGTGTTCTTTCTGAAACACAAGTCAGATACCTTCGGTATTTTCACTAATTTTGTCAGGCAAATCCAGAATGAATACAACCGTTCCGTAGTCAAAATCAGAAGTGACAATGGAACGGAGTTCAAGTCTGGATCCATGACAGAATTTTGTGAAAGTCAAGGTATCTTTCATGAGTTTTCCTCTCCCCGCACACCACAGCAAAATGGAGTGGCTGAGAGAAGGAACAGAACACTCATAGAGGCTTGTCGGACCATGTTGAGTGATGCCTCACTTCCGGAGTATTTCTGGGCTGAAGCCGTCAACACCGCTTGTCACGTGCAAAATCGAGCACTCATCAACAAAGACCATGATAAGACTCCTTACGAACTTCTAAAAGGCAGGCAACCAACCATTTCATACTTTAGAATCTTTGGTTGTAAGTGCTTCGTACTTAACAATGGCAAGTATCACACTACAAAGTTTAGCGAGAAAAGCTTTGAAGGTATTTTTGTAGGTTATAGTAGCCATAGTAAGGCCTATAGAGTTTTCAATAGAAAAACTCTGGTTGTGGAAGAGTCGATACATCTTGTATTTGATGAGACGAGTCTGTTGCAAAGCAACTCGTCTAGTGTGCCTATTGTAGATGCAGGTACAAAGTTGAAAGAACTCAGCTTGGATGAACCTATTAAAGATAAAGATGAGACGTTCATCAAGATCCCCTCTACAACCACCTTTGGAGAGGGAGATAATCAAGATGAAGAAGACATCCCAGCTGAAGATATAACTCCAGTGGCTGAAGAGATCCCAGATGCAAGGACTTTAGAGTTCAGACACTTGAAGGATCATCCTGTTGACCAAATCATAGGAGATCCTCGGGATGGTGTCAGAACTCGTCGAGGTTCAACTAACGAGAATTTACACTTAAGCTTTCTCTCACAGGTTGAACCAAAGAAATTTGAGGAAGCCAACTCCGACGCATCCTGGATTCTAGCCATGGAAGAAGAATTAAATCAGTTCAAAAGATGCAAAGTCTGGACACTTGTTCCTAGACCCAAGCATAAGAACGTCATCGGGACAAAGTGGGTCTACCGGAACAAGATGGATGAAGACGGAACAATTATAAAGAATAAAGCCAGACTTGTCGCCAAGGGATATCGTCAAGAGGAAGGGATCGACTTCGACCAAACTTATGCTCCAGTAGCAAGACTGGAGGCAATCAGGTTATTTCTTGCCTACGCTGCACTTAAGGGCTTTACCGTCTATCAAATGGACGTGAAGTCCGCCTTCCTAAATGGTAACATTAAGGAAGAAGTGTACGTAGAGCAACCCCCAGGTTTTGTTGATCCAACCCTTCCTAACTATGTGTATTTATTACAAAAAGCACTATATGGTCTCAAGCAAGCCCCTCGGGCTTGGTATGAGACGCTGTCTACCTTTCTTCTTGAGAACAAGTTCACAAGAGGAAAGATAGACAAGACATTATTTCTTAGGGAAATAAAAGGCAAGATTTTGCTAGTGCAAATCTATGTCGACGACATCATTTTTGGCTCTACAGATAACAACCTCTGCAAGAAGTTTTCTAAACTTATGCAAGGGAAGTTTGAAATGAGCAGTATGGGAGAGCTGAAGTATTTCTTAGGGCTACAAGTGAAACAATCTGAGGATGGAATTTTCATCTCTCAGACCAAGTTCACCAAAGAGCTGCTTAAGAAATTCGGAATGGAGAATGCAACCTCTATGAGGACTCCAATGGCCTCAGCTATGTCTCTGGACAAGGACGAGAAAGGGAAACCTTTTGATGAAACCAAGTACAGAAGCATAATTGGGTCCTTGCTCTACCTTACTGCAAGTAGGCCAGATATAATGTTCTCGACATGTGTATGTGCTAGATTTCAGGTGAACTCTAAGGAATCTCACTACATCGCTGCAAAGCGAATCTTGAGATACCTCAAAGGAACACCAAATCTTGGCTTATGGTACCCAAGAAGTAATGATAGTGAACTAATTGGATTTTCAGATGCAGATTTTGCAGGAAGCAAAGACGACAGGAAAAGCACCTCCGGGACTTGCCAATTCCTCGGAAGGAGACTCATTTCCTGGAGCAGTAAGAAGCAAAACTGTGTAGCCATCTCAACGGCTGAATCAGAGTACATCTCTGCAGGGAGCTGTTGTGCACAGCTTTTGTGGATCAAGAATCAGTTTGAAGATTACAACATGAAGTTCCAGAACATTCCACTGTTCTGTGATTCTTCCAGCGCAATTGCAATAGCCAACAACCCAGTCTCCCACAGCAGGACCAAGCACATAGAGCTTCGCTACCATTTCATCCGGGAGCATGTGTAAAATGGAGATATAGATCTACAGTATGTCTCCACAGACAGGCAAGTTGCAAATATCTTCACCAAGCCGCTGGATGAGTCCAAGTTATCATTCTTCAAAACTGAGCTTGGACTGCTTAACAAAGAAGACCAATGATGGACTCAGAAATTTAGAAGAGGTCAGAAATGTTGGATACTCTAAGGTACATTTTTCTTAGTGGAAATTCCTTCAAGAAATTTGAGACTCGAGAATAGTTACATTTACACGAGTGAAATAGTGAATACTCGAGTAACAAGTCAAATATACTCGAGTAATCAAATCAATACTCGTGTATGCACTCCTTATACTCGAGTATGAAAAGTCTTCAGAATTTAATACTCGTGTATTGAACTTCATATACTCGAGTAATCAGACTGATACTCGAGTATGAATTTCTTATACTCGAGTATGGAAAAATCCGTCAAGGCTTAATACTCGTGTATACTCAGTACATACTCGAGTATATGTTAAGGATTACTCGTGTATGCCGTAAACTTCTCTCGTGTAATCGGATTTCTCTGGAATTTTTCAAACTCTCTATTCGCACAACTAATTTGCCGCCTCTTCAGGTATGTCTTTATACTTAATTCGTTTTAAACCTAATTAGGATTATTTATATATATATATTCAAAACGACAAAGTCCTTTCCACTTCTCATTCACTCGAGTAGCCGCCGGCTGTTCGTATTCCCGAAACCCTGTTCTTCGTCTTCCGTCGCCGCAGATTTCCGTCTTCCTCATTGCAGAATCGCTGATGGCTCCTCCCTCCTCCAAGTTTGGAATCGGCTCGGAATTAGTGACTGATGGCATTGAAGATATCTCCGATGATTTCAAGAACCTTCTGATTCTCCTGGACACGGCCGGATTGACCTTCGTTCTTCAAGAACCATGCCGCCTTTTGCTTGCTGATGTTGAAGAGTTCTACAAAAACTTGAAGATTAGACACAATGGTACAGTTCTGAAATCAAGGGTAAGGGGAGTTGATGTTCGGTTAGATAAAACCTCTGTCGCCACTCTGCTTCGGATGCCCGTGGTCGACGAAGAAGATGATTTAGACAAGGCAGATGCCGACCGCACCTCCTTATTCTGTGGTCGAGATCCAGAAGGTGGAGGTGAAACCCTGAACCGCTCTCTGTTCAATTCAGAAGGGAAGTTTCTAGTTGACATCATTGCCAAAATCCTCTGGTGCAAGACTTACTCCATTCGAGATGTATCACAAAATCTTTTTGATGTTATGCAAGCTATTGTCTGCAGGAAGAAGTTTCAGTTTGGAATGATGATACTGGATAAGATCAAAGAAAGCGTCAAACATCCCAGCTTTGCCAGGATTATCTCCCTCCTCCTCCATGAGATCAATCCTACAGTGTTTGACTTCTCTAAAGGGACTCCTCTTCACCACATGAAGAAAGTCTCAATATCATCCATTCAGAGGTATGACCTCAAGATCATGAACCCTGCCCAAACCTCCAAGGCTGATGCCACCTCAGAGCAACACCAAGACAGCAGTTTCCCTGAAGACAGGATTCCATCTCCCTCTCTACATCAAACTACTGCTACCACTAGTGCAATAGTTGAGGGGGAGCCTGCCTCTTCTCTACCTCAGAATCAGGTTCCTTCAGGATCAGTAATTCCAGAACCAGCAGAAATCAGAATTTCTACTCCCCCAGTCTCTCCTCCTCCAGCAGAGATTCAATCAGCAAATCCAGACTCAGAGCTTCCAGACTCAGCAGCCCTTCTGTCCACAGCTGAAGATATCAACAAATTCATTGATGAGCTCAGCTCAGATGTCCCTCTCTTCCAGAATGACTCAGCTGCTAAGTCTCCAATTCAGTCTGAAGTCCATACTCCAGTTCAGTCTCCTGCTAGAACCCCAGCTCCTTCTCCTGCTAAATCTCCAGTCCAATCTCCTGAGAGTGAGCCTAGTAAATCAGCTCATATTCTCCTGTCTGATGATGAGATGTCTCCAGATACTGTGGAGGCACCTCTGAGGACTTTGGATTTCTCCATGCCCTCTCTCCTACCTTCAGAAGAAAATGTTGACACAGTTCCTTTCAAGAGAGCAGTCAGCTCAGTGGTGATCTCAGAAATCCCTCCTTGGACTGCTTCTGCTTCTGCTTCTGCTCTTGCCCCTGCTGCTTCAGCTCCTGAACCAACCTCAGCTCCCTCCTCTTCAGATATAATAAGCAAGATTGAGCTTATGCTCAAAGAACAGAGAGAATACTTTGATGCCTCTCTGCAATCAGTAACATCCAAGGTCTCTGCTCTTGAAACAGAGATGAGCAGAGGCTTTGCTGAGATTCAAGCAAATACTGATGAGTTAAAAAGGTTGTTCCAAATTGGAGGCAAAGCCATAGACCACACCATTACAAGCATTGGTGAGCTAAGAAATCAGGCTGAGACAGTAGCTCACAATCAGATAAAGCTAGATGAGAGAGCTGAAATGAATGTTGTGAAAGTGTGTAATGAAGTGGGCACCTTCAAAGATGAAGCCATTGCAAAGCTAAACATAGATATCAGCAAGGGGGAGAAAGTTGTAAAAGAACAAGTGGACAAACTACATGAGCAAGCTCAAATAGCTGTAAAGGAACAAGTTGAAACTCTCTCTAAACAGGCTCAAACTACAGTGGATGGAATTGTAAAGGAAATGAAAGCAGATATTCTCTCTCAACTTCAATCTGTAAAGTTTTATACCTATGATACTGCTGTGTGGCTGCATAACATGAACTTCCCCAATGCTCAGCTCAACCCAGCCATCATTCCTCAGCACCTAAATCCTCTTGAAGAGCAACCCTCTGCAGATGCCCCTGTCCAAGCTACCATTCCAGAAAGTGGTGTGCCAGTCTTCTCTCCTAGACCTGAGGGTGATCTGACTGAGCCTCCTCTTAACTACTCTGACATGTGGCAAGATGATTTTGTTTCCAGTTCTCAAGGTCCATCTAAAAGGAAAAGAAAGTATGGTGAAGGTGCTTCTGCAAGTCGTTCTGAACCCAGAAGAGATCCAGCAATTGTTCACTCAGAGGTTTGGAGTCCAACCTCCAAATCCCTTATTCTTGATACCCTGAAATTAGTGACAGATCTTGGTGAAAACAGAGACAATCATTACAGCTACTCAGAGTGGAAAGCATATGAAGCTTCACAGATTAAAATCAGACTCCATGACAGAAACTGGGGACACAACAACCCTGCTGCTCCTCCCAGGCCCAGGACCTATTTCCCAAAGCCTTACAGCTACCTGGAGAGGCAACAGCTCAAAAGGGAAAGGATGCACAAGGATGCTTCATCATGAGTGGATCTGAGAAAGTGGAATTGGACTATTTTGTTTATGTGCTTTAAAAACATTTCCTCATATATATATATTTTCTGATTATGGCCATATTTTGTTTACTCTGCTTTAGTTAAGCTTATTCTCCTGTTATATGCTTGCTGTTCTTTTACTCTTAAGTAATTCACCTTAGTATAGAGAGTGCTGACATCTACAAATAGGGGGAGATTGTTGGGATTTGTCTCCACAATACCTCAGATTTGTAGGAGGTCAGACCTTGAACTAAGATGAATTAAGGTGTATTTGATGCTGTGTTTAAGTTGTATGTGTGCAGGTTCTAATTGCCAAGTGTAGACCAATGTCAGTCTATAATGGGTCACCAAACACAGGACCATACAATGTAATCCCTCATTGTGTGATCCAAAGTGTTGGCCCATGTATAGCCTCTCTATTGGGATACACTTTCTTCATGCACTTGGATTGATGGACAGAAGCATTGGAGCAAATTTCCTCTTAGAATTTTCCTAAGTCCTTTATACTCGAGTATTTCCTTGTAATACACGAGTAAGTGCTTTCTGATACTCGAGTATAACTTCTGATACTCGAGTAAGTGTTTTCTGATACTCGAGTATATATTCTGATACTCGAGTATATATTCTGATACTCGAGTAAGTATGTTTATACTCGAGTAAGTGTTTTCTGATACTCGAGTATATATTCTGATACTCGAGTATATATTCTGATACTCGAGTATATATTCTGATACTCGAGTAAGTATGTTTATACTCGAGTAAGTGTTTTCTGATACTCGAGTATATATTCTGATACTCGAGTATATATTCTGATACTCGAGTAAGTATGTTTATACTCGAGTAAGTTCTCTCTATACTCGAGTATATCTTCTGATACTCGAGTAAGTACGTTCATACTCGAGTAATTGATTTTTGATACTCGAGTAAGTTCTTCCATACTCGAGTAATTGACTCTGATACTCGTGTATATAAACGTTTCTCAGGTATATTTTCTGATACTCGAGTTTAGCCTTTTGATACTCGAGTATATCGTCTTGATACTCGAGTATACTTTTCTATTACTCGAGTATACAATTCTGATACTCGAGTATACCATTTTTGATACTCGAGTAATTCATTCTTCTCTCCTGTATTTCTCTCTTTCTATACTCGAGTATACTGCTTCTTGCTACTCGAGTAATCCATCTCTCCATACTCGTGTATATCCTCCATTACTCGAGTATCGCAGTCAACTTCTCCAGAATTATTCTAAGTCCATTTTCATCATAAGTATTTTGAATCTGTCAATTCTGATTGGTCCACGTGTCATCATTAATCAATGTTATGACCGTTGGAACCCACCTATAAATAGGTCTTTTCAGAAATGACTTTTAAGCGTTATATTACAGAAATATTCTTTTTAAGAAAGAGAAATTCCGTGAACCCTAACTCTCACGCCGCCGCCATTGTTGTTCACGGGAGAAACTTTGGATCGCCGATCTTCGTCTTCAACGACTTTCTCTCCAGCGATCCAGACAAAAAGTGAATCACTCGATCTCGCCGAGCCTCAAATATTTCAGATCTTTCTTCTCGATCGAGGTGGTTCTAGTTTTCAGACTCGTGGATCTCTCTCAGGTCATCTTCAACCTTTTTCTGATCAAGCCGAAGTTCCTGAAGAAGAAGACCGTCAAAGATCCAGATCTGAGATTGTTGTTTTGATTTTTATTTTCAAACCAAATTTCATTGTAGGAGATTCTTCTCCGAGATTTGTAGGAAGTTTTGTCTTCCGAGTTTTTGTAGATCCAGTTTGGATCGAGCTTTGTAGGAACGTGGTTCCGAGGTGTAGGATTGTTTTCAATCCGAGATAGTGGAGTAGCCGAGTCTAGTGATTTGCTAGATCGGTGAGGAAAGTGGACGTACCCAAGATTGGGGAACCACTATAAATCTCTTGTCTTCTGTGATTGCTTGATATTTGCTGTGTTAGTTTTTAATTCCGCATTTGACACGCATTTCACCTATTCACCCCCCTCTAGGTGATTTAGGCTAACAACTTAGACCTCTCATCCCTTTCTCGTAATAGCTTCTATCTTGGAAAAGTTAGATACTATCCTCTTCTCGGTTTCTAGGAGAAACTCTAGATCCGAGATCTTTGAGTCCTTCACCTTGATGGATTCCAATTGGAGGTCCATCATGGTCCTTAGCTGAGCAATTTCCTTAGCTTGTTCCTCAACAAGCGAGTTGCTCTTCTGAAGGGCTCTACGAAGGGAATCAAGAGTTTCAATCTTTTGATTGAAGCTGTCAATTTCCCTTACATCAACTGATTGACAAACCTCTGAACTTCTCCTGTCTTCAGGAGATACAAGAGGAAAGGTGCAAGAAGACGAAGATACCTGATCATGATTGTGCTAATCAGGGTAAGAGTTATGGTCTGTTGAGACTAAGGTTTCAGCTTCATCACAATTGCATTCCTCAATCTCTTCTTCAGTCTCAGATAGAGACACTGGAGCCCTGATATTGAGAAGTTGTTCTTGACTTTCATCATCAAGGACGAGGACCCCCACATATGCCTCATCCTCTTGCTGGCATTCAGTCCCGGCAGTCTTCTTTCCCTCCATGAGGTCAGAGATTGTTTCCCACATGGACTTTGCAGTCTTGCACTTATCCAATCTTGTAAGAGAAGACCCTGACAAAATATCAGAGATGATCTGTCGTACCAGCTTGTCCAAGTTGAATAGTGAGAGCTCAGTTTCAGACATCTCTGCGGTACTTTTAGATATTTGGAGATCTTCTCAAGAGTCAGAAGCCTTCATGGGAATGAAGGGACCCTCTTCCACAATGAATAGAGCACGAGGGTCAATGGCTTCTAGATGAAACTGGACTCTCATTTTCCGGATGGGAAAATATTCTTTTGTGCATGCAGGCAGTCTCAGGGGAGAGACCTCAGTGTACAGCTCCATGCTTGAGTCTTGTTTTCTTCTTGACACTAGAGATGGGATCTTACCCAAGGTGTTAACCTTATTGATGAGAAACCTCCCTCTGATACCACTTGAAAGTATCTAGTATCGACTAAATCCACCTATGGGGGGATAGGTGTCGTGCAGTCTTTTACGGAAGTAAATGTACTTGCACAAATTAACAAACACATCACAACAAACACACAAAGAGTTATAGTGGTTTCCCGATTTGGGTACGTCCACTTTCCCCCTTTGACCTATCTCCCACCAAGGGATGACTCGGTCACTTCTCTAAACGGATTGAAATCCAATCCTCACACTACAGAAGGAACCCTTCCAACAAAGGAGTCACCACTCCACCACAACGGGTTGCACCCAACCCTTACAACTAGGAATAAAAATTCCTTTACAACAAAACAAAAATAGAATGTATAAGAAAATACAAACAACGCTTATGGAGAATTTGATGTCCTTCTTCGTTCGTTGAGGCTTTCTTGAAAGTAACGAAGAGTCCACAACCGGATTTCTCTCTTGGAGAGGATCTTGACAAGATCGGCGGCGGCAAGTGAATGCGGCTGCGATACTTTGTAAATCCAAACTTCTTGACGAAGCAAGCAAGGTCTACGAACGATCTCAGTCGGATCAGTCATCTCAATCAATTCGGAATGAAGAACTAATCTCGTTCAACGAATCGAGAGACAAGAGATCTCAAGAGAGATGCGTGAGACGCTCGACTTGCCTCGATACTGTCGTCGGAAGATCAGAGATGATCGTAGATTGTCGGCAACGACTTCCTTGCGAGCGGCTACAGGCGATCGGCGGTTTTCCGCGATCTGCTAGATCACGCTCGGCCTCCTTTTGATTTCCGAGAATAGATCGCTGTAGAAGTTCGAAATACGCAAGTATATATACCCTGATCCAACCCTAAAAGACCGTTGTGGGGACCACAAGGAAAAGCCCTAGCCCCGGCCTAAACAGCGCACAGTCTCTTGGTTCGGTCGGCGGGAATGCAAACTGATTCTCGTCGAATCGGCGGGAATCACAACGATTCTCGTCGAAGTCGGCGAGAATCACTTGGTGATTCCCATCGATTCTGCCTTAGCAGAATTCCTGTAGTAAAAAAGTCATCCGGAAGTGGTCGGTGGGAATGCAGACTGATTCTCGTCGAATCGGCAGGAATCACTAACGATTCTCGTCGAAGTCGGCGAGAATCAATTAGTGATTCCCGTCGATTTTGACTTAGAAGAATTTTCTCTTCCTTCCTTTGATGACTTGGTCTTTGACCCATCTTTGCTCCTTCTGCTCATGATCTTCCTTAATCGTGTACTTGAAAATAAGTACACTCTAATAGGGAGAGCACACGTGAGTCAACACACCGATCTTCTTAATGAGGGATTACGTTGCGCAGACCCGTGTATATTGACCCACTGCACCCTGACATTGGTGTGTACTTAGCATGGAATAGCTGCAAGCACAACTTAATAGAAGATTGTCAAATACATTGTGAATCCATCTTAGCTTGACTGGAGGCTTCTTTAAATCCAGGTAATTGTGGATACAATACCCAACAACATTCAAGTATTAATATTAATTTAGAACCCTAATACAGGAATGTCCACTAACAATACATAGGAATGATATTCAAAATACACAAATGTTTTAGTCTTAAGGCTTTACAATTGTTCTCTTCACAAATGTATATTACATACATCGGCACACATGCCGACCACACATGAAAACAGTAAAAGATTCGCCTCTAGGCCTTCGAGGCCAACCAACTTAGCATTAGGGACTTCAACCCGCTACTTTCTGCTTGGCTCTCCAGCACCTGTACAAGCACGACCCACCAAGATGTGGCAAAACATGGCAATAGTAAGCATTAGCTGACCAAATTATAAGGACCCACCCCTCACTTGGGGCAGCGGTGCTCCTTCCCTATGAATAGTAGTATGTATCCATTTTGGCATCAAAACGTGCAAATCAAGCACCATTCACCACAGACATTGGCACGGCCGGTCCACACGCCCCGTGCACTCAGGGCATATTTTTCGGCATGCTAAGATTCAAGCCTCGGCACCGTACTCAGTGACAGCCCAAATTTGAGCATTCTCTTTTGGTATGCTGTGATTCAAGCCTCACCTATTTGAGCACTCTTTCGGTTTGCTGAGATTCAAGCCCCACATATTTGAGTGTTCCTTGTCTTTCTGGCCTGAAGCCTAAGAATCTCCCCCTATGCTACGACAAAGTCAAATGCGCTCAATTACCTTGAGATACAAGCTAGTGACTCACTCCAAGTCGATTGTCATGGGGTAGGTAAAGGTTAGCTATAGCCCATTACTCAAACCATCAGGCTCGCAAGCCACAATGCGGGTCAGCCTCCCCTTGCACATTTATACAATTCATAACCGCGTTATGTTTCAAGGTTAGCTCTCACGGACACCATAGTTGGGCACTATAATCTCACAAGTCACATATTGGCCCCCTAGTCTCTAAGAGACAAGACTCACAAATAGCTCTCTGGGAGCTACCGATAGCAGTAGCACTACCATCGTGTGATAGGGAACAGAACACGAACTCTTCCCCAAAACTTGGGTATTTTCCTTGATACTAACTCCAGTACTCCCACTACAATAACCTGCACACCCCATGACTTTGTAAACAACACATTTAACCATGGAGTCTTCTATGGCATGCAAAGCAATGCATCACCAATTTAGGACAACCATTCTAAATGAGATTCACACAGTATGCTTATTTTGTACTTTGATTCCGGATTCTATATGCAAGTATCTCATCAGGGATATCATCGATCAATCTGTTGGAAATACCTTCGCTCTCCACAAATTAGTGGGGGACTTCATGCAACTATGTCAAAATAAGGACTTCATATGTCCAAGGATGGAGATTATTTCACTTGTCAATCGCTTAGGAGCCATGAAATCACCGCTGATCTGGATGGAAATGATCACAACACCTTCTTCTCCGTGAATTTAGCTTTGACTCGCAAATCCGACAACAAGAATACCTTCATAGCTTCCCTTCTGGACTAGATAAACCTTGTCATTGCTCTCCTATCCTTCTCCGACCTTCTTCTATCTCAGGATCCAAGAGAGAGAGAAAGAGAGAAAATGAGAGAGAATTTCTCATCTCAAGCTTTTATCAAAAAGCTATTGTTGCACGGTAACTTGCTACCGTCGCGTGGTACCTTAGGCAGTGGCTGCTTGGCCCAATCAGCATCCTTCTACCGCTCAAAGACCGCCTAAACCTTATCCGACACGTGGCACACTACCGCCAGTGTTACCGCTATCGTCGAGTGGTACCATTTAGAGATAAAGGTTGAATTAATTCATTGGCTACTTACTGCCTTACTGTATCACACTACCGCCGAGCGGTACTTAATAGAGACGCTGGTCGCTTAAATCAGTTGTCTATCGCTAGCACTAGCTCTATCACCTGGCTATAACCTCTAGTGTCCAACTTCATGTTATTTTCAAGAATTTTAGGGCATTACACTACAACCACTTGCTCCTGCATCATGGGCTCAATAGTGTCAACTGACAACTGACCTACTCCAGGGGCAGGAGGTTGCACGTGCCTCCCTTGGTGGGCATTGATCATAGAAAACACAGCTTCGGCTACCAACCTTATCGTTTCAGTAGAATGAGGGGTTGCAGGAACATCATAATGTGCACTACTCTCCATAGAGTTTTGATGTTGAGATTGCCCAGCATTACTCCTAGTCACCTATAATTGCGTAACACACAATTTAGCGACTCCAAAACATAGCAAACAACAATCAAAGGAACGCTCAGGTTCCACAATCAAAAAATTTAGCATGTTTCATGTGACTTTTTCATTCCTAAGTGGATATTTATGGGCTATTTTTACATTTTTAAGGTGACACACACACGTGCACTCCACCCCTTAAAAAGAATTCTTCCACGAATTCAGCGAATAACGGACGGACACCTATAGCTTTGATACAAAATTATAACACCCCTACTTGTTCCAAGTAATATAATAATGGGTCCATCCTAGACCCCATGTCATATTGAATGAATAAACGAAAGAGTTACTCAATGAATATCAATCCATAACACTAAACAACCACGCTATAGAAATAAACGCTAACGGAAGCATTTATATAATTTTGAACCGGAATGTCCACATCACTAAAGGAATGATTAAACACAATTTACATTATCTTGCTTTGGCCTTAAGGACTTACACACGAGCAAATGTTTAACTATTACATAATTTTCATATATCGGCACGCAAGCCGGCAAAACATGAATAGCTGAAACAAAACTTGGGGCTTCGAGGGCCTGCACAACTTGGGCTCCCGCCGACTATTTCCCACTTGTCTCTCCAACACATGTACATGTATACACCACAATGATGTGTCAACAAAATAAGGTAACGAGTCAACTTTTGCTAACTACTATCCACGAATGCGCGGTATAACGACCCCACCCCATGGCCGGGGTGGTGGTATTCCTTTCCTACATAACAGTCAATAGCAATAGCATATATATATACAAGCAAGAAAGTGCAATGACAGCAAATCACTAACGCTATAAGCACAAACATCACAAATGTTGGAACGCACGTCCACACACTTCGTGCACTCATGGCGCACTTTAGCTGTACTCCTTGAGTCCCACCACCATCCCTTGTCCCATACATGGATGATCCCACCTTGAACATTCTTTTATTCCGACCTAAAGTCAAGGACTCTCCTATGCCAACAACATAAACCAAGTATGTTAGGCACTCTAGTCGAATGACATAATGCGGGTACAATTTAGCTCCTTCCCGCTGCTCAACTAACCATACTAATCAACGACAATGATGCGGGTTAGCCTCCCCTTTCTCGTAAATGAGATAACTCACATTATGTCCCACGATTGGCACTCATGGCCACACCAAGTTGGGCACAGCAGGCTCCACAGCTTCACAATCTATCCAACTTGTCTTATGGACATAGGCCTCACACAACTCCTAGAGAGCTACCGCCGACGGTAACACTATCGTCGGGCGGTACCTAACAGAACTCTGATTCTGCTTGCTTTTTCGGGTATTTCCTGGAGTTAGCCTCCAAGACTCCCTGTCGAGCTCTACAACACTCAAAACCCAAAAACTGCATACAACACAGAGTCTTATCCAACATGAAAATATCAATGTAAACATCATCAATCCAGACCAACCTGATCGGATGGGCTTCACACAGGATGCCTATATCCGAAGTCAAAATGGACATCTATATGCAATATATGCCAGGGACGGACTCAATCGACCCAGATAAAGTCTAATCATAGTTAATTAGCGAAAGAGGCACATTCATATGTGAATATAGAAACAAAAGAGGACATGCGTTTCCTAACGAGAGGAGGAAGATCATTACCCTTGAAATTCTCTTTGGCGCCATGACTCAAAAATCCAGTTTGATATAAAAAATCGCACCAGACCGCTCTCCGTGGATCTAGACTCGGCTCGCGATTCGGTGCTCCGAAGCTCCGACAATGGCGGAAAACTCCTTCATCTTCCTTAGCTCTCCCCTCTCTACCTCCAGAAAAAGAAATCCCAAAGTGAAATGAGGTTAAAACCCTCAACTCTCAGCCTTAACCCTAAAGGAACACAACACCACCATCGGATTTCACTTAAAATCCATGGATGGCAACGATTGAAACTGGATTTCTTGTACATAGTGCTACCCCCGTGCAGTAACAAGCTACCGCCGCGCGGTACCTCGGTTGGTGGCTTCTTTGACAAGCCCACCGTTTAAACCCTCCACATAATCGTTAACACGTGCCTGTCAGTACCTGGCACACTATCGTCGTGCGGAAACACACTACCGTCAAGTGGTAGTTAATTCGACGTATTGTCACATCAATTGTATCGAAAGGGCCACTACCGCCAGCAGTAACACTACCGCAAGGCGGTACCTCACAGAGAGCAATGACAATTAAATCAGCTACGCTAGCACTATCGCCAGGAGGTAGCATTCAGTGAGCTATTTTTGTGTAAAATTTTGGGGCGTTGCACTTGGAAGATGCCCCCGCTGAGGGGGAGGTGAACCAATCACCTAAGAATCTGCATGGAGAAATTGATAGAATAATTGATAACCTCTAAGAAAGAATTGGTCACATCCCAGATGACTCCCAAGTCCCGATTCAGGAAAAGACCGGTGCTCTAATTGAGGGGGAGCAAGAGCTGATCACAGAGGAAAACTTAGAAAATCCTCTTGAATAATTTCTAAACACAGATGATCAAGTTGAGGAGGTACTTCTCACTGAAGTCCCTTCTTAGTTGAGTTGGAATACCTATCTCCCAAGTAGCTAAGACATCCACTCCAGTTAAGTTGGATGGTAAAAAGGACCAAGGGAAAAGTATTGATCCTGATGATGTTCAACCACCACAGATCCCCCCACGTCTACCTCTTGCTAGCAATGCAGAAAGTTCAATCATTGCTTCACTCAAATCTCTCCTGGATGAGCAAGCAACATCACTAAAAAGCTACATTGATGATTTTGTTCAAATACAAAAGGTTGATCTTATGTTAGAGGTAGAGAAGGTTAAAACTGAGCTAAAAAGTGATATTAAGATTCTGAGAGATGATGCTGCACACATCAACCAACAAAACTCGAGATGGTTTAACCTTACAGCAAGCACTGTCAAGCATAATGCTACCATTCTCTAGTCAATGGATGATAGCCCGGAGGAGTCTGTCCTTGACCTTCATAGTGTGAAAATTATGTCCGCCAAACAGATGAAGCCATAAGACAGGGAGTAGATCGTGTGGAAGAGTATGTTTTCTCCACTCAAATAAGGGAAGCTGAAGTGGCCATTAAGAATACAGACATTATTATAGAAGATTTGGAAAAAAATTTCCAAATAGTGTCTAGTAAGCTTTTTAGCCAACACTTTACATTTGGAAAATAAAATTGTTGAAGAATCCAGAAAGGGAAAGAAGAATAATGCAAAGCAAGCTATTAAGGTACTTCAGGGAACAAGGATTGCGTTACATTTACCCCTGCAGGATCCTAAAAGGCCTAAAGACTTTGATTTCCAGGCTCAAGCCAGAGTGGCTCGGGATGCTCGATTGGCTGAGAAAAGAAGAAGAGATGGTCCAATGCTTCATGAGGAGTTCATGGTCAAAAGAAGAGAAAAAATTGCTGATGACCTTGACTATGAATATTGGAGTGAAGGCTCTGAAAACATCATCATAAATGTGTGGATCAATCATGGCCAAGTCTTGAAGAACATTGAATGTGTTTATCCTAGTGAAGAATATATCAAACGCTTGGAGGGGAATTCTCTAAGGGAAAGGGTAAATAAAGAAATTTGGTACACAGGAACAATCCAAGAAGAATACCCTCCAAGTACCTTCCCAAGTCATTCTTGTTCTTCAAAAGGGAGGACAACAAAGCTAAACATGCTGAAAGATTTGCTTTTCCAAAAGGTGAAGGCTCGGGCTCTACTTCCAAGAAGTGGAAATCTAATACATCTAGCTATATAGTGGTCTATCATTCTCTGAATTCTGAAATATCATTTGATTGTAATCTAAGATAAAACTGAAAAAGAATTATGCATCTTGGTTGAACTCTTATGATTACATAGCTATATCTATATTGCCTTCATGATTTGTTGCTCACCTTGTTGATATGCTTGATAGATATTTATGATAACAAGTTCTGGTGCATTATAAAATGTTTTGATTTGTTGTTCACTTATATGTTATATGTGGTGACATTTTTATTGATATCTTATTGTCAAAAAATTAGTTTTTTGGTTAATGTTGCTTAACATTGTGAGATATTCTGTCTTCTTCAAATATATGGAGATTGTTGAAAAAATTGCCTTCAATTTTAAAAGATTCGAAGTAGCATCATTACTAATGCTAAAAAATATATTGTATTTGATGCATATTCACTTTTTGAGCATGTACGGAACTTGGTTTTACTCCAAGATTTTGATAAAAGCTAAGCTAAACTATACAGCTGAGACTGCGTATAGTTCTCAGCTATATCTCAAAGACTATAAGAAGAATGCAAAAACTGCTGAGAGTCATATATCTCAGTGCTAAGATAAATACCGCTGAGAATGAATGATCTTCTCAACAGTATAGTCGAGAAGATTTAGATATAACTGCTGAAAGCCACAGGTCTCAGCACCAAATCTAATGTCGCTTAGAATAAAGTGAATACTCAGTGGTACAGCTAGCAAGATTCAAATAATTTCGTTGAGCCAATACTGTTTGGCGGAAGTCAAATTTGGTGCTAGCACCAAAAGCAGGAATAAATAATTTTATTCTTGTCCACGCTTTGACAAGATGTTTTTCGAAGCCATTGCAGATTGTCAAAGAGAATAAAGTGGAACTTCTAGGTCAATGGAACATTGCAGTTACACAAAATCTAATCTGAAGAATGAGCTTGACGGCACTCAAAGAAAAAGAAGATAGTTCTTGTTGAAGGCTTTCAGAAGAACAAGTGGAATTGATTCTGTGACTCAAAGATTAATCTTCTTTCATCTGCAAGGAGAAGAAGATCAAGGTGTAGCTTGCCCTAATCTGTGCTAAACCTAAAGATCATTCAGTAAGCCAAGAGACCAACTCCAGATCTTACCATCAAAGAAAGAACAACTGAAGGTCTCAATCTTCAAGTTCTAACTATAAAGTAAACTTATGTTGTAATCTCTTTCATTATATTTACTGTAGGACCTTTGTGCATGAGTTATATGGTCATTGTGCCTCGCTATAGGGTTGTACTCCCAGCCTGAGTGGTAGGATTTCACTGGAAATCTGAGGTAGGACTTGAGTCAAGTCTGAGATAGGAAACCTGGAAGGTTTCTGAACTGTAGGAGTTGGAGAAATCGAGGTAGGGCTTCTTGATAAGCCTGGGTGTAGGGCTTAAATTTTCTAATGAAAAGGGCACAAACAACATTTTGCATGATTTGATGTTAAGATGATGATGTAATAATTTCTCAAAATACATAACTAAAATTTGACAAAAACTATTACAATGCCATTAATGATTCGTCAAAATATCAAAGAAAACCTTTTTCACGCATTTGGGTCGATTCCTTGCCCTTCAAATACAATACAAAACACAAAAAAGAAGTCCACAGATCACATAGTTCTCAAAATTTTAACAACGTTCTGGATCTCCATCAGCCTAGTAGAAAGATCTGCACACACAAAAACCAGCAAATGATTATTGCTACAGCAGCTTAACACATTTGAATCAGAAATACATATATCAAGAAAGTGTAGCAGCATAAATATTGCATAATATTGCCACAAATAAATATAATATTTAAAGGTGCAAATTATGTGTATGATAATAAGATAGGAAACTGAAAAGCTGGAGAACTTGACATGAACGAAGGAACTACATTACAGAGGAGAGAAAATTGTACTTTGAAAAATATACATTACCATGACCAACTCCTTATTTGTCTACATTATCCTAGAGAAAATAGGTTAGGACAAATTCCCCTCAGGACCAAAGGGGTTGGAGCCTGAAGAGTAGAGGAGGTGGAAATATGGTGATTATGACACCGGGAGATTTTGCTAAGTTGGTTGGAGGAATCTGTCCTTTCAGCCGTTACAGCAGTAGTACCGGAGACCGTTACAGTACTGCTGGAACAAGTGGCACTAGAACTCCTGGTGGCAGCAAAATGATGCAATAACAACAACTTGGAACTACTTTGAGGATTGTCACACAAGTGACTTCTTCAAAGGACAAGAAATTGTTAGTGAAGAGCAATTGAAAGTGAAGTTATGACCGAAGAACAGGATGGTACCCCTGGCAGCATTCATGCTCCATGTCAATTCCAAGAAGTCGTGGATGTGACAACTACTAAACGGTGGTGTTTATAAGGCAATATTCCATTAAGTTTTTCAATGCCCAGATTATATGTTAGAGACATAATGCTATGGACCCGCATTTGGTCACGTATATCGCCAGCGTGATCACATGGTCCTTATCTAGTTTCTATCTAGTTCATATTTTTATTGCGCGCATTTTGATCCTCCGTGTCTAAGCCGAAGGTGGGGGCATTTCGGGAACCATGTTGGACTATTATTAATTCCCGGTTGGGTGCCATGAGAAGGCGGGCAGCTATTATTCTTGTTGGGGATGACCCCCATTTTATAAAAATCGGGTGTGCACATAGCCGGACACTCATGATCCCCACCTCAAAAGAAGTGGGATCATGGGATTGACCGCGCGCGCGATAACCGCGTCCAATCCTCCACGCACCGATCCCACTACACGTAATGGGCAAACCGCCGCGAGCTCCACCTCGCCGACGGCGGGCGGGCGGCCCCCTCCCGGGCGGCGGCCAGCCGCCCTTCCTCGCCACACCGGCCGCGTCCGGGACCGAGGATGGCCCGTCCACCCCCTCCTTTGGCCGCCGGCGCACGGCCAAGGGGAGCGGCCGCTCCGTCCCGACCGCCGTCGGCGGTCCTCCCCTCGCAAACGAGCTCCGCGACAAGTTCGTCGGCCGCCCGTGAAGCCCCGCTCCCTTCGTCCGATCGTCGGGAAACATCCCCGGCCGTACGATCTACGCGTAACCACCCACTAACCGCCGGTTTAGTGGGGGAGGATTTAATTAATATTTTATATAGTTTATTTAAGTGGTCTCCAAGTAGCGGAATACACGCATTAAAACTATACTAAATGCAACTATAATGGTGGTTATGGTATGCGGATAGCCGCGTAACAACCAAAACCACCACCTGTAGCCTATAAAAGGAGTCACGGGCCTCCTCATTTCTCATTTTTTCTCTTCCGAGTCTTCTTCTTCCTCAGGTTAAAGCTCTGCCGAATTCATCCTACGAGCAGCCTTCGAGCCACACCCGAGCTACAAGCGGGTCAAGTCAAAGCCATCCGACGAAGCCAAATCATTCAAGTCACAAGCGGCCCCTGTAACTGCAAGTCCAGGTGCTCCGCCCCCCATCCAGAATTAGCAAGACGCTATCCGAAGACCACCAGCGCGAAGCGCAATTTGTAACAACTCCCGGCGCGACGGTCTGTCGTCCGTCGTGTGCCAAGTGTTCTCTCACCCTGAAATTGCAACGAGAGGTGGAAAGTCACCCTCGACTTCACAAACAAGTTGTAACCGCCAGGGAATAGTGAACTTTGGCCGACACAGATCCGATCACGTGAATTTTTACCCAGTTGAGGGGTTTTTCAACGTTAAAACTGCTTGTGTACAATCAACCTACTCTTTTGACTGTGTGCGCGCTCGACCGTTCCGAGAGCTAAGACGGTCCAGGGTATTCCGGTCCGACCGGGACATCGAGTTAGTCCGCAACAGTTCTAATTCCCTCTCTCTCTAATTTTCTCTTTCTCTCTTTCCCTCTTTCCCTCTCTCTAAGTCTTTCTCTTGTATCTCACGGAAGACCTACCCGACTCCCTAGCCGCACCCGCCAAATCACGACTCCACGCGAAATCGCCTGCCCGTCGCAGCCCGCCTCCCCGCACGCGACAACAGTCGGACTCCCGCAGCAGCACCCCCGCCCCCGCAATAGGTCTGACAGCCCCACGCCAGGCCAACACCCCCTCACGGCCCTGGACCCGTTCGCAATCGGCGACCCTTATCAACTTGGTATTAGAGGAAACTCTCCTACCCGCCGCCGAAACTCCAGATCCAGCGATATCTGCTCCCCCCATGGCCGACCACCCCTTCCCCGACGAGCGTCGCATTCCCAGCCGCTCGGATAATGGTCCCCCCGCTAGAAGGCGTCGCCTTCTTTGCTTGCAGCCACCAGTCTGAGTACCCCCCTAGCGTCGACGACCTACGTTGTGGCCCACCACACCATCGCCGACAAGCGTCGACCCCCCAGCTGTTCGGACACGAACTTCCCGCGCCAGCCCACACAGTTCTGCTCTGCCCACCGGTTCAACCTCGCCCACTTTCCGCCAGCCCTACTCGATAACCCATACTACTCGGCTCCTCCGTCGATGGAGGCTCCTTCCTCAATACCTCTACCGGGCTGCTACCTCTACCAGCAATGTCCGAACCGTTCACCCTCTCTCAACTTTTTGAATCTCTCGCAAAGCTCTTGGCAGATAACAACGTCTCCCTCATGAGTGCAGTCACCTCCCAACTAGAGGCTAATCTGCCAGTTCACCCAGCAACCGACTCCTCCCACGATAGTCCGCTCCTGCCAACTCCCCTAAAATTTTTACCCCCACGACATGAGGGCAACGGTGGGCCACGATACGTGCGGCTGGACTTTCTAATATTCGACGGCCATGAAGACCCCTTGGTCTAGCTCTCTCGTTGTGAGCAGTTTTTCGTTTATTGTGTCCAATGGCACAAGAGGCTGGCTCATCTGAACTACAAGACCATAGGCAAACTCTTTAGTGAAGAGTTAGTTAGAAATGACCCCAAATTGAAATGCACTGATGAGGGTATCTGCTCTGCATGCCAAAAGGGCAAACAGACCAAGACCTCCTTCAAGAGCATTGAGGACAAAGACTCAGTGAGGTGCTTATACCTCCTGCATATAGACTTGTTTGGTCCTATGCCAGTTCAAAGTCTAGGTAGGAAAGTCTACACCCTTGTGGTTGTTGATGACTTTTCTATGTTTGTTTGAGTGTTCTTCCTTAAGAGAAAGGATGAAACTCTTGAAGTATTCAATACTTTTGTCAAGCAGATACAGAATGAACTAGACAGTACTGCAGTCAAAATCAGAAGTGACCATGAAACTGAATTTCAGTTTGCAAGCATGATAAGGTTTTGTGAAGAGCAAGGGATTCACCAGGAATTCTCTCCTAGAACACCCCAGCAAAATAGAATTGCTGAGAGGAAAAACAGAACCCTCATAGAGGCTGGTAGGAACTTGTTAAGTGATACATCTCTCTCAGAATATTTCTGGGCTGAGGTAGTAAATACTGCATGTCATGTCCTTAACAGGGCTTCTATCAGCAAAAACCACAAGAAGACTCCCTATGAGATCCTGAAAGGCAAAAAACCAAACTTATCCTACTTCAGGTTTTTTAGTAGCAAGTGTTATGTACTGAATAATGGAAAGTCCTATGTGACAAAGTTTGTTGTCAAGTCTTATGAAGGGATCTTTGTTGGGTACAACAACAACAGTAGGGCACATAGGATCTACAACTTGACAAGTCAAGTTGTAGAAGAGTCAGTTCATGTCTTTGATGAATCAAACATGATTAACTGTGACCTGGCTAGCTCCTCTTCTAATTCTGCAGGCATAGAGCAGGTGATGGACAAGCTTACCATCAAGGAAGATGCTCCAGCTATCCAAGATAAGAGACAAGATGTGTGCTGTCCAGAGGGAGCTCAGGACTCACAAGTTGAGGATGAAGAACAGCTAGCTGAAGACAGTGAAGTACAACAAGCTGAAGTTAGATTGCCTCCAGCTGTAAGGAATCTGAGGGACCATCCAGCCCACCAAATCATTGGTGATGCAAGCCATGGAGTGCAGACCAGAAGCAAGAGTATCAACACAACTCTCTACTCATTCTTTCTGTCTCAAGAAGAGCCCAAGAACTTTGGAGAGACAATCAAAGACCAATTCTAGATTGGAGCAATGTAGGAAGAACTGAACCAGTTCAAGAGATGTAGGGTCTGGAAGCTGGTTCCCAGACCTGAGGGACATAATGTCATAGGAACTAAGTGGATCTACAGGAACAAGTTGAATGAAAATGGCATTATTGTCAAGAACAAGGCTAGACTGGTGGCTAAAGGATACAGGCGAGAAGAAGGGATAGATTTTGACCAAACATTTGCCCCAGTGGCCAGATTGGAAGCAATAAGACTCTTCCTTGCTTTTGTTGTCTATCAAGGATTTAAAGTCTACTAGATGGATGTGAAGTCAATCTTCCTGAATGGGGGCTTAAAAGAGGAAGTATATATAGAACAGCCATTAGGTTTTGTTGACCCTAACTCTCCCAATTTTGTTTATAGGCTTAGAAAAGCTCTATATGGGTTGAAGTAAGTCCCTAGAGCATGGTATGAGACTTTGTCTAGTTTCCTCATTGAGAACAAATTCTCAAGGAGGAAAATAAACAAGACCCTATTCCTAAGGGAATCTAAGGGCATGATCATCCTAGTCCAAATATATGTTAATGACATTATCTTTGGATCTACTGATGACAACCTTTGTAGCAAGTTTGCTAAACTTATGCAATTGAAGTTTGAGATGAGTAGAGTATGAGTGAGCTCAAGTTCTTCTTGGGTCTCCAAGTTAGACAGACTGATGATGGCTTGTCCATATCCCAGTCCAAGTTCACCAGAGAGTTGATTAAGAAATATGAAATGGAGAATGTCTCCACTATGAAAACTCTCATAGGGTCAAGTATGCCTTTAAACAAAGATGAAGCAAGAAAACCTATTGATGAAACTATGTATAGAGGGATAATTGACTCACTTCTATACATCACAACTAATAGGCCTGACATTATGTATGTTACATGTGTCTGTGTTAGCTATCAGGTCTGCCCTAAAGAATCTCATTACTCTGTTGTAAAGAGGATCTTGAGATATCTTAAGGGCACACCAGATTTTGGCTTATGGTACCCTAGAAATAGGGATTTTGAACTAGCAAGGTATTCAGATGCAGATTTTACATGATGCAAAGAGCACATGAAAAGCACTACAGGGACCTGTCAGTTCTTAGGATGAAGACTAGTGTCTTGGAGCAGCAAGAAGCAAACAAATATTGTTATATCAACTGCAGAGTCAGATTATATTTCAGCAGGTAGCTGTTGTGCTCAGTTGATGTGGATTCAACATCAGCTCAAGAATTATGACCTCAAGGTAAGTAAAACCCCTCTTTATTATGATTTTACTAGTGTTATTGTTATTGCTAGGAATCTTGTCTCACACAAAAGGACTAAGCATATAGAAATTAAATATCATTTTATTAGGGAGCGTGTGGAAAAGAAAGATATAGTCTTGAGTTTATGCCCACAGACAAACAAGTGGCTGACATCTTTACTAAGTTACTAGATGAAGCAAAGTTTAACACCTTCAAGTTTGAGTTGAGTATGTTGAACTTAGTTTAGCTTCAGTCACTCCCTATAGATTTAGTTTTACTGCAGGATATGTTTTTCTTGCAGGAGATGAAGACCTTAAGTGGTAAGAAGATCAAAGTGACCATCAGTAAATTGATGGCAAAAGTGGCTCCTAATGAGGGGGAGCAAGTCCAGCAGCTGCAGGAGCAGAATCATCTTTATATAAAGAGGTAGCTAGCAACTGTACCAAGGGGATCAACAGCAATCAGATAGGGGGAGAAGTTTAAGCCAGTTCTTCCCTGACTATTCTTCAGAATTCAAAAAGGGGGAGAGAAAGAAAGAAGTAGCACATCAAATGGCCTCAAGATTGATCAAATGTAGCATCATCATGGGTGGCATCAGAGCTTAATCAAGTGGTATCAAATTCAGGGGTAGAAAAAAATGCTTCTCTGATCAAGTGGTATCAGATTCAGGGGGAGAAAGAAATGCTCCCATGCAGCATTCAAGTGGCATCACACAACTTACAGCAAAACAGGGGGAGCAGGTGATGTTCACCAAACAGGCAGGAAATGTGGTAACCTTTCTAGATCTGTTTTGTTATAGTAATTCATTTTATTGCTGCATAGGTGATGTGTGTCATAGACTAAGAAATGTGAGCAATTTGAATAAGGGTTTTGACTTATTAAAATATGGGGAGATTGTTGGGTCCATTGATCCATATGACCCAGATTTGTAAGAATTCCAAGAAGTCAATGACACACACACCAGTTGTATTTGATGTGGGGTTGCAAGTTATTGCATGTAGGTTAGTACTTATCACAATAATTGGACAAGTGGACTCAAGTAGGATAGTGGATAGGCAAGAATTTGCCTAAGTCCACAGGCGGTGAGTGAAGCAAGCTCACTCAACGCCAGATGGCTTAAGGAAGCTGGACAAAGAAATGCAGCTAAGTCCACAAGCGTTGTGTGAAGGAAGTTCACTCAACGCCACAACATAAAAAGTGTTGAATAAAGCCGGGTCTGTCAAAGCCTAAGCAGTGGAAGCAAGTACAAAGGTGTCGACACACTTCATAACTATGTCGACACCCTTGTAGGAGAAGTGTCGAGACAAGTCAGTCAGCAGTGTCGAGACAATTCAGTTATCTCGACACCTTGAAGATCAAATCAGAAGTGTCGAGACAAGTCAGTCTGTAGTGTAGAGACAAGTCAGTTATCTCGACACCTTGAAGATCAAGTCCGAAGTGTCGAGACAAGTCAGTCAGCAGTGTCGAGACAAGTCAGATGTTTCGACACCTTAAAGCTCAGGACAGTAGTTTCGAGACAATACAAATTTCTCGACACAATGAAGAACTGAAGTGCAGACTTAAGGATGTCGACACCCAGCAGACTGTAGTATCGAGACAAGTAAACTGTCTCGACACAGTGCAGATTTACTGGAGTACTGTCAAAGAAAAATAAGTTAAGTCCAGAAGCGTTGAGTGAAGCCAGTTCACTCAACGTCATACTGATTCTGTCAACGTCATAGAAGTTGGAGTGGAAAACTCGTCTAAGTCCACAGGCGTTGAGTGAAGCCAGTTCACTCAACGCCAGATGACAGAAGGCTTTGAGTCAAGCGTTAGCAGTCAAATCCAAAGGGAAAGTGTGACAGAAAATTGGCTAAGTACAAAAGCGTTGAGTGATGCAGTTACACTCAACGCTCTCAACGCCAAGGTTGCTGAAGAAGCAGAAAACAGTATAAGGTAAAAAGCGTTGAGTGATGAAACTACATTCAACGCTCTCAATGCCTAGGATGCAGAATAAGCAAAAAGTTAAGCCAAGTATAAAAGCGTTGAGTGAGGGTCATTCACTCAACGCCACTCAACACCAAGAAAGCTGAATAAATGACTAAGTCCAGAAACGTTGAGTGAAGACCATTCACTCAACGCCTGAGTGAATTCTGAGAATTTGGCTAAGTCCAGAATGGCTGACGTCAGCATGAGTCAGAAAAAGTTAACGCAGTTCAAATTCGTTGCGGGAAAGATGGAGTTAGCAGTTGATGGCGCCGGCGGCAAGCTTTTGTCATCTTCTGCAAATGAAAGGTGGTAAATCGGCAATTAAGGCGGGGCCCACATTGTAATAGAGTTGTTGATCGACGAGAAATAAAAGGGAAAGATTGGCTGTGTCGACAACAAGCAATTAGGGTTTTCTGATTTTGCAATTGTGGTTGAACATGGTCTTCTTCCTCGCCATTACAGCCGAGCCAGAAGGTCCTGTTCAGTTCAGTCAACCTGAAAGCGAAAAGTGATAGCTGCTGCGATATTCATCTGCGACAGCAAGTTCAGGACTGATTCCCGAAAGAGAAAAGGCAGATACATCTGCTAGCTACTTCCAGCACAAGCCGTGAATCAACTGAAGACCTTGTCAACTTGTTGTTGTGAAGAAGATAGGGCTAAAATCTGCTCAGCCCAGGAAGACAGACACAAAGATTTGTCTTAAGTGTCTAATTGTTTCAAATCTTTTCTATTTTCTATAGGATCCTTTAGGATCAGAGTTTGTTTGGTATTGTATCCACAATAACTCTGATTTGAAGAAGGGTCCAGTCAAGCTAAGATGAATTGAGATTGTATTTGATGCTACTGTTTAGTTATGTACTTGCAGGTCTACAATGCCAAGTACACATCAATGTCAGGTTTCAGTGGGTCAGTAAACACAGGACTACACAATGTAATTCCACATTGTGTAGGTCAATGTGTTGACTCACGTGTAATCAATCTATTGGGGTGTACTTCTATCCCAAGTACAAGAGAAGGCTCAAGGATGGTCAAGGGTTAGAACCAGGGAAAATAGGAATTTTACCTAAGTAAAATTCGGCGAGTATGGTTAAGCATATGCGTCGAATTCGTCGAGTATCATCGATGATACATGCCGGATTCGTCGAGTATACTTACCAATACCCGTCGAATTCGTCGTATATACTAAGGGTAAATTCATTGGAGAACTGGAAAATTTGTTAAGTAAAATTCGTCAAGTATCGTTGTGCATACTCGTCGAATTCGTCGAATGTATCTAACGACACACGCTGAATTTGTCGAAAATGCTAAGTGATACACGCCAAATTCGTCAAGTCCAGTCGACGCTACTTCTCTAGATTTTTTCCAAGTATAATTCGTCAAATATTAAAGTGTTGAGTGCGTTGAGTTAACTCGACGATATTCGTCGAATGCTGCCTATGGCGTTGAGTGATCTCAAGGCGTTGAGTGTCACGGCATTGAGAGCGTCGAGTCTATTGGCCAATACTCGACGAATTCGTCGAGTATACCTGGTGATACTCGACGAATTTGTCGAGTATGACTCCTGCCTATAGCGTTGAGTGACCAGCCGGCCTGGGATGTTTTGGCTAAGTATTTTCGTCGTATATCAAAATGTATTCGACGAGTATCATTATGATACTCGACGATACTCATCGAATTTGACTTAGGTCATTTCTTTTCGAAATTTTCAAAAACCAGTCACGGGTTCTGTCGGCCATGCGCAGTAATTTCTGCCTTTTGTTTTTGGAAAATTTCTTTTTACCGTTGGAGGGTTTATCTCTACAAATACCTAGGGATATTTTTCTTTATTGTTAATCTTGTTATTGTGCTAATTTGCTCTCTGATTCAAACGAGAAAAAGTTTCTAAAATCAGCGATCGTCGATACCCACACACGACATTCTGATCGGTCGATACCCGCAAGCACAGCAAGATCTCGTCTTCCTCGACCTCAACGTCTGGATTGCTGCCTTCTAAAAACTTCTATTCCTCCAGATCTAGAAGGGTGGAAACTCAAGATTCAAGTTCTTCAAGATTTCAACTTTCCGAGTTCTCCAAGCTTCAAGATCTACTTTTATGAAGAATGTCGGAGCGAAGACTTGTAATAGTTATTGTTGTTGTAATATTCTTTTACATATTATAAGAGATTTTTCTCCAAGTTAATAGATCCATTTATGAATCGAGTTAGTAGATCCGTTTGTAGATCGAGAGAGTAGATCCGGTTTGTGGATCGAGTTGTAGGAGAGGTCGTTCTCCGAGTAGTAGGAGCGTCATCTCCAAGTTATAGGAGTTGCGGCTCCGAGGTGTAAGATTTGACGAAATCTGAGTTTGGTGAAATAGCCGAATTTAGCCATTCGTGGTAGATAGGCAAGGCGGGAAAGTGGACGTACCCAACTCGGAAAACTGTTATAAATCTCTGTGTTTGTGTGAATGATTATTAAGTGATTTTTATTCCACGAAAAGACACAAACATCACCTATTCACCCCCCTGTAGGTGATTTAGGTAGACGTTAGATACTTTCAGAGTTGTAGGCCTGATCTATAAAGGCTGAGAGTGTAGGATTCGCGTGAGAATCCGAGTGTAGCCATGTATTATAAAGGCTGAGGTAAGATCTGTTGTAGATCTGAGTGTAGGATTTTTAAGTGAATCTGACTGTAGGCCTGTGATATAAAGTCTGAGGTAGGATCCAGTTGGGATCTGAGTGGTAGGGCATATTGCGTGAGGTATAAGTCTTGAAGAAGACTGAGTGGTTCTGCGGGATCGTGTTGTAAGCTCCTTGGAGCCGAGTTTTGGGGGAAAAGCCTTGTCTAACACACTGTTAGAAGGGCACAGAGGGACAGCGGACGTACCCAAACTCTGGGGAACCACTATAAAATATCTGTGTCGTCTAGTTGATGTTTTTGAAAGCTTAATCTAACTAATCATCAAGCACAGTAATTAAGGTATAGGTCTAGATAATCAAAAAGAGACCTAAAACATATTTACCCCCCTCCCCCTCTAAGTGTTAGCTGACCTTGAAAAGAAAGTCTTTCAGTGTCTAAGCCCATAGAGGGGGCATTTCGGGAACCATGTTGGACTATTATTAATTCCCGGTTGGGGCCATGAGAAGGCAGGCATCTATTATTCTAATTCCCTCTCTCTAATTCTCTCTTTCTCTCTCTCTCTAAGTCTTTCTCTTGTATCTCACGGAAGCCCTTTCGATGCCCTAGCCGCACCCGCCGAAAAGCGACTCTGTGTGATATCGCCCGCCCGTCGCAATCCGCCTCCCCGCACGCGACAACCGTCGGACTCCCGCAGCGGCATCCCCGTCCCCCGCCATAGGTCCAGCCGCCACACACCAGGCCAACGCCCCCTCGCGGCCCTGGACACGTTCGTAATCGACGACCCGTATCACATAACTTTATCTCATAGGTCACACAACTGTTGTAACTTGAGAAGAGTTTCTTAACTCCTTTCTGCAGAGATATATCCATCGCAAATAGCAAGAAAAGGTCTTCTGATTGTACCAGGGGTAAGACTTTGGTCGAATACAGACATGAATTCAATAGGTCGAATCATTACATTGGAGCTCCTCTTGCAGGAGAAGAGGATGTTAAAATACGATTAGTAGTCCTAAGCTCAAGAGATACACAAAAACAAGCTGAAGAGTTGCTTAGTCATGGCGTGAAGATAAGGATGCAGGAAGAAGCAAAGAAAATCTGAACCATCGGCCACACCCGCAAGAAAAGAGACAACTGTTCAAAATAGATGCTGTGAAGAGTCAAAAGATGTTTTGTTTTATTCTTGTTTTAACTATTATAAATATGTTGCAAGTCCCAAAGTGGACAGAACGTTTTTTTCCTTGACTTGTCATTTTCAACTCAACATCTGGATACTTCTTATAAAGCCTTTTTTAGCTTTTATTTTATAACAGTGGTATCATAGCTAATGGAAACAAAACCCGGCTTTGCATATTCATCCTCTACGGTTCCAATATTCAATGGAGAATACTAGAATATTGGGCTGCCCAAATGAAGACGCTTTTTATGTCACAAGGCTTATGGAATATCGTTGATCAAGGCCTGCCAGAAACAACAACACCTCCGGCAAAACTCACTGGTGCTGCATTAAAAACATACACTGAAATGCAGCAGAAAGATGCAAAGGCTTTAGTTTTTATTCAACAAGGTGTTACCAACTCAATTTTTCCCAGAATAATGGCTGCAACATCTGGAAATGAAGCATGGCATACCCTGCAAACTGAATTCAAAGGCTCCCCACAGGTAATATCAATCAAACTACCAACTTGTTGGAAAGCTTTTGACACTCTAATGATGAAAGAAGGAGAGAAGGTGCAAACTTTTGCTAGAGCTACAGCTATAGTGCATCAAATCCGTCATCTAGGAGAAACAATAGAGGATAAACGAATAGTCCCTAAACTTTTGAGGAGTTTAACACCTCAGTTTAATCACATAGTTGTTGCCATAGAGGAGTCAAAGGACATTAATAATTTAAGCATACCTGAATTACTAGGGTCACTTCAATCACATGAAGATAGACTATATCTCCAGTCTCCCCAAGTTGATCAAGCCTTGCATACAAAAGTCTTTCAAAATCGGTTTCACACAAATAAAGCTAACACAAGTAATACACCTTTTAAGGGACGGTCTCCAAATCAATATAATAGAGGCAGAGGGAGAGGCACAACAAGCCCCCCTGGAAGGTCATTTAACAAAAAATCAAATGGCCTATCTTGCACTCTATGTAGAAGAACAAATCATGAAGCAAACGAATGCTTTTTTAAATGCAAAATGTGTAAAAGACCAACACATGGACAAAGATTGTTGGTTTAAGGATAAATTAGAGAAACTGAAGCAAAACCAAGTGAAACCGAAAATAAAGACTCTATGTTTTACATAAATGACGATGATTATCATCACCCCACTAAATGGTACATTGATAGTGGGTGTTCAAGTCACATGACTGAAAACAGAAGTTTGTTTGTCTACTTAGATGAATCAATCACCTCTGATGTAGTGTTGGGAGATGGAAAAGTTCAGCAGATTAAAAGCGTAGGAACCATAAAAGTGCTCACATGTACTCATCAAATTAAATATATATATGATGTAAGTATTGTGCCCACATTAGCAGCCAACCTACGTAGTGTTGGGCAATTAATGCAAAAGGGATACCAAATCATATTTAGCCAGAACTGCTGCAAGATAGTTCGTACTAAACATAATGTTGAGATATCTGCCCAAATGAGTGCAAACAAAGTTTTTACCATATTACTCTATCCTGTACCTGAACTTGCACTCTCAAGTTCTGAAAAAGACAACCACATTACCTCTCTTTGGCACAAAATATATGGGCATCTCAATCTTAATGATTTAAGAAATTTAAGAACCCACAATATGGTGGTTGGGCTACCTAATATTCCAGCAATAAGACAGGACTGTGAGGCCTGTGCAGAAGGAAAAATCCACAGATTAGCATTTCCTAAATCATCATATAAAAGACAACTCCAACCTCTATATTTGATACATGCAGATTTATGGGGGCCATCCACTGCTCCTTCTTTCAGTAACAAAAGATATTATCTGCTATTAGTTGATGATAGTAGCAGATTCATGTGGTTGTACTTCCTGTCTACTAAATCTAAAGTTTTTACCTACTTTTCAACTTTCAAGGTTTTGATAGAGAATCAATTAGAAAGAAAAATTAAAGTTTTAAGAACATATAGGGGAGGGGAGTTCACATCTCACGAATTCAACACTTTTTGTTCCAACAATGGGATAAGAAAAGAACTCACCGCCAGTGGCACTCCCCAAAAGAATGGGATTGTAGAGAGGAGAAATAGAACCATCATGGAAATGGTACGAGTAATGTTGCTTAGTAAAAACCTACCAGAACAAAACTGGGTTGAAGCAACTAGCACATCAATTCATATATTGAATAGGTTCCCTACAAAGGCACTCATCAAACAAACATCATATGAAATTATAAATAAAAGAAAAGCCAATGTGAGTCATCTCAGAGTTTTTGGATGCATTGCATATGCACTAATACAGAAAGGTAGTAGGGGGAAGTAAGAAAAGAAGAGTGAGAAATGTATTTTTGTTGGATAGAGTGAAGAATCAAAGGCTTATAGGTTATATGAACCTATACAACATAAGCTCTTAATATCCAGAGATGTGTTGTTTTTTGAAGACAAATGCTGGAATTGGGCCTCAGCTAATGGGGGCTCAGAATAAGGGCAAGCTTCACAGCCCTCGGGACTAGAGTTAAATGACTCCCTCCAAATCAGTGACTTACCACTAATGGTTAAGCCTTGGAACTCCAATGGAACGATTAATACCCAATCTCAAATTTCTGCCCAACAAACATCACAATCTTCAAATGATGATCCTGATTCTTCATCACCCCCGAAGAGATTTAAAATGCTTAGAGATGTTTATTCACAAAGCAATATCGCATTTAACACTACTAGACCAACTTCATATGAAGATGTTGTCAAAGTCCTGGCCTGGAGACAAGCAATGGATGAAGAGATAAGAATGGTAGAGAAGAATAACACATGGATGTTAGTTGACAGACCTCCTCATGCTGACATAGTAGGACTGAAATGGGTTTTTAAGCTGAAAGAAAATGAAGACAGTTCAATAGCAAAATATAAAGCAAGAATAGTTGTTAAAGGGTACTCTCAAATTCCAGGAGTAGATTTCAATGAAACCTATTCTCCAGTAGCACGAATGGAAACTATTTTAGTTATCCTTGTACTTGCTGCACAAAACAATTTCCCTGTCTATCAACTTGATATAAAATCAGCTTTTCTCAATGGAATTATCGAAGAAGATGTATACGTGAAACAACCGCAGGGGTATGAGAAAGAGGGTGAAGAAGAGAAAGTTTATAAACTACTTAAGACCTTGTATGGCTTAAAACAATCGGCAAGAGCATGGAATGCTAACATTGACAGTCACTTAACTCTTGCAAAGTTTGTTAAAAGCTCCAATGACCAATCACTATATATTAAAAGAGAAGAACATAGCATAATATATGTACGTGTTTATGTTGATAATCTTGTAGTTACAGGAAATGATGTCCAGCTCATCATAAGATTCAAAGACGAGATGAAACAAAAATATGACATCACAGACTTGGGTTACTTGAAATTCTTTTTAGGATTCCAAGTTTACCAAACTACCAATCTCATATCAGTGTCTCAAGAAAAATATGCTAGAGATTTACTGAAAAAATTTAGAATGGAACACTGTAATCTAGCCACTACACCTATGATACCAAATGAAATTCTAAAAGCAGCCACAGAGAATGATATTATGACAGATGAGAAACAGTTTAGAGCCTTAATTGGGTCTTTATTATATCTCACGAATACTCGGTCTGACATAGAATTCGCAGTGAATTCTGTATCCAGGTTTATGAGCAGACCCAATCAATCACATTTTGAAGCTGCAAAGAGAATACTAAGATATGTACAAGGAACTAAATTTTATGGACTCTGCTATACCTGTCATAACAAAAGCCAGCTAACATGTTATGTAGATTCTGACTCGGGAAGGGATGTAGAAGATCGCAGGAGCGTAAGTGGATATATATTTTTTTAGGAGAAACCCAATCAGTTGGAAATCGCAAAAGCAGCATTCTGTGGCCCTTAGTTCAGCAGAAGCCGAGTATATGGCTTTGAGTAAGGCAACAAGTGAAGCAATTTGGCTAAAAAGGCTAATTGAAGAAATATTTTCAGAGAAGATAGGTTCGACGGTCATTTTCTCCGACAGTTCCTCAGCAATAGCTTTGGCGAAGAATCCCGTATTTCATGATCGAAGCAAACATATTGAAATCAGATACAATCATATCAGAGAAAACGTGGAGAAAGGAGAAATCAAGTTAGAGCACTTATCTACTCAACGTCAGTTAGCAGATCTATTTACAAAGCCTTTATCCAGAAAGAGATTCTGAAGCCCTAAGAGCACAAATAGGTATCGTTGATCTCTCAAGCTTAAAGGGGGGTGTTAAAATACGATCAGCAGTCCTAAGCTCAAGAGATACACCAGAACAAGCTGAAGAGTTGCTTAGTCATGGCGTGAAGATAAGGATGCAGGAAGAAGCAAAGAAAATCTGAACCATCGGCCACACCCGCAAGAAAAGAGACAACTGTTCAGAATAGATGCTGTGAAGAGTCAAAAGATGTTTTGTTTTATTCTTGTTTTAACTATTATAAATATGTTGTAAGTCCCAAAGTGGACAGAACGTTTTTTTCCTTGACTTGTCATTTTCAACTCAACATCTGGATACTTCTTATAAAGCTTTTTTTAGCTTTTATTTTATAACAGAGGATAGTGTTGGAGCCAAGAACTCCACTTGCTAAATTTGAACAAGAGTATGTGCAGATATTACTTGCCTTCCAAGGAAATGAACACAAACACAAGAAAAAAAATTAAGAGGGGAAGAATCTTTATTGCTTGAAGAAAGAAATTACAAGTGAGCTACAACTAGGAGATCCCGCCGCACACCAATGAGTGTATAAAAATCAAATGTTGTGCTACATTTGGCGGCTCAAAGCAAGAACAAGCAAGCTCAGTTAGTTCTAGGAGAGTATCCCAGTGAGCAATTAGCATTTCCTCTCCCCCCTTGACAAGGAGTCATATTTATAGGTAACGGTCGGGAGAGGGATATACCCCGTGATCTAGAGGCAGGCCCCATCCCTACGCGAGGTCCGTACGCCGGAGAGTTGTGGCGACCTGATCTCATTGTCCGGCAAGGTAAAATAGTATCCCCTACAAGGTGATTGTGAACTGACTGCAAACTCCCCCTCGTAGGACCTTTTTTGGTAATTATATCTTCTCCGGCTAAACTCCTACTGGTCTCGACGAGTATGAATCGTACATAATCCTTATTTTTTGGGGCTCATTACGAGATTAAAAACTGTGCAATACCCAAACACAACAAGCTAGCAATCTTATATAAATAGTACTTGGGCTCTCCCTGAATAAGTGCTCCTCGAACTCGTCAAAATGGCTATTGATGATCTAGGTGCCTTCTTTAGTTGTTACGCGAGTACTTTGGGTGGTGTGGTACGCAAGAAGGATAAGAAGAAGAAGAAACATAAGTCCTCTCAAGGGGAGACTTCCGAGAAGCGATCCTCTCTGGAGTAGGGGAGAGGTGACGATCCTTCAATACCTATCCCCGTCCCGCGCATTAGCGATACAGCAAGGAGCACGACGACGGAGAATGCCATCTATGATTGGGTATCACCTGAATGTTGAATCCTACAAATCAGTTTGTTTATTAAAAGGTAAGGTTTCTACAGGTGGAGCAGGAGGGAATGAGGACCATGATGTGGACAAGTAGAGCTTGTCGCATTGTCTGAGCGAGACTGTGGCATACGATGTGTCGAAGACCTCGCAATCGGTAAACACTGTGATTGTTATAACCCGGGGCCTCACCGCTACAGGCTAATTACTCATTTGTTGCAGAGGAGAAATCGTGGAAGAGGTCTGAATCATTGACGTCGCGAGAGTCAGATTCGGTTCAAACATCGTCGAAGAAGGCGAAGGCCATCTCGTTCAGTGAGACTTTGGCGCGGCGTGCTTCCGTCAGTATTACCAAGTTCTCCTCGAAAGGCGGGGTGACTCCTCCTGTAACTCGCTAGGATAAGGATCTTCAGTGATCCTCCAAGGGGAATTACGTGGTCGAAGGAAGTCTTCTAGGATCGTGTGCTCCTGGTGAGCATTTTGGATGCTCGGGTGATATCGACGATGTGATTCTTACGATCTCGTATTGCAAGTGTTCCTTCTGGCAACTTCCCAACGACCAATAAGGATGGCCTGAGGATTTTCAACCCCTGTCATTTGGCAGGTGGGATACGATCACATCGTCTCCTTATCCTCTTCGATCAGTGATCTGGCCACTGCTGGTGACCTTGAGAGTCATCTGGTCACATATTCTGCTGATATGGAAACGAGGATGTGAGTCCTCGAGCTCCCCAACCTCTCGAGCGACACCACTGCCCAAGAGTCTCAGATAGCATTGGTCAAGGGCTATGAGCCCGGGATGCTGGCTTCAGAAGAGCGCTATGTGAGATCGCCTACATGGGGGGTCAAGATCCGCAAGCTAGAACGTTGCGTCAAATTTCTTGTTGACGACTTTGCGGGGATCGCCATCTATTGAGAAGTCTTCAGAGCAGTCACATGTACTAGAGTACGCCTGTCAAGGTGAACAACACCTAGTGAGGCCACAATGGTTTTTTTATCCGTATTAACATGGGGTATAAGGTTCTCTATGCCATGAACGCGTGAGGACCCCCTTTCTTATAGTTTTCCTTTTTAAAATTTTAATCTTTTGTAATATCGAACTTAGTTTGAAATGTTGAAAGGACAAAATTTTTTGCCAACTGAATGGATTCACGTTGCGGTTTTATTAGTGTGAGCTTTATCTCTTTGAGATCGTTAAGTCTCTTGCCACATATATTTCTTTGCATGTACCGGTGACCTGTTATTCATCTCGGCAAAATAATACTTCATAAAATATTTAATGAATTGATCTTTGATCATGTCATTAGCGTTGTGAATTCTAACAAGACAAACTGATGGATGCAAGGTGGTTGACGAGATGCCTGGCATTTTGACTTCCCACCTCTAGATATAAAAAGGGGCATATAACAGAGAACACATTTTCTTCCTCATAAAACGCTTGAGACAGCAAGTTGGCATTCAGACAATCATGTGTTATTCCAAGTCTGCAACTCCTTTTTAGCTCCCACTGTTACTGATGGCGAGTTGGCGGTGTTCAGCGAGATGTTTCTCCTCGAGGGGTTCGTCGCGAGGTGTCTGGCCGACATTGAGCGAGTCAACTCAAGTTATGAAGGGGAGCTCGCCTTCTTCCTAAAGCACATCGTATACAAGTTGTGGCTTCCTCTATGGCCCAAGTTGAAGGAGATCCTTCACCATTTCGAGCCGGTGTCAGCCATGATATCTGAATTGGGCCGCAACTATGATCTCGTTCGTGACCTTTCTTCGAGATTCACAAGTTCCATGTAGCTTCGCAGTTTTCTACAATCTATTTTTGGTAAAGGGAACTCAAAAAGGGGTTGCCTATTTTTCAGGTTGTTGCCTGAAGCTGAAATACTCCTCGAAGAGGGTCCATTGGTGGACTTACATGGTGGTATTCATCTGAGGTGACTTTGGCGAGATTCCTACGATAATGATGTTGCGGGATCCCTCAATTCTTCGAATCTCCGATGTGTTGTGACCTTGTTTCACATTTTCAAAGACAAGGTTTATGACGTGTTATACTACCGCCACTGAGTAAATCATTTCCCTTAGGTTGTAACATCCAAAGTTGTGACGCAAAAATTTATTTAAATTGTAGGGTCGAGTCGCGATGAAAGTTGATCGAGGGAGCTCGTCGTCAAGGTATAAGGTTACTTTTCCTAATATTAGCGTCTGTTAGTTTATTTAGAGCGTTAATTTTTGTGCGTAACACATTTAAATATTTGATTGTGACGCGCGCGGTGAAATGAGTAGTATTCTAAGGTTTTGTGAGTTGGGTGTGCCAATAGCAATTTCTCTCCCCCTCTCTTAATACGGTTAATAAGAAATAACCGCACCCCCCCCCTCTCTAATACTAAAACCTGCACCCTCATCTCACGGGTAAAAGCCGCAAGTTCTCTCCCGTTTCTGTCTCCCGCAAACGACGAGCCGACCCCGACGATCCTTCCAGCCGGACTTCCGCAAGCCCTAGCCGGCGGCCTTCCTCCCTCCAGGGCTCATCTCAGGCTTCTCCTCCCTCCTCTGCAGGTGCCGGGGAGTATTCCTTTTCCTTCCTTGGCCGCGGATGTGCCGGGTCTAACCCTAACCGGTGGAGGTAGAAGTTCCGATTTTGGTTCCAGTGAGTTCGATTTCTCCCTTCTATTTATTCCTTCATGGTAATCAGTCGATTTGGAAGTTATTGTGGACTAAAGTTTCGTTTCCTTGTGCCCTAATTAGGTTTGGAGTTCTAAATCCACCGCGGAGTTAGTGTAGGGCATTTCGTGAGCCTAAATCACTCTCCGTTGAGGTAATATCCGAAGTTTAGCTTCTAATTTTGGTAACCCTAGTTGTTTGAAGATTTTTCCACCGGAAACCCTTAGGGGAAAATGATGAAATTAGGGTTACCCTTTCTTGCAGGACTTCGGTGGGGTCGAGGTAGCATTTTGAAGGTCCCCAGCAGTAGGTTTACCTTCGAAATAGAAGATATCTCCGCGCCGAGTCTACGAGCGCCGCACCACCGCGGTAAGGAAACTTAACTTTTGCTAATTAGACATAGTAAAAAATATATATATTGTATACACATGAGTAGATTTATTTCAAGTACCATGATCATGCATAGGAAGGTGTGGTGATAGGAAAACGGTTACGAAAAACGTGTAGGGTGACACGATCCCCTAAGACCCAAGTAGTCTGATCACGAACAAAAACATAGAGTACGAAAGCGTTAACCGTGTTAGTAGGTTTGGAATTTGTCGAAACAAGGGCGTGAATGTCCCTTTATGTCGACCACTAGAAACTCAAGGGTCGCTCAGTAGTTCACCAAAAAGGATTTCTCATGCAGAGTAGCGTCAGACCAAAAAGGTCAGCAAGCACGCAGAGTTCTTTCGTGCTAGGTAGAGGCGCGCTACCTTTCTCATAAGGCACATGGAACCTTATGAGTAGTACAGACTTGGGAATTGTCTTCCCTTGAGCCAGCTAGCAGATTCGAGGCCGTATCCGCGTGACACTAGAACAATTGAGTTCGTAAGATGGTCTCGGGTCATCAGTTTCAGTTGCGCGTTAGGAGCTACTCTGCCTAGAGCCTTCCTAGTAGATGAGCAGGTTAGAAATCATATAGAACTCAAGTATAGACCTGTCGTGAGTCAGTACACTAGTTAGTCAACGTCAGGACTTGGGTAAAAGAACAAAAAGTTGCGAATATAGAACTAATAGATGTGTTGACCAGGAAGTATAGGAAAAGCATGCATAACATATAACATAAAATGTTTTCAGTGCACGAGACTATTTTAAAGGCATGCATGCATTCATAAGTAAAACTGTTTTTAGTGTCACTAGGAGGAGTTATTTTTCCTTACTCTGACCCTTCGTGGGCACTGTTTTTCAGGTGACCCAGGTGGGAAACTACGTCTAGGATGAGCATTATGGTGGCGTCAGTTTGTATTATTTATCTTATTCAGTTTACTCTATTTCAGCGTGTACTTGTAGTTGAGAACATTGTAACAGATTAATGTTTTTATCTAATTTGTATCAGACTATTTATGGTTAACCAGATTTTCAGTTAATTCAGTTCTATTTCCTGTTTAGTGGCTCTGTGAATCAAGATATCAGGTATGTGGTTACCCTTAGTTTACTTTTTAAACTTCCGCTGTAAGTATTAAATTGCTTAGTATAGATTTTATTACCTGCTGCTACTAGTTTTAATACTGTTTCCTAATTTTCTTTATATCGCTGACCCGGCCGGACGGCTGATTTCTGAAATACTGGGAAGGGGTGTTACAAATTGGTATCAGAGCCAGGTTTAGGATCCCTGGACCCTAGAAAGAATTCACAGAGCCATAGGAGCGCGTAAGAGTAAACTCTTGTTAGTAAAGTACTTTAAGTGCGATTAAGCCCTAGTGTTCACTAGAGTACAAAATAAGTTGCTAAGCCAGATTTCTCGGATGCTTGATAAATAATTAGATTTCTTTTGTATATTCCATCAGGCACCACGAGTTAGTGAACCAGGTGAATCTTCACGCCAGAACCCGGTTCCTAGTGCAACCATGGGAGACGCTGCCGTGCCACAGGTACCACCAGTTCCAGCAGCTCCAGAGGGCACTGACATAGCGTCTCAGATTGCCAAGGCGGTTACTGTTGCCTTGATGGAGTTTCAGAGAGGACTGGCTGCAGGGTTTCCAGCTCCAGTACAAGTACCAGTCTCTGCACCAGCTCCTGCAGCAGCACCTGTGGAGATGACCCTGGAGCGCTATTTGAGAAATTTTAGAGAACTTCAGCCTTCGAACTACAGTGGGGATGAGACCCCGATGGATACAGATGATTGGATAGCTAACACCAGAGACCTGCTGAACGTTTTGGAGTGCCCGGAGAATAAGAAAGTTCCTCTGGCAGCTTTCCTCCTCCGAGGAGAGGCAAAGGTCTGGTGGGACAAATACCGGGCAGATGATCCTGCAGGTAAAGTGTTATGATCAATTCCTTTATTTTAGAAAGTAATGTGTTAATTTTTAAAATAGTATGACCATACTTTTGGCCAGGTCGTACACCAGACATGTTTACTTGGGGCGAGTTCTCTAGAGCTCTTGCTAGTTGGTTCGTGCCTCTTTCCGCACGACGAGGTCTCCAGGAGAAGTATCTGAGGCTTTTCCAGGGGGACATGACAGTTACTGAGTACGAGCGAGAGCTGACTCATCTGGCTCGATATGCGGGCGTGATGCAGGGAGATCAGACCGAGAGGTGCAGTCGCTTTGTTGATGGCTTGCGTGACTCGTTGAGGCAACCGCTGATGACTATGGTCAACGCTGATTACAGGAGCTTAGTGGATACAGCTCGCAGACTGGAGGCTGACCAGCAGAAAGTTCAGAAGCGAAGTAGTTTCCGTGCGAAGCGATCTCAGGATTCGCATCAGCCGCAGCAGAGCAGAAATGATCTAGGAAAGAACTGGAACAAGAAGTCGAAGCCTGATGCTAAGAAGAATGGTCAATCTGGTGACCGGAGCAAGGACTACCCCACTTGTCCCAAGTGTCAGCGTCGCCATTCAGGAGAGTGTTTGGCCAGTGCAGGCGTATGCTACAAGTGCCGACAACCTGGACACAAAGCTCGCTTCTGTCAGGAAGCTGGGACAAATCAGGTAATCAAGGTCCTTTTGTATTGATTACATTTATGTAATTACGATAGATTTTTAATGTAATTTATTCCTACAGTCGAAGTACGAGGTTGGTGGCTCTAGCAGGGTAGATAAGGGCAAAGCATTGATGCTCACTGATGGGAGACCACAGCAGGGCCGAGACTTAGTGCAGCCCAGAGCTTATGGGCTGGGTCAGCAGGAGGTGAAGGATCAGGAGGATGTTGTGATAGGTAAGTGTTGTTTGCTTAACAAGTTGGTTTTAAATCCTCCGTAATGACACATTAAATTTTTCATCCTTCATAAATCATTCATGTAGGCATCCTTATGATTCGTAATTTACCATCTAAGATTCTGTTTGATACGGGTGCCTCGCACTCGTTTATCGCGGAATCTCTAGTGCGTAAATTGGATTTAGAAGTCTTCCCAGAGTCAATACCGCTGGAAGTCATGATGCCGAATGGATCACTTCTGCAGACCAGAGATAAGTGCAGGGTACCGGTACAGTTTGGTGATACCGAGATTATCGTGGAAGCTTTGCAGCTACCTATAGCAGGATTCGACCTGATTTTTGGTATGGCCTGGCTTTCTGCAGTCAACGCCAGGATTGACTGTAGGGCGAAGCAGATACAGTTTGATGGCCCCAACCAGACATCTTTTTCTTTTCAGAGCTTGAAGGGAGTAGTGAAGATGATCATATTTGCAGTCCAAGCGAAAAGGTGCATTAGTAAGGGTTATGAAACCTTCGTAGTACTGATGAGCGCAGAGCCTAAGGCTGACTTGTCAGAGGTACCAGTGGTGCAGGAGTTTCCAGATGTTTTCCCGGAAGAGCTCCCTGGTGCCCCTCCAGATAGAGAAGTTGAGTTCCCGATAGATTTGCATCCTGGGGCTACACCGGTAGCCAAATCTCCCTATCGGATGGCTCCAAGGGAACTAGCAGAGTTAAAGAGCCAGTTGCAGGAGCTGCTTGATTTGGGTTTTATACGCCCCAGTACTTCGCCTTGGAGTGCTCCAGTACTGTTTGTGAAGAAGAATGATGGTAGTCTGAGACTGTGCATAGACTACCGTGAATTGAATAAGCTGACCGTTAAGAACAAGTACCCGATTCCTAGGATTGATGATTTGTTCGACCAGTTGGTGGGAGCGAGCACTTTCTCCAAGTTAGATCTGAGGTCGGGTTATCATCAGTTAAAGATTCGTGACGCGGATATACAGAAGACTGCTTTCAGTACCAGATATGGACACTTCGAGTTCGTGGTCATGCCGTTCGGGCTGACCAATGCCCCTTCGATATTTATGGACCTGATGAATAGGGTTTTTCGGGAGTACTTGGATCGTTTTGTCATCGTCTTCATAGATGATATTTTGGTGTTCTCTAAAAGTGCAGAAGATCATGTAGCACACCTCAGAATTGTTTTGAGCACACTCAGGAAGAACCAGTTGTTTGCCAAGTTTTCTAAATGTGAGTTTTGGCTTTCAGAGATTGCATTCTTAGGCCACATCATCAGTCAGAAAGGGGTTAGTGTTGATCCGAAGAAGATAGAGGCTATTAAGAATTGGCCAAGACCGTCGACAGTTTCAGAGGTTCGCAGCTTTTTGGGTCTTGCTGGCTACTACAGGAGATTCATCAGGGATTTCTCGAAGATAGCCTTACCACTGACTTCCCTCACTAGGAAGGGTAAGGGCTTGGTTTGGACTGTTGAGTGCGAGTTAGCCTTTGAGGACTTGAAGGATAGGTTGATGACCGCACCGATTTTGAGTTTGCCTTCAGGGCCAGACGGATTTCAGATTTATAGTGATGCTTCAGGTCAGGGTTTGGGTTGTGTTCTCATGCAGCATGGAAAGGTCGTAACATATGCCTCGAGGCAGTTAAAAGTTCATGAGAGGAACTATCCCGTGCATGACTTGGAGCTTGCAGCAGTCATTCATGCTCTGAAGATATGGAGACACTACCTCTATGGAGTGCGTTGTGAGATTTTCACTGATCATAAGAGCCTCAAGTATATCTTTGATCAGCGAGAGCTCAATTTAAGGCAGAGTAGATGGTTAGAGTTTCTTTCAGACTACGATGTAGACATTCAGTACCACCCAGGAAAGGCGAATGTGGTAGCTGATGCCCTTAGCCGTAGAGGCTCGTGTTTTTATCTTCTCACTCAGTAGGAGGAGTTAGTACGAGAGCTGGAGAGACTGAACATCGTCGTTGTGCCCCGTTGCAGTTTTGGTTCAGCTTGGTTGAGTTGGATGGAGATTTCGTGCGATATTAGAGATAGGATCAGGACAGCTATACCGTTGGATCCAAAGATGGCAGAGATTTGGATCTCAGTGCAGTCAGGTCAGAAAAAGAGATTCTCTATTCAGGATGAGTTATTATTGCATGATGGCAGAGTGTGCATCCCAGATGTTAGTCACCTTCGGGAGGACATTCTTTTCGAGGCACACAATTCCAGGTATTTCATACATCCCGGCAGCACGAAGATGTATGCAGATCTTAAGAAGGTAGTCTGGTGGCCAGGTTTGAAGGGTGATGTTGCAAATTATGTAGGGAAGTGTGAGACTTGCAAGTTGGTTAAGGCCGAGTGTCAGAGGCCTGGAGGCAAGTTGCAGCCACTTCCCATCCCCGAGTGGACTTTTGAGGATATATCCATGGACTTCATTCATGGTTTGCCGAGATCGCAGAGTGGGAATGATTCCTTGTGGGTTATAGCAGATCGGCTTTCTAAGGTCGCCCATTTCATTCCTCTTAGGAAGACGGATCAAGGTCCGAAGCTGGCACAGTTATATATAGACGAGATAGTTCGACTTCACGGTGTACCCAAGACTATAGTTTCAGACCGAGATGGCAGATTTACCTCCAGGGAGCGGCGATATATTCAGGAGCGGTTGGGTACCAGGTTACATTTCAGCACCGCATTCCATCCCCAGACAGATGGACAGACTGAGCGCACAAATAGGACTTTGGAGGATCTGCTTCGGATGTGCATTCTAGATTTTGGAGGAAAGTGGGAGAAGTATGTTACTTTTGTGGAGTTCTCCTACAACAACAGTTTTCAGGCGAGTATTGGGATGGCACTGTTCGAGGCCCTCTATGGTAGACGTTGTCGGACACCGTTATGTTGGGCAGAAAGTGAGGAAAGATCTTCTATCAGAGAGTCTTGGATCGATAAGACCACGGACAGGATCAAACTCATTCAGGAGCGTATGAGGACAGCTCAGGATCGCCAGGCTAAGTATCATGATCAGAAGCACAGGTCAGTAGAGTTCAGTGTTGGAGACTACGTTTATTTAAAGGTCAGACCAGTCAGAGGAGTCTCTAGAATAAAGCGGATGAAGAAGCTGAGCCCCAGATTCGTTGGTCCTTTTGAGGTACTGGAAAGAGTTGGTGAGGTTGCATACAGGTTGGCCTTACCTGAGGAAATGAGCGGTGTACATGATGTATTCCACGTCTCTTATCTGAGGAAAGCAGTCAGAGATCCCAGTTAGATCATCAGTACCGAGGAAGCACAAATTGAGACAGATCTTAGTATTGGAGTTAGACCAGTCAAGATAGTGGACTCAAGGATCCAGAAGCTCAGGAATAGAGAGATTTGTATGGTCAAAGTCCTTTGGATGAACTGTGGCCGTCCAGAGTATACTTGGGAGCGAGAGGATGAGCTTAAGAGCAATGCAGACTATTCTTTTCTCTTCGATTCAGGTATGGTTTCAATTTTCGAGAACGAAAATCTTTGTTAGGAGGGGAGATTTGTAACATCCAAAGTTGTGACGCAAAAATTTATTTAAATTGTAGGGTCGAGTCGCGACGAATGTTGATCGAGGGAGCTCGTCGTCAAGGTATAAGGTTACTTTTCCTAATATTAGCGTCTGTTAGTTTATTTAGAGCGTTAATTTTTGTGTGTAACACATTTAAATATTTGATTGTGACGCGTGCGGTGAAATGAGTAGTATTCTAAGGTTTTGTGAGTTGGGTGTGCCAATAGCAATTTCTCTCCCCCTCTCTTAATACGGTTAATAAGAAATAACCGCACCCCCCCCCCTAATACTAAAACCTGCACCCTCATCTCACGGGTAAAAGCCGCAAGTTCTCTCCCGTTTCCGTCTCCCGCAAACGACGAGCCGACCCCGACGATCCTTCCAGCCGGACTTCCGCAAGCCCTAGCCGGCGGCCATCCTCCCTCCAGGGCTCATCTCAGGCTTCTCCTCCCTCCTCTGCAGGCACCGGGGAGTATTCCTTTTCATTCCTTGGCCGCGGATGTGCCGGGTCTAACCCTAACCGGTGGAGGTAGAAGTTCCGATTTTGGTTCCAGTGAGTTCGATTTCTCCATTCTATTTATTCCTTCATGGTAATCAGTCGATTTGGAAGTTATTGTGGACTAAAGTTTCGTTTCCTTGTGCCCTAATTAGGTTTGGAGTTCTAAATCCACCGCGGAGTTAGTGTAGGGCATTTCGTGAGCCTAAATCACTCTCCGTTGAGGTAATATCCGAAGTTTAGCTTCTAATTTTGGTAACCCTAGTTGTTTGAAGATTTTTCCACCGGAAACCCTTAAGGGAAAATGATGAAATTAGGGTTGCCCTTTCTTGCAGGACTTCGGTGGGGTCGGGGCAGCATTTTGAAGGTCCCCAGCAGTAGGTTTACCTTCGAAATAGAAGATGTCGCCGCGCCGAGTCTACGAGCGCCGCACCACCGCGGTAAGGAAACCTAACTTTTGCTAATTAGACATAGTAAAAAATATATATATTGTATACACATGAGTAGATTTATTTCAAGTACCATGATCATGCATAGGAAGGTGTGGTGATGGGAAAACGGTTACGAAAAACGTGTAGGGTGACACGATCCCCTAAGACCCAAGTAGTCTGATCACGAACAGAAACATAGAGTACGAAAGCGTTAACCGTGTTAGTAGGTTTGGAATTTGTCGAAACAAGGGCGTGAATGTCCCTTTATGTCGACCACTAGAAAGTCAAGGGTCGCTCAGTAGTTCACCAAAAAGAATTTCCCATGCAGAGTAGCGTCAGACCAAAAAGGTCAGTCAGCACACAGAGTTCTTTCGTGCTAGGTAGAGGCGCACTACCTTTCTCATAAGGCACATGGAACCTTATGAGTAGTACAGACTTGGGAATTGTCTTCCCTTGAGCCAGCTAGCAGATTCGAGGCCGTGTCCGCGTGACACTAGAACAATTGAGTTCGTAAGATGGTCTCGGGTCGTCAGTTTCAGTTGTGCGTTAGGAGCTACTCTGCCTAGAGCCTTCCTAGTAGATGAGCAGGTTAGAAATCATATAGAACTCAAGTATAGACCTGTCGTGAGTCAGTACACTAGTTAGTCAACGTCAGGACTTGGGTAAAAAAACAAAAAGTTGTGAATATAGAACTAATAGATGTGTTGACCAGGAAGTATAGGAAAAGCATGCATAACATATAACATAAAATGTTTTCAGTGCACGAGACTATTTTAAAGGCATGCATGCATTCATAAGTAAAACTGTTTTTAGTGTCACTATGAGGAGTTATTTTTCCTTACTCTGACCCTTCGTGGGCACTGTTTTTCAGGTGACCCAGGTGGGAAACTACGTCTAGGATGAGCATTATGGTGGTGTCAGTTTGTATTATTTATCTTATTCAGTTTACTCTATTTCAGCGTGTACTTGTAGATGAGAACATTGTAACAGATTAATGTTTTTATCTAATTTGTATCAGACTATTTATGGTTAACCAGATTTTCAGTTAATTCAGTTCTATTTCCTGTTTAGTGGCTCTGTGAATCCAGATATCAGGTATGTGGTTACCCTTAGTTTACTTTTTAAACTTCCGCTGTAAGTCTTAAATTGCTTAGTATAGATTTTATTACCTGCTGCTACTAGTTTTAATACTGTTTCCTAGTTTTCTTTATATCGCTGACCCGGCCGGACGGCTGATTTCTGAAATACTGGGAAGGGGTGTTACATAGGTCGCACCTGGTGAGGGTAAGTTCTCATGATTCTTTTTTCTTTGTCGGCGACGAGTTGGAAACTTAACGCTTTTCTTGATGCAAAAATTTGCATTAAGCCCGAGCAACCTCTACAGGTCGGCCCTAAAATGGAGCAGGTTGACAAAGGCAAGTGGCGTGCTGCCCCAAAAAGAGTCGAAGAAATGTTGCAAGACTGTCGTCCATACGGGGAGATGTCGCGGCCTGTCAAGCTTTCCAGCGAGGAGAGTCTTCGTCGTATCAGCTCTTCGAACTATGTGATGAAGCTCATAACATCGTCGAGGCCCAACCGATGTTCTAGACAAAGAAAGGGTATCGATTTATCTGAGAACGTAGCTACCGTCGTGGCTACAGGATGACGAGACAATAGTGACCTACATCATGTACTTCACACTGTATTGCCAAGAAGGTGTGTCAATCCACCAGAATGCCTTGTTGTCCGATATCGCCGACAGGGTGTCTCGCACTGCTCTTCACAGAACAGAGATGGTGCAGCGAGCCGATCTCTCCTTTTTTACGAAGGGAGGATCAAGAGGATCGCCACCGAAAAGAAATCTACCCTCGAGCGTGTCGTAGTAAATACTAGCATTCTTCCCAACTTTCTTACTTTTCTAGTTCTGACGATCTGCCATTCGCCTTTAGGAGGCTCTGGAGCAGGAAGCGGGGAGAGATTTAGGAGACTCAAAGCCGAAACTCGCGGTGCTCCAAAAGGATATTGGGAAGTACCAATTTTTTGACTGTGTCGAGGAGAATTCTGTAGCCATCTTGATAGAGGCAAGCTGCAATGGGTCGAATCAAAGCGAGGTTGGATGGCCCCAGAGTTCCAGGATAATCGTTTTGAGGAAGCAGCGAGGAGGTGGAAGTCTGAGTTGATTTTTGACCGAAACTCGCTCGTTCTTGTTTTTTTTTGTACACGTCGCTTGGGCGACCTGCAGGTGCAACTTTGAATGTATAATGGAATATACATTTTGTTACTTGGGCTTATTATCACCATTAAGGCTCCTTAGGCCTGTTGAGTTGAGAGCTCTCTGTCGGAGTATATAGGATCTTAAGCACACTGAGATGTGAGCTTGTTGCGAGGTTGATAGGCACTTCTTAGGCACGCTAGATGATAGCTCACTACCATGGTCGATAGGATTTTAGGCACGAAAAGATGTGAGCTCGCTGCCGAGGTCCTGCAAACTTAGCAATATTTTTTATTTCTAATAAGTTTAGGATTGATCCCTTACCGAGGGAATTTTTAGGTAAATTGAAAATCACATTGCAGTGCTAAACTAGACTTAGGATCAATATACTCCCGGCAGCAACATGTCTACGAGGTCCATGGCGAAGTGACTTTTAGACGGTGTTTGCTTGAGTTGATGGGCTCCGGTGGGACAGGCCCAAAACGGAGGAGCTGCAAATCTGCTTGTTTGGGAGAGCAGATATATCGAAACGTCGTTTTTAAAAATATGCCTATAGGAAAACTCCCAACCGCAGCTGGGAACTCCTTTTCGTTGCTCCAAACAGCATCTACGGAAGGAGGAAGCTCATTCTCTCGTATTTCGTCTCTCGATTCTCATCCTGCTCTTCAACGAGTCGGCGACTGTGAGCATCCCGGTTATCAAACGAATGTTCGTTTGGCACAGCCGGTGCATCATCCTCTTCCCTTCCTTCTGTCTTCCTTTTTATAGTGACGATGGCCGCCCAAAGCTCTCTATCTCTCTCTCACGCCAATGATTTAAGGGTTGCTTCTGCCGCCCTGGAGAGACTAATGAACATATATCTATCCTCCCCAGCAATGTAAAAGAGCTTAGAAGAGGGAAAAAATGGTTCCATGACAGGCAGAAGAGGATTCGTATTGTGTAATCGCAACATGGGATCTGGTTCTTCACTTTTGTACAGCTTACGTTTCCTTGTTGAAATTAAGAGCGGAATCAAAGAAATTCATCTGGTAGGTACTGGATATTGATCTTCTCGAAGATTTTCATTATTTGGTGTCAGCTTAATGGACAATTTCATCGGATTCTCGATGATTTCTAGTTTTGATTTTGGTTTTGCTGGATTTTTATAAGGTAGGTTACTGCTTTTACCAGGCCTGTAGTGTATTTGCTATTAATGGGGAAATGGTGTGAATAATGTCTGCGAGTGGTAATCCTAACAGTAGTTTCTTGGATCAATTTTTGATGATCTAATGTGTGCAGATTTCTAATGTTTGATTATATTGCTGTCAGATAAACGAGTTATTAGAGAGGTTTTTTCGAGAATAATCGACTGCAGCAGAATTTGATCTTTATGGATAAATATGAGGAGAAGATGTGTATAGGTTGATGATCAGTATTTTTCCATCAGGATTCTTAGGCAAGAAAATCTCATGGGAAATGGGAAATTGACTCCCAGGATGTTGAATTTTATCTTGGAAGTATCTCTGCCAGTCAGTGGCATTCAAAAACTTACTGTTTTATTTTGAATGGATCATCTTTGGCTTCAAGTTATGTTCTATAGTTATTGGGCAAGTATCCTTAGCTCAAATATAAGCTCTATTGAGTATGCTTGATCAAATCATCTCTAAGTTTTCGCCTTTTCCTTGGTTCTTTACTGTCTAGAATATTGGGATTTCTCATCTTTAAAAACAGAGGAAATGTCATAACCAGGGCACATCTCCTTTAAGCAATTCTCCTTTGGCATACACTCTCTAGGGCACATCTCCTATGGAATACACTGTCTGCCTCACATTTCCATTGGCATACATTCTCTAGGGCACATCTCCTTTGGCATACATTCTCTACGGCACTCCTTTGGAATTTAGTACTTGCATAGTCACTATTTGGGAAAAATCTGCTTTGGAATTGATTATTCATTATAAATAATTTATAACTTCTGCTCACAATGATGAACCAAAAATATTTGTGTTCACTCTTTTAGATGATATACTCTGCACAGTTTGTAAGTAGTAAATCTGTAACCGGGAAATAACGAGAAGGCCTATAGTATCATATAATAACTCCAAATTGTTGTTATTTGATTTTATATGTCGTGTAATTTTTGACGGTTTTGCATTTGGAAAATATATTTTGCAAAACTCCATTTTACCAAATAGTTCTGTTAGAAGATATAAGGGAAAATGATATAAAGGCTCATTTAAAGGCTCATTTCTTCTTTCTCCTTTAGTCCCACATCTAATGTATAGGATTCTTTCTCACTCTCTGCTCCTATATATTTGTACTCACTCTTGTATTTGACATATGAAGAAGTATATACAAGGTTTGTTCATCGGATTCTACATGGTATCAGTGCAACCCGGTCAGGCATATTTCTAACCGCCCTGTTCTCCTGTTTAACCGGGCGGCTTGGTTTTCTTGTTACCGCTCGGTTTTGCGGCTTCCCTCCGTTTCTAACCGTCGTCTTCTTCTCTCCCGTGGATCCACCTCCTCTCATCTTCTACGACCTTTTATAGCCCTCCTCTCTCTGGCCTGTGGACCCCACTCCTGTTCGGTTAGTTTCCTTCTAACCGCCACGGGCTACTCCCTATCCGTTGCGGCCCTCCCTCTTCTCGCGGTTAGATCTCACCCTCTGGCCTATATTTCTAACCGTTGTGACTAGTATCTGTCCGCTGCAACCTCCCTATCCTCCACGGGCTACTCCCTAACCGCTGCGACCTGTCTCTGTCCGCTGAGACCACCTTTCCTTTCTTGCCGCACGGTCTTCTTGTCGCAAAGGGTTCTTCCTTGCCTGCTCGCCATGGATGCTCGCTCGGACAGCTTCCTCCTATCTTAGTGCGGTCTGCTACTCACCGTCCGGCCTTCGCTCTTGTTGCGGTCTGCTAATTACCGCTCGGTCTAGTACCTCTTCTTCTTGCTGGCCCCGTTCTTCCTTTGCCGCTTTGCCGCATTGCCGCTATGCCGCTGGAGGTTTTCAGTTCATCGCTGCGGTCTGCTTAACCGCGCGGTCTGTTCTTGCCGGTTTGGAGGCCATAATCTGACCATCGCGGATTGCCGACTTCTTCTCTCCGCTTCGGCCTCTTTCTCTGCCCGGAAGTCACTGCTTACCGCGCGATCTCTTCTAGTCGCGTGCGACCTCTTCTTACCGTTGTTGCCCGCGCGGTTTCTTCTACTCGCACGCCACTTCAATAGTAGCCGCTAGTTCTGTTCGGCAAGCCGCGTGCCTTCTTGTTCGGCAAGCCGCATGCCTTCTTGCCGCACGGACTCTGTGCCTAGTCACTGCTCAGCAATATGGCTTCCGATTCCACCACTGCTGCTGATTCTTCTCCTCTTCAGGCTATCCTCGTGCTGCTCCTCTTGAGCTTCGGGATGAGCTACGCATTACCACTATTTCTCTTCGTGGCAAGCAAAATTTTGTGGAATGGGAACAATCCGTTCGGCGTGTGCTACAAACTAAAGGTCTGCTTCTTCATCTCACCAGGCCCCCTCCCACTGAACCCACTGATGAGTGGATCCGTGACGACGGACGGGTTCAATCATGGCTTCTCAATTCTCTGGACACCGAGCCCTATCATATGGCCATGTATCATGAGACGGCTCACGCTATATGGACAGATCTTCATTCGCTCTACTCTGGGAAGGGCAGTCTTCAGCACTTGTTTGACATTCTTACTGATCTTCAGTCCCTCGACGTTGGTGTTACTGGAGACATCACTTCTTTTGTTGCGCGGGCTAAAACTCTTGTTGAGGCTTGGATCCAAAATCAGCCCCCCATCACGGACTTGGTGACTCGACGACAGCAGAAGGAGGCAGTGGGGATTGTTATGATGATGACTCGTGTTCCCTCACATCTTCATAGTGTCCGCGCTCATGTTCTATCATGCGATGTTACTCCATCCCTCTCGGATGTGTGTTCGATGCTTCTGAAAGTTACTCCTCTGGATGCTCCGTCTTCTTCTCCCGCTCTTCTTCAGCAGCCCGTGACCACTCTCACCCCATCTACTCGTGGTCCACCGGCTCGTGGTGGTCGCTAGTCTCGGGGACGCGGTCATGGTGGTCGCCAGTCTCGGGGACGAGGTCGTGGTGGTCGCCAGTCTCGGGGACGCGGTCGTGGTGGTCGAACTCTCTTTAAGTGCTCTTATTGCGGCAGGGACGGTCATCTGGAGGCCACCTGCTACCGCAAACATGGCATGCCCCCTCATCTTACTGAAACGGTCGCTCCCACACCTCCCTCCGCCACTGGTGATGATATTGTTGCGTTACGTGCTCAACTCTATCAGCTTCAAGGGGTAGTTAGTCGCTCATCTGGCTCCGTGGCCTCGATCTCCAATGAAAGTATATCTTGCCTCTCACACAGCTCTCACTGGATTGTGGACTCGGATGCTACACATCATCTCTCTCCGCAGCGGCCGCCTAAATATTTAGATACTGCTTACCCCAGGCACATCACTGTGGCTAATGGTGACACGATCCCGGTTTCTGGCACTATTTATCTGCCTCTTACTCCTTCCCTCTCCTTATCCTCGGTTCTTCATATTCCAGACTCTCCTTTTAATATACTTTCTGTTAGCCGTCTCACACAAGATCTTGATTGTTGTGTTACTTTTTCACTCTTAATTTGTTGTGCAGGATCGACAAACGCAGAATATACTTGGTAGAGGGCGATTGTCTAACGGGTTGTACCTTCTCGATGTTCCTCCCGCTACTCTCACCACTGTCTCCACATCTGATTGGCATCGTCGTCTTGGGCATGCCCCTCTTCCAATTCTCAAGAAAGCTCTTCCTATTGTTTCTCTTCAAGAGTTCTTTTGTGAATATTGTATTTTTGGCAAACAACACCGTGTATCTTTTTCTTCTCCATGTACTCAGAGCGATGCTCTTTTATCCTTAGTACATTCTGATATCTGGGGCCCTATAAGATCTCTAGTGTTTTTGGGTATCGGTATTTTGTTACCTTTATACATGATTAATCACGGGTTATCTGTTTATATTTATTTCGTGATCGTACCGAACTCACAATTACATTCCGTACGTTTCTTACAGAAACTCACACTCAGTTTTCTACCTGTGTAAAAACACTTCGTACAGACAATGCTCGTGAGTATATTGGTCGCACCCTCTCCAATCTGTGCACCAAGTTCGGTATTCTACATCAGACTTCGTGTGCCTATACCGCTCAACAGAATGGCATAACGGAATGGAAAAATCGTCACCTCCTTGATGTAGCTAGATCTCTCATGATCCAAATGCAGGTTCCTCTTCTCTATTGGAACTTTGCAGTTTCTACTGCTTGTCACAACATCAATCGCATTCCTTCGTCTGTCCTTAACTTTGTGGCACTCATTACTCTCCTTTACTCATCCACGACTCTCTTCTCTCTCACACCTCGTGTGTTTTGGTGTACTTGTTATGTCCACCACATTGATCCTTCCACTAACAAGCTAGCCCCTCGTGCTACCAAAGCTATGTTTGTTGGGTACTCCCGCACTCAAAAGGGGTATGTCTGCTTTTATCCTGCCAATGGTATGGTGGTTTTGTCTGCTGATGTCTCCTTTCATGAAGACCAACCATATCACATCAGTCCTTCTGATCCCCTTCTTTCTTCTCTGCTACCTCGTCCCACAGTTCTAATAACATCTCCGCTTCGACCACTTTTCCCTACTCCTTTGCTTCCGATTCCACACAACCACCAGTCCACTCCAAACCAGTCCCCTCCAAACCTCCTATCATTGAAGTATACACTCATCGTCCTCCACGTCCAGATGCCCTGCAGCAGCTTCCCTCTACCGGTGTGATCGTGCGGCCTGTTGATCCGGCATCCCCCTCGACGGCTCATCACTTGGCCAATTATGTCTCTCTACATCGGCTCTCTCCACCTCTTCTTACTTTTACTCTCTCTCTCTCCTCTATCTCTATACCTACTTCTATACCGGAAGCCCTCCAGCATCCGGGGTGGCGTGCCGCCATGAATGAAGAAATGACTGCTCTGCGGGGTAATCACACTTGAGATCGTGTGCCTCTTCCTCCTGCCCACAGTTGTGTTAGGTGCAAGTGGATCTTCACTATCAAACATGCCGCGGATGGTACAGTTGATCACCTAAAGGCTCGGCTTGTGGCACGGGGTTTTACTCAACAATACGGTCTTGATTATGAGGAAACGTTCGCCCCATTCGCCAAATTAAATTCGGTTTGGGTCTTGCTCTCCTTAGATGTTCATCGGCAGTGGCCCCTCCATCAGATGGATGTCAAGAACGCTTTTTTGAATGGCGATCTTCTTGAAACAGTGTACAAGCATCAACCGGCCGGGTTTGAGACCACGGGGGAGTCTCGTGTATGTTTACTTCGTAAATCTATATGGTCTCAAACATTCTCCACGGGCATGGTTTGGGAAGTTCAGCAAGGCCGTTTATGAGGTTGGATTCAAACAAAGCTCGGTAGATTCCTCTCTCTTCACTCGTCACCAATCAACTGAGACTATAATACTTCTGGTTTATGTGGATGGTATTCTGATCACTGATGATGACTCAGCTGGGATACAACATGTTAAGCAGCATTTAAATTCTATCTTTCAAATCAAAGATCCGGGAAATCTTCGATATTTTCTTGGACTAGAGGTAGCACGGCGACCTGATAGCCTTATCTTATCTCAGCATAAGTATTGCATTGACCTTCTGAAAGATGCTGGTCTCTCAGATTGCAAACCTGCGGAAACCCCGATGGAAGTCAACCATATATTGTCTGCTCAGGGATCTGAGTCTGATTCTCTGCTTCCAAATACGGAATACTATCGTCGTCTTGTGGGAAAACTGATATACCAAACAGTTACGAGACCAGATATATCATTTGCGGTTGGTGTGGTCACCCGATTTATGCATACTCCATGGGTTTCTCACCTTCAGGCAGTGGAACGCATTCTCAGGTATCTGAAGATTGCTCCTGGGCAAGGGCTTGTGTATAAGTCATCTTCCTCTCTTTATCTTATTGCATACTTTGATGCGGATTATGCGGGCTCGTTGGATGATCAACGTTCAGCTACTGGTTTTTGTACATACTTTGGAGGAAACCTTATCACATGGCGCAGTAAGAAGCAGACGGTGATTGCTCGCTCGTCTGCTGAGGCAGAGTACCGTGCGATGGCGGTTGTTACATCAGAACAAACCTGGCTTGAAATTCTTCTAATGGATTTGGGGGTTAAATTGTCCTCACCTTCAACGTTGTTTTGTGACAGTCAAGCTGCAATACATAATGCAAAGAATCCTGTGTTCCATGAGCGGACTAAATATATTGAGGTTGATTGTCACTTCGTTCGAGAAATGGTTGAATCAAAGATGGTAAAGCTTGAACATGTTCCTGCTTCTAGGCAAGTTGTTGACGTCCTTACCAAGGCATTACCTCGGAAATTGTCTTACAAGTTCTTGTCCAAGCTTGGTGCCTACGACTTGTACGCTCCAGCTTGCGGGGGAGTGTTAGAAGATATAAGGGAAAATGATGTAAAGGCTCATTTCTTCTTTCTCCTTTAGTCCCATATCTATTGTATAAGATTCTTTCTCCCTCTGTTCTCCTATATATTTGTACTCACTCTTGTATTTGACATATGAAGAAGTATATACAAGGTTTGCTCATCGGATTTTACAAGTTTATATGCATTGCTTTTCAAATAGCTCTACAAACGGAGTTTTACACAAATTTTTACTGCAAACTCCATTTTCACAGACTCCTTTTCCAAACTCCATTTCAGACACATAATTTTCGACCAGCAACAACTGAAACAAATGCACCCTTAGACGAGCTGAAAGTCGTGTCTCAATGTTAACAAAACTTAGGATCAACACATCACAACTACCAAATGTCTGTGGGGCCTATGACGAGGTGGATCTTTAGGAGAGTTGAATGACGTGTCGCGGTGCTAGACCAAACTTAGTATCAACATCCTACAGGCTACCACATGTCCACGGGCCCCTAGCGAGATGAATTTTAGGGGAGTTGAAAGTTACATAACGGTGCTAAACCTGACTTAAGATTAGCATACTCCAAGTTGTCGCATGTCCGTGAGGACACCAGCGAGGTTGATTTCTAGAATAGTTTAATGTCGTGTCACAATGCTAAGATAGAACTTAGTATCAACATTGATGCGTATAATTTAGGATTAATAATATCTCCAAATTCTACGAGTTATAGGACAAAACACCTATCATTCATAGTATAGGATATTCTAAAATAAAATATCAAGTGTCTTATTCTTCCGGGACTGCTGATTACTTCTACTCACGGAAATTAATATTATTTTATCAAAATATAAGTGTGGTTTGCAAAAACAAGGAAAAAATGCAATTAAACTAATTGAGAGAAAAGCAAGCACTTGATTTAGAATCTTTTTGGATAAAATGAAGATTGATTAAAAGATTAAAGTACAAGCTCTAATAATTTGTCTTCGACCGTGGAGGTTCCCAAATTATGTTAACACCCCTCTCGAGAATACTGCTAACGTCTAACCTTAGGTGGCACGAACTCTCTAAGCTTGTTTTAGGCGGTGAACCCCTCTATTGGGTTTGACCTCAATACAGAAGATTTGGGTCGTCCTCTATTAAGATTGCATGACAACTACTTTTGTCTTTGAGTGATCTTCCTGTATCCACAACCTCTCAGTAAAATCTAGGATACGCATCTAGCATCGAAGACTAAATAACGATATGTTTGGTGATCTCTCCATATCCGCAATCTCTCGGTAAAATCTAGGATACGGATATAGGATCTGGCTCGCTCCATAATAATTTGAACAAATTAAAATTAAAGACAACCTGAAACAAATTAAAGTAGAGAGTTTGCTACATGACTGAAAGAAAACCAAAATTTATTTTATTCTAAAGTTCATCATGATCAAGTGCTAAAGAAAATTTAGCTACTTATCATGGTGAGGTAATTACACAAGATGGTAGAGAAAGACATGATTTCTAAAGAAAAAAGTACTTGGATTAAAAATAAACAAAGTTAAAGTTTACTCTATGAAATAGAAAATACAGAAAAAAATGCAAAAATACTAAAAAAAATTTACAAAATATCTCCCCCCCATCTCCTGATCATGTCTGGAATTTATAGTAAAAATTGCTAGTGAGTCACGCCCCTAGGTCACGCCCGTGACCTAGGGCGTGTAAGGCACGGAACCGACGTCTTGAATTCTTGGGAACGTTTGGAGAAAAACCACCAAAATCTGTTAATTTGGGGGTCACGCCCCTATATCAAGCCCGTGACCTAGGGCGTGTCTTGACTGTTTCAAAAAATGGCGGGAACATGAAACGGCGAGAGTTAATCTGGGGGTTGCAGAAGAGGTCAAGCCACAAAGTCACACCTGTGACCTAGGGAATGTAAGCTGGAACGGCTTGCGGCAGAAACTATCTTCTAGATGGCTGATTTAGGCCCGTGAGCTGGTTATTACGCCTATAGGTCACGCCCGTGACGGAGCGTGTAACTTTAAACCGACTTGGTAATGGAATCTGGAGTTCTACCGGGTAACGCCCGTGGCTGGAGTCACGCCCTCATGTCATACCCGTGATTGGGGGGCGTGTATCTTTAAAAGACGTGAAAATCGACCTGGAACAGCAGGAAGAAGACACAACCCGTGACATAGGTCACGGCCCCATGTCACGCCCATGACCGTGGGGTGTGTACTTAGGATTTTTCTCAGATTTGTTCATATTCTTCTCCTAATCAATCCTGTCAGCTTCAAAATGTCATTTTTATCTCAGATTAACCTAAAATATGAAAAAAAAAATTAGATATTTATTAATATTAAATTAAATAAAAAGTGATTATTTATTAAATAAAGACTATATTAATATAACTCTAAATAATGTTCAAACAAATACCTTCATACTTAAGCTTTTGCTATTCTAGAACAAAACTATGAGAAATATTTATAAGATATTAATATAATTTTTAATTAAACTAAAATTTATTAAATCAAAAGAAAGCTTAAAATAAAATTTAGAGATTCAAGGATTAAATCCTAAATTATGAAATTAAAATGAGAAAAACAAAATATTTAGCAAAGATTTCTCATATAATTTAATTAGTCTTCAAAATTGAGTAATTAGCAAACAAAATTAAATTTGAATCACCAATACCCTTAACCAAAAAGAGACTTAAAGGAAAAATTCAAACTACTATTTATACTCTCTTAGTATTTTAATCTAAGTATAAAGCAATTTTATTGGCTAATAGGATTTGGGGAACAAGAAATACGAAAAGGTTTTTTATTGGAGGTGATGAATTTTATTCTCTCAACCCACTTTTTTTTTTATATTTGCAAATGTTTACTAAGAAAATAATGAATTTTATCCTCTCATTTTTCATGACATATGAACAAATAAAAAAATTTTCTCTTTTCACATAAAAACAAAAAAAAGATTGGGAGTAATGAATTTGGAATGCTTGATTCTCATGACATATGATGTAACAATAAAAAAATGCATATGTTCACAAATGGATAATGAATTTTATCTTCATATCCCCATGATATATGATCTAATAAGAAAATAAAAAAAACAAAGGAAAAGCTAGACAATATTAAGATTAAATTAAAAACTTAGAGAACAAATATAGTAAATTAAATTTTCCTAAGAATTTTAAAACATAAAGTGAATATAATTGAAATCTAAAAATTGTTAAGCAAAGTAGCACAAAATTGAAACTATTTAGAATAAAAATAGAAAGTGTTAAACAAATTACTTTAAACAAATTGAATTCATAAGATATTTCTTAAAATTAAATCTAACTAACAATGATGAAATAAAAAGCTAGTAAATCAAATATTATAAAATTGTTATAAATAAACTGAAACAAAATTTCTGGAAATAAAATTGTTATAAATAAACTCAAACAAAAATTATAAGATTGTTAAGCAAAGGTTTATTATATTTTTTGATTTTTCTCTAATGTTTTTTTTAATTATAATCCTATTTTTTTGTTATTACTTGGACTTCTCGAGCACTACCCAATGTCGGGTTCGCAAGCTACTAGGCGGTTTTGTGGGATGAAAGCCCAACATGACCCTTTCCAAGAAATTTAAATTTTAAATTTTATAATTTTTTTGTATTTTTGATTAATAAAAAGGAGAACAAAATTAAAATTATGAAACAAAGGAAAATAATAAAATAAAATTTGTTTTAATTTTTTTTCAAAACGAAGAAAAGGAAGACATTTTTATGTATTTTTAAAAGATTTTTCATCATTATTTTGGGGATTTTTAAATAAAAACAACAATACGAGATCTCACTCCCATTTTTAAACATAAACATTGACTCCAATATTTATAAGTCAAGTAGGAGGGGGAAAAAGAAAAACAAATTAAAAGAAAAATGCTTAGAAAAAGGGAATGCAAGAAATTTAAAAATAAACAAGGGGTGTCCCCCAAGAACGCTTTTCTTTTTCCTGTCTTTAAGCTAGACGGTTATGGTTAGAAAAAGAAAAATAAAAATAAAGGTGCACAGACAACTCCCTTAATTCACGCTTAGGGGAATGTGCAAAAGTCGATCGCCCGGCTACACCTCCGCTTGATTCTTGATTTTTTTTGTGACGGTCGGCTTGAAAATGTAAATCCAAATCACCTATAAATACCTGAGGTGATTTGAATTTTTGTTGATAAATGACAAATGTATCGTGGACGAAGTTTGAATGCAACGACCCATCTTCTACATGATAATTGTTAGTATGAGAAAAATAAAAAATAAACATGTCAGAAAAATTTTCGCAAGAAAGAGGTTCTTGCGAAATTATATGATCAAGTTCCGGTTGTTTATTTTCTAAAATAAAATTGTTATCCGAAAATTCATTTAATATAAAATCATGGGACACAACATTTTCATGAATTTGAATTCCCAAGTATTTATGCGTTGTGCTTGAAAACTCATGAAGAGGAGAAAAACAGGAGTAGTAGGAGAAGAAACATGTTCTTCTAATTCACCTGATGCGTCCATACAGTTAAAAAAATTATGAAATAATGATTTTCCGTCATCCTCGGTATACAAAACTAAGGGTGTACATGAAGAATCATATTCTTCCAAAGGTGAAGTACTCGAAGACGGAGAAATAAATTAAAATAAAAATTACACTCTTCCAAATTTTGGAGAATAAGATCACATGAAGATGGAGAAAGCTTCCCAAAATTTGAGAAAGAGCCTTACAGCGCAGAAAAGGAGGAATAATAATTCGGATCGAATGAATTGTCTTCTTCACAATGGGAATTATCTGGGTGGTCTTGCCACAAAAAACAATCAACGTTGACGGACGAAGACAATTCATTAAAATCAGAAAAATTATTTTCATTAAAGCTCGAAAAATTATTTTCATAAAAATTGAAAAAAATAGTAAAATCTGAAAAATCATTTTCATGGGGATTTGAAAAAAAAAATCATTAAAGTAGGAATAATTATTTTCATATGAAATTATTTGATGATAATAATAAAGATAATAATCCTCACTTCGATGAAGAGCACCACAATAATTACAAGAAATTTGGCGTTTTTGTGCGGCTTCCAAAAGATTTACTTTATCTTGAAGCTTGGCAACCTTAGCGGCCAAACGAGACAGCATTTTTTAAGAAAAAAATTAAAACAACCTTCACTTAATAGAATCGAATTTAAAAAAGGAAATTAAAAAGAGAAATGAGGTAGAGAAAAATAGAATGATAAATTAATAAAATTTCGCTCTTTAAAAATATCAACAATAATAACTCCCCAGCAACGGCGCCAAAAACTTGATGCATATAATTTAGGATTAATAATATCTCCAAATTTTACAAGCTATAGCCAAGAGCATCTATCCTTCAAAGTGTAGGATATTCTAAAATAAAATATCAAGTGTCGTATTCTTCCGGGCCTGCTGATTATTTCTACTCACGCAAATTAATATTATTTTATCGAAATATAAAAGTGGTGGTTTGCAAAAACAAGAAAAAATTCAATTAAACTAATTGAGAGAAAAGCTAGCACTTGATTTAGAATCCTTTAGGATAAAATGAACATTGATTAAAGTACAAGCTCTAATAATTTGTCTTCGACCGTGGAGGTTGCCAAATTTTGTTAACGCCCCTCTCGGGAATACTGCTAACGTCTAACCTTAGGTGGAACGATTAAGACCCCTCGGCTAGTCGAACCCTCTAAGCTTGCTTTAGCCGGTGAACCCCTCTATTGGGTTTGACTCCAATTCAGAAGATTTGGGTTGTCCTCTATTGAGGATTGCATGACAACTCTTTTTGTCTTTGAGTGATCTTCCCGTATCCACAGGCTCTCGGTAAAATCTAGGATACGGATCTAAGATCAAAGACTATGCAGTGATATGTACGGTGATCTCCCTATATCCACAACCTCTCAGTAAAATCTAGGATACTGATCTAGGATCTGCCTCGCTCCACTAGAATTCGAACAAATTAAAATCAAAGACAACCCAAAGCAAATTAAAGTAGAGAGTTTGCTACATGATTGAAAGAAAACCAAAATTCATTTTATTCCAAAGTTCATCATGATCAAATGCTGAAGAAAATTTAGTTGTTTATCATGGTGAGGGAACTACATAAGATGGTAGAGAGAGACATGATTTCTAAAGAAAAGAGTACTTAGATTAAAAATAAACAAAGCTAAAGTTTACGCTATGAAATAGAAAATACAGAAAAGAAATGCAAAAATACTGAACATAAACTCCACAATCTCTCCCCCCAGTTCCTGGTCATGTCTGGAATTATAGTAAAAATTGTTAGTGAGTCACGTCCCTAGGTCACGCCCGTGATCTAGGGCGTGTAAGGCACAAAACCGGCGTCTTGAAAGCCCTGGAACGTTTGGAGAAAAACCGCCAAAATCTGTTAATTTGCGGGTCACGCCCCTAGGTCATGCCCGTGACCTAGGGCGTGTCTTAGCCGTTTTAGAAAACGGTGGGAATATGAAATGACAGGAGTTAATCTGGCGGTTGCAGAACAGTTCACGCCCCTAGGTCACGCCCGTGACCTAGGGCGTGTAAGTTGGAACGGCTTGCGGCGGAAACTGTCTTCTTAATGGCTGAGTCACGCCCCTGAGCTGGTTGTCACGCCTATAGGTCACGCCTGTGACGGGGCGTGTAACTTTAATATGACGTGGTAATGGAATCTGAAGTTCTGTCGGGTCACACCCATGGCTGGAGTCACGCCCCCATGTCACGCCCGTGACTGGGGGCGTATATCTTTAAATGACGTGAAAATTGCCCGGAACAGTAGGAAGCAGACACGACCCGTGACATAGGTCACTCCCCCATGTCACGCCCGTAACCCTGGGGCGTGTACTTGAGATTTTTCCCATATTTGCTTAGATTCTTCTCCTGATCAATCCTGTCAGCTTCAAAATGTCATTTTTAGCCCAAATTAACCTGAAATATGAAAAGAAAGCAATTTCGACATTTATTAATATTAAATTAAATTAAAAGTGATTATTTATTAAATAAATACTATATTAAAATAATTATAAATAATGTTCTATCAAACATCCTCCTAACTGCCGCATATCTGCGTGATCTTGGCGAGGTGGAACTTCAGGTGTGTTGAGTGTCGCATCGTGGTGCTAGACCCAACTTAAATTCAGCACCCGTTGTCGCATGTCCGCGGTGCCCCTGGAGAGGTGGATATTAGGAGAGATGAGATTAAGTTTAAATTATATCAGCTTAGCAGAGCTTCCCATTCCACTCCCAATAGGAAGATAACTTTTGGAAAGGTATAAGCACCCAAGGTGTAGTAAACCAATGTGAAGAGGGGTAGCTAATCTAGGCCTTCAATGCAGATTCTTACATTTAGAGACATACGCCCAAGGGTGTCGACTATTCACACAGTTTGACAACTGCAGAGGGGGGGAAGGCTTCGTCATTCTAAATATGATTATAGGATAATCATTTGGATTTTGGAAATGTCGTCATGTCATGCGAGGAAAGACAACTAATGTGCAAGAGGGAGCTAGTCTCCACCGTCAATGAAGAGGCTTGAGTTTAGAGTCATGTCACCCGGGACAAGTAGACATCTCGCATAATCGGAAGGTATTTGTTTATTGTAAATGAGATAACAAACAAAATCATGAAGCATTAATCAAACATGTTAGGATTTGGTAAATTGAATGAAATTCAGGTTCATATTAAAGAATGGTAACCTAAGATGCCCTAGGGGTGAGAAATCATAGATAATACCACTACAATAGTCCCCACTCTACGAGCACCTAAGATCTTCACCCTTAAAGGTTGATAGACAATAGCCACTGATTTGGAGCACCTCCAGGTCAAGAACGGTCATTCCCAATTGGGGTTGAGTTTGTCGAAGACATATGACATGCCAGCAAGGTCTACCTTCTTTTTGGCTAAGTCTCCCTTATGGAATTAGTTAATTCAGATGTGTTTGTTGAAATTTCCCGTCATTCTTCTCTTGATTTCTGCTTTTCTGATCATAGCAAGATCTCTGAGCTCTTCCATGAGATCTAGGGAAATCTTTTGTGCTTACTCGTTCTCCAATCGCAATTCCTCTTCTTCTGCTTCTGTCGCAACCACTCGAGGATTCCTTACCTCGAATTCCATGGGAATGAGTGCTTCCGATCCATGAGACACTTGAAGGGATTTCTCCAGCGGGTGAGTTGGGAGTAGTCCTCAAAGCCCAAAAGACATAGGGAATCTGTTCTACCCAATTTCATCTTCATGTTTTTTACCATCTTCAAGAAGTTCAGGATCAACGTGTTAGTCACTTCCACTTGATCATTACTCCGTGGATTATGAACGGAAGCGAAGGGCAAGTCGGCTCCTATTTGCTCAAAGAATTTGAAAAACCCAAGGGCTCACGAATTGAGGACTATTTTCGGTAATAATAGCAAGAGATATCCCAGACTTGCAGAAGATATTCCCCAAAATAAAGTTTTTCACAATCTTGCGGTCGACAGGTCGTTTTCATCAATCAGTGTCTTAGCCTCGATCCACTTTGAGAAGTAATCAATCATCACCAGGATAAACTTCTGTTCTCCACTAACCTATGGAAAATTCGGAGTAGACCAATTCCCTAAATTGTAGACAACCAAGGGGTCGCGATGGACCGTAGACGCTATAATGGTTGAAGGTGAAGAGGTGTATAAAGATGGCATTTTGGGCATATGCAGGAAAACTCATCTGCATCATTTCATATGGTTGGCCAAAAATAGCCCTGTCTTAGTATTCTCTTTTCCAGTGTTCGACTTACCAAGTGAATTCCACACTCCCCCGAGTGAATTTCTTCTAGAATTTGTGGTTGGCTTCTATTCAATCCCAGCCAATGGTCCGGATAGATTATTTCGATACAGATCCCCATCATGAAACAAGTAATAAGCGAGCTAGTATCAAAAAAGCCCAGTATCTTCCACTATTTATGGATATCTCTTGTTAGTCAAGAACTCGATAAACGGGTCAATCCAAGAGAGTTTTTGATTAATCTCCATAAAATCTCCTTAGATATACAGGCAGTAGAGTTCTGTTAGGATTCCTCCAATCCTCGGACCATATTTCGCGAGCCCATCGATTGCGCCATTTTCCCTTCGTTGTACGTCAGATACCGAATGAACGAAATGACCCGGTCAAGCGCTTCACTTTCTACAAGTATTGATGCATGGATCAATCGGTTCCTTAATCTCGAACTTTCCATGGATCTGAGATGCTACTACCGAAGAGTTCGTATGAGCCTTAATGTTATGCATTCCCCGGTCCTTCACAATCTGTAATACAGTGTGCAAAACTTCATACATGTCCCACCACAGTGGAGGTGTCGTGTCTTCTCCTGCTCAAAGGGTTGTCATAAAATCGACCAGAAAGTCGGCAACCGTTTGTTCTTTGATTTACATTCGAGCAAGATAAACTATGTCAAACTCTCCCAACTCTGCTGACCATTTGGCTTGCCTTCATGAGTGTTTTGTTCTTTACAAGAAATTTTGGAAAAGTTGATCAATCAATACTTTGATGACGTGGACTTAGAAATAAGGCCTAAGCCTATTGGGCGGGACAACTAGGGCGAAAGCCAGTTTTTCCAAAATTAGGCATCTGCTCTCGACATTCTTTAGTTCATCTAACATAGATGATCGGATCCTTACTTCGTTCCCTCTTCTCAAACCAACCCGAACTCACAGCCTTTGCCTCGACTTCCAAGTATAGAAAATCTTCACCTTCTCGTAAACTCTGCAGCAGAGGGGCTCTGTTACGGATCCTCTATCAGTTATCTTGCATTATTATTATTATCTATATGTGGAGTCGTGTTGTGTCGAGTCGTGTTGTATCAAGTCGTGTCGTAGTGTTTAAGCGTTTTAAAATTATTGCAGGTTTATGTTATTTACAATTATGTCATCGGCGCCTATATATAGGGCTTTTGGGGTCTTATAATTCTTATGAAAGAAATATTAGTGAAATTTTCTATCTCTCTCTAACTTCCCCTCTCTCTCTAGTTCTTCCCTTCTTCCCTCCTCCCTTCTAGGATTTCGTCTCTCCCTCACTGCCGCAGGCCCTTCCCTTTGTCGGATTCTTCCTGGAATTTATCCGTGATCTTAACAATCGGTCTGACCTGCCGCACCGCCCGCCATCCCTCCGCCGGTACACCAAATATCCCACCAAGGTTGCTCCGCTCCTTTTCGCATCGCAACTACAGTGCCACGCCAGTTTTTCCGCCGATCCCTCCCAGCTTCGGTTCCACCGAGTCATTTCGATGTTGATTCCGCCGACTAGGGAGTGAAATCAACTGTTCCGCTCCACTACAACAAGATCGCTCTGCTTGGCGCTTCCTCCGCCGCTGGCATCCAGATCCGGAGACTCACGCTTGTCCGTCGTTCGGCGATTTCGCCCTCATTGGCGAGGTTCCGCGACCGGGCTCCGCTGAAACCCCACTAGAAAGCCTTTCCCACCGACTCTCTCCTCTCCGCATCACCGATTTCGCTGTTCCGCCGCTTCTGCCCAAATTCGTCATTCTCCACTGGTTTCCGCGCCCAGATTCACGGCCTCCGGCCGGAATCGCTTGATTCCGCCCAGATAAGCCGGCCTCTGCCCACTATCACGCCGATCTGCTCCATTCCGCTCAGATTCCGCTCATTCCCACCCAGAACCGCCACTATCTGTCATTCCCATGTCGTTTCTCCGGATTCCTCCCAACTTCTGCCACTGTCTCCATCAAATCAGCCCCCTGCCGGCCTCTCACCACCAGATCTTTCCTTTCTACACACCAATCAGCCGGTATCATCTCCAGTCTATCTCCTTGGCAACATGTTCGCCGCCACATCGGCCGCGCCAGGGCCGTTGTTCTTGTCATCGACGAAAAACAGCGCTCGGCTGGATTTTTTTGCCCTCGCTGCACAAATCTTGGCCACATGCGCCTCTCTCCACGCCAAATTCGATCGTCTCCTTGCTCTCAATGGACGGGCCTTCACAACCTCCCTCGAGGCTCCCTGCCCTAGGTCGCCTCCACGACGGCTTCCTCTTGCACCTAGCGAGAGATATCTTGCCATGTCGCCCCCAACATTCCACTACGACACCAACCTGCCCCTCCACCCCGCAGTCAATCCTCCCGTCGAAAGCGCACCGTTCGCTAATGTACAACATATCTCCATGGTGGTCGACCATCCACTGCTTCCGCAACCTCTCCGGCCACTCACCCCGCCACCTCCGGTAAACTCGTCGCCTCCACTGTCGGCTCTTCGTCGGACCCGGTCATGCCGCCCCCTCCGGCCATCTCAATTCCTTCTCTCCCAGCTCTTGATCTGTCGGCCCCTTCCTTGTCGCTTCCACCGACAGCATCACTGCCTCTTCTGCTGGCCCGTGCTTCACTAACCACGGCCAATCCGTTCCTACGGCCGACCGTCGCGTCTCTGACATCCTTGGGATTGCTGCTCACCACCGCTCCACCGACCTTGCGGAAGTCATTACTTTCGCCGCCCGTCATTCTGATGGCGCCACCGCTACTCGTCATCACCACTGTCGTTGTTACGCGCTACCAGGCCTTGTACGGGATCATCTGGTCACACGCATGGTACACGAGCTTGAGAGCAAGCTCGTTTTGAAGGACAGATGGAGTGTTACGGATCCATCATCAATTATCTTGCATTATTATTATCTATATGTGGAGTCGTGTTGTGTCGATTCGAGTTGTATCGAGTCGTGTCGTAGCATTTAAGTGTTTTAAAATTGTTGTATGTTTATATTATTTTCAATTATGTCATCAACGTTTATATATATGGTCTTTGGGGTTTTGTAATTCTTAAGAAAGGTGTAGAGAGAGAGAGAGTAATTGGAGAGAGAAAATCACCCTTAATCGTATTATTATCCAAAATATAGGAATACATACACTTATATAGAGGTAGATAGAGGGAGAGATATCTACTTTTATAATTTGGGATTAAAGGAGCTATACATGGGCCAATACACATGGGCCTCCCAAATGGGCTAATCCTATTTTATCTTTAACACTCCCCCGCAAGCTGGAGCGTACAAGTCATAAGCGCCAAGCTTGGATAAAAACCGATAGTACAAAGTCCGAAGGAGAGCCTTGGTGAAGATATCAACAATTTGACTGGAGGTCGAGACATGTTCCAATACTATCTTCTTTGATTGAACCTTCTCCCGAGTGAAGTGACAGTCAACTTCAATATGCTTTGTGCGCTCATGAAACACTGGATTCTTGGCAATATGTATGGCCGCTTGACTATCACAGAGCAGGGTAGCAGGAGAGGAGAGTGTGAGACCCATATCGATGAGGAGGCCCTCTAGCCAGGTGACCTCAGATACGACCGCTATCATAGCACGATATTCAGCCTCAGCAGACGAGCAAGCAATAACAGTCTGTTTCTTGCTGCGCCAGGTAATAAGGTGTCCACCGAGGTAGGAGCAAAAACCATTTGTGGAATGTATATCATCAAGTGACCATGCGTAGTCCGCATCATAGTAGGCAACAAGAGAAAAAGAAGACGATGGCTTATAAACAAGTCCTTGTCCAGGAGCCTTCTTTAAATATCTGGGGATCCGCTCGACGGCTCGGAGATGAGAAGTCCGAGGAGTATGCATGAATAGGCTTACCACTCCAACAGCGAATGAGATATCAGGCCGCGTAACTGTGAGGTAGATTAATTTCCCCATCAAGCGTCGATAGTACTCTGGATTGGTCAGAACAGGGTCATTCCCAGAGTCATGATTCGACAGTTGATGATTCATATCCATCGGAGTATCTGTAGGTTTGCATCCCGAGTAGCCCGCACTTTGTAGAAGATCTATGCAGTACTTCCGTTGAGATAAGACTAGTCCATCAGGTCTCCTTGCAACCTCAAATCCAAGGAAGTATCGCAAATTACCAAGATCTTTTGTCTGAAAGACGGAGTTCAGATGTTGTTTGATTTTTTGAATCTCGATGGTGTCGTTTCTCGTAATCAAAATGTCATCAACATAGACAAGAAGAAGAACTGTCTCTGTTGCTTGATGACGAGTAAAAAGAGAAAAATCAGCAGAACTCTGAGTGAATCCCATCTCACGAACCACCTTACTGAACTTATCAAACCAAGCGCGAGGGGATTATTTGAGACCATATATAGACTTCCGGAAAAGACATACACGAGACTCCCTCGTGGTCTCAAACCCAGGTAGCTGGTGCATATACACAGTCTCTTGAAGATTGTCATTAAGAAAGGAATTTTTGATATCCAATTGATGAAGGGGTCATTGGCGGTGCACAGCAAGAGAGATCAGAACCCGTACAGTACTTAGTTTTGCCACCAGAGAGAACGTTTCATCATAATCGAGGTCATGTTGCTGAGTGGAGCCTCGGGCCACCAGACGGGCTTTAAGACAAGCAACTGTTCCATCAGGAGCATGTTTGATTGTAAAGACTCATTTGCAGCTAACACAAGACTGATCGAGAGGGAGAGGAACAAGGTCTCAAGTCTGGTTAGCCCAGAGAGCTGTCATCTCGTCGTTCATGGCCGCACGCCATCTCGGATGTTATAGAGCATCCTGCAAGGAGTTAGGAATGAAAATAGTGGAGAGAGAGAGGGCAAAAGTGCGAAGAGGTGGAGAGAGGCGATGTAGGGATACATAGTTTCCCATGGGATGAGCTGTAGAGGGTGGTGCTTGATCGTCAATGCGCAGAATATCATCCGTAGTAGGGGGCTGCTGTCGGGCTGCAATCCTGGATGAGCGGCGAGTGTAGACACGGGTAGGTGGAGGAGGGAGAGGTGGTGAAGTTGGTACTGGAGGAGCGGAAGAAGTGGGAGGCAGTGATGTGACGGGGGCAGCCGAACGAGGAATAGTGGTCTGAGGTGGTAGAGTGGAAGTGTGAGAAGAAGCTTTCATCTTCAGCAAAGGTAACATCCACGGAGACGAGCACCTTGTTGATTGTGGGAGAGTAGCAAACATACCCCTTTTGGGTACGATAGTAGCCAACAAATATACATTTGGTAGCGCGGGCGGCAAGTTTGTCACTTGGTGGTCCGAGAGAGTGAACATAACAGGCACATCCAAATGTTCGAGGCGTGAGAGAAAAAGGAAACTTGGAAGGAAACAGGAGACTGAATGGAGAAGCAAAGTTAAGAACGGAGGAGGGCATACGATTAATGAGATAGCAAGCAGTAGAGACAGCAAAGTTCCAATATTCAGCGGGGACCTTCATTTGAAGCATGATTGACTGAGTAACATCAAGGAGATGGCGATTCTTCCGCTCGGCCACACCATTTTGCTGGGTTGTGTATGCACACGAAGTTTGATGAATTATCCCAAAGTCGGTGCATAAGTTGGAGAAGTTACGACTAGTGTATTCACGAGCGTTGTCAGTGCGAAGCGTTTGTACGGTAGTAGAAAATTACGTACGTATTTCAATAATAAACGCACGGAAAACATAAGTTAGCTCAGTACGATTATGAAGTAAATAAAGTCATGTGAGACGTGAATAGTCATCAATAAAGGTTACAAAGTAGCGATGACCAAAAAGACTGGGAAGTTTATAAGGACCCCAAATATCGGAATAAACTAAAGAAAACGGAGTACTACTCCGGTTACATGCAAGAGGAAAAGAAATACGATGTTGTTTGTAAAAGATACATGACTCAAAAGAAAATTCCTGTAAAGAGATATCAGGAAGGGTCATCTTGAGAATCTGAAGAGGAGCATGGCCAAGACGACGATGTCAGTTGACGGAGGGAACATCAGAGAGTGAAGTGGGAAGAGCGTCCAGGAGATAAAGCTCGTTTGACAGCCGTCCTCTACCAATGATAGTCTGTGTTCGACGATCCTGCATGACAAAAGAAGAAGGAGAAAAGATTAGACAGCAATCAAGATCTTAAGCAAGCCTACTAACAGACAGTAGGTTGAAGGGAGATCCCGGAACATGAAAGACCGAGGTTAAGGAGAGAGTACGAGTAAGTTGCAGATCAACGGCTCCAGACACAGGAGTATTATCGTCATTGGCCACAATGATAAACTTGGGATACTCAGTGTGCATATACTGAGGAGGTTTCTGAGAGGTAATGTGATGGGTGGCTCCAGAGTCCAGGATCCACTGAGAGTTGTAGGAGAGACAGGATATACCTTCAGTAGAGAAGGAAGCGACCGAGCCAGAGGAACAGTGGACCATGCCTTGAAGCTGCAGTATCTGTAGGCGGAGGTCATTGATATCCTTCTGGGCAGTAGATGAGGGGTCGGTGGGAGAGGGGCCTGCAGGAGCAGGAGCAACAGCAGGAGCAGTAAGATGAGGAGGCAAACCATGTTTGCGATAGAAGGTAGCTTCAAAGTGTCCATCACGACCGCAGTAAGTACACTTGAGAGTAGAGCAGCCAACACGTCCCCGACCACGAGAAGTGAAGCGGCCTCCCCGAGTAGAAGACCCCGGGCTAGAGGGAGCAGGAGTAGGGGTTGCTGGAGCAAAGCAGGAAAAAAGGTGGCTGGAGTCTCGGGAGGTTGTGTAACCTTAAGCATCATTGAGCAAACATCAGACAGAGAGGGTGTAGTAGAAGAAGAGAGAATCTGGGCCCGGATGCTGTGAAGATGACTAAGAACACGGGCTATCATCATAGCGATCCCAACAGCCTCTTTCTATGCCCGTTGAGTAGCAAGGTCTGCATAGGGAGGTTGGTGTTGTATCCAGGCCTCTGCCAGGGTTCTGGTCTTGGCAACAAAGGAAGTTAAGTCGCCAGTGGTGTCAGGGTCCAGTGATTGAAGAGCAGAGATGATGTCGAAAAGGTGTTGTAAGCTATCCTGACCAGAGTAGAGGGAGTGCAGCTCATCCTACATTTCCTTAGCTGTTTCGTAATACATTGTCATTCGGTAAGATTCTGTGTCCATAGAGTTAAGCAACCAAGATTGGACTCAGCCGTCATCGCAAAGCCAGTCATCAGAGAGATCAGCAGGTTTGACCCGAGTAAGGTGAGGGAGTAGACCCTTAGTCTGCAGAACATGACAAACGGAATGAGCCCATTCGACATAGTTGGCCTTTCCGCTGAGAAAGATAGTGGTGATGCGAAGTTCATCATGAACCTCGGGAGGCTGGGCAGCAGCCCGGGCGGGCAGAGAAGAGGTAGCCACGGTTGAGTCACTAGATTCCATGGCGGATAGAAGTAACAGGCCGAGCGGCTCGCAGCAGAGGACAGCGGACTGCAGCAGGAGCTCGCAAGAGAGAGAAAGGGCGAGCAAGGAACTTGAAGGAGCAGGTCGCGGCGACTAGACAGACCGCGGCGACTTGAGACAAAGTTCGCGGCGACTAAAAGCAGTTCACGACGAGGAAGATCAGGGTGCGGCGACTAATAGCATGTCGCGGCGACAAAGAGCAGATTGCAGACACAGCGAATAAGAGCAGGTCGCGGTGACAAGGAGAAGGTCGCCGACTAAGAGCAGGGCGCGGCGATTAATAGAAGGTGCAAATTGAGGCAAACCGCGACGAGTTGAGGCAGGTCGCAGAGACAAGAAGCAGGTCGCGGCGACAAGGAGAAGGTCGCAGTGAGAGGCGGCAAGGCACAAATTGAGGCAGACCGCGACGAGTTGAGGCAGGTCGCGGCGACAAGAAGCAGGCCGCGGCGACAAGGAGAAGGTTGCGGTGAGGGGCGGCAAGACACAAATTGAGGCAGACCGCGACGAGTTGAGATAGGTCGCGACGACAAGAAGCAAGCCGCGGAGACAAGGAGGAGGTCGTGGCAGGGCGCGAATTAAGGAAGACCGCGGCGACTTGAGACAAGTCACGGCGATTAAGAAAAGAACTCGTGGACCCCACGAGGCAGAGAGAGAAGGCTATAAGAAGCCCGGAGAGGAGGGTGGAACCACGGAGAGAAGAGGAAGCGGGTTCAGAAAAGGCAGTCCGCAGGAGAGAAGGCAGGACGCAGGAGTCAAGCGGCTAGATAGACTAGCAGGTAGAGAAAAGGCAGGCCGCAAGAGGGAAGCAGTTCGCTGGCGAGTAGAGGGAGGCGAATAGAATTTTGGAAACCGCAGGAGGGGATGGCGACCTCTGATACCATATAAAGAGAGACCGGAGAGAGAAAATCATCCTTAATTGTATTATTATCCAAAGTATAGGAATACATACACTTATATAGAGGTAGATAGAGGGAGAGATATCTACTTTTATAATGTGGGATTAAAGGAGCTATACATGGGACAATACACATGGGCCTCCCAAATGGGCTAATCCTATTTTATTTTTAACAAAGGAATATTACTGAAATTCTCTATCTCTCTCTAACATCCCCTCTCTCTAGTTCTTCCCTTCTTCTCACCTCCCTTCTAGGGTTTCGTCTCTCCCTCACCGCCACCGGCCCTTCCCCTTGCCGGATTCCTCCTGAAAATTATCTGTGATCTTAACACAATTAGGAGGAACAATCTAGTTTTTACATAATTTCACAAATGATCCATATTCATAAGGGTGACTAAATTTTACGTTGGTCGTCAACCTAACACAATTCTCATCATTTATCATCCAGGCTTGAAACTGGCATAGGTAAACCAACAAGTTTTAATAACAACAACACTCAAGCCTTTATCTCACTATAGTGGGGTCGGCTATATGGATCCTTTGTCTCCATTGTGTCCTATCTTTTGTCATAATTTCACTAATGCTTAAGTACATCAAGTCATTCGGTATAGTTTCATTCCAAATATTTATTGGTCTACCCCTCCCTCGTTTAACATGCCTAGAAACTAGACTCTCACAACGCCTAATAGGTGCCTCTAATGGTCTCATTTGTACGTGATTCAAAAAATTTTAATGATTCAAAAAAATTTAGTCAATTCAAATCGGAGAACTGCAACCAATTATAATTTAATAGATGCATTATATTATATAACTAAAATTAAAAGAAAGCCAATTAAATTTAATATCAATACTAAACCATTTTAATTTATGCCTCATTTGGTGAAGCTTTTTTGCTCTGTTTTAATGTGAGGAAAATGAAGTTTATTAATGCGGCGAGACAAAACTACGTTTTTTTAAACATTTTATCCATTAAGGTTATTTCACACTAAAGTTATGAGTTTTGGTTATGTAAGAAACGAAAAGCCACATTTTTCATATTATCTTCAGATCGGGCCTCTTCCGCTCTCCAGACTTTAGTTAAACGACCTTGATCTCAAATTATCACAGGTGTTCTTCCTCCCCACTAACGTCTAATTTTTGTTCTGGCGATCTTTCCCAACAATGAGGACCATGTTCCCCTCCATTCTTCTTTCTAAAGGAACTTTACAGTAATCTTCTTGTCCACGACTTCCTCTTTCGATTAATCTTCACAAATTTTTAAACATACCTTCCACTTGCATTTAGGCATCACGGATTCCTCGTCAGCGACACCATTCCTCCAAGCGATATCGATCCTCTTTCACTTTCCAATCTCTAATTGAAAGACCTCAATCTCAGACTATTGTTTGTGTTCTTCCTCCCCACTTACATTTCATCTTTATTCCGATAATCTTCTTCAACAATAAGTACCATGTTCCTCTTCATTCTGCTTCCAGGGGAATGTTGCGGTTATCTTCACTGCCCACGATTTCTCTTTCCGATTAATTTTCACATATATGTAAGCATACTCTCCGCTCCAACATCTGATTTAATACATTTTATTGTGTGTAATCTACCTAATTAACATAGATTGATTTCTATTTTCTTTTTATTGTTTCTTTAAACAATGTTAAACATGTTCATTTTTTTCTTTTCCATTAAATATCTTATTTATTAACGTGTAATGTTCAAAATGATTAATATATTGAAAAAGACATAAGTTGGTATGTTATTTAGCCATATCTTTGGCAATGTTGGGGAATAAGAAACGAATCAAAACAACATAAAATCAGACTGAACCGATAGTGAATAATTTGGTTCTACTGCTTAGTGAACTGGAATCTGAACCGCGAACATTTTGGTTCCAAAAAATTATATTTCAACCAAAACTAAAACCAATAAAACTAAATGAAATTTTGATTCTAATTTGAAGAAGTGTTGTCTTGACGGTTTAATTTTTGGTTTTAATGGTATCAGATAGTTCCGAAGGAACTGACAAAATTGAAAGTTCAGTTGTAAAAAATTTTAAATCAAAGTTTCATGGAGACATGTTCCTCATGTTGGGGAGCTCTAGATCTACTAGTAAAAAGAATAAATAGTGTATCATGAGGATCGATGAACTATTTTAGAAGCTAGAAGTAACAGCAATTATTCAAAGTTGAATCGACAGTTACGCTACAACACTACAGTTAGTTGCAGATTCATGACGAGGACATTCTGAGTGCAACATTCAGCACACGATATGATAAAATAAATTCACAGTAATGTCATTTGATCAAACGAATGCCAAATCAGCGCACATGGAACTCATGAACTAGGTGTTCAAAGACCTCTTGGATGTCTTCGTCATCATATTCAAGGATGACAGACTAGTATACTCAAAGTTTATGCCAAAGCATGTTAAACGTTTATACATTGTTCTTTAGACATTCAAAGAAAAAATGTTGTATGTAAAGTTTTCAAAATCTTACTTTCGGATCGATAAAGTTGCATTTATGGGGCATATAATTAGTAGCCACAAGTAAACCCCAAAAAGATTGAAGCAATTAAAGATTGGCCAATTTTGAATTCAATAGTTGATGTTTGAAGCTATTCTGGCTTGGTTGGCTACTATTGGAGATTAGTGAAGAGCGTCGCCAAAATAGTTTTGCCACTAGCTGCCCTTACCAGAAAAGATCTAAAGTATCGATGGAATCCATAGTGTGCTTGGGAATTCGAGGAGCTAATGAAAAGATTGATGTCATCCCATACTTTGTACACAATCCATAGTGTACTTACGATTTCACATGGAAGGATTCCAAATATATAACGATGTGTCTATCAGAGGTTTGTGACATGTGTTCTCAAGCAGCATGAAAAAGCACAACATACGAGTTGAAGTAGCGGAGTGGTCACGAGAGAAATTACTTGGTGCACAAATAGAATTTGTTGTGATCATCTTTGTGCTAAAAATTTAGAGACATTACGTATATAGAGCTAAGGTTACGATTAACACCGATAACAAAATCCTAAAGCACATTGCTAAAGCGAAAGGAGTTCAACATGAGGCAGCATCGGTGTCTGTAATTACTCAAGCATAATGAGTTTTAAATCTTTTACTACCCAAGGAAAAAATAACTGATGTCCTAAATAGGAAATGTGTAGCTTCATTGACTATTGAGCAACAGAGACTAATAAAAAACTTCAAGATATTGGATATTATAGTGGGGCCAGTGGAAAGGAAAAGGATGTATTCCAATAATGAATAATATTAATCCCTTATACATATATTTGAGTAAGGGGAAACCTAAAACAAGGAAAAAGGCATAACAACCCCGACCCCGGGTGTACATAGAAAAGATAAAACGACTTGATAAAAACATTTCACAACTCACCTCATCAAGTCGGACAGAAGATATCAGTCATCCCAATCTTTTGGATATCGTCGATAAACACATCACACCACAAGCTTTTGGTGAACACATCGGTCAGCTGATCCCTGGAGTGAACAAACAGAGTAATAACTGTTTTCCTATCCAAGTGATCCTTAATAAAATGTTGATCCACTTCGACATGTTTTGTCTTGTCATGTTGGACCGGGTTATGAGCAATACTAATTGCAGGCTTATTGTCACAGAATAAGGAGAAAGGGGTTGTCACAGGGAAACCAGATCCTGTAACACAGTACGCATCCATAATCCCTCACATAAGCCTAGGGCCATGGCACGACATTCTGCCTCTGTACTTGACCTAGCCATCACATTCTGCTTCTTGCTCCGCCACGTTACGAGATTACCACCAACAAAGGAGCAGTACCCTGTTGTGGACTTTTTGTCATCCTGGCAACCAGCCCAATCAGCGTCAGTAAAAACCTCAATCTCCCAGTTGTTGTTCCTAGACAAAAGGAGGCCGCGACCAGGAGCTTTCTTTAAATACCACAGTAGACGATACACTGCTTCTTGATGTCTGATTTTAGGAGAATGCATATATCTGCTAAGAATACCAACTACATACGTAATGTTGGGACGTGTATGGGATAGATATATAAGTTTTTCGACCAATCTTTGGTAACGTGAGATATCCACATGATCACCATCACCATCTTCATCAATCCTGTGATTTTGCTCCATAGGGGTGTTCGCAGGAACACAATCAAGCATACCAGTTTCCTTTGGGAGATCCAATATGTACTTCCGTTGGGATATAAAGATACCCCGCTAAGATCTAACCACTTTGATGCCCAGCAAGTACTGTAATCTTCTCAAGTCCTTCACTTCAAATTCAGCAGATAGGAGGGTCTTGAAGTTGGCAATCTCATCTGTATATCATTTCAAGTAATCACGATGTCATCCACGTAGATAATGAGAACCACAACACGCTGTTCATGTCTCCGGATGAACATGGTATGATCCGATTGGGCTTTCTTGTACACAAACTTGAGCATTGCTGCGAGAAATCATTCAAACCAGGCCCTTGGAGATTGCTTCAGGCCATATAAGGATTTCCCTAGGCGGCAGACAAGTCATTCAGCTCCTTCCTTCACAAACCCAGGAGGGAATTTCATGTACACCTCCTCCTCAAGCTCACCGTGGAGAAACGCATTTTTCACATCCAGTTGATGAAGTTCCCAGTCCAAACAAGCTGCACATGATAACAAAACCCGAATAGAGTCCATTTTTGCTAAAGGAAAAAAAATCTCCTGATAATCAACTCCTTGAGTCTGGGTGTATCCTTGAGCAACAAGACGCGCTTTGTACCGTTCAACCTTACCATCTTGGTTCTGCTTAAGAGAGAAGATCCACCGGGAACCTATAGCTTTCTTTCCTGAAGGGAGAGCGGAGATATCCCACGTATGATTCTTCTCCAAGGCGGACATCTCATCACGCATAGCCTATGTCCAAGCCAATATCACCAATGCTTCCTGACATGTCTTAGGAATAATAACTAGAGAAAGGGATGAAACAAAAGTCTGATGAATCGGAGTAAGATGACGATAAGCCACATAATTAGAAATCGGATGTTGCGTGGAAGTAGCTTTATCTTTTTTAGCAAGGCAAGAGGCATATGCAGATCGGCTTCATCAGAATCTGAGTCCGAAGTCGGCACTGGTAGAGGTGGAACGGCGGTGACCTGTGTACCTGAACGAAGGTGGTATACAGGGGGAAAAGGAGAGATCGTAGTAGAGGAGTCCGGTATCGGGATAGGAGGAGCTCTGGGTATCGTAGTGGAAGGTGAATGAATGGAGGAAGAGGACGGAAGAAGAGGTAGCGGGACAAAAGTAACATCATTTGTAGTACTACTCTCCCCCTGACGAAAAACATGAGTCGAGGACAAAAAGTAGGACTCCCCCTCACGGAAGGTAGCATCCATGGTACAGAACATACGCCGGGAGGGGGGTGATAACAGCGATATCCTTTGGTCGTGGAGGAATAGCCCAGGAAGACACAACGTTAAGCCCGAGGGTCATGTTTGTCACGCTGGGGTTGGTGCACAAGCACGTAACAGACGCACTCAAAGACACGAGGTTGCAAATGGGAAGTATGAATCACGCCAGAGGTGGAGAAACAGGCTAGAGGAATAGTAAAGGAGAGAACACGAGAAGGAAGACGGTTGATAAGGTGTGCAGCAGTAAGCACCGCATCACCCCAATAGGGTTTAAGGAGATGCATCGTCAATAGGAGACAACGAGCAACCTCGAGGAGATGCCGATTTTTCCGTTCGGCCACTCCATTCTGAGTAGATGTGTAAGCACAAGTTTTCTGGTGGATGAAACCGTGAGAGGTGAGGTAAGCGCCAAAGGAACCACGATCGTCAAACTCCCCTTTATTATAACTTCGAAGAACACGGATAGAGGCATTAAATTGATTTTTCACCATATTATGAAAGACTTGAAAACACGGAAAAACGTCACTTTTCTTTTTCAACAGATAAACCCATGTAGTACACGAGAAACAATCAATAAAGGTGACGAACCAGCGAAAACCAGTTAACGATACAACTGGGGACGGCCCCCAAACATCACAATATATAACATCAAAATTAGTGTTATTAGGAAAAGAAAGATATGAAGAGGTCTGTCGCACATGTTTAGACCGATCAGAAATATCACAAGAAAAGTTCTAAAGAAAAGTTAAAAAAACAGAAAATATTTTTTTCAGGTTGACAGAAGACAGGTGTCCTAAAAACAGATGCCAACGGTGAACATCACCTGCAGTAACAGTAGAACTGGAAAGGGCCTGAGAACGAGGATGAGTGTCCAGGTAGTACAAGCAGCCACTGCACCTACCACTGTCAATGTTCCGCTTCATACCCAGTTCCTGAAAAACACAAGAATCGGGAAAAAATGTTACGGAACAGTTAAGAGATTTCGTAAGATTGCTGATGGAAAGTAAATTGCGTGGAAAGGAGGGAACATGAACAACAGAGGTAAGATATATGGACGGAGAACAAGAAATGTTGTATTTGCCGGCAATGGAGGACAACGATCCGTTAGCAGAAAAAACTTTCTCCTTACCAGACAAAGGAGTATAAGAGAGAAAACCTGAGGAAGACTCAGTCATGTGGTGGGTGGCACCGGAGTCAAGCACCCATCAGAAGGTGAGGTGGTGGTCGCATGAGCACTAGACATAGCAACGGTGGCAAGAGAAGTAGAGCTTCCAGTGACCGGATCGGACTGAGACTGAAGCAGGCGGTAAAAGGCATCCAACTCCTGTACAGTAAGAGAGGAGAAAGCCGAAGACTGGGAGTCATCATAGACATCAGTAGTGTAAGCAGCGTCTTGAGAACGGTAGCCACTGTGCCTATGGCCCCCACGGCCAGGTCCACGGCCCCGACCACGACCACGGCCAGAAGGTGTCAGATGCGGATGAAGTTTGAAACATGCCTCCCGAGAGTTTCCCTGTCAACCACAGTAATCGCAGATAGGCACAGAAGATGCAGGAGTAGGGATGAGGCAACGGCCAACACTCATCAAGGAAGAACGATCTGGAGGAGACATGTGGCGGTCTTCATCACCCAGAATCATGTTGAACGCCTCCCGAAGGGAAGGAAGAGGAGAACAGTGGAGAACATGTATCCGAACCACATCAAATTCCATATTCAATCCCATTAAGAAGACATGAAGACGGAAGCGGTCCTCTCGTTGCTTTAACAGGACGTCATCTGCTGTACACGTGATGAGTCCCTATTTTATACCTTATTTTGGACTCATCTTGGCCTTTTTCCTCAACTTTGCACTACCTTTTAGCGCCATTAGTACTTCTTTTGGTTAGCTACGGCATTCCACGCCCTGTGCACCTTTTTAGCCCATTTCTGTGCTTGTGTGCATTTACATTCTTGTTATGATTATTATTGTTTGCTGCGGCTGCCACGATCGATGCCCCGTGCAGTTTTCCTGCAGGTTTGGGGATCGTGAGGGCATTCGGGATAGGCGTTTCACTGTTTTTGGCAATGGAGTCAGTGGTCGTGCGTTTTTACCCACGCACGACCATCGACCTCCTGGCGCACGATCACTGATCGTGCGCATCCCGGACTCATTTGTGAAATCCCTGTCTTAAACCTTCCGCACGATCACTCGCCATACCGCGCACGACCACTGTTCGTGCGCCGCCGATCGTGCGCAGTTATACCCCATTTTACAAAAGTTCTGTCTGGCTATTTCCGCACGATCATCAGCATTGCCTCGCACGATCACTGATCGTGCGCTGCTGATCGTGCGCGACCATTGATTTTCTGATGCAGGTCTACAGGTTGCTCGCGCACGGGCGCTGACCTTGGTCGCGCACGACCACTGGTCGTGCGCCAGTGGTCGTGCGCCCTATTTATTCTGCAAACTATAAAATGCCCTGTTCCGCGAATTAGGGTAACGGGACACGTTACGGAACCTCCGCCAGTCCGCCATTTCGCCCTACAGTAGTTCCATTCGCCTCCACCTTCATCCCCATCATCGGGAGGACCTTCTCCGGCGATTCCAAAGCATTCCGCATCCTCCGGTGACCCTCCCGGCAATTGAAGCATTCTTCTCCGAGCTTTCCACCAAGGAAGAAGACGAAGCATACCTAGAGAACGGAATTACAGGCCCTCGAGGTGACAGCTCGGTGGGACCGGAAGCCCTCCTCGGACTGCGCTTGGAAGCGGATTGAGAAGCCGCACCTCCGGCCAACAACCGCGGTGGATCTTCAATCTCGTGGTTTTGCATTTTCTCTCTCATCTTGTTGCATGGATTGTTTATGCATGTAATGAACATTAATTTCCAACGTTGTTAAATTGGATCATTTGTGTTTCATCGTGCTTGTGAGAATTATCCTTTGATGCGCCTCGCTCCATCTCGCTCCACTCCACACGTTCGTTTCACTCAATTTCACTTCGCACTAATCACCTCACTCGCTAGACTTCCGTCCATTCACCAACCGAAATACGGCATCGCGGCCGCTACATCCATCTCGCCTTAAGAAGCGGTGAGTGCGACCCGCATAGTTTACATTAGTGCAATCGGTCGTAAGACCACCAACCAAAGCCCCCTTCTCTTTTTGTTTATTTCACTTAACTCTCATAACAATAGTTTTAGAGTCTAAATCGTTCGACGCTAATTGCATTCCTCAAGAGACCGACATCCGGGGATTTATTCCCAACTTTATTACTTGTGCGACCGGTACGCTTGCCGTATTTTACGCGCATCAAGTTTTTGGCGCCGTTGCCGGGGAATGCAACTGTTGAACGATCATGATTTCTGGAAATATTGGTATAAGAGTTAGTGCTTTTTGATTTTTGTTTCTTTGTTTTGTTGCTTCAGTGGATGCAGGGACGTGCTGCAAGAGATCTCGTTACTTACGATCCTGAACTCTTCGTGCGCAAAGGCGTGCCGCTGCTATCAATCCAATCACAATGGGAGATCAGTTGAACAATGACAACGGAGTTCGTGTTGGAGGGAACCTCCATGATAACCGGAACGGAGATGAGAATGAGGTGAATCCGCCGCATGTCCGAACCATGAGAGACTACACCACCCCCACTGAAGGGAGCATTTACCCCGGGTTCGGACCGGCGATCGCAAACCAGCAGTTCGAGATCAAACCAGCAATTCTTAACATCATCCGGAACAACGCACAGTTCTCCGGAATGGCCACGGAGGATGCCCATCTTCACTTGGCAGACTTTTCGGAAATCTGCGCTACTTTCCGCTATGCTGGGATTTCTGATGATACGGTCAAGCTCCGTCTCTTCCCCTTCTCTCTACGTGACAAAGCCAAGTCATGGTTTCATACCCTTCCTCCTGGAACTGCCACAACCTGGGAGGCCCTTACCACAAAGTTTCTAGCCAAATTCCATCCGATCGACCGTATCGTGAACTTGAGACGGGTCATCGCTAATTTCAGGCAAAACGACCAAGAGAGCTTAGCGGAAGTTTGGGAGCGCTTCAATGAGTTGCTGCGGAAGTGCCCCAACCACGGATTCCAAACGTGGAATCTCGTGGAAAGCTTCTACTTCTCCATCGAACCTCAACACCGCGCCATGATTGATGCCGCCTCTGGTGGAACAATTATGAACCTTGCTCCTGAGGATGCTTTGAGAGTTTTGCAGGACACCGCCACGCACAGCGCCTTTTGGACCGCAGGAAGGAATACCCCCCGTGGGACAAGTGGAGTCTTTGCTGTGGAAGCATCAAGGCCCGCTGCTGCTGCTCCGGTGTTGGCCATTTCGTGTCAAGGATGCGGAGGAACCGATCATCATAGCTTTGAGTGCCCTGGAGCGGAGGTAACGTATGACCCCGCCCTTTCCAATGAAACTGTTAATTTTATCGCGAATCAAAACAGGGGCGCGCCTTGTGGAAATATGTATAATCCGGGTGCGAGAAATCACCCGAACTTCTCGTGGAATCAAAACGCATCGGGCCAACGATGGCAACCGGGGCAGCATCAAAATGATGCCTCCGCCTCCGGAAGTCAACCGCGGCCGCCTTACCCGAATTACCCCCAAGGGCCCCCCGCCGTAAAAACCAATTCATTGGCTGAAATGTTTGAAAGATTTGTTGAAGTTTCCCAGACGAACATGACAAACCAAGCCGCTTCAATGCGCAAGCTTGAGGCACAGTTGGGCCAATTGGCTCAAATGGTCTCCGAGCGCACTCATGGTACTCTCCCAAGCAACACCGAAAAAAATCCCCACGAACAAGGGAAAAGCCTTGGGGAGGAAAGGCTGGGGAATAACAACGAGCTCGTGATTAGCTGTATGATCAACAATGTTGAAACCACTGCTTTATGTGATTCCGGAGCATCTAGCAACATCCTCACTCTGCAGGATGTCGCGAAGATGCAATTGCAAATAAACACCGAAGACCGGAAATCACTTATTTTAGCTAATGGAATTGTGGTTGATACTGATGGTGGTGTGAGGGAAGTTGAGATCGAGGTTAACGGCAAACATTTTACCACTGATTTTCAGGTCATGGGACCAAAAGAAAATGACTCCATTCCGATACTCGGTGTCCCATTCCTGACGGTCAGTGGCGCATCCCTGGATTTTTCCAAAGGACGCGTCACCTGGCCGGCCGATGATTTCGTCCTCGATGATACTTCCGTAGACCCCTCTCTTGTTCAAAACGACGTTTTTCTGAGTAGTGCAGATTTCAAGGAAGATTCTGGAATCCAAGCTTTGAAGGCAACCCTCACGGATGAGAAAACAAAGGGAGGATTGACCGAGACGACTGATGAGACGAATGACTTATTGACCATGAAGATGTTCGAGTGCACCAAAGACACGGCGACCGTGCCATTTCCCACCGATGTTGTTGTTGAGCATGACATTCCTAGTTCCATGCGGGAGAAATCCCTAGACATTTATTCTTGTAATAATATTCATAACTGTGCTAAGCGTTCTGTCGCTTGGGCTGATCCGATCGTCGTCGCGGTGTCGGAAATGACGCCATCGATCATAAAATCCGGGAAAACTGTGGAATCCACTCCTTGGAAGTCTCCATCGGTTGAGAAGCTAAAGGAGGTCAAGCGCTTGCGCGATAAGCGTTATTCTTCCTTCCGGCGCGAAGACACGCACCATCTGAGCAAAGGGAAATCCCCTTCTCAAGATGCTGTGACAAATTCTGCTTCTCCTTCGCTCTCCACCGAAAAGACTTACCACAAATCGGCATATAGCTGATTGCTTCTTTGCCGCTCTACCTCGCTTTTCCTGCTTATTCTCCTAGTTGTTTTGGGACCTTATTTCGCTCTCTATTCCGTAGCTTTTGTTTTGCTGCAAAAACACTATATACAATTATTAATACAGGTATTTGGTCCACCTTAAGGACGGTAAACAAAAGGGCTATTCGGGAGACAACCCAAGCTTGGACCTTTTGGTCCCCTCGTTTATGCTTTTTATTTTATGTTTTCTATTTTTTTTTGTATTTTCTGTTGTTCGGCCTAATTCGCAGGTTCAGCTTATCTTTTGTGCGAAGCAGCAACTCCCGCGAATCATCACGCAATCTTCTGGTATGCTCCCCTCTTTGGAGCATAGGTACACTCTCTCGCTTCAGATTTCATTCCTTGGTTGAATGTCTATTTTACTTGCTTATGTTTTCATTCAAGTCTGGGGGGAAGAGCCGCCTGTGCACTCCACGAGCACATTTAATTTCGCATGCCAGTAGTTTTCCTTTTTGCTTCATTGTTTTTGACTTCCTGCTGCACACACTTTGGCACCCACATGAGCGCGCACTTGACCACGCGTGCGGCTCGAGTTGATGTATTATTTCGTGTAAACTTTAAGATGGTGGTGCTGACGTAGGATTTTGATTTAGAGTAGTTCGAAACTCGTGCAGTGCTCCTAATCGAGTGCTCACGTTGTGTAGAAATTGTATAGATTTAGTTTTTCTTTATGCTTGCAATTTATATTTTTTTTCTGCACTCGTAAATACTGTTTGTCCTACTCAAATCTATGAATCCGGAGTAATCACTCGGTAGTGTAGGAATGTGTGTAGGCGTCGCTAGCTTTGTATTGCTCGAGTCGGGAGGACGGATCACTTTTCTCGGTGACTAAGAACTTGCCCCAGGCTACTTTCGAAGCATTGGTGCACGGTTAGTCGAGCGTGAGCATGACGTAAGCCATCGCTTTGGCCCGGTTGAGCCTTGCACCCGTCCTAACATAGCCCTCGCTAGCCCCGTTGAGCCTACCTTCCTTTTGTTTCAGCTCCACACTCAATTCACCAATGCCTCAAGCCAATCCTAGTCGCACACCCGCGTCGAGCTCTAGTTCCAAGCATTTTCTCGTGGGGTTGTTGATGTGGGAGGTGGTTTTGTGAATAATGTGGATTTGCCATCTTGTTATATTTGCTGAAATTCAAGAATTTGAAAAAGAAAAAAAAATTATAAAAGCAAAAATTGTGAAAAAAATCGAAAAAGAGAGAATAAAAAGTATAAATGAAAATCTGTTTTTGAGAAATCTGTTTTGGGGTAGACGGTGCACACACCCATGTTGTAAAAACCAGGTCTGGGCGTGTGGGGCATTCGCATTCATTTTGCTAGTGGGAAATCTGTATTTGTGCGAGCTCCGTTGGGTTGTGCGTAGCCTTCGTTTTCATCTTTTTCATCCATACCTACGCATACACCCAAGCCCCAACTCTTCACCTAAAGTCCTACGGATTTACGCTCGAGTCGAACTAGCATCGTGGAGAAAGTGTGAACAGGCAAGCATATAGTCCCCGACATTGGTGGATTCCTTTGGAGGTGATCACGAGCCCCGTTCTTTGGCAATGCTCCGTCATCCGACTTGCCTATTTTCTTCCTACTCTTGACCACGCGATTCTCCGGAAATTCAATCTTTGAGTAGTGACAGTATTTATTTACGTTTGTCGAAAATTATAAATTGCTTAGCATGATTAAAAACTCCTTCTATTATATTTTCTATGCACTTGTGTTTCTCGATTTCTCGTCCTACTGTATTTTGGAAATTACTACGTCAGCTAGCTTTTTTTTTGAGTCCACAAGGTGATTATTTGCCCGGGACGTGCAAATGGTTAAGTCTGGGGGTGTGATGAGTCCCTATTTTATACCTTATTTTGGACTCATCTTGACCTTTTTCCTCAACTTTGCACTACCTTTTAGCGCCATTAGTACTTCTTTTGGTTAGCTACGGCATTCCACGCCCTGTGCACCTTTTTAGCCCATTTCTGTGCTTGTGTGCATTTACATTCTTGTTATGATTATTATTGTTTGCTGCGGCTGCCACGATCGATGCCCCGTGCAGTTTTCCTGCAGGTTTGGGGATCGTGAGGGCATTCGGGATAGGCGTTTCACTGTTTTTGGCAATGGAGTCAGTGGTCGTGCGTTTTTACCCACGCACGACCATCGACCTCCTGGCGCACGATCACTGATCGTGCGCATCCCGGACTCATTTATGAAATCCCTGTCTTGAACCTTCCGCACGATCACTCGCCATACCGCGCACGACCACTGTTCGTGCGCCGCCGATCGTGCGCAGTCATACCCCATTTTACAAAAGTTCTGTCTGGCTATTTCCGCACGATCATCAGCATTGCCTCGCACGATCACTGATCGTGCGCTGCTGATCGTGCGCGACCATTGATTTTCTGATGCAGGTCTACAGGTTGCTCGCGCACAGGCGCTGACCTTGGTCGTGCACGACCACTGGTCGTGCGCCAATGGTCGTGCGCCCTATTTATTCTGCAAACTATAAAATGCCCTGTTCCGCGAATTAGGGTAACGGGACACGTTACGGAACCTCCGCCAGTCCGCCATTTCGCCCTACAGCAGTTCCATTCGCCTCCACCTTCATCCCCATCACCGGGAGGACCTTCTCCGGCGATTCCAAAGCATTCCGCATCCTCCGGTGACCCTCCCGGCCATTGAAGCATTCTTCTCCGAGCTTTCCACCAAGGAAGAATACGAAGCATACCTAGAGAACGGAATTACAGGCCCTCGAGGTGACAGCTCGGTGGTACCGGAAGCCCTCCTCGGACTGCGCTTGGAAGCGGATTGACAACCCGCACCTCCGGCCAACAACCGCGGTGGATCTTCAATCTCGTGGTTTTGCATTTTCTCTCTCATCTTGTTGCATGGATTGTTTATGCATGTAATGAACATTAATTTCCAACTTTGTTAAATTGGATCATTTGTGTTTCATCGTGCTTGTGAGAATTATCCTTTGATGCGCCTCGCTCCATCTCGCTCCACTCCACACGTTCGTTTCACTCAATTTCACTTCGCACTAATCACCTCACTCGCTAGACTTCCGTCCATTCACCAACCGAAGTACGGCATCGCGGCCGCTACATCCATCTCGCCTTAAGAAGCGGTGATTGCGACCCGCATAGTTTACATTAGTGCAATCGGTCGTAAGACCACCAACCAAAGCCCCCTTCTCTTTTTGTTTATTTCACTTAACTCTCATAACAATAGTTTTAGAGTCTAAATCGTCCGACGCTAATTGCATTCCTCAAGAGACCGACATCCGGGATTTATTCCCAACTTTATTACTTGTGCGACCGGTACGCTTGCCGTATTTTACGCGCATCAACACGTTGGAGTGAAATGTGTAAAGTAGTCCAGTTCTTGATACAAGCGCTCAAACTCCGAGAAGAATGATGAGACAGTCATCAACCCTTGATGCAACTCCAAAATGCGGCGAGTGAGCCCATAAACCTTGGTGGAACTACCAATCTGAGAGTATGTTTCACGAGCACGATTCCAGATCTCGAATGCAGAGTCCATCAGCATATAGCTCCGATAAACCTTGGGCGACATCAAATGCAGGAGCCAAGACACAACTAGAGAATTGTCATAATCCAAGCGCTTCCAGGAGGGATCAGACACTGGAGGCTTCGTAATCGACACATCGATATAGCCAAACATCTGTTGGCTACGGATGACATGTTGAGTAGCACGAGACCATTCCAGGTAATTCGTGTCATCCAAAGGAACCGTGGTAAATCTTCAAGAGCTAGAGTGGTCATGGGGCTGCTGAGGCTCAACCATCGGAGGCTGGATCACGCCCAGAGAAGAAACTGATGAATCGGGTTTACCCATACCGACACAAGAAGCAAAGCAAGCTTATCCAGTTCTCAATCGGGTTGTACCTTATTCTGTCATACAGATCAACTCATCACCAACAAATGCAGCGACACGGTAGCGGTACAGGACAGCACAGATCGGCGGCACAGCAGCACAGGCAGCGACACGGGAGCACAGATCAGCGGCACAGGACAGGACAACGGCACGGTAGCGGCACAGGCAGTGGCAAGAAGGCCACGGAAAACTAGTTTTTCATGAAGGAGAGGCGGGCTGCTTCATGGAGGAACGACAGCGGCGTTCCTCTCAGCAGCCGGTAAGAGTGCCTCCCGACATCACGATGAGGAAGCACAACGGAAGAGGGACGATGAGTTGCGGTCGTGTGCAGAAGAAGCGCGACGGAAGAGGGGCGGCGAGATCGATCCGAGCGACGGCGAGTTCGGCCCGGGAGAAGGCGGAACGAAAGGCTAGGGCACGGGATTTGCTCTGAATACCAAGTGAAAAGGAAAAGGATGTATTCCAATAATGAATAATACTAGTCTCCTTACTCATACATATACTTGAGTAAGGGGAAACCTAAAACAAGGAAGACATAACTACCCCGACCCGGGGTGTACATAGAAAAAGATAAAACGACTTGATAATAACATTTCACAATTGTACTTAGTGGAGAAGTTCAAACCATAGTCAGTTGTGTTGATATTTGGTGGTCTATTCAGGAAAGAATTCAAGAGGACCCATAGGCGGATCATAAGTTCATATCTTTGTTGGAGACAGCCCAAGAAGAGAACAATGAGAATTGGGGTAAATGATAAGATGGATTACCAGGAAAGAATGGTAGAGTGTGAGTGGCGAATAACGGTAGACTTCATCAACTAATTGCAAGTGTTATATTCATCCAGGTGGGCCTGAGAAGAAGACTTGGTATGTCATCAGACTTGCAAGCTAGTGAAACCAGAGTGCCAATGATCAGATAGATTTATGAAGTCACTTTCTATTTTTGAGTCGAAGTTTAGTGATATGTCTATCAATTCTATACATGGATTACAAGATCAAGTTCTGTAAACAGTTTAATATTGATTATCGTGAACAGACTAACATAGCTAGCAAATATCATCCAAAATAAAATGTTAGCTTTAGTTGAGAGGATGGTTGATCTAAATGAAGCTATGATCAGACTGACAGAATTCCTAGAAGTATTATCACAGAAAGATTTATCACTCACTCAACCCTCAACCGGACATAAATTGCAGATATAAAATAGAGGTTTTGTAATAAATGAAAATTAAATATTCCGTTTCACCCTCAGAAGAATGGTTGGACCGATAGGACCAGCATGACATCGTAAGGTCTCCTAAGGATGCCCATAGTTGATTTGATGGAAAATGGGAAAGCTTTATTCATTTTGAATTCTCCAATAATAATAGACTCCATATGAATAGTAAGATGGCTAGGTGTTGCCGGAAATCATTACCTTGCATTGAGAATGGTGACACTAAGTTTCTGAAGAAAGAGGTTGATGCTGCGATGAAAAATGTTCAACTAATCTAGGATAAGCTAAAAATGGCAAGGATAGGCAGGTAAGTACAACAACATGAGGCACATGGAACATCAACTCAATGTTAGGGAAAGATAATGTTTGATCACTCGTGTATGCTTTAATTAATTCCATAGTGTGGTGTGGGCACCAGCTGGTCCAGGCATAGTTAGAAATTTAATGTATAAAACATTATAATTAAATGATTCATTGTAGCCAAATGATATTTGGTGTTTGGGCTCCTCATTTGATGAAAAAGCTCCTAAACCAAATTGGAGGGAATCCAAACTTTTGGAACCCTCATTTCTGAGTTGTGTCGAGGTGCGCTTAAAGCATGCGTCGACTTCTCCTTGTCTGTGTAGAGATGAACTCGACGCATGCGTCGACTTCACCTTCTTGCATCGAAATGCATTTGACGCTTGCGTCGTTTTCTACTCCGTTGACATGCTTCGACGTGAGTTACGTCAATAAGTATTCGACATGCGTCGATTTGGATTCGACGCAACCTGTGTCGACTTCTCTTTTTGCAAGGCTCTGTGCTTCTGTTAACCGTTTCTCTCACGCGTTTCTCATCATTAATATTTTACGTTGAAACCCTAATGTTCACCTGCACGATTAATTCTTACAAATAATAACCGCTTGAAATTTGTTACGTGAATGATTTTCTCGCCATTTTCGAGGCTTCTATTTAGGAGATTCTTCGATCTGTTTTAATACATGCTCTCTGAATATACAGAGGCAACGACTTCTCTCTCGCTCTCACGACGATCTTTACGTGATTTCATTTTCTTCACATTTGCTTCATCAAGTGGGAGTTTGGGTGCTCTGTGCCTCTTCGGTGTCTGCGCACATCGGAGTTTTGGGTTTTAGCCGGGTGTTGTACCTTGGAGAAGAGAGCATCGGTTGAAAGCCCTGTCGGAGGGTGGTGCAACTTCTTTAGGGCAGTGACTACACGCCTTACCCAGGCTCAATTCTAATATGTATATATATATATATATATTATTCTTATCTCTTTTATTTCTCACCTTTTTGTTTATATAAGTTTTTTATAATCTTGTTTTTCAAGACCAGATATTATCATATTTTACAGAAATCTTTAAAACTGAAAATTATTCATTATACTGGAATATACATCAAAATATTCCTGCAATAGTATGGGGTTATATAGAGTGTTATATAAAGTGTGTTGTAAAAGTAAAAAACAATATATGATGAATATAAGAGTTTGTGATGGAGTACTAAAAAAAGACAGCCCAGTGCACAAAGCATCCTCGCGCCAAGGGTCTGGGGAAGGGTCCCACCACAAAGGTGAACTGTAAGCAAACATTGCCCTACATTTTTGCAAGAGGAGTTTTTCATCCAACATGGTATCTGCTTCAAAGACTCAACTGGATCGGCCGTAACGATCTGGATCAAGGTCACGTTCTCGGGTTTCCGTGGATCGACAACATCGTCTCTTCCTCTCGGCATCGCGACCAATCGGCTTCGTCTGCTTCTTCTCGTCGATCGAAATACTATACAACTCCTGTTGAACAACACTACGAAGCTTTTATGAGCCCACATCGATGAAGGTGGGGTCGGCTGGAGGACCTAAGCCTGGACAAGATCATTTGTCGCCAGTGCTCGCCTCGTATCTTTTGTTTGAAACATCACCGAACTTCATATTCACGCCCAGATAAGGCCACTCAGGGGGAGACTACCTACCTCCAGGATTTTACGATCTGCCGCGTCTACTCCAGAGGATGTCACCCTTAACAACAGCGACTCGGGAGACCTCCACTTGATGGGTCATTTTTCTCATCCGCCCGACCTTTGAGGACTCCATTATCTCTGAGCAATACATACTAACTGAGCAGATGGCTCTTGCAGCTACTTCTGCCTCCCGGAGCCGTGGTGGTCGCGGGTCATCTCCTCAGTCTGGGGGATTACAGGTATTGTTATCAAAGCCGTATCAGCTCTACCCACAATCGTACTTCGACTTGCTGCTGCCGAGTCTGTTGATACCGTCGAGAATGCGAAGTCACCTATTGGCCCAGTTTCAGCAGTTCAAATCTCAGTCCTCCACTAAGCCTCTCCTCGGTCTTCATCCTCAGGTACTACACCATGGTTGATCATTCCTGGGTGATTGATTCTGGTGCCACCGACCATATGTCACTCTCAAGATGATGGCTCGTTTACTCATGTCCTCAGCCAGGGCACTGTCATGTTTTCATGTACCTCACATGGCTAACCTTTATCTGTTATAGCATTACTCGTGCTTTGAATTGCTCAGTCACTTTCTACTCTGATCACCCTGCAATCCAGGAGGACTTTTGGTACGGGGATCCATCTCATTGCTGCTACCTGCTGATCGAGTCCATTCTTTGATGTTATCTGTTTGTCATGTACCTTTTTCTTTTCCTTTTTATTGTGATGTCTGCGAATTGTTCGCAGTATATGTAGTCGTGCTACTTCTTGAGTTTACATTCTCTATTGTTTCATCATCACTTTCATTGATGACTATTCTCGCTGCCTTGCGTAAGTCTGATTCTATCTGGTATGATACAGACTGGCATCTGTGCTTTCTGAAGCTCTTTTGACGAGTGCTCGGAAGGCACCCTCCATCAGTTTTCGTGTCTGGCTTCACCTGTTGGACACTGTTCGATGCCTTCTATGCATGTTCCTAAGTCCTACTGGAGTGCTGCACATCACGAACTCCGTCCCGTCCTCTTGGCGGTATTGCGTCAAACAAAGCAAACATTGCCCTACATTTTTGCAAGAGGCTGCTTCAAAGACTCATTCAAGGTCACACGTGGTGCGCCATCCCCTTCTTGTGATGAAATACTATACAACAACAACACTCAAGCTTTTATCCCACTATAGATGACATTTGTCGCGATCGTGCATACATAGAAGAAATTTTTTTCCAGGGCCATTGGATGAAATCATGTTTAAGGCACCTCATTCCTGATTCCTTCTTTGTGATTTTTATAGCATGCATCACATGCTCATCCTGTACCCTGCTGCTTCCTCTATATCACATTGATGGAATTAAAGTGATTAAGTATATTGATGACCGACGTGCAACATAGAAGAAATTTCCAGGGCCATTGGATGAATGGCACGTGATATAGCATGCCACATGTCATCCACCCAACATTCCTGGAAATTTGCCAACCTATACATGTATCGATATTAATAACCACATGTAGTATGGATTCTATTTTAGATTATTTTCCATTAGTATCACAAGTAATTAAAAATAGGGCATATCATGTCAGAGTGGTGCATTTTATATAAATTAAACTAATAAGTACCCAAATGCATGGAAAACCAGATAATAACTAGTAATTCAATATATCAAATCATTAATATCATCACCATCATCAATAGCCATGATGGGGTTCCCCTGAAATTTTTGAGCTGAACCGGAAGAACTCAGACCAAGAATGCATGGGAAAAGCCAACCCGACCGAACAAGACACGTGTGACGCACCGCGCTACCCCAATGCCCGGAAGAACCAAAGCGGCGAGAAAAACCCGTGAGTGTGACGATCCAAATTTTGCCCAACAAAATATTTTTAATTTTCCCGATGATGAGAACGCAAGACAGTGCGATTTTATGTAGTAATCTTTTTTCAAGCTTTCTTTATTTTATCATTATTTAATTTTCTTATATTGTGGGGGTGCTAATAGCCAAATGTTTGTGATGGCTCATTTTTTGTTGGTTTGAAACAAATGATGAATTAGTGTATGTGGGCTGCCATTAGTGATTTGGGCTTGTGTGTGTTGTGCTGGCTTATGAATTTGACACTTGGATTTTAAATGGTGGCTGAGTTGGAAGTGGATTGTGACACATGGATGGCTTGTTGTTGGCTGGTGGTTTAGCTTAGGCTGGTTTGGGTGGCACTTGGATCGGTGAAATGAATGTGTTTGGCTTCTTATTGTCGCTGGCCGCTTATCTCCAGTTATTAAAACCAGCTGAGCCATTCTCTAATCCCGCATTTCCATCTCTTCTGGGCTATTTCTCTGTCGCTGATTCTCGGCCGTTGCTCCCGATTTCTCCTTCTCGTGCTCTACTTCTCCTTTTTGGCTGTTGTTCCTCTTCTTCCTCTCCTCTTCTTAGTAACTGCTGCTACAGCTGCTCTGTGCCGTTGTTTTGTGCCACCGACCCAGTGTTGTCGACACTCTGTTGCAAGTTTAAGGCTTTGTTGCCGCAGAATTTGAGTTATTGCTGCTTGTCTCCTCTGCTTTCTACCTTCTTCAGTGCCTCCTCCGGTAAATTAGGAAGGATTTTGCCACACTTCTGCGATCCGAGAAGGATCAGTTGCGCGGCGACTTTCGTCCTCCATCTCCCGTTGTAAGGCTACTTTCTTAGAACTATTAGTCGGCTATTACAATTTTTCTGTGATTGATTTCATTATTTGATTGCTGATTTTTCGTTTTTTAGACTGTTTTGCGGGCTGGTTGTACTGTTTTTATGGGCTAATTGCGCTAATTTTGGGGGCTTGGTTAAGTATTATTTTGCCTTGCTATTTTGAGTCGTTTTTGTGTTGCTGACAGCCATTTTGGAAGCTGAATTTAAGTTGGCAGCCTTTTGTAAGGGCTGATTTCGTGTTGTTTGGCGGCTGATTTTGTGTTTGCAGCTTTGTTAAAAGGCTGATTTTGTGTTGAATAGCAAGTATTAATAGATTTTGCCGTTTATTTGAGTTGGTTTTCGTATTTGGACGGATTTAAAATGATTTTTCCTAATCCTTTGACACCCTTAATAAAAAGTCTAAATTCTTTTAAAACATCAATGCTACGCATATTAAGTGACGCAACCCAATTAAAGTACGTAATATTTCAGTGGTTTCCGAGGCCGAGAAACAAGAGGATGACATCTCAAGATAAGCGTGGCAATAATGCAGAGAAGGATACGGGTAAAGAGAAGGCGTTGGTGAGTTTTTTATTTCCTGAATTATGTCTTATTCACGTACTTTTAATATTTTCTGTTTTACTTTTTTGAAAGATAAAACTGCATGTGCATATGAGTTTAACTCAATGATATATTCCTATAAAATAAATGTGGGCGAGGGAAAATGGAAGCGATACAAATTTCTGAGGGGAAGTTTTATTTTAAAAACACAAGGTTTTATGAAAATTATGACAAGATAAGAACAATATAAAACTTTGCATAAGGAAATGTTAAGCATTGAATCCTATAATGTAGAGGTTATCTACTGATGGATTCACCAGTAGGGGTTTGCCTGCATTTTTCCCTAAAAAGGTGGGGCTCAATTCAAATTTGCATACCTTAATATTTCCTACTTTATGTAATAAAAATAAAGAGGGGGGTCAAGAGTTAGTATTGAGAGTAAATATTATGATAATTATTGCTTATTGTGATGTATGCATATTGTTACCTCTTATTACTTATAAGTATAACAGTTCACGAAATACTTTTCTCACATAATCATATTTTTATGACTAACCCATCGTGGACACATTTTTAGGCAACAGGAGCGTCTCTCAGTGCACCGCGAAAGATTCCTCCTGAAGAACTGGCGAAGGAATGACTCAAGATTTCCATAGGAAATGAAGAAGCTCGGGAAAGACATAAAGCCGCATGTAAAAAATATAATTGTGTATTCTGTAATGAGTATGGTTAAATACTCATAAATTCTATAAAAACTTTTGAATATAAATCAATCAATGAATAAAAATCTGGTGTTTTATGTTCTTTGTTCCGTGGATCTTTAGTTTGATTTAATGTTGCGACCGTTTTATTGAAACTACGCTCGGTTCTCGAATCATGTGGCGAGACTGGAGTACAGGTCTTTACAGTGCGCATGCACAGACAGCACCCCTGCGCGCGCAGGCACAGGAAGCGCACCCGCCATGCGCACCTCCGGCGGTCCCACCACCTCCGGCCAACGCCGGCCGCCACCGTCGTCGGGAACCCCTTCCGGGCCACCCAAACTGCCCGGGGGCACTTCCGTCATTTCGCTAAATTTGATGATCCAGGTTACCGAAATAGAGCGACGACATTCGTCAGCACAAATTCTGCCCCGGCGCAATTACCGACGTATCCCTCCAGAAAACCATAAATAGGCCCCCGGGCCTTCATTAGAAGACAGACAACTCCAGAGGCAAGGAAGAGCTCTGAGGTTTTCCGGCGAGATCATGAACTTAGGTCGATCATCAACTCAGGAATTCGCTCTACTCCCCTTCCAACGCAAAGGCTCCAGTATGCTTCAAGGCACGTTGTACTTCTCCGCAAGAGTGCTTTCATCAAGACTCTGTGGACTTAGAGATTTCTCCCAGCAAGAGCGCTTCCATCGAGGTTCTGTGGACTTAGCCAAATTTCTAGGCTGGAATGCTCCCATCAAGGTTCCGTGAACTTACACAAATTTCTAGGTCGGAGCACTTTCAACGAAGCTTATTTTTCATCATTTTTGTACCGTGTGCTTGTAACGGAGAGGTGTCCTCACCCTCCGAGAGATCATCTCAAACTCTTGTAAACTTCAAAGAAATAGTGGATTTTGACTCGACACAGATCCGGACACGTGGTTTTTTACCCTTTCCGGATTTTCCGCATCAAAAAAAGTCTTCTATCATTTGCTAGTGTTTTTCTTTGACTGTTTGTACGTCCAGTCCAATTCCGAGCTAAGGCGGTTCGATTCTCTGGATCGGGAAAAACCGGGTGACCCATAACAGTTTGGCTTCGTCTGTGGGAAGGTGTTCCCAAAAGCTCTGACAAGTTCCAGCATACCCCAACTATCAGTAATGACGAAAGGAAGCGTGCACACCGCCAGCCAACCGCTTGCAAAGAGCCTAGTGGCCAGGCATCCAACGTCTTGCCCGCTAGCACTACGCCGCGCCTCGAGGAAGTAATCACCGCGTTGGCATCATCGGTGGAAGAACGGATGCGCCAGATAGAAAAACGCCAATCACAAGCGTTTACCTTATTAAGGGAATTGGGAGCCTCCCATACCTCGGTGGCTTACCCGTCGAAGGCAGCCAGATGTCATTTCCCTCAGGACACCGATCGCTTAGTGGGGTGGCATACACCATGCGCCGCACGAAAATTCGGGGGGCACTGCCCGCAGGAGGCCCGACCACTAAAAAACACGATAAGCACCCAGAGGAACCTCGCAAGTCGAGGGGGCAGCAACACTTTGCCGTGCTCGACGACTCTCTTATAGAGGTTTTGTACGCCCTAAGAACCAAACACAACTTCGGAGGCCTAAGGCACTCCCGCGAGGCATGGGCGACCAATCCCAGTATTGTCACTTTCACAAAGGTAACGGGCATCACACAGAGGAATCCATGCGCCTGAAGGAGGAAGTCGAGCGGCTCGCACACTACAGATTCCTTATAGAGTTTCACAGAAAGAAAGCAGTTGTGCCGCCAGCCCTGGACAAACGCACGGAATGGCAGTACCATAAGGAGGCAACACTCAGAAAGCAGCCAAAGCCGTTCCAGCCAACCACCCCCAGTGCACCAGGATCTTTTCCTCAGCAGATCGGGGCGACACTTGGAAGCCCACCAGTCGAGGTGGCCAGAATATTAATCGATGAAGACGTATCCGCCAACATGTTGTTCTTATCAACGCTACTCCAGCTCGGAATCTCCAGGAGAGACGTCCAGCTTGGCTCGAGAGGTATATACATCACGGGGCACCCGATGATCCCCATCGTAGGAAGTATCATCCTTCTAGTAACTCTGGGAGTCCCTCCGGTGCAAGCCACGTACGACGCTCAGTTCTTCATCATCCAAGCCGCCTCAACATGCGACGCCATCCTCAGGGGACTAATGCTAAGGGCGCCCGCCGACGAGCTAGCTCAAGGCATCACACTGGACATTTGCTCGCAAGACGCATCTCCCAAGGGACTCGGGCTATGAATGTTTGGACAAAGCTTAAGCTAGCGCGCATGCCCCCTGTTATCTACTGTTTTCCCCACTTTTCGAAGAATAAGACGTGAAGAGAAATTCGCGAGTTCCTGTATCTTCATTTTGAGCAATAAAGTATATGTTTCCCCTTTCACCACGGACGGATCACCGCAAAGGCGAGATCGGGAAATCCCTTCTGCACCTCTCAGGCGAGATCGACGAAAGCCCTTCTGCACCTCCTAGGCAAGACGGACAAAGGCCTGTCTGCACCTCCCAGGGGAGATGGACAAAGGTCTGTCTGCACCATCACTTGGACGAACCCCGGGTCTACTGAGCCGCGAACGAACAAAGGTTCTTCGCCACCTCCACCCGAACGGACCTCGGTCCTCCTAAGGCGCGAACGAACAAAGGTTATTCGCCACCTCTACTTGGACAGACCACGGTCCTCCTGAGACGCGAACAAACAAAGGTTCTTCGCCACCTCCACCCGGACAGACTCCGGTCCTCCCGAGGCGCGAATGAACAAAGGTTTTTCGCCACCTCCACCCGGACGGACCCCGGTCCTCCTAAGGCGTAAACGAACAAAGGTTCTCCACCCACCTCCACCCCCTCAGTCCTCCTGAGGCGCGAACGAACAAATGTTCTTTGTCACCTCCACCCGGACGGACCCCGGTCCTCCTAAGGCGTGAACAAATAAAAGTTCTTCATCACCTCCACACGGACAAATCCCGGTCCTCCTGAGCCGCGAACGAACAAAGGTTATTCTCCACCTCCACCCGGACGGACCCCAGTCCTACTGAGGCGCGAATGAAAAAAATCTTCTTCACCACCTCCACCCGGACAGACCCCGGTCCTCCTGAGACGTGAACGAACAAAGGTTCTTCGTCACCTTCACCCGGAAGGACCCCGGTCCTCCTGAGGTGCAAATGAACAAATATTCTTCGCCAACTCCACCTGGATGGACCCCGGTCCTCTTGAGCCGCGAACGAACAAAGGTTCTTCGTCACCTCTACCCGGACGGACCCCGGTCCTCCTAAGGCGAGAACAAATAAAGATTCTCCGCCACCTCCACCCGGCGGGGCTCCGGTCCTCCTAAGGCGCGAACGAACAAAGGTTCTTCGTCACCTCCACTCGGACAGACCCTGATCCTCCTGAGGCGTGAACGAACAAAGGTTATTCGTCACCTCCGCCCATATGAATCCTGATTCTCCTGAGGCGCGAAGGAATAAAAGTTCTTCGCCACCTCCACTCAGACAAATCCCGTTTAACCTGAAGCATAAGCAGACAAGGGTTACTCGCCCCCACATGCTAAGCAGCCTCCGACCTGCCAAAAGCACGAGCGGACCAATACCTCCCGCCAGCAAGCTGTTTGAAGTACCAACATTTGAGCAAAGCACTACTCCGCCAAAAACACACGCACACCAAAAATTACAACCAGAACATAGCAGATTCAAAAGCAAAAAGGGTCTCAACTCAAATAAAAGATGCCCCATCGGGCTACATTATGACGAGAAGCAAAAAAACATGCAGCGGCACAAAGATACGCCTACAAAGCAAAATCAAGTAAAGCAAACAAACCGGGGGAAAAGAGGTCCATAAGATCATCCCTCGGCGTCAACGCCAACATCGTCATCTGAGGCATCCTACAAGCCCAAATCATCACGCTATGGAAACCTCCGAGCAGCCTGAAAGCCCTTGTCGAAGCCCAAGCAGTATGCCGCTTCACGCTCGTCCTTCACAAGAGAGTCGATCTTGGTCTCTATCAACTCAGAGCGGGCCTCCACCGCAACGCGAGATCGCTCCATCTCAAAGTCATGAGAGGCTTTGTACTCAGCCACCATGGCCGCCCGCACGACCTCGACCTCCTCCCGCTCTGCGATCAGCTGGGTCTTCTCTTTCTTCAGCTGTTCAACCTCCGTCTCCTGCTGAGACATCGCGGCATTGTCCGCCTCGGTACAACGAATCGACTCCGCAAGGGTCGCGTAAGCAGAAACCAACCTCCCGCGAAGGGCCTCGATATCTCTATCAGCGGTACTCATCCTCGCCTGAAGCGCCTCGACCTCAGCCTGGGAAGCGGACAACTGAGACTCCGTATTAACCAACCAGGAGACAACTTCTTCTTCCTCCGAGCATCCAACAAAGAATCCTCGGATGCGGCCAGCTTTGTCCGCAGAGAAAAAAAATCATCTTTCGTAGTCACGTAACTACTGTTCTAGGAAAACGTGATGTCAAGTATTCCGTCCAGCTGCAAACACAAGGGACAAATTATTCAATACACAACACAAACTAAAGATGGAAAAACACTGGGGCGGCAAACATACCTTTGGGAGAAGCGTTCGGCAAGCGGAGCATTCCCGCTTTTTACCCTTCGTCGTCACCAACGGCCGCGGCTTAGTCGCAGGGAGCTCCGGGGATCCTCGGTCTCTGCCGACGGAGTGTCATCAACCGAATTCATTTGGATAGTCATCGGCAACCTCAAAAACGACCACGTGGGCAACAGAGGATGACCCGCCTCCTCCCTGTCGCTGCGAAAAATCCATTTTTTCCTACTTTCCGAGCACCAGCTGCGCTGCGCAACTCTGCCTAGCATCTGTCGAAAGGCCCGCAAGAACCAACAACTTCTCGACAACAAACGCGTTGTTCTTGTAAAGAGCAGCGCTCAGTTCGCGCGGATCCTCGAAACCAAACAATGGAGTAAAATCATACTCCCTCCAAGCAAGGCGACGACAGCGGTCCGGAGGATCCCGCCAGGTCTTGGGCAGCCTCAATGGGTTTTTAACAAATCCAAACAACATTCCTCCATGACGGTAATCGGTCTTACGCTCAAACGACAACCATCTCTTATTGTTTTGCACCTCAACCTGGTCACCGGAGCCAAGTCATACTTCGCACCACTCACGGAAGAGTCGAACCGACATCTGGGAATCATGCTCGCGAAAGAAGCAAAGCAATCTCATGATCCTCGTTAGCCCCCGAAGGGAGAATTGCGTCCCCGGAACGCCGCAAAACTGGAACATTGTGATAGCCTCTTTAGTTGGGGGGACCCGAAAGCCCGCCTTCAGACATCCCCCCGTAATCGCGAAGTGGCCTGGGGGAGGGTGCTAAACGCGCTCACGTGGGGAAGGTATCATGACCTCCGCATCCTCCAAGATTCCAAAGCACTTCCTCCAACTGCTCACATGAGCAAGGTTCAGGGTCGACGGAATACGCATCGACCGCGGTGGAACGCCACCCTTGGCACCTACAAAAGAAAGGGCAGTTGTTAGTGTCGAAACAGCCAAAGCACCACCACGAGAGCCCGAACGCGCGTCGCCAAAAGCCCACGCGCGAGCAACCCTGCACAGGGATTGCACCGTGCGCGTGGCACCGCGTATGCCTACGCGGACGGCACCGCGCGGGAGGCCCCACAGGCGTCCACGCGGACGACACCGATCAGGCGGCCCCGCGGGCGCCCACGCGGGCAGCCCCGTGCGCGCTCAACCGCAGGCGGCCCCGCATGCGTGCCCGCGCGGGCGGCCTCATGCCTGCGCCCTCGCGGGCGGCCTCGCGGACACGCACCAGAGGGCTGCCCCGCGCGCGCCACCATAGGCAACGCCACGTGCCCCCGCAGGAGACGTCGCGCACGCACCGCTCGCACACGGCGGCCTCACGAGGGCTACCCTTAGGCGTGCCACCTCCGCATGCGCCGCCTCTTTCGCACGCCTCTACATCGTCTCCGCCACAAGCGGGATCCACTACATACGGTCATTTTCATTCTCTAGGGCATTGAATTTTTTCATGGAAATACTAACCTTTGTCGAGGGAAATATGACAGCGGCAAGACCACGCAAACTCCAAGAAAAAAACTTCACGAACCACAAGACCTCTACAATAGAGTAAGAAGGGAACACAATGACCCTCTCCAATATATAGGTCCTAAAGGAGGACTCATAAAGGAAGGCGTCCAAGAGAATAAAATATCTCTTGTCAAATCTTCATGTCTCAAAACGGGCAGCGAATAAAGGCTATCTTGGTCGAGTATCTCGCGTACATGGCAGATAATATTCAGCATATTATGACAAGAAGTATCCAGCTTTCTGCTCCTTAATTTTTGGCAAACGATTACTCACGACCGATCCTGATGATCGCAAGGTTATGGAACACTCCGAGCAAAGACAGAAAATTTCCGCGCTCGAAAATTTGGGGTATTTTATGGGGTTCCCCCAGAAATTCTGAGTCGAACCGGAACAACTCGAACCAAGAACGCATGAGAAAAGCTAACCCGGTCGAACAAGACAAACGTGACGCACCGCGCTCCCCTAAGGCCCGGAAGCACCCGAGCGCAGAGCAAAACCCGCGTGCACGCACAGGCAGCTCCCCCGTGCCCGCACGGCCAGCCCGTGAAGGCACGCGTGGCCTGCGTGCGCGGCACCCGCTGCCCGCACCACCGGCGGACCCGCCGCTGGACGTCATCGCCGTCAGGCACCCCGCCCAGGGGCACTTCCGTCATTTCGCTAAATTTTGTGATCCAGGTAACTGAAACAAAACGACGTCATTCGCCAACACAAATTCCTCTCAGACGCAATTACCGACGTATCCATTCAGAAAACTATAAATAGACCTTCAAGCCTTCATTTGACTATAGACAACTCCAGAGACAAGGAAGAGTTCTGATGTTTTTCGGCGAGATCGTGGACTTAGGCCGATCCTCCGCTTAGGAATTTACTCCGCTCCCTTTCCAGTGCAAAGGCTCCAGTAGGCTTCAAGGCACGTCATACTTCTCCGCAAGAGCGATTCCATCAAGGCTCTGTGGACTTAGAGATTTCTCCCAGCAAGAGAAAGAATCTTGACCACTGTCCACGAGATCAGGGTAAATCTTCGACAAACATACTCTATGAAGTAAGATATTTCCACATGTCATGAATTAAAGACGAAAATCTTCTCAACGAAACAAGGAATTTTTCTGTCACCAATTACTATGGGATCTCGATTGGGCTATGGACAGAACTGGATCAATACCAAAATTTCAAGATGGAATGCCACATAAAGATGCCTCAACCCTGGCAACCTTTCTCGAAAGAGATAGGATTTTCGAGTTCTTATCTGGCTCGAACTTCAAATATGATCACATCAATGAACATATTCTTGGTATGAACTTCCCTCACTCTCCAAAGTTATTTATGCTGATATAAGTGAAGGGAGTAATAGGAATGTAATGAGTGATAAAAACCCTACTGATGTATCCGTCCTCGTGACAAGATTGTCAATCTTGAAAACTTTGTTACCAACACTGCTCACAGGCATAATCATGAGAATCGATAGTGCACCTACCGCAAAGAATTTGGTCATTCAAAGAAAAACTAGTTCAAGCTACATAGGACAGAACAGTTTCTGAGTCGTACTGGAGGTTCCAAAATCTTCTATAGTTATCAGGCTAATATTGCAGCATCTGGGACTACCGATGAGATGCAGCATGAAATCAAAGACGGTACCATTGATGACGTCCCATCTCTAAGCAAAAAAGAGTTAGAGCGTCTTTGAGCACTCATCACATCTCTCAGTAAGCCTAATGGTACTTGCACTCTTATCATGGTTGGTAAGAACCTAAGTTCAATATCCCTTAATGTTTAAAGTATTGTTGTTGATCACTCATGGGTCATTGATATAGGTGCTAAAAACCAAACAATTTTCTCCAAAACCATTTTTTCATCTCTCTTACATCTTTCCACTAAAACACCATTATAATTGTTGATGGATCACAAACATTAGTAACTAGTACTAGAACTATTTTGTCTGAATTTCGCAACCTAAATAAAATTTTGTAAGTTCCTAAACTGTCCACAAACCTTATTTTTATCAACAAATTAACTACTGATTAAAAGTGTGTTGTAATATTATTTCCTTCTCATTGTGTTTTTCAAGATCCGGTCATTGGGAGAATGATTAGAGTTGTTGAGGAGAAGAAAGGATTGTATAAAGTGCATCAAAAGTATGATGGGGTTGACCCAATGTCTTTCCATTCATGTCATCAATCTGTGGATACCTATGAGATTATGCTCCAACACAGATGATTAATGCTTCCATCTTTTATGCTTCTCAAAAATATGTTTCCTACTTTGTTTCAAAAAAAGACAATTGCACAGAGGCATAATCATGATAACCGCTGGTGCACCAGCTGCAAAAAATTTGGTCATTAAAGAAAAACTGATTCAAGCATCATAGGAAAGAACATGTTCTGAGTCGTACTAGAGGTTCCTCTCCCTTTCAGACTTCGCACCAGCCTCTTCCTGCTCAGTCGTTACCTACCTCCTCGTTGTTCTCGTCGACTTCAGCGTCTGCGTCAGGTACCCCGATGGCCTTTCATGTCATTCAAGTGGGGTCCTCTTCTCCTTGGGTGATTGACACTGGGGCCACTGATCACATGACTGGTGAGACACGTTTGTTCTCTTCTCTTGAGTCTCCAAGCGTCCATCGGTAGGTTCGCCTTGTCGATGGCTCTGTGACCCCCATCCTTCACCGGGGCACAGTTCCTCTGACTCCCTCCTTCTCCTTGGGTTCAGTTCTTCATATTCCCAAACTTGCTTTAAATCTTCTTTCTGTTAGTCAATTGACTCGTTCGTTGTAATGTTCGGTGACATTTTTTTCTTCTGGCTGTGTTATTCAGGACCTGATCACGAGGACTTTTGGTTATGGCCATGAGCGCGACGGGCTATACTAGCTGGATCTTCCACCTCCTTCTCCCTGTCTCTCACCCCCATCCATCGCCGCTGCTACTACTTCACCTGCTCTTTGGCATGCTAGACTGGGGTATGCGAGTCCTCAGATCGTGTCGTCGTTTTTTCCAAGTATCTCGTTTGAGAACTATTTTCAGTGTGATGTTTATCAGCTTAGTAAACATACACGCTCTACCTATCATGTTTCTGTTTCTCGTAGTTCTGCACCGTTTGATATTATTCATTCAGATGTTTGGGGACCTGCCCTGGTTGTTTCTTATGATGGTTTTTGGTATTTTGTTAGTTTTATAGATGATTTTACTCATTATTGTTTGGTCTATCTTATGCGTGTCAAATCTGATGTCTTTGATTTATATACTCAGTTTACTAATATGGTTACGACTCAGTTTTTCTCTCGTATTCGGCTCCTTCGCTCCGATAACGGGGGGGAGTATACTTCTTCCTCTTTCACTGCTTTCCTTGCTACCCAAGAAACCCTTCATCAGTTCTCCTGTCCCTATACACCAGAACAGAATGACATGGCGAAACGCAAGAATCGTCATCTCTTGAATGTGACCTGGTCTCTTCTTCGTGGGTCTCATGTCCCCAAGTCATTTTGGAGTGCCTCCCTTCTTACGGGGACCTTCTTGGTCAACCGTCTGCCTTGTCAACCTTTAGCGGGTCGGGTACCCCTTAGTCTTTTATCTCGCCACCGCCCTCTGTTTCCTATCCCTCTCCAAGTGTTTGGGTGTGTCTGTTTTGTCCAGGACAGTCGTCCGTCTCGGACAAAGCTTGATGACAAAGCTATCTGGTGCTTATTTTTGGGGTATTCCTCCTCTTCCAAGTGCTATAGGTGTTTTGATCCCTCTTCTCGCGGGACTTTTCACTACTTGGATGTTACGTTCTTTGAAGATGTCCCCTTCTATGGTACCTCCTCTGTCCCAGTTGCTCCTGCTTCGCCACAGCCGGCTCTGGTTGCCCTTGCTCCGTTGCACGACTCTCTTCCGTTGCAGACATACACTCGTGGCCCACGCGGGCCCTCACATGTCCACCCCATTCTTCGGGATCCACTGGTTACGCCCAGCTCACAGGACCTTGTGCCACATCCTCTGATAGGTGATATTCTTCCCTCCTCTGACTTACCCATTACACTTTGCAAGGGTAAGCGTTCTTGTGTTACTGACCATCCTGTGGTAAGCTATGTGTCCTACCAGTGTCTTTCTCAGGGTTACCGGGATTTCCTGACTGCTACCGACCAGATCAGAGTTCCGAGTTCGATGACTGAGGCGTTCGAGCACCCTGAGTGGGTGGCGGCCATGGAGGATGAGATGTCTGCACTACAGAAGGCGGACACCTAGCGTTTGGTCCCTCTTCCTGCAGGTCGAAAAACTATTAGTTGTCGTTGGATTTACATTATCAAGTATAATATCGATGGTTCTCTTGACCGCTACAAGGCTCGTCTTGTCGCAAAGGGCTTCACTCAGACTCATGGGGATTACGGCTTGACCTTTGCCCCGGTGGACAAGCTATCTACTGTCCGTCTGCTTGTCTCTCTCGCTGCCTGACATGGGTGGCTTCTTCATCAGATGGATGTGAAGAATGTCTTTCTCAATGGCGACCTTGCTGAGGAAGTTTATATGGATCTGTCCCCCGGTTACAAACTTCAGGGGGAGTATTTGGGCCGTGTTTGCCTTTTACAGAAGTCATTGTATGGGCTGAAGAAGTCTCCTCGTGCGTGGTTTAAGCGGTTTGGTACTGTTGTGCTTCAGAGTAGGTTCACCAGATGTCATGTCGACCACACATGCTTTGTTCGGACTGTTGTGGATGGACGTAAGGTCATTATTCTTGTCTATGTGGATGATATCATTCTTACCGGTGACGATAGCTCGGGGATACTTCAGATCAAGGGGGTTCTTCAGAAGGCATTTGAAGTGAAAGATTTTGGGCATCTGAAGTACTTTTACGGGATTGAGGTTGTCAGATCCCAGCAGGGGATCTCTTTGTCTCAGCGCAAGTATACACTTAACCTCGTAAGTGATACTGGCCTTCTTGGGTGCTCTCATGTGTCTACACCCATGGATCCGAACCACCGCCTTCATGCCGAATCTGGCGATCCTCTCGCTGAACCGGGCAGATATCAGCGTCTTGTTGGCAAACTTATCTACTTGACCAACACTCGCCCTGACATTAGATTTGTTATTAGTGGGGTCAGTCAGTTCATGTATGCTCCCCGGACTTCTCACCTAGATGCAGCATTTCGGATCCTCCACTACTTGAAGGGTTCTCCTGGCTTAGGGCTCTTCTACCGTTCATCTTCGGCCCTTGATCTCACTTGTTACATGGATTCTGACTATGTTGGTTCCCTTACTAATCGACGTTCTACCTTGGGGATGTGCACTTTGTATGTTGGCAATCTTATTTCCTGGAAGAGCAAGAAGCAGAATATTGTCTCCCGCTCGTCTGCTGAGACTGAGTACCGGGCTATGGCCCACGGAGCTAATGAGCTCCTTTGGCAGCGTACCCTCTTGACCGAGCTTGGCTCTCCTCCCTCTGGTTCTTCGACTCTTGGGTGCAACAACTAGTCCGTTCTCATGCTTGCCTCTGACTCAGTTCTGCACGAGCAGACTAAGCATATTGAGGTTAATATTCACTTTCTCAGGGAGCACATCCGTTCAGGGACACTTGAAGCATCCTATGTTCCCTCCGCAGAGCAGATTGTCGATGTCTTCACCAAGGAGGTTGGGCCTTCCAGACTTCTCTCTACATGTGGCAAGCTGGGCTCGCTTGAACTTTTCGCGCCAGCTTGAAGGGGAGTATTGACATGTTATTTATTTTTAGTTTATGTGTCCTTGTATCTCCTATATATATATTGTTACTGAGTGTAAAAATATAATTCTTCTCAAGTAAAAGAGGGGTCCTCCTCTATATATAGAGGAGGATTATATAACACGCTATGCAAATAAAATAACATATCGTAACACTCCCCCTCAAGTTGGACGTGAGATATTAATCATGCCCAACTTGATTACAATCCTATCAAAGTTACTTCCATGCAAACCCTTTGTGAGAATATCCGCAAGTTGCCTTTCTGAGGGAACAAAAGGAGTACACACGACTCCTTTTTCGATGTTTTCTTTGATGAAATGACGGTCCACCTCAATGTGCTTGGTCCGGTCATGTTGGACTGGATTGTGGGCAATGCTGATAGCGGCTTTATTGTCACAATATAGCCGGATTGGTGTCTCTTCCACAAGGCCTAAGTCACTCATCAAGGAACGTAACCAAAGGCCTTCACATACGCCGTGTGCCATAGCTCGGAATTCTGCTTCGGCACTTGACCGAGCCACTACCTGCTGTTTTTTACTTCTCCAAGTGACTAGATTCCCACCAATTAGAGAACAATACCCGGAAGTTGATCTCCGATCATCAATGGACCCAGCCCAATCTGCATCAGTGTAAACCTCAATATCCAGGCAAGAGTTAGGAGAGAAAAGGATCCCACTCCCCGGAGAAGATTTAAGATAACGAAGGATCCGATGGGCAGCATCAACATGGTTGGTCTTTGGAGCATGCATGAACTGGCTGATAACACCAACTGCGTAGGAAATGTCAGGGCGAGTATGTGAGAGGTAAATCAGTCTTCCAACTAGCCTCTGAAATGCTGGAACATCATCAATGGACTTTCCATCTTTCCCCAATTTGTGATTAGCTTCAATCGGGGTGTTGACAGGCTTACAACCACTCATCCCTGTTTTTTCAAGGAGGTCCAAGGTATACTTTCTCTGCGAAATAAAGATCCCGTGATTAGACCTGGCCACCTCAATTCCCAAGAAGTATCTAAGTTTTCCCAGGTCCTTGACCTCAAACTCACTTGCCAATTTTTGTTTCAGGATCTTGATTTCTTCCACATCATTGCCAGTGATCACGATGTCATCAACATAGACAATGAGAATCGTGAGTTGGGTGGCCCTCTTCTTGATGAACAAGGTATGATCCGCATTACTCTGGTGATATCCAAATGAGACCATAGCTTTGTGAAATCTTCCAAACCAAGCACGAGGAGACTATTTCAGGCCATATAGGGCCTTCTTTAATTTGCACACCTTCCCTTCAGAGCCGCTAGATATAAGACCTGGGGGAAGGGTCATATACACTTCCTCATCAAGGTTCCCATGGAGAAATGCATTTTTAACATCAAGTTGACAAAGGTCCCACCCTTTGCAGGCAACGCAGGATAATAGAACCCTGATAGTGTTCATCTTTGCTACTGGGGCAAAGGTTTCCTGGTAATCCACCCCGAAGGTCTGAGTATAGCCACGTGCCACCAACCGTGCTTTACATCTTTCGATCACTCCCTGAGGATTCTGTTTAACCGTGAACACCCATTTGCACCCAACGGTCTTCTTCCCAAAAGGAAGCTGCACCAAATCCCAGGTGTGGTTCTTCTCAAGGGCCATCATTTCCTCAAGCATTGCCCCTTTCCACTCAGGGATCCCAATAGCTTCCTGCCAGGACGAGGGTATAGCGATGGAAGCCAGGGAAGATATAAAGGTCTTGTGGGCAGTGGAGAATGAGTCATAAGACACATAATTTGAGAGGGGATGCTTAGTGCAAGATCTGATACCTTTTCGGAGAGCAATGGGAGCATCAGATGAACCCGATTCCGGATCAAATGATTGATCTGGTCGAATGGCGTGGTCTTGTGTGCTTGGCCCTTTGGACCGCCGAGAGTACACCTGCAAGGAAGGCACACCCGGGCAGATGGGTGGAGGAGGCACATAGGAGCTCACTTCCCGAGGTAAAGACACCTGCAAGGAAGGCACACTCGGGCAGATGGGTGGAGGAGGCACATAGGAGCTCACTTCCCGAGGTAAAGACTCCCCCTGAAGTGAGGGATAATAAGGTGGAGGAACCGGTAAGGGAGTAGTAGGGGAAGGAGCAGAGGTGGTGTCAGCTGTAGGGCATAATATGACTCATACTCATGGAAAGTAACATCCATGGAAACAAATACCTTCCGGGTAGGAGGATGAAAGCATTTGTAGCCCTTTTGCGTCGCAGAATAACCAATGAAGACACAACGGAGGGCCCGCTGGTCAAGTTTAGAAGGGCGAGGATGATGAATATGAACAAAGCAGACACACCCAAACACCTTAGGAGGAAGTGTCGAGGGTGTGAGGTGTAGAGCACCCAGAGGGGTATCATTCCCAAGGACGGGCGTGGGCATGCGATTAATAAGGTAGGCCGCGGTAAGGACAGCATCACCCCAGTAGTATTTAGGAAGATGCATGGTGGATAAAAGACAACGGGCAACCTCCAACAGATGTCGGTTTTTTCGCTCGGCAACACCGTTCTGAGCGGGAGAATAGGGACAAGTAGTTTGGTGGAGAATACCGTGATCGGCAAGGTAGTGAGAAAAGTGGGAATCGATATATTCCCGACCGTTGTCACTACGGAGAATTTGGATGTCTGTGTGAAATTGAGTGGAGACCATTTTGTGAAATCGTTGAAAAGTAGGAAAAACATCATTTTTGTTCTTGAGCAGATACAACCAGGTGGTACGAGAAAAACAATCAATAAATGAAACAAACCAAGCGCAGCCAGAAATAGATTGAACAGGATAAGGTCCCCAAACATCAGTATGAATAGCAGAAAAAGGAACAGAACTAGGTAAAGAAACATGACTGAAAGCATGACGCTTATGTTTACTAGTAGCACACACATCGCACAAAAAGGAATTAAGAACAGTAGCAGATAGGAGAGCCCGAGGTGGTGTCGCCGTTCCAGAGTCAAGCACATAAAGACAATTGACCAAGCTACCAGAGCCAATCACCTTCCCCATCGTCAGGTCCTGAAAAACACAAGAGGAAGGAAGAAATGTGACCGAGCAATTCATCGAGTTTGTTAAATGACTAATGGACAGTAAATTGCGGGTAAAACTGGGCACATGAAGGACCGAAGACAAGAGGAGGGAGGAACATGAGATGGAACCCTTGCCGGCAATGGAGGAGAGGGAACCATCAACAATACTCACCTTATCCCAGCCAGACAGGGGAGTATAAGAAACAAAACCTGAAGCGGAGCCGGTCATGTGATCAGTTTCCCCGGAATCAATAATCCACTGCGGAGAGGTCATGGACTCAGCAGAGTGCGCACCGGGAGTCCCAGTGTGAGCATAAGAAGAGGAGGATAAGGCAGACGGCTCGGTCGTGAGACCCTGCATCATACGACGGAGAGCAAGCATCTCTTCCGCCGAGAAGGAGCCAGTAACAGCATAGGGATCAGGTCCAGAGGAGACGTCCACAGAAGCATCAGTGAGATGAGCCGAGCGAGGAAAGGTATGGCGACTGGAAGTCCTGCCAGAACCTCGGCCGCCACGAGTGGCACCACCCCTTGGTGGCGGGAAACCATGGAGCCGAAAGCAAGTATCTCTGGTATGACGATTCTTCCCACAGTAATCACAGACCAGGTGATCTTTGTCAGGACCTCTCATCTTAGCATCACGGGGCGGACGAACACCAAGTATGGAAGAACCAGCAACAAGAGCAGAACTCTCCGGAAGGGAGTCAGGAACCAAAGACTGTCGACGATCAAACTCCTGCTGCACAAGACTGTAGACCTCAGGAAGGGATGGAAGCAAAGTACGACCCAAAATCTGAACACTGATCTGGTCAAAGTCCCGATGAAGCCCATGAAGAAACTCAAAAATCCGATTGCGCTCCTCCCGGGCACGAACCATGGCTTCATCAACCGGACTGGTGAAAACGAGCGGATCAAAGTGATCGTACTCCTGGTATAACTGAGTAAACTCCAAGTAGTATACAGACGGAGGGCGGTCACTTTGGCGAAGTAAGGAGATCCGGCGGTGCAGCTGAAAGATCTGAGCAGCATTGCCCCGCCGAGAGTAAGTAGCCTCAGCACGTCTCCAAATATCAACAGCGGTGTCAAGAAACAAGTAGTTGCGAGCAAGAGCCTCCTGCATAGAGTTGGTAAGCCATGACATAACAAGAGAGTTTTCCGAATCCCAAGTAATCCATTCAGGAGACGACGGCGCTGGAGCCGGAATCTGACCAGTGACATAACCGAAGAGACGGCGGCTCTTGAGTGCCAAAGTAATGGACCGAGACCAGGACAGATAATTGGAGTCATCCAAACGAATAGAGGTGATTTGAGGCGTATTTGGATCATGTCCACCACGGAGAGGGGTCGGCAGAACGGGTACCGCGGCGGGAGGAGTGGCCGAATCTGAGATGTCAGACATCGTGGCTCGAGAATAGAAATCTGGAGACCACTATGGGATCCGCAAACAGCTGTCTAGGAGGGGCATACCCGCATCAAACCGAGGAGGGGAATAGAAATCCACCCCATAAAGCTCTGGAGGAGGAAACCGCACCGGAGAAGGGCAGAAAAAAAAGGCAATCAATGCATTGAAGACCGGTGCCGGAGGTAATCACTGGAAGCAGCGCAGAGGAGACGCCGGAACGCGCGACGCGCAGAGGAGGTCGCTGGAACTCGCGACCAGGAACGCCGGAGGCGCTGGAGCGCGCGATGCGCGACGCGCAGAGAGGACGAGCGCGAGCGGCGGAGAGGACGAGCGCGAGCGGCGTTGGTCGGCGTGCGCGAGCGGAGGAGCAGCGGTCGGGCGAGCGGAGAAGCAGCGGGCGGCGTGCGGAGAGAACGAGCGCCGAATCGAGCGGCTAGGGCATCGCGCTTGGCTCTGATACCATGTTACTGAGTGTAAAAATATAATTCTTCTCAAGTAAAAGAGGGGTCCTCCTCTATATATAGAGGAGGATTACATAACACGCTACGCAAATAAAATAACATATCGTAACATATATATATATATATATATATATATATACCTATTTCCCCTTGGTGGATGAATAAGATTTTCTTTCCTCTAACTTAATTCCAAAGTCTTCCAATGTTATCAAGCCAATCTTGTTGTATCCAGGACTACAGATGAGATGCAGAGTGAAGTCAAGGATGGTACTATTAATGACGTCCATCTCTTAGCAAAGTTGAGTTAGATGATCTTTGAGCACTCATCAAATCTCTCAGTAAGCCAAATGATACTTGCACTCTTACCATGGCCGTAAGATCTTAAGTTCAAAATCCATTAATGTTTAAAGTACTATTATTGATCGCTCATGGGTCGTTGTTACAAACCACACGATTTTCTCCAAAATCTTTATTTCATCCTTCTTACATCTTTCCACTAAAACACTATTACTGTTGTTGATGGATTACAAACATTAGTAACAAGTAATGGAACTATTGCGTGTCCACATCTCGCAACCTAAATAACATTTTGTTTGTTCTTAAACTGTTCACAAACCTTATTTTTATCCACAAATTAAATACTGAATAAAAGTGTGTTGTAATATTATTTTATTCTCATTGTGTTTTTCAAGATCTGATCATCGGGAGAACGATTGGAGTATGAAAAAAATAGGGCGCAATGGCGTCAAAGGATCAATATAGCCGACCCCACAATAGTGGGATAAAGGCTTAAGTGTTGTTATTGTTGTTATATATTAACTATAAGTACATGTTATAAAAATAGAAAAATAATATAACAAATAGATAAAAAATGTCATTTATATTACGAAATAAAATCGAATAGTATCTGTAGAGAAACACTCAAACTTGTAAATACTCTTTTTATATCTCAATACAAGGTATGAATACATATTTATAGGAGGGAAAAAGAGAGAAGAAAGTCCTATACATGAAGTGGGACTAAAGAGGAGAAAGGAAAAATAAACAAGAAACATGGGCTATATGGGCCCCTTTACATGGGCTTTTCTAACACTCCCCCGCAAGCTGGAGCGTACAAGTCGTATGCACCAAGCTTGGACAACAACTGATAGAATAAGATGTTTGGTAGAGCCTTTGTGAGGATATCAGCAACTTGTTCAGTGCCTGGAACATGTTTTAGTTCGATCTTCTTCATTTGAACTTTCTCCCGGATAAAATGATAGTCTACTTCAATATGCTTTGTTCTCTCATGGAAGACTAGATTCTTTGCAATATGTATAGCTTCTTGGCTGTCACATAGCAGAAGGGCAGGTGATGGAAGTTTTACCCCGAGATCGACAAGAAGGCTTTCCAGCCAAGTTAGCTCAGAGACAACTGAAGCCATTGATCGGTACTCTGCTTCTGCTGAGGATCGAGCCACAACGGCTTGCTTCTTACTTCGCCAAGTGATGAGATGACCCCCAAAATAGGTACAAAAACCACTTGTTGATCGACGATCATCCAAGGACCCGGCATAATCAGCATCAGAATATGCAACTAATCTCGGAGTAGAGGATGAGGTCTTGTAGACAAGTCCTTGACCCGGAGCAGTTTTCAGGTATCTGAGGATGCGCTCAACAGCATGAAGGTGCGAGGTGCGCGGAGCATGCATAAATCTGCTGACCACTCCAACGGCGAAGGATATATCTGGTCTAGTAACTGTTAGGTAGATTAATTTTCCAACAAGTCTTCTATAGTATTCCGGATTCTGAAGAGGAAGATCAGTGTCGGAGGCATGAGCACACAACTTCTGATTTGCGTCCATTGGGGTGGTAGTAGGCTTGCATCCGGAGAAACCAGCATCCCGAAGGAGATCCAGGCAGTACTTTCTCTGGGAAATGACAAGACCATCGGGCCGTCTCGCGATCTCAAGGCCAAGGAAGTACCGGAGTTGACCCAGATCTTTAGTTTGGAAGACTGAGTTGAGGTGTTGTTTAACTGCTTGGATGCCCTTTGAGTCATCTCCAGTAATCAAGATGTCATCAACGTATACCAATAAGAGAACAGTTCCAGTTGTTCGATGTCGCGTAAAGAGGGAAAAATCCGCAGAGCTTCGAGTAAAACCGACTTCCCGAACTGCCTTACAGAATTTATCAAACCATGCCCGATGAGATTGTTTGAGACCATAAATGCACTTTTTCAGATGACACACTCGAGACTCTCCCGTGATCTCAAACCCGGGAGGTTGCTGCATGTAGACAGTTTCCTGGAGGTCGCCGTTTAGGAAAGCGTTTTTGATATCCAGTTGGTGTAATGGCCATTTCCGATGAACCGCCACGGAGAGAAGGACACGGACGGTATTCAGCTTCGCGACTGGAGAGAAAGTTTCCTCATAATCAAGACCGTGTTGTTGAGTGAAGCCACGAGCCACCAGTCGGGCCTTGAGACGGTCAATCGTTCCATCTGGAGCATGTTTGATAACAAAGACCCATTTACAGCCAACGGGTCGCTGACCTGGAGGGAGAGGTACCAGATTCCAGGTTTGGTTCGCCCAGAGAGCCGTCATCTCTTCGTCCATAGCCGCCCGCCAGCCAGGATGATGCAGAGCTTCCTGCACAGTGTTAGGAATAAAAATAGAAGAGAGGGAGGTGGCAAAAGTGTGGAGTGCTGGAGAGAGGCGATGTAATGAGACATAGTTCGTCAGGGGATGAGCGGTAGAATCTGGTGTCGGATCGTCAGAGCGTGAAGCATAAGAGGTCAAAGCCGACTGCATTGGGGTAACGGAGACAGGGTGGCGACGGGTGTAAACTCGTATAACAGGTGGCTGGGGAGGAGGGAGGGCCTTGTTTGCCAATGGAACAGGGAGGGCCTTGTTCGGACATGGTGGGGAGGACGGAGTGGTAACCGGAATAGCAGGACGTATGACGGCGGGTGGGGAAGGTGTAGGATCGGAGGTAGAGAAAAAAGGGAGATCTTCCTGAAAGGTCACATCGATAGAGACAGTCACCTTCCGAGTAGCTGGGGAGTAACATGCATAGCCCTTTTGGGTCCGGGAATAGCCAACAAAGGTCTGTTTGGCTGCCCGCGGGTCCAACTTGTCCATGGAGGGACCAAGAGTGTGGACATAGCAAACGCATCCAAATATGCGGGGTGTAAGGGAGAATGGAGGAGTAGAAGGGAACAGAAGGCTGAATGGGGTGGCATTGTGGAGAATTGGTGACGGAAGACGGTTGATGAGGTAACAGGTCGTGGAGAGAGCGAAGTTCCAGTAAGATTTAGGAACTTGCATTTGAAGCATGATGGAGCGAGCCATATCGAGTAGATGTTGATTCTTACGTTCAGCTGTTCCGTTTTGTTGCAGGGTATAGGCACATGATGTTTGTGAATAACCCTGAATTCAGAGCAGAGGTTTGCAAATTCATGTCCAGTGTACTTGCGGGCATTGTCTGTTCGGAGAGTTTGGATAGTGGTGGAGAATTGGGTGCGGGTCTCGAGGAGGAATGCCCGAAAGACCTGTGGAAGCTCAGAGAGATCACGAAGTAAGTAGAGTCATGTCAGCCGAGAGTAATCATCAATAAACGTTAAAAATAACGATAACCAGAAATACTAGTAACACGGTACGGTCCACAAATATCAGAGTGAACTAACATAAAAGGAGCAGTGCTCCGGGTACAATGAGATTGAAAAGATGAACGCGGTTGTTTGCCGTAAACACAGGTTTCACACTGAAAAATAGATAAAGATACATCGGGAAGAGCCTTCTAGAGGATGGGTAAAGGGGCATGCCCAAGACGGCGATGCCAATCGACGGAGGAGACAGACGTCAGGATAGCTGGAGGGTCATCAAGGATGTAGAGCCCGTTCTGCAGTCGACCCTTACCAATGATAGTCAGTTTCTGTTGATCATGTATCAGAAAAGAGGAAGAAGTAAAGGTTACTGAGCAGTTTAAATTTGTAGTAAGGCGACCAACAGAGAGTAAATTAAAGGGAGAGCCCGGCACGTGAAGAGCGGAGCGAAGAGAAAGAGAAGGAGTGAGAGGGATATCAGCGGAGCCGACAACAGGAACCGTGTCGTCATTAGCCACGGTAATACACCTGGGATGTGACGAGTGGAGGTATTGTTGTGGTCGCCGAGAAGTAATGTGATGAGTAGCACCAGAATCCACTATCCAATGTGGACTTGTGGAGAGATGGGCCATACCATCATGGGAGATAGAGGAGGCAGAGGAGACCGAGGCTGGAGGGCGACTAAGCAAACCATGGAGTTGTTGCAGCTGAAGGCGGACTTCGTCAAGATCAGACCGAGAAGAGGAGTCGGTAGCAGCAACAGTAGCCTGTGGGCGAGGAGGAAAACCATGCTTCTGATAGCAAACAGCCTCGCAGTGACCATCCTTCCCGCAGAAAGAACACTTTAGGGGCGGTTTGCCGCGACCTCGGCCTCGTGAGCCAGAACGTCCCCCACGAGTAGACGGGGGAAGCGGGAGAAGGGAAGCCGAAGTTTGCTGAAGTAGATCTGGTGATGGAGGGGTCGGACAATCAGGAGGAGGCGAGACCTTAAGCAGCATGGAACACACATCGGACAGTGAGGGAGTAGCCGCGAAAGAGAGAATCTGTGCCCGAATGCTCTGTAGATGAGGCGGAACACGAGCCATCATCATGGCTACGCCAACAGCCTCTTTCTAAGCACGTTGTGCCGCAAGATCCAGCATGGGAGGTTGATGCTGAATCCATGCTTCGACCAGAGTCTTGGCCCGAGCCACAAAGGACATGAGGTCGGATGCTCCGCCACCATCAAGATGTTGGAGATCAGTGATGATATCGTAGAGGTGTTGTAGACTATCTTTACCAGAGTAGAGGGCTCGGAGCTCGTCCCACATGGCCTTGGCAGTTTCATGATACATGGTCATGCGGTATGGTTCACTATCCAGAGAGTTGAGGAGCCATGTCTGCACCCGACCGTCATTGCGTAACCACTCATCCGTTGGAGGAACCGGAGCAGCTTGGGTTATGTGATGAAGAAAGACTTTCGATTGAAGGACACGGCGAACCGAGTGCACCCACACCATAAAGTTCTTCTTTCCGGTCAAGGCGATAGTCGTAATCCGCAATTCATCGCGGATTTCAGTTATAGGAGCCGGGCGGTCAGCAGAAGAGACCGGCGGAACAGAAGAATCAATAGAGGATCCCATGACCGGGAAGGAAGAGAAGCAGGCCGCGGTTAGGCAAGGAGACCGCGCGAGAAGACCACCTGAAGCGGACAGGAAGAAAGTCGCCCGAGCAGGCTAACCGCAACAGTTAGGTAAGGAGACCGCGCGATAAGAAAACCAGAGGCGGACAGAGATAAGAGGAAGCAGGAGAGGCCGCACGGTCACGGTGAAAGAAGACCAGCGGCAAGAAGCCACGACCACGTGCGGAAGCCGCTGCGAATAGAGAAGAGGCTGCGAGTAGAAGAATGCGAGCGGGCAAGCGGAGGAAGCCGCGAGTAGAGAACTCGAGCGGTCAGAAGACGAATCCGCGAGTTGAGAGAACTCGAGCGGGCAAGAGAAGGAAGCCGCGAGTAGAGAACTCGAGCGGGCAAGAGGAGAAAGCCGCGAGTAGAGAACTCGAGCGGGCAAAAAAGGAAGAGGAGACCAGGCGAGTAGCACCGGAGGAGGGGCGAACTCGAGTGGTCAGAAGACGAATCCGCGAGTTGAGAGAACTCGAGCGGGCAAGAGAAGGAAGCCGGGCGAGTAGCACCGGAAGAGGGGCCCACGGGTCAGAAGAGAAAAAAAAGGCTATAAAAGGAGGAGAGGGAAGGAGGAAGCTGGCTCCACGGAAGGAAGGAGGCGAGAGCGGATAGGAAGAGGAGGCCGCGTAGCCGCGCGCCTAGCGAGAAGAGGAAGGCCGCCCGGTTAGAACGAAGAGAGGGCGGTTAGTAAAAATGCTAGCCGCCAGGAGAGACCGATTCCCTCTGATACCATGTAGAGAAACACTCAAACTTGTAAATACTCTTTCTATATCTCAATACAAGGTATGAATACATATTTATCGGAGGGAGAAAGAGAGAAGAGAGTCCTATACATGAAGTAGGACTAAAGAGGAGAAAGGAAAAATAAACAAGAAACATGGGCTATATGGGCACCTTTACATGAGCTTTTCTAACAGTATCTAAGATAAAAAATACTAACAAATACAAAATGATACATTGTAAAATATATTTAATAAAATACAATAATTTTATTTTAATAACAATAAATTTAGTGCAAATAAAAAAGATTTAAACGTTAAAAAATCCTTGATTAATTATAAGTTTTTTCGAACTTAAAAATTTATATTAAAAACATGAAAACAATCAACTAATAAATATATTAAATGTTTTCATATTTTTTGTAATATGAAATTATAAAATGGTGAAATAATTATACAAAATTGGTTATAAGAATAAAACGTTAAAAAATCAAAACAATAAGTATAATCGATTTAAACATACATAATATATATATATATATATGCAATTTAAATATACGTTACTAGTTTATTAATATAACATAAAATAAATTAACTATCGATAAATTTAAAAGTCGTGTCGGCTAATATATCGGAAAAAATCAAATATGTGGGTTTATATTTTACAAAAGGACAATCTTTTTTTTTAGAAAAACGTATCGTTTTGCCCTTAAAAAAACATGTCGGGGGACATTTAAAACAATGTATGTTACTAGTACTTTTGGTGTCAAGTAGTATGTGTCATTTATTGATGATTGTAATATAGTATCTTTGGCAAGGTTATAAATGTCAGACGATGCGTTCATGTTGTTTTGAGTTTAAAATATTGGATCGTGGGAGATATATCGGAGATATTTTATAATGTCGGATTTAATATTAAAATAAAAGAATTTATATGTATACAGATTTTGTAAATGCGTACAAATGTCCATACAATGTATATTTATAAATTACATAATAAACATGTAATATAAAGTAATGAACACAACAAACATAATTTTGTATTAAATAATTAAATGTTGAAGCAAGCGACTTGCCCACACTTATATACGTTGAATTATAGAGTATTTTATAAAGTAAAATAGTCGTTGTTAAGGCCTACATATATGGCCCACATATAGGTCTCATATCTCTAACCTTATTTCAGGATCTCCTCATTTGTACATATATAGAGGAGCAATGTAATCGAGATTTTTTAGATTTGTTAAATAATATCTAATTTTCTCTCAACATGGTATCAAAGCATTGCATTTTTACGCAGCTCTATCTTCTCACGTTTTTCCAGGGACAAATTCACAGGGAGAGAAATAGAGTGACATCAGTTTTTGAGAAGAGGACAATGTTGGAACTTGTGTGTTGCAACTCTTTAGTTTGACAATATCTAATCTCAAGTTGTATTTGATTATACTTGTATTGGGTATAGTGTGAAAACGCCTTTTTTTCATTGTCTATGACCTACCGCCGGGCGCTAGAACTACCGTCTGCGCTAGCTATCCATGCTTAAAGTTTAGGACGACATGTTTCCACTCTGCGACTACAGCAGGGCGCTAGGACTACCGTGTCGCGCTAGCCATGTCGATGACCGTCGAGCCGGTAGCGTCGAGATGAGTCGGTAGCGTTGAGAAGATCTGGTAGCGTCGAGAAGAGACTGTTGACTAGTCTGTCGAGCCGAGCTTGCAACCGCGTCGCGCTATCCAAAAGAGGCAAGAAAATATTTTAGGATTTTTCCTAATTTGGTGATGGACAGCTGACAACAACGCATGAAAAGACCTACCGTCGCACGGTAACCTTAGCATCGACGGTAGCTTATTTTAAAACGAGAATAAAAGCGCGCGTATTTTTTCCTGAGGAGACGAGAAGAAGAGACACACGATTAGGGTTCCGCTGCCGCGTCTGTTGCAGTGAATCACCGTCTCCAAGCAAGGAAAAGAGTATTATCTCCCTCCCGTTCGTGATTGAAGATCCCCAAAGAGACAAGTCTACAATGACAATTAACAGTTGATTGTGTGCAAGAAGAACGATATTCAGAAGCATCGATCGATTTAACTTCCTTCTGGGTAAACCATTTATAAGTTTTTAATAAAATCAAGTTTCATTATTTCATTTTATTTTCGTGTCTGCATGTTGTTGGGGCTTTGAGTGATGTGTTAGAAATCTCAAAACGATATTCTGCAGGAAAAACTGTGTCTGTGAATTAACGTCGGCGGTATCCTTACCGCCCTGCAGTAGCTTTCAGAAAAGGCTTTCCTGCTGAAAGTTATTTTAATTATGTATTAATTTGAAAACCTTATTCACCCCCCCCCCCTTTCTAGGGTTGGCCACCCGATCCAATAGACAACTCTCATTCAAGTCTGTGAAAAAGAGCTAAATAAAGACATTTTATTGCTCCAAAAAGATAATTATTACATAAGTATGTCCCCTTATTTATAGAAAATGAAGGAGAAGAGAGAATACAACAAGATAAGTTGGACTAAATGTAATCCGCGCGGCTTTTGCGGTTTGACACTGTCAAACCGCAACACTGTACAAAGCGTTGATCACAAGCGGCAACAGAGGTAAGCTGTCAAACCGCCACTGAAGACCACTAGGCCGCCGCACTAGCCAACAGACCGCAACTGCGGGTTGCCACCAGACCGCAGTTGCGGACTCCCACCAGACCGCAGTTGCGGACTCCCACTAGACCGCAATTGCGGACTCCCGTCATTGCTGCTGCGGCAAGTATCCAGGCTGCTACTGCGGCTAACCATAAGGCCGTTGTTGCGGCAAGTCTCCAGACCGCTGCTGCGACTAACCTTCAGACCGCAACTGCGTCTAGCCTCCAGATCGCAGCTGCGGGAAGACCTCCAAGACTGGAAAGCCCTGCGGGAAGCCGACTACCAAACCGTAACACTGCTAAACAGACAAACCGCCAATCCTGCCACGATAGCCGCCAGACATAACCACTGTCACTAACTAAACCGCCACACAATCAGACCGCCTGGACAAACCGCCTGACCTCCCGAACTACAAGCTGCTGCGACTAGATCATCAAACCGCCGAACTCTAACACTCCCCCTCAAGCTGGAGTATATATATCAGTCATGCCTAGCTTGCCACAAACATCTGAATGAGAAGTGGAAACTTGTTTCGTGAAGATGTCTATTAGTTCTTTATCAGAAGTGACAAACGGAGTGCAGATCTGGTTCTTCAACATCTCTTCTCTAATGAAATGACAATCGACTTCAATATACTTTGTCCTCTCATGGAAGACAGTATTCTTCGATATGTAAATAGCGGCTTTGTTATCACAAAATATAGGGAGAGAATGATCATAGACTTCTCCCAAGTCAAGCATAAGCACTCGTAACCACTTCAATTCGCAAGTTGTTGAAGTCATGCTCCTATACTCAGCTTCAGCACTTGATCTTGAAACCACTGACTGCTTCTTGTTTTTCCAGCTAACAAGATTTCCTCGTACAAATGTGCAAAAACTGATGGACTTTCTATCTTCTTTATCATCAGCATAGCTGGCATCAGAATATGCTTCAATTTTCAAAAGATTATGCTTCTGAAACAACAAGCCCTTTCCTGTAGACTCTTTCACATACTCCAGAATTTTCATAGCAAAACGCAGATGACACTCTCTAGGAGTTTGCATAAACTGACTGACCTTCCCAACTACATAACAGATATCTGGTCTTGTAACAGTCAGATAGATGAGTTTGCCTACAAGTCTCCTGTACACAGTACAATCTGGGAGAAGAGGAGAATCTTCAGTTCACCCCTTATCATCACCAACAGCCATCGGGCAACGAGTAGATCTTGTGTCAAGAAGACCAATTTCCTTTAAGAGATCTAGCACATACTTTTGCTGCGAAAGAACCACAGAGTTTCGCTTTCGTGAAATCTCAATTTCCAGAAAATACTTTGGAGTTCTCATATCCTTAGTAACAAAATACTGTCGAAGATGTCGTTTTGCTAGATCAAAGTCTTCTTTATCATCACCAGTAAGTAGGATATCATCAACATAGACAGCAAAAATCACAAGGCCTTTAGTAATCTAGCGTATAAACAGAGAATGATCAGCAGAACTCCGATTGAACCCAATAAGAGAAACAACCTCACTAAACTTGTCAAACCAAGCTCGTGAACTCTGCTTTAAACCATAAATCGCCTTCCGAAACTTGCACAATGAGACTCCCCCTGAGCAACATACCCAGGAGGTTGCTTCATGTAAACCACCTCGTGCAAATCACCAAAGAGGAAGACATTCTTAACATCCAAATGAGACATTTCCCAGTCTTTATTAACCGTGACGGAGAAAAGAACACGTATAGTGCTGATTCGAGCAACCGGAGAGAAGGTATCAAAAAAGTCAACACCATACGTTTGAGTAAATCCTTTGGAAACAAACCTCACTTTATAGCGGTCAACAGAACCATCTGGAAGATACTTGAAAACAAAATCCATCGACAACCAACAACATCTGTGCTCAGAGGTGTGGGAACAAGTGTCCAAGTACCTCTCTCAGTTAAGGTTTGCATTTCTTCATCTATAGCGGCCTTCCACTACGGAATAGAAAGAGCCTCTTGATATGTAGCCAGGATGACAGTAGAAGATATATCAAGAGAAAAACACTTGGCAACCGGAGAAAGCCGAGCAAATGAGACAACATCTTCAATAGGATACTTAGTGCATTAGCGGACACCCTTCCGCAAGGCAATGGGAAGATGAAGATCACACTGGTCCGTAGGAGCAGATCCATTATCAGAAGAGAGAAGAGGCCCGAAAACAGGTACAGAAGGCTCCAAAGGCAAAGATTCAGTCTCGAGAGAGGGAGACGGTGTAACAGGAACAGTGGTGGAAAGAACTGGGTCTGGCATGGGTGCCGAGACAATAGGAATTGAAGAGAAAGTATCAGAGGGCAAGAGAGAAGAAGCAGGAGAAAAATACGGCGTATCCTCAAAGAAGGTGACATCAGCAGATACGTACTGTTTGCCGAGAAGAGGATCAAGACAACGATATCTCTTCTAAGTCGGACAATAACCAAGGAATATGCATTTAACAGAACGGGAAGAAATTTTGTCACGGACAGGAGAAGGTATGTGAACAAATGTCGTACATCCAAAAATACGAAGAGGTGAAGGAAACGGCTCAGCCTCAGGATACAAAATGGAAAATGGAGTCTTGCCCTGAAGAATAGAAGAGGGAATTCGATTAATGAGATAGCAGGAGAGAAGAACAACATGACCTCAATAATTGAAGGAGAAACAACCACCTCTCCTCCTTGGGATCCGATTTCACATAGGGTTTTGCTAGATTCCCCCTCTACTCAGATATTTGGGTCCGGATTTGGCTCCTTGACCCCGAATTTGGCTTCCTTTGAGTAAGATTCTTCCTTCATCACCTTCATTTAGATTTTTGGCTACCTTATAATTTTTTTGGCTTCGATTTGCACAAATAATTGTGCTCCAAGTCTATTTCCATTCTATAATCATATAACCACGAATTATTTTTTATCCCCGGTGTCGTTCATCGAACTAATTGGTGGGATCGCTAAAACCCTTCCGATTTACGGTTTAACAAGGCTAAGCGCCGCCAAATTCTGATTTTTGTGTGGTAATCTCCTCTCCCCTCACCTTTGAGGAAGGTAAATTTTTAAACCCCCCTCATGGTTAGGTTATCTAAAATAAATTGCATGTGCTAGCATAGGGTTTCTGTTAATACAAATATCATCTAATATTGTGCTTGAACAGGTCTGAAATAAGATTTCTAAATTTTGCTTGCGTCGCTTACCTTACACCATCAGTTTCAACCTTACTTAAGGCAAGTAGAGAAATCTATCTCACTTGTAAACATTGAACTTAATTTCATGCCCCCTTCTTATGCTTATGAATTTCACTCTTGAATATCTGATTCGTATATTAATAGCATGTCTTAATACGCTAGAAATCACTAAACTATAAATCATTTAACTCATTAATATCATAAGCAAACATTGAAAGGTAGTGTCTAATTAATGCAACTCCTTGAACTAGGTTCCCTTTTGAATCCCTAACGAGAACAAAGAACCGGTCATAGCAAGCATGAATTCCCTGGCTCAAGGGTGAGGGTTTGTAAGAGCCACCCCTAACAGATCACGGGCAAAAATTTTGAATCCCCTATAAGTCTTGAATCTGAGCTTGGATTTTTTGGAATCATGAATCATATGCATCAAATAAAAACACCAGCATCTTTCATTTGATACAACGTATGTCATTTCAATAACGAATATATGTTACACTCTGGAGTAGGATAATAATTCTGGTTGTTTCTGCTTGACTCATTTACTTGCCTATTTTGCTAACTTTGCTTCATGAAAATTGGTACACGTATATTTATGATCACTTGCTAGTTATGAAATTTACTTTACTTACTTTTATCACTGTTTTTAGGCTTTTCCCTTTTTGTTTTGGATTTTGCCTTAGCATCTGTGATTGTGTCGCTTGCAACCTGAGCCCGATCTGCGAGAAGTTCCTGTATTTCTGGAGATTTTTCTTATTTTGTGCAATGTCCGGTTCTATGTTGTATTTCTTTTACTGACGGATATTGTTTATTATGTAATAGTTATGATCTGTCATTTTCTCTTGATTCATTAAGAGCTAAATTAAAAATTATGTACTGGATTTGGATATGTTGCATGTTCATTTTCTTTGGGATTCTTAATGTATGAAATTTGTATCAACACTTTGTATCATGAGTTTTATTAAAATATATGTATATTAAACTTTTCACTGCTATACTCTAAAGTTTCTGCATAAAGATAATGTATCTTTCTCCAAATTAATTATTTTAAATCTAATAATACTAATTCAGCTCTCTCTTAACAAACATGTAGTTTCTTTCCCCCATGTTTGTAGAATCACGACCCGGCTAAAGCGGACTCGGACTTCTTCTTTTAGACAGGTCGTGACAAGTAGTATCAGAGCCAGATTGAGCTTCTAAAGATAAAGTATCATATAATTTTCACATATCTTGAATTGCATTGTATAAGTATATATATGCATGCATCATTTCTTCACCCACCTTGTTATTATTTGTTGTTCTCGGTTGAAACACTAACACAATACTCATAATTATAAGTAGTATGCACACAAATATTAAGGGGTTACGGGTAAACTAAACATTTTATGCGCATATAAATTCCACTAGAAAATACACTGCTTGCGAATATTAAGGGTCTGTTTGGGATACCGGTACCGTTTTAAAAGGGAGCAGTTCAAAAGGGAGATTCTAAACTGTATTTTCAAAACTGTATTTTCAAAACTGAGATTGTGTTTGGGTAACCTCCGTTTGCAGTCTGGTTCGAAACTGTATAATAATTTGTCTGTTTGGGAAAACACCGTTCCGGTGGCGGTTAATAATAAAACACATACAACGTAAATAAAATGACATAAAATATTTTTACAAAAGTGGAGAGCAAAATAAAAATGCAACTAGCAGCCAGAAATACCTAAACCAAACACAAAGCAATTTAGTAAAACCAATTTACCCACATCGATTTATAGTCAGCCTTAATATGCAATCAAGCATCAAAAATATATTAAAGACCCAAACAGACGGCCTAGTAAATTAAAAAAAAAACTTCACAAAAATATAAGGAGTGAAAGAAACCCTAACTTCATCAATCATGCATTTATCCATATAAGAAAGTAAACAAAAGAGGGATAAGCAGAGAGAGGAGCTTACAGTGGGGAAGAATGAGAAGAAATGCACGATTCTTTAGCCTCTGCTGAGCCACGCAAACCAACGCTGCTCCACTAGATTTCTCCCACGTAGAAATCAAAGAGGAAGGAGGAGGACGCCGTTGTTATCGTCTCCTAGAAGGGGTCTCGTCGAGAGCCCTAGTGGAAAATAAAGGGAGGAAATCGTCCAGAGAGCGCAAGGAATGCGTATAGAAATCAAGAAGCTTCTAACTTCATCAATCATGCCATCAAGAAGCTAAAAAACGTCATACCAGAGCTCTTCTCCGGCGAAGGAGGCAAATCGACTGCGGAGAAAAGCAACTTTGAGATCGATCACCCCTGGAGGAAGAACGGCGCTAGGGTTTAGAAGATCGGCGTTTGATTCACCGCCAGCGAGAAAGATCGGCTCTGAAGGGGACCAGCAACACCGAAAAATCAGGCGGACGCTGGTTGCGGACGGACGGAAGGGGGCGGAAGACCTCCGCAAAGGAGGAAGATGGGGGTTGGTTTACAGCGAAGGAGAAGAGGAAAAAGAGAACGGCGGGTTGCAGACGGGGGCTGGTGCTTTTTCCTCCAGCCTCAAAACGACGGGATTTTACCCTTTTCAGCTGGCCGGTTTAAACTGGCGTGAACCAAACAGCTCCAAAAAATACTGTATAGGTCCGTTCTGAACGAAATGGCGTCAGGCTGGTTTGTCAAACGGGCCCTAAATAGTTATGGGCAAATTTAATATTTTCAAGTACAATGGAATTAGTAACTTAATATGCATGACATGTTAAGAGATATGGACACTTAACATGGTATGTGTATCCATTCATGGAAATTTTTAGGAATGCAATTTAGGCACAATTGCATTGCATGCATAGCATAATTCATTGCACAAGTGTTAAGCTAAAGACAACAAATAATGATTGTACATACATTGATTTACAAATTATTTACTATTGTGTGTGACTTTATTGATGAATTTGCAAGATCATTACCTAGAGTTGTCTAATGAAAATGTTATAATTATTACATGAATTACGTATCTGATAGTATTAAAGTGCTAGAACCTCCAAGCTCAATCATTTATGTTTTGCTTGACTATTAATCTTACCAGATTTTCTTGTACCTCTTTTTAGATGGATCCTAAGTGACCGAGTCGCAAGCATGCTACGTCTTCTGCGAGGGAAGCTTCTGGAGATGTCACTGCCCAACTTCTGAGGAAGATTTTGGACCGCCTCACTCGCCTTGAAGAGGATCTCCAAACTCCTGATCAAGCTTCTGGTTTCGGCCATGCAGGGACAGCTGGAGTGCCTATCACTTCTTCCCCTCCTGGAGACACCCCTCCAACATCTAATCCCAGAACCGGCTCGCTTGCCGCCACCCTGGTGACCCCGCTTGCGTCAGATTCGATTGCTCCTCTTGTCGCGATGACAGATACTCTAGCGTTCAAAAGGCTAAAGTCGTCGTCTTACAATGGCGATCGAGACTACTTCGTTATATCTGAATGGCTCTCCCAAACGGAGAAGCGCTTCGAGTATGTTAGAGTTTCGTACACTCAAAAGGCTTTTCTTACGGCCTACCAACTAACCGAGGATGTTTACACCTGGTCGCTTCAGCACCGCAATCTCCCCAATTCCGTCATCATGACCAGGAGTCAATTCAAGGAAGCTATCATGGAGAAGTTTCTCTCTTCTGTGAAGCGGGACAGGCTAGCTAAGAAGTTTTAGTCCCTCCAGCAGCCTGGCAGGACAGTGACCGAGTATGAAAAGGAGTTCTCTAGCCTATGCCTCTTTGCAGTGGACTTCGTGTCAGATGAGACCAAGAAGATCAGTCGTTTTATAAAGAGACTTTGTCATGATTTTCGCCAACATGTGGTAGTTCATAGCGCCACCACCAACGTTGAGACTATGGGAGCTGCCCTGCAAGTGGAGGCTATTGAGAAGGAGCATACTGCTAAGAAGGTCCAACATGGTACAAGCAATACCACCACATCTGACCACAAGAGAAAGGGTGCTCCATCTCAGCACCAAGGTGTCAAGTCTAACGAGGTGTGTGTCTTGACATAAGGTGGGTAATGTCGCGCAAGTCTGTTGCACCCGCTTGAAGAAGTAAAAAATGGTTGTTCCTGCACAGCAACCTCAGATGTTGCTTGCCTCTGCCACCACTGTTTGTGCTTACTGCAAGAAGCCAGATCACCTGTTGAAGGACTGTCGTCGTAAGTAGAATGTCTACTACAGATGTGGATAAGTTGGGCATCATATACAAGATTGTCCTATGAAGGAAAGCTTAATTCCTGCTAAGCCTCTGCAGTCTGTTTCCGGAGCTAAGGAGAAGGGGAAAGTTGTGTTGAACATCATCTCTGTTGGTACCCTAGTTTGGATTTGAGTTAATTCTTCTCAATTAGTTTCTTGACCCAAGATTTATCTATGGTATTTAGGTTAGATTTCATCAGTTGTGTAGAGTTGTTGTTTATCCAGTTGAAAATCTGGTTAAGTGTTTTTTTAGTTCGACTATAGTCGAACGCCGCTCGGCTATCGTCTATCAGTTGATCGACTATCTTCTATCAGTTGATCGACTATCGTCAGACAGCAGATCGACTATCTCTGAGTTAGTTCAACTCTGTTAGCTCGACGATCTGTGGTCTCAGTATCGTCGATCGTCGAGTCCTGCTCGACTCCTTTTGCCTAGACAGATTTCTTGTAGGTCGACGATCTTCTCTGATAGTTCGACGATCGTTGTGATTCGTTCGACTATCTTTTTGTCTGCATTTAGAGATATTGTATTCCTTCTCTTCTGTGATTTATTTCTCATTTATCTGGCTTATTTTATTAAAGATTATTTTATTGATTTTATGCTTACATATCAAGGCAATTTTTGCCTCATTCTTTATGCATAAGTCAAGTTCTATCTGACAAAGTCTTTTGTCCTATTAGTTGAAAAATATTTGTGCTTTATCTGCCATGTTGTCCTTTATAGCCGTTAGACACAGATGTCTTTCTCTGGCCGTAAAGAGTTTGTTTTTGATGTGACTTTCTCTAATATCTTTTGAACTTGCAGAATGGATAAGCAGCTTCTAAGAAAGTTTTATCTCTTTATAGGATGTCCTTCTGCAGGCTATTTGTACTATGCGTTATTTGCAGGCCAGATCTCAGATCTCAGAAGAAGACAAGATTCAAATCAAGAGAAAGATAGAAGCCGTTACAAAGGCTGATATATAAAGAGCTAGTGAGAGAAGTTAATATACAGATATACAGATATTAAAATACACAGATACACAGATTCAACAACAAGAACAAGTGCAGAACAACTCTCTTCAGAGTTCTCTTCTTCAATCCTGAGTTCATCCTGCGTACAGGATCATTCATACTCAGAGCTTCAAGTAGTAGAAGAAGAAGAAAGAAAAGTTGTTGAAGAAGAACAACCCTTCCATATCAAGAGTCTTCTTCAAGCTGCTTCTTCAAGAACCTCAAGACAAACAGATCTTCTCTGTCAAGAGTTCTAAAGAGAACCTGTACCCTGAAGCAAGGCTTCTTCTGGATATTCTCTAAGCCAGGGGGAGCTTTGATTCCTTCAGAGCTTTCTATAGCTTAGTGCAATCCACTAACTTCTCTAATTTTGTTTAACAATAGAGAAGACATTCTAACTCTCTCAACTCCTGTACAAAGGGTTATTACTCCCTTCAAAAGTGAACCTTGGTGGCAGGGCACCTTAGCAAAAACCTATGTTGGATTTTGAGCTCTTAATCAAAAGCTCAAAGGGTTTACTTGATCTACCTGAATCAGATCAGTTGGTGGCCGGGCACCTGAACAAAAACCTGTAGTGGATTCCTACCAGGGTGGTAGAAGAGTGGATGTACCTATTGAGAGAGAACCACTATAAATCTTCTTGTGTTGTCTGTGTTGCTTATTTTAATTACTGCACTGTGGCTGTGACTAGAACTACCTAGGATTACTAGTTGTTGTGTTAGGACTAAAGCTCAAACTGTAATTACAGTTAGCTTTTCCTTGTGCACCTCACCTTGTGTTAGGCTTTAGGGTTTCATATATCTATTTACTTTTTCTGCAAATTAACTCTAAGGGAGTTGAGTAGATTGTCATATTTTTGAATACTCTATTCACCACCCCCCCCCCCCCTCTAGAGTTGTATCTATCCTCATTTTCAATTGGTATCAGAGAGAGGTTGACTGACTGTACAGGCTAACACCTGAGTCACAAGATCTAAATAGATACCAAGTTTATAGATATTCACTTCATGGCTCAGTACAAGGATTACTCTAGCACCAGACCTCCAGTATACAACTTAGCTAAGTTCAGCATCTGGAAGGCAAGAATCAAACTGTATATGAATTCTATTGATGAAGATATCTTTTCTTCTATTTTGACAGGACCACCAACACCACCTGCTGTAACTACTGCTACAACTTCAACAAATCTGAGTGCAGTGTCACCTCCTGACTATAATGATGTTTACAAGAAAGCAAAGATAGCTGATGCAAAAGCTATGAACATTCTGGCTCAGACCATGTCTGATGAAACATTCCAGAAAGTGGCTGATTGCACCTCAGCAAAAGCCATGTGGGACTCACTGAACCACATTGTAGCTGGTTCAGCTGATGAGAGGAAGGACAGAAGGTCCAACCTCACATCCCAATATGAGAATTTCAAGAAGACTGAAGCAGAATCAGTTGATGCAATGTACACCAGGCTCAGCTCCATCATCAATGAGCTGAGAACCCTTGATAAAGAGATCACATTGACAGAAGTCAATGATAAAATATTGATGTGCTTCCCCAGCACATGAGATCTCAGGATCTGGCCCATCAAAGAGTCCAGAAGTACAACTGAGATTTCAACTGAAGCTCTCCTTGGCAAGCTCAAATCATTTGAGCAAGTACTGAAGACCAGGGAAGCTGAAGTTGTATCTTCCTGCAACTGATGTTGTGATTTCTGAATTTCACAACATCAATCAATGCAAGCAAGAAGATGGATCCCACTCTATTCATCAAGTGGAGAAGGAATATCCAGAAGCCTTCACCTGCTGGGGTTGCTCCTGTTCCATCTGAGAACACAAGGACAGTAACAGTCACCCCCCACCTAATTGAAGAAGGCTCTTCCATTTCCCTCATTCCATCTACATCTGCATTGCCATCCACTTCTATTGCAGTACCATCTACATCCACTGTTCTTCTCCCACTGCACATAAACTATTCTCCATGCATCACCACCAGCATCTCCAACTCCTTCACACCTTGCTGGGATTTCAAATCTTAGCATTGATCTGTTGATTTCTGAGACACTTCCAACTCCACCTCAGTCACCAATTTCACCTCAAGATCATATTGATCTTCATGCATCTGCATCTCCATCACCAGTTCACACTCCATCTCATCAGGAGAACATCATCCCTGATGCTCATCCATCTGTTGTGATTCCCCCATCTACATCTTTTGAAATCACACCAGCTCTCATTGCAAGCATCATGGAGCTAATTACTCCTTCAATCAAATCAATGATTGAAGCAGCAATTGCCCCTCTTGTTTCCTCCATTTCATCTCTTACATCCTCCATTGCAGCCCTCTCAAATTCTGCTGAGCCCTCTTCTCTTAGAGGACTGAGTTCAGTACCCACTGAAGTCAGGCAGGGGGAGATGTTCCAGGAAAATGTCTCAGGACTTCCACTGGTCATTCTTTCAGCTGAAGTTCCAGAAGATACACCATTAGATGAAATTCCTACAGCTGCAGATTCAGAAATCACAACATCAGTTGCAGTTGCAGTTCCAGATACAGCTGAAATCACAATAAGATAATGTTGAACTTGGTTGATACTTATAACAACCGCGACTCCAAAATCTTCTGAAATCAACGAATTAGAAGATTCAGAAATTAGTGTGTCAGATCACACGATAGGCCGATTATATCCCAGATCATGAAACACAAATGTCAAGTATTAGATTAGAAAATTTACGCATATTCTAAATTCATGTAGTAATCACTTAAAATATTTCTTTTCTTTAAGTGTTGCTGAAGAGAGTAGTTTTTCTTACTCTTCGGTGGACCTGACCCATTTGGAACTTGTTTTACAGGGGACTCAGGTCAGAGGATCCGCTTAGGGTAGACAGCTCAGTCTTCACATTCGTCAGTTTTGTCCAGTTGTACCCCATTGTTGTTGTACTTTGTTTTTATCTACAGACTTTAAGTATTGGTCGAACTAATCTCATGTGTTGTTGTATCTGTTTACTTCAGACTGACGGTATATCATTTTCTTAGTGTTGTTTACTATTTTAGTTGGCTCTGTGAAATTAGCTTTGGTGAGGTACACTTTTTACCCATAGTTAATATATTTCTTACTCTACTTCTGATGTTAGTTTTATTTAGCACTTTAAATTTACCTGTTTTATATCAGTTTTATACCGTTACATAGTTTATTTGTTATCGCGGGCCCAGCCGGACTGCTGATTTCCTGTTGAACTAGGTTAGGGTGTTACATAAAATATAAATACATCAAATAGGGTATGACCCTTGTACCCTTAATAATGTAATTACAACTTATTATGATAATTTACATCTAAGAGAGTTAATAGAGTTGTACACCATTTGTTATTTTGAATTTTTTTTTAAAAATGAGAGTTATAAATTACAATAAAACTTTCATACATGCAGTCAGCACCGTCGTCATTGATAAGGCGCGTAATCTCAATATAGAGATTTTCCTAAGAGGAAGAAAGTCCTCACACAATAGCTAGGTTAGCACATCCATTAGCAACCCGATGCACTACCTGGTACCCATGACCAATGCTATTATCCAGTAGGCCGGAGATTCGCTCCTGACATCTCTAACATGTCCATCGCAATTATCCTTTTGAGGATCCTTGAAACCATTAGTAACCGTCAACGAGTCATCTTGTATCTTCAATCTCTAAATGCCTAGAGTAACGATGAACTAGTGTATGGATATGTGCATGTTTCTGTGTTTCAAACTTATTGACATTCTTATAGCTAGACAAGCAATAAGCCTCAAAATCACCCTTTGGCACTTACACCTGACATCATCACCATACATGGAATTTATGGTGTCAAAATATTGAACTTGTTATGCTAAAATAAGCAGTTGAGTCACAGCAACTACGAACAAAGTGAGCACTAGAAGGAAATAAATAGAGTTATTCGTGAATTCAGGATCTCCGGCATGATTTAAATTTAATTTGTATCAAGGCCGAAAAATATCCTAATTACAAAAAAATGGAAAGATTTTATACAATAAGATACCAATCTGCTCGGTTATGTACCTTTAAATATCTGAGGCACAGAATTTTGTTCAAGCAATTGCACCGTCTCCACAACAGATGTACCGTATCTATTTTGCATCTCCAGTAACTGAATAACTCTCTGTAACTCTGCATTTTTCTTTCCGGCCTATAACAAAGTATTTGCATGCTTAATTTCTTTTCTTAATTGAATAAAATTAGCCTCACTCTACAATCTTTACAATATATGAGTGAGGGGAAATGAGAAAAAAAAAAAGAGTAAGAGACATGAAACATTAATTAATAAATGCTAACACCCCCCTCAAGTCGGACATGTAATGTTGATCATGCTCAACTTGATAATTATTCATCCAAAAGCTTTCATACTCAACTTTTAGTGAGAATTTCTGCTAGCTGTTGTTCAGACGAAAGGAACAGAGTACATACGATTCCTCTCTGTAAAGAAAGGTCCAAACCTTGTATATACTTCTTGAATTACAAAATACAAGTATGAATACAAATATATAGGAGAGAGAAGAGGGAGACTCAACTATACAAACAATGTGGGACTAAACACTAAAATACCACATGCGTCATATTAATGGGTAAATACATCATTTTTCCTAGTATTCTCTAACACTCCCCCCGCAAGCGGGAGCGTACAAGTCGTACGCACCGAGCTTGGATAAGAACTGATGGTACATTTGTCGTGGTAATGCCTTGGTGAGAATGTCAGCAACTTGCCCTGTCGCAGAAACATGCTCCAGCTCTAACTTCTTTAATTGAACCTTCTCACGAACGAAATGACAGTCAACTTCGATGTGCTTGGTCCGCTCATGAAACACGGGATTCTTCACAATGTGAATTGCGGCCTGACTATCACAAAACAAGGTTGTCGGTGAGGATAAGGTGACCCCCAAATCACCAAGTAGACCTTCAAGCAAGGTAAGTTTAGATACAACAGCGGCCATTGCACGATACTCGGCTTCAGCTGATGACCGAGCAACTACAGACTGCTTTTTGCTACGCCAAGTAATAAGATTCCCCCAAAAGTAGGTACAGAAGCCTGTAGCAGAACATCGATCATCCAGGGAACCCGCATAGTCCGCATCTGAGTATGCAACAAGAGATAGAGAGGAAGATGGCTTATATACCAATCCTTGTCCAGGACCTGTCTTCAAATATCTGAGGATGCGTTCCACTGCCTGGAGATGAAAAGTCCGAGGAGCGTGCATAAATCGGCTGACAACTCCAACAGGAAATGAAATATCAGGTCTTGTAACTGTTTGGTAAATCAATTTTCCCATAAGGCGCGGATAATACTCAGGGTTCGTAAGCAAGGAATCGGAGTCTGACCCATGAGCACATAACTTGTGGTTGGCATCCATCGGAGTTTCAACAGGTATACACCCAGAATAGCCAGCATCGTGGAGGAGATCAAGGCAATACTTTCGTTGTGACAAAACAAGACCATCAGGCCGTCTCGCAACCTCAAGTCTAAGAAAGTACCTTAAACCTCGCAGATCTTTTGTCTGGAAAATGGAGTTCAAGTGTTTCTTGATTTTTTGTATCTCTGTGGTGTCATCGCCAGTAAAGATATCATCCACATATACCAAGAGAATGACAGTCTCAGTTGATTGATGACGAGTGAAAAGAGAGAAGTCGGTCAAGCTCCGCTTGAATCCAACATCGCAAACAACCTTACTAAACTTTTCAAACCAAGCTCGGGGAGACTGTTTGAGACCATAAATAGATTTCCGAAGAAGGTATGCACGAGACTCCCCCGTGGTCTCAAACCCGGGAGGTTGATGCATGTAGACTGTCTCTTGAAGGTCGTCATTCAAAAATACATTTTTAATATCTAGCTGATGGAGAGGCTAGTGGTGATGCACAGCCAAGGAGATCAGGACCCGAACAGAGTTCAACTTGGCAACGGGAGAGAAGGTTTCATCGTAATCAAGTCCCTGTTGTTGAGTAAAGTCACGCGCCACAAGTCGGGCTTTGAGCCGGTCAATTGTCCCATCCGGAGCATGTTTTATAGTAAACACCCACTTGCAACTGACACACGAATGTCCGGAAGGAGGAGGAACCAGATCCCAAGTCTGATTCAACCAAAGAGCAGTCATTTCCTCGTCCCGCGCCACCCTGGATGTAGAAGAGCCTCCTGCACTGAGTTAGGAATAGAAATAGAGGAGAGGGAGAGAGCAAACTTGCGTAGAGGTGGAGCAAGACGATGTATAGAGACATAATTAGCCATTGGGTTAGCGATAGAGGCTAATGTTGGATTGTCAGTCCGCGGGATAGCACTGGTAGAGGGAGGTTGTTGTAGAACTCCAGAGACCGGGGTACGACGAGTGTAGAAATAATAAGGGGTGGTTAGGATGGTGGAGGTGGGGCAGGTGCGGGAGGGGGGTTGGAAGTAGCGGTGGTAAAGAAGACGTGACAGGAACAGTCGGACGAGGAATGGAAGGGGAGAAACGAGGAGCGATGAGAGAGGATGAGTCGTAGAATGGTTGAGCCTCCTGAAAGATGACATCAGCAGAGACAACGACTTTGTCATGAGTCGGAGAATAACACACAGCCTTTCTAGGTCCGAGAGTACCCGATAAACATACACTTGCAAGCCCGGAGAGCAAACTTATCTGTGGTCGGACCGAGATTGTAAACATAGCATGTACAACCGAACACACGAGACATGAGAGTAAACGGGGATTGGGATGGAAAGAGGAGACTAAACGGAGTGGCATGGTCGAGCACAGAAGAGGACATGCGATTGATGAGGTGACACGCCGTAGAGACAGCAAAGTTCCAAAAATGAGTAGGAACATGCATTTGAAGCATGAGGGACCGAGCAACAACAAGAAAATGGCGATTCTTTCGCTCTGCCACACCATTTTGTTGAGGCATATATGCACATGAGGTTTGATGTATAATACCGAACTCGGTGCATAAGTTCGCAAATGTCCAGCTAGTGTATTCTCTGGCGTTATCCGTGCGAATAACCTTTAAAGGAGAGGGGAACTGTGTACGTATTTCGCAAAGGAAGGCACGAAATGTAGTGGTTAGTTCAGCATGATCCCAAAGTAAGTATAACCAGGTTAAGCGTGAATAATCATCAATAAAAGTGACAAAGTATCGATAGCCTAACATACTAGGAGTTTTATAAGGGCTCCAAATATCAGAATGTACTAATGAAAATGAAGTGTCACTCTGAGTACAAGTAGGAGAAAAAGAAACACGATGTTGTTTGCCAAACATACACGACTCACAAGAAAACTCATACAGAGAGACATCTAGAAGAGCCTCCTTTAGAATCTGGAGGGGAGCATGCCCAAGACGACGATGTTAGTCGGTAGTAGAGACAACGGAAAAAGCGGAAGGAGTGACATCGAGGAGATAGAGCTTATTTGACAGTCGTCCCTTACAAATGATATTCTGCGTGTTTCGATCCTGCACAACAAAGGTAGAGGGTGAGAAAGTAACACAACAATTGAAGTCTTGTGTGAGGCGGCTAACGGAGAGTAAGTTAAATGGGGAACCGGGAACATGACGAGCATAAGTCAAAGACAAAGTAGGTGTGACGGGTATATCAGCAGCACCAAAGACGGGGGTGGTATCACCATTTACCACAGTGATGAACTTGGGATGAGCAGTCATTGAATATTGCGGAGGGCATTGCGAGGTAATGTGATGCGTGGCACCCGAATCCACAATCCAGTGAGAGCTTTGTGAGAGACAAGAAATACCTTCATTGGAAATAAATGCGACAGAGCCAGACGAGAGAGACATCACCCCTTGCAGGTGTTGGAGTTGAGTGCGTAAAGCATCAATGTTTGCCCGAGCAGAGGCAACAGAGTCTGGGGCAGGAGCGGCAGGAGGATCAGCCAGAGCAGGAGCAGCAAGATGTGATAGCAGTCTATGTTTGCGATAGCAGGTGGCCTCAAGATGGTCATCCCGTCCGCAATAGGTGCACTAAAACAGAGATTTGCCAGACCGACCTTGACCTCGAGACGTGTTACGGCCCCCACGGGCTGAGGACCTCCGAGCATGCGGAGCTGGTGAAGAGTGTTGTAGAAGCGTTGGGGAGAGAGTAACAGGAGTATCCGGGGGCGGAGTGACCTTCAGAAGCATGGAGCACACATCAGATAAAGATAGGGTGGTAGTAGATGAGAGAATATAACACTGTGGAGGTGAGAGGGAACACGGGACATCATCATCGCAATCCCGACAACCACTTTTTGGGCTCGTTGAGTGGTCAGATCTGTAGTAGGAGATTGATGCTGGATTCAGGCCTCCACCAGGGTTTTGGCTTTAGCTACAAAGGAGATCATATCACCAGGACCCCCGGGATCAAGGTTCTGAAGATCCGAGATGATGTCAAACGGGTGTTGCAAACTATTTTGTCCCGAGTAAAAGGAATGGAGTTCCTCCCGCATGGCCTTCGCCGTGTCATGATACATAGCCATTCGATAGGGCTGGGTATCCATGGAGTTGAGTAGCCAAGATTGGACCTGACCATCATCGCGAAGCCACTCATTAGTGGGAACAGTTGGCGTGACCCGGGTTAGGTGATGAAGAAGACCTTTCGTCTGCAGGACACGACGAACCGAGTGAACTCACTCCACAAAATTGCGCTTCCCACTGAGAGAGATGGTAGTAATTCGAAGTTCATCGCGAAGCTCGGGGACTGGAGCCGCAACACGATCAAAGAAAACAGAGGAGGCATTAGAATTCTAGGACGCCATGAGACCACAGCGGTTAGAATAAGACGGCAAGGGTCCTAGGCGGGCAGCGACTAGAAGAGGCAGAGGCCGGTAACAAGGCCAGTAGCAAGCACTAGACTGTGCGGTTAGAGGAAGACCGCAACAAACAAAAACACGGAGAACAGGAACTAGGTCGGGCGGCTAGGAGCAGACCGCACCAAGAGCAACCACGGCGAACAGTCACCAGACAGTGCGGTTAGAAGAAAACCGCAATAGGATTGGTAGAGACAGTCCGTGCGAATAGCTGAGCAAGCCAAGAAGCGAGAAGCGTCAAGGCAGTCGGCAGGAGAAGAGCGAACTCCTTGCGATAAGAAGGAAACCGCGCGACAAGGAGAGAACCGGAGACCGTGCGACAAGAGCGATAAGACCCCGTGCGACAAAGAGACCGCGCGGCAAGGAAAGAGAGGTCGCAGCGGCGAGGAAGGAGATCGCGCGGTCAAGAAAAGAGGCCGCGGCGAGAACAACGGGAAGAGACCGCAGCGTACAGAAGCAGGTCACAGCGGGTAGAGCTAGAAGCCATATGGTTAGAGCTAACCGCGAGAAGAGAGGTGAAGCTGCGGCGGGTAGAGAGCATCCCGTGACGGTTAAGAAAACCTATCCGCACGGGAGTGGGGGCAACGTGCCAGAGAGAGAAAAGGTTATAAAAGAGCCTAGAAGAGAATGAGAAGGTGGATCCACAGGAGAGAGGACAGAGGCGGGTAGAAACGAGAGAGGCCGCAAAACCGAGCGGTTAGGCAGAAAAGCAAGCCACCCGGTTAACAGGGGTACTGGGCAGTTTGAAAAAAACTGGCTGGATCTTCTTCCTCGGATACCATGTAAAGAAAGGTCCAAACCTTGTATATACTTCTTGAATTACAAAATACAAGTATGAATACAAATATATAGGAGACAGAAGAGGGAGACTCAACTATACAAACAATGTGGGACTAAACACTAAAATACTACATGGGCCATATTAATGGGCCAATACATCATTTTTCTTAATATTCTCTAACACTCTCATTATGTTTTCTTTAATGAATTGTTTGTTAACCTCAATGTGTTTGGTACAGGATTATGAGCAATGCTAGTGACAATGTTAATGGCCGTTTTGGTATCACAATATAGTCTAATTGGCCCAATTTTCTTAAGACCAAGGTCCCTCGTGATAGTTTGAATCCATGGTCTTTCATAGATTACATGTGTCATGACTACTAATTCAGCTTCAACACTAGATCTAGCCACGCCATGTTTTTTACTCCACGTAATCAAATTCCCGCCAACCAAAGTGCAATATCTTGAGATGGACAGTCGATCATCAATCGATCTAGCTCAATCTACGTGTGTGAAGACTTCAATATTTAGCACATCATTTGGTGAGAATAGAATACCGCTCCCAAGAAAAGACTAGAGATCCCTTAGAACATTATGGGCAGCATCAAGATGACGAGCCTTTGGGGAGTGCATGTATTGGCTAACCACTCCAACTGCATACGAGATATCAGACCATATATATGACAAGTAAATCAGCTTCCCTCACTAACCTCTGAAAATCAAGGATTTTCTCAACTATTTCTCCATCATCTCTCCCTAAATTTTGATTGACTTTGATAGGCATGTGGCAAGTCTACACCAACTCATCCTTGATTTCTCAAGTAAAACAAGAATGTACTTCCTCTGCGAGATGAAAATCTCATGTCTGGACCTGACGACTTCAATGCCCAAAAATCTCATGTCTGGACCTGACGACTTCAATGCCCAAAAATACTTAAGGTTCTCTAAGTTCTTTACCTCAAATTCTTTAGACAGTCTTTCTTTTAGAGTTTCAACTTCTTCCAGATCATCTCATATTAGAACAATGTTATCCACAAAAACTATAAGGACTCAATTTTCCTTCCATGTGCTTGATGAACAGAATATGATCCAATTACTCTAAGAATATCCAAATGCAGTCACGATCCTGTAAAATCTCTCAAACCAAGCTTTAGAAGATTACTTGAGGACGTATAAAGTCTTATTGTAATTTGCAGACCTTTCCTTCAAATTCTTTATATGCAAGTCAAGGAGGTGGGGACATATACACTTCCTCTTATAGGTGCATATGAAGGAACACATTCTTTACATATCGTTGACTGAGATTCCATCCCTTATAGGTAACACATGAAAGGAGAACTCTTATGAAAGTCATCTTCGATCCCAATAGTTTGAGTGTGTTGGGTCCAGCGTTCCTTCACTTGACCTGTAGGCTGTAGCGCTTTACTACTTCCTTAAGAGAAAAAGGTAGCACTCTTTCAATCAGTTTGGGCTTTAGGAATAGTTGGGTAAGCGTTTGATCCTACAAGTGGTATCAGAGGAGGTTACGGGTTCGCGACCGGGGGGCGCTGATAAATCCCGAAATTGCGCTCTGCCTGTGTGGGTCTGGCGGGTCCAGCGGCCGCGACTATGTGGCAACCCTACCTCTGAGTCATGTGATGCGCCACCTCTAAGCCATGTGGGGCCACCTCTGAGCTTGCGAGTCGTGTTGGACGTTGGGGGAGGGGGGATTGTTGGGTCTAGCGTTCATTCATTTGACCTGTGGCGTTTTACTACTTCCTTAAGGGAAAATGGTAGCGCTCTTTCCATCAGCCCGGACTTTTGGAACAGTTGGGTAAGCGCTTAATCATGCATAGTGTATTCTCAGGCAACCATCGTTCCCTTGCATCTCTCAACAATTCCCTTGGTGTTTTGTTTGATGCAAACACTCGCTTACATCCGACAATTGTCATCCCTTGAGGAAGACACACAAGATCACATGTGCAATTTTTTTTCATGGGCAAGTGATTAGCAAGCATTACTTTGAGCATGCCTTTTTGCCACATGGGGTGACAAAGGTCTTCCTGCCGGGAAGATGGGATAAAAATTGTTGGATATTGTATCCACAATAACCTTAGTTTGAAGAAGTATCCATTGAACTAAGATGAATTGAGTTTGTATTTGATGTTGTTTCTTTAGTCATGTGCTTGCAGGGTTTATTGCTAAGTACAAACCAATCTCAGGTTACAGCGCGTTATGAAACACAGGACTATACAATGTAATCCCTCATTGTCTAGGCCAATGTGTTGACTCACGTGTAATCTCTCTATTAGATTGTACTTCTATTACAAGTGCATTAGAAGGATCAAGGGAAGACAAGTTGTTGTATTCAAAAGAAACAGAAGATTTTTCCTAAGTAAAATTCATCGAGTATAGTATTGGATACTTGTCGAATTCGTTGAGTATACTTATGAATATTCGTCGAATTCGTCGTATATACTTACTAACACTCGTCGAATTCGTCGTGTTCACATAGAGAATCTTTTTGTGAACTTGGAAAACAGTTAAGTAAAATTCGTCGAGTATTATCAAGTATACTCGTCGAATTTATTGAGTGTACCTATTAACACTCGTCGAATTCGTCGAATATATCAGTCGATACACGTCGAATTCGTCGAGTCTCACTGGAAAAATCTCTGAGTTCTTGAATCTACTTTTCTGGATTTGTCTAATTTAAATTCGTCGGATATCGAAGCTGTTCGGGTATACTCATGGTTATACGACGATACTCGACGAATGGACTTAGCATAATTTTCTGATTTTCTTCCCGACGGATCTCTGGTTCATGTCGACCGCCATATACAGCACACGTGATTTGTTCGTTTAGGAAAGATTTTTCTATCCGTTAGAAGAAGGAATCCTATAAATACCAAGAGTTAATTCGTTCAACCCTAATCGTTCTTCCGCATTTGAAATCGTGAAAAGGCCGCCCGTTCTCTGTCGTACGTACAACTTTCGGAAATTGATTTCGCAACCTAACTCTGCACGATCGGCGATTCCTTTAAGTATAGATTCGACAGATCCCTTCTCAAGTTTTCTCGAAGCCGTCGGATCTCGTCGGATCATAATTTTTCAGATCAAGCTCTCAAGATTAATTTCAAGTCTTCTCTTTCTACAAGACCCTCAAGTTCTCATTTCAAGAAAGAAGAAGATTTAACATTTTCAGATATGAAGAAATAGATTGATTCTCAATCGAAAGTGTTGTATAAAAAATTTTTTTTACTATAGTAGGAAGTTTTGTCTTTCGAGGTGTAGATCCTTATGAAATGGTCGAGTTGTAGGAGAGTTTGTTCTCCAGTGTAGGAGAGGTTGTTCTCCGAGAAGTAGGAGTGTTGACTCCGAGTTGTAAGATTTATTTAAATCTGAGATAAGTGAAGTAGCCGAATCTATCCCTTTGAAGTAGATAGGCAAGGCGAGACAGTGGGCGTACCCAAATCGGGGAACCACTATAAATTTTTGTGTTGTGTTGTGTTGTGTTTGTTTTGTGTGTTTTCTCTTAATATTTTTAATCCGCTATTAGACGCAGAACTCACTTATTCACCCCCCTCTGGGTGATTTAGGTAGACAACTAGACACTTTCAAATGGTATCAGAGGGAGGTTGTTCGTTATAAAGTCAACACCTTGAACAAGATCTCAGCCTAGTTGTCAGAGCACAAGATTTCTTCAATGGACCGGAGCAAGGACATGTCCTCAATGAAGCTTCCAGTGTGCACTAAGAAGAACTTTCCTATGTGGAAGGAAAGAATCAGATTTTATATGGAAGTAGCTGATCCAAGAATCTTTCAGATTATAGAAGAAGGATCTCACGTTCCTACTCAACCATCTGCTATAAATCCAAACGTAATGGTTCCAAAAAGATGATGGACTTGAACAAAAATGAGATTGCTCTCGTCTCCTTAAACAAGAAGGCCAAAAATATAATTGCTAGTGCAGTGGATGACTCTATGTTGCAAAACCTTTTCCACTGCAAGTCTGTCAAGCAAATATGGAATTCTCTGGTTGTTGTGATGGAAAGTACTGAAGAAGTGAGAGATGATCGAAGATCTCTACTCAACCAGGAGTATGAAGCATTCAAACAAGACCCAAAGGATACTATTGTTGATAGTTATGAAAAGTTTTTCAAGATTGTCAATAGTCTGAGAAAATACGGTCAGGCATTCACTAATGGTGAACTGAACAATAAATTCTTAAGATCCCTGACAAAAGAATGGGACACTAAGGTCGTGGTCATTAGAGAGTTTAGAAAGTTGTCCGACACTAATCCTCAAAATCTATTCGGGAAGCTCTTATCGTATGAACTGCAAATGAATACAAGGAAGAAAGAAGAGCAAAACAGTAAGACTTCAAGCAAAGAGAAGTGTATAGCACTGAAGGCCGAAGGGTCAAAAAATATATAAAGCTGTGTCACCGGTAAGGACACAAGCTTCTGATGCTCAAGAAGATTCTGAGTCAAGCACCTCAGGCTCTGAATTGTCTGATGGAGAGTCACTGATATCCAAGCAATTCAAAAGAATGCTCAGCAAAAGGAGGCAAAGAAAAAGTCAGTCCTCCTCTTCTGACTATAGAAGGTCACATCGTGATGGTGTTCGTTCTAAGAAAAGCTACAACAGAGATGATAGGTGCAAATATAAAACTAACAAACATTCATCTTCTGACATTATTTGTTATTGTTGTAATAAGTATGGACACGTGATCGTGCAGTATCCCTACAAAAAGAAGGATGATCTAAGAAAGAAGAGAAGAGATCCTTCAAGGATAAGAGGAAGGAAGAAAAGAGTTTTGTCGCGAAGAAGTCAAAGACTCTTAGTGACAGTGACTCAAGTGAGTCAAGCTCAGATGATGAAGAAGCCTACTCCGGGCTCATGGCTCACTCAGATGAGGAAGAAGGCGACTCCCAATACAACGGGAAGGTAAACTCGCACACCATATTATCAGAAACAGAAACTTCCTCTAATAGTAATGAAGACTATTCTTCTGGGGAAGATGATTCTAACTTGATGACTCGGCATCAAGTTCATTAGAAAGCTTTTGACAAATGTTGTAAGGTGGTCAAAAAGCAATCAAAAGAGATTGCTTCTCTCAAGGCAATGGAATCAAGTCTGAGGGAGGAAATTGTAGAATTGACTCTTCTCAGAGATGAAGTTCACTCCTTGAAAGAGGAATTGAAATGCTCGACTGAGCTACTGAGTCGGAAGGAAAAGTTCTTAGATGAACTAGAAGAAAAGCTTTTGGTTGAGAGAAAATTTTTTGAAAGCTACTCCAAGTCAAAGACTATTCTTTCACTCATCCATGAATTTTCTGTCCCTAAGAAGGGTAATGGTCTAGGTCATGTAACTAAAAAAGGCAAGGCTGCTAAGAGAGACGTTACCAAAGGCAAAGGGAAGACATCTCAAATTCAACCATCCTTTAAGAAGGTAATTTTTCCCACAAATCAATATGACTTTGAGACGTCCTATAGTCACTTTGTTTGGCCTACTTATGTGGAGCCTAAAAAGAACTACCAAGGATGGACCCGTCCCCGAGACTTTGGTACAAGTGCTTTCAAGGCACCTTATGAAGAGATAACTTTTAAGGAGTATGGTCCCTACGTTCATGGAACGAGTATCAAGAAAGCACCAAAAGCCAAAACTATTGTTCCTAAGGCTTAGGAGACAATGAAGCTTTGTGTTTGCTGCAATCATGAGGCCTCAACCTCCAAGTCTGTAGCACCTTCTAGAACTCTCGTTCAGAAGGTAAAGAAGGAATATAAAAAAAGGTACAACCGGTTTGACTGTTGGTGTTGCGGCAAGATTGGTTACTTTGCCGTAGATTGTTGATTTTATCCAATTAAATATGAAACTCCACGAGTTAACGTTGCGAAACCGGCCGCTCGAAATGTTAATATTCCTAGTGGTGTAAAGCTAACCAGGAACCAAGGACCCAAATCTGTTTGGGTTCCTAAGGGTAAGTGATTTATGAATGCAGGTTTGTCCAAAGGCCAACAAAACTCTCATTTGGTATTTGGACAGTGGATGTTCTCGACATATGACCGGGACAAAAACCTACTTTTAGAGTATACCTCAGTTGAGGATGGCCCAAAAGTCATTTTTGGCGGTTCAGACAGGGAAATAACTAAAGGATATGGTATTGATTTCTAACGGCATAGTCTTCTTCACAGACATGGCTTATGTTAGAGGATTACAACACAATCTCATGAGTATAAGTCAATTATGTGATAAAGGTTATATAGTTGAGTTCTACAAGAATAAGTGTCTGATAAAATCGTCAGTTAATTTGGAGACAGTCTTAACAGACACTCGGAGTAGAAATATTTTCTGTTTAAATTTTCTTTGTTTAGATAATTCTACACCAGTGTGTTTTTAGCAAAAGATAGTGCGTCTCTCTGTGACCAATGGCACAAGAGATTAGCACATATTAATTTTAAAACTATAAGTATGTTATTTTCTCAAAACTTAGTACGGGATACTCCCAGCATTAAGTGGCTTAAAGAGAGTGTATGTCACGCATGCAAAATGGGTAAGTAGACAAGGGCTACCTTTAAGGGTATTGTTGAAAAAGATTATTCTAGATATTTATATCTACTTCATATGGACTTATTCGGTCCTATGTCAATTCACAGTTTAGGAGGTCAAGTCTATACATTAATTATTGTTGATGACTACTCTCGTTTTACTTGAGTGTTCTTTCTGAAACACTCAAGTTCTAATTTTCTGATTTTCTTCTCGACGGTTCTCTGGTTCATGCCGACCTCCATGTATAGTACATGTGGTTTGTTCGTTTAGGAAAGATTTTTCCAGCTGTTAGAAGAAGGAACACTATAAATATCAAGGGTTAATTCGTTAAACCCAAATCGCTCTTCCGCATTTGAAATTGTGAAAAGGTCGTATGTTTTCTGTCGTACGTACAGCTTTCGGAAATTAATTTCGCGACATAACTCTGCATGATCGGCGATTCCTTAACTATAGATTCGACGGATCCTTTTTCAAGTTTTCTCGAAGTCTTCAGATCTTGTCGGATCATAGTTTTCAAATCAAGCTCTCATGATTAATTTCAAGTCTTCTCTTTCTACAAGACCCTCAAGTTCTCATTCCAAGGAAGAAAAAGATTGAACATTTTCAGTGTTGAAACCGAGAATTCGGTCTCAATGGAGTTCACCCTTGGGGAAGGGGTAATCGCGCACCTACTTCTATCCTGCAAGAAAAATGACAAAGGAAAAAGAACAGGGGACTGACCCAAGGGCCCGGCGCGGAGGACCCACCACGCACCCGGAAGATCTCTAAGCGTTTCCCCTCCTTAACCAAATGTCGGGCTAAGGTACCTCAAAAAGCGCTAGAAGACTGGGAGACAAGTGAGCAAGCCTTCTGAGGTACCCCTTGGGTCCTATTTATAGATTTCTGAAAACAACCTGCAAATAGCCAACCTCGGCTGTTCTGAACAGCTATGTGCAGCCCAACTGGGTCTGCCAACAGCGTAATTCCGTTGTTTTAACTTGCTATGGGCATGCTAGCGGGGGCAAAATGATAAAAACACCTCGCAGATCACTGGGCGAGTAGCCCTCAACAACCCCTGCTCGGCAAGAGCGGCGAGTGCTCGATGGAACTGGTACTCGCCACTTCCGCACGGCCTCTGGCGAGTACGGGCCCGGCCTGCCCTGCTTGCATGCCGCGGGTTTGTTGAACGGTCCGAACTCGGCGAGCGGCCCAGAGCTCGACGAAAGGCATAGAGCTCAACGAACAGCCCAGAGCTCGACGAACAAGGCTTGGCGAGTACAAGCTCGCCTCCCAAAAGTATCTCACCCCGCCTGGGCGAGCCGGAGACTGCCGAGCTCGCCCAGGGACTCAGACTGCTCGATTTGGCCGGTCTGGCTCCTGCTGACCCACTCGTCGGATACGGGATTGTACACAAATGTTGAAACCGAGAATTCGGTCTCAATGGAGTTCACCCTTGGGGAAGGGGTGATCGCGCACCTACTTCTCTCCTGCAAGAAAAATGACAAAGGAAAAAGAATAAGGGACTAACCCAAGGGCCCGGCGCGGAGTACCCACCACACACCCGGAAGATCTCTGAGTGTTTCCCCTCCTTAGCAAAATGTCGGGCTAAGGTACCTCAAAAAGCGCTAGAAGGAGACAAGTGAGCATGCCTTCTGAGGTACCCTTTGGGTCCTATTTATAAATTTCTGAAATCGGTCTGCAAATAGCCAACCTCCGCTGTTCTGAACAGCTATGTGCAACCCAATTTGGTCTGCCAACAACGTAACTCCGCTGTTCTAACTGGCTATGAGCAGGCAGCGGGGGCAAAATGGTAAAAACACCTTGCAGATCACTGGGCGAGTAGCCCTCAACAACCCCTACTCGGCAAGGGCGGCGAGTGCTCGATGGAGCTGGTACTCGCCACTTCCGCTCAGCATTTGGCGAGTACGGGCCCGGCCTGCCCTGCTCGCATGCCCTGGGTTTGTTGAACGGTCCGAACTCGGCGAGCGGCCCAGAGCTCGACGAAAGGTCCAGAGCTCGACGAACAGGCCCAGAGCTCGATGAACAGCCCAGAGCTCGACGAACAGAGCTTAGCGAGTACAAGCTCGCCTCCCAAAAGTATCTCACCCCGCCTGGGCGAGCCGGAGACTGCCGAGCTCTCCCTCCTGCCGAGCTCGCCCAGGGACTCAGACTTCCCGATTTGGCCGGTCTGGCTCCTGCTGACCCACTCGCCGGATACGGGGTTGTACACAATCCCTGCTCTTTGCGAGGTTGGCACAAACTCAGAAAGAAACATCCAACCCCACGGAATTCGGCGAGTGTGGCAGGAGCCAGAGAATCTTTCGGTGGGGTCCTTCAGCGGCTATAAATATGTGTCTGCGTACATAGGTGACCTTTGTCATTCCACTTCGCTCTAAATTTGCCGAGATGCCTTTCCCAAGGAGTTCCAAGAGAGGCTTGCGAAGGTTCGCGAGGTCTCCTCTGGCCGCGTTGCCAGCTTGACCGTCGTTCCCCCTAACATCCCGCGGAGCGTCCCGGCCGAGTCTAATTCTGCCAAGAGGGCGAAGCCTGCAGAAGAGTCCGAGCGCATCTTCCAAGACTTGAAAACGACCCTGGAGCCTGAGGCCGGCTCCTCTACCCTGCCTGCCCCTGGGAAAGAGGGGAATTTTATTGACCTCTGCACCGACCCGGACTGCCGGGGGGGAGGCGAGGTCGCCTCTCCGCGAGCCGATATCCTTCCTGCCGACCCGCGGTTTAAGACTCCGGAGGTTCTTCGACGCGACCCATCCCCGCCCTTTGGGACTATGGGGTTGGGCTCGCAAAGGCCGGGCTCGTCAGCCCGCATTCCCTTCTCTCAGCTCGCTGAGACTTCGAGGGGAGGCGCTGGAACTATCCCAGTGTCGGGCTTACGCCTTCTTCCGCCCAGAATACACCGACCGGGCCGTTGTAAAAATCTGAAGATGCCTCCACCTCGCCTCTCCTTCAAGGCGCCGAGCTCGTCAGGCAAGTTGTCCTTTATTGGTTCTCATCCATAGTTGTCCTGGCGTATTCGCCCTTCATATTATTGTTCAACTATCCTTGCAGCCTTCTTCAGCCAATCGGAGGCTGACGAATCCCTGGAGCGAGCTCGTTACTCGCCCCTTCCTTCCCCGAAGACCTTAGATTCCTTCCTGGACTCTGAGCTGGAGGGCCCCGAGCTGACGAAGCGAAGAATTGAGGTCCTCAAAAAGATGGTACGCGAGCTCCACCGGTTGCGAGAGGACAACGAGGTGCTGCAGCGGGAGTGCGCGTGGCTAGTAGGCGAGGGAGGACCTGGAGGACGAGGCGATGTCCCTTTCACCGCAGTTGGAGGAGTTGTACGAGAACCTTCTGGACGCCCGGGGGTGCTTGAGGCGGATCCGCGAGCTCCGCGATTCGCGTCGACCTGGGGAGAAGGAGACGCGAGGCCGGGGTAGGTAGAAAACGGCCCCCTGTCGGGCAAACTGGCACACGCCTCCTGCCCCCTCAGCTCGCGCGTGTATCGAACTTGCTGCTTCTTTCTTTCTTCGCATTTGATTTCTTTGAACAATATCCTTCCTGGGTCTGTAATAACTTAGAATATTTTTAGATTTTATTGCTTGTTGTTCGAATATAATATCCTTCAGTTCGGCACGTGATGGGACAGGTTTGAAAAGTCGGCGAGCTGGGTTAGGCGAGCTGGACCGATCGGTCGGCTCGACCCTTGATTCTTTTTCCTATAAATAGGCCCCCTCTCCTACCCCGACTTACTGATTTTATTGCTTATGTACCTTCCTTCCCTTCTCGCCTTCCTCCTACCTGTACTCACCCCCTAAACCTTCTGCGAGCATGGGTAAGACCAATCCCGATTCTGACGGTCGCTCCAAGTGCGCTCAGCACTTCACCGACTACTGCTTCTTCGAGGGGAACACGACGGAGAAGGAGTTCGCAGCATTCTATGCCAACTTCATGCCCCCTGGCTTCAAGGCGCGCCGGCCCAGGGAGGGCGAGGCCATCAACACTTTCTACCCCGAGGAACTCGTCTTCCTCATCTCGCATTTCGAGGTGGGGTTGCGTCTACCGCTCTGGCCGGAAATTCGTCAGATCTTGAAGTACTACGGCGCGGTGCCTGCGCAACTCAACTCGAACGTCATCGCCATGATGGTAGGCGTTTGCGTGCTTCCTCCGCAGGGAGCGAATAGAGTTCAACCTGACCGTGTTCAGGAAACTCTTCACTTACAAGGCGACTCCCGACGACGTCGCCTACTTCGGGGGCTCCTTCATCAGGGTTCGCGAGATCGCGAACAAGCACCACAATTGGATGTCGAAGATCGTCTTCATCAAGGACGATCTCGGCAACGTCCCCTACTAGCCACAGCAAGAAGGGCGAGGAGGTATACCGACCCCCCACCGTCTCTGGCAACGATGCCGAGCTCCACAAGTTCTTCCTCCACAAAGACTTCGAGGTCGTCTTCCTCCGAAGGGACTTCGACTCGCTCCTCTCCGTCCATCCCGGCAAAGGTATTCATGCTTTCTCCTCTTTCCGAACTCGCCAAATCAATAAAATTTCTCTAACATGTTTCGTGCAGGGGAACGACTCTTCCCCGAAAATCCGCCCTTCGCGGACTCAGCACTGCTCCCTGACCCCCTCGGCCGCGAGAAAGCGGCTGCAGCCGCCTGCCGAGACGAGCCGTCATCGTCCAAGCCCTCGTCTGGCAAGAAGCGGGTTGACCCCACGGGGTCCAAATCGCCCCGCCGCCATCCGCCGCAGAAGAAGCTAAAGGCGGTGGTGGTCTCTCGGGCGAGACAACAACACCAACATCAAAAACTAAAGTACATGAGCTCGCCCGAGTCCTCCCCGGATGGATCGCCGGAGAGCCCGTTAAAAGAGACAACCGACAAAGGGCAGGAGGGAGGCGAGCCCTCTGCTCCTCCTGCGGTCAAGAAGACCCCGGCTCGCGAGTCGGGTCCGCCGAAGAGTCACCCCCTCTTCGGCCTTGGGGGGAGGTGGAAAGACTCGGTCGGCGAGTCTGTGGTTCAATGGGACGAGTCGGCCCACCGGATCTCCGTCTCCACCCTCCAACCCTCCTGGACTGACCGCCATCTTTCCTCCGGTCACGCCTACGCGCTCGGCTTCGGCCTCTACGGGCGCGAGGATGTCGCGGCCTACAAGCGCATGACCCTGCGCCAACTCGGCCATGAGGGCATGCAGGCCCACATGCGGGCACTGGAGCTCCACCACATGGTGGTTTGTCGCGGCTTCAACCTCAGCCACCTCCTGCAGAAGCGCGACCTCGCCCAGGACAAGGTCGTCGACCTGGAGAGGAGGCTCGGCATTGCCGAGGATTTGCTCGCCAAGGGTGCTGGCGGGCTGGTAAGCATTGGTTATTCCGTTCTCTTTTTTATTTGGGATTTTTCAGCTATAGATTTACTTACTCGTTTTTGCCTCAGGATGTCGAGGCCGCTAGGGAGCTGTGGACTCGCGTCATCGGTCTGGAGGAAGAAAACAACCAGCTCTGTGCTCACTCTGCCGTGCTGGAAGTTCGCGCCGCCGAGTTGGAGGCTCGCACCGCCGAGCTGGAAGGGAACGCGAAGCTGAGCGAGGAAAACAAGGGGCTTCATGGCGAAATCACCCGTCAGGCGGAATCCTTCCTCCCTCCAGGCGACAGCGAGCCCCCCTTCCCATACAAGAGCCCGAGGATCTTCGGCGAGGCTGAGGTCGTGGAAAGCCTGCGGGTCAACTCAATCAAATCTGCCGAATGCACCCTGCAGATCATTAAGGATATGCGGGTGCTGGTGGAGGGCTGCGAGGAGGTCACGGCCCGAGACCTCATGCCGAGTCTGTTCTCGCCCACGCCGCCCAGCGAGAAGGAAGACAGGCTCGACCTATTCTTCGGGAAGGACTTCAAGGACGATCCTTCTGGCAGGGCGGGCGGAGATCGCTAATCCGGGGGAGGATGCGAGAGCTGACTCCCTTTTTTCTTTCTTGTAATTCTCTACCTCCCCTCTTTTTGTAACCTCGCCTAGGCGAGTTCTCCCTTTTGTAACCAGCTTTATAGATGCGGGATTGTACACAAATGTTGAAACCGAGAATTCGGTCTCAATGGAGTTCACCCTTGGGGAAGGGGTGATCGCGCACCTACTTCTCTCCTGCAAGAAAAATGACAAAGGAAAAAGAATAAGGGACTAACCCAAGGGCCCGGCGCGGAGGACCCACCACACACCCGGAAGATCTCTGAGTGTTTCCCCTCTTTAGTCAAATGTTGGGCTAAGGTACCTCAAAAAGCACTAGAAGGAGACAAGTGAGCATGCCTTCTGAGGTACCTTTTGGGTCCTATTTATAGATTTCTGAAAACGGCCTGCAAATAGCCAACCTCCGCTGTTCTGAACAGCTATGTGCAGCCCAATTGGGTCTGCCAACAACGTAACTCCGCTGTTCTAACTGGCTATGAGCAGGCAGCGGGGGCAAAATGATAAAAACACCTTGCAGATCACTGGGCGAGTAGCCCTCAACAACCCCTGCTCGGCAAGGGCGGCGAGTGCTCGATGGAGCTGGTACTCGCCACTTCCGCTCAGAATTTGGCGAGTACGAGCCCGGCTTGCCCTGCTCGCATGCCCCGGGTTTGTTGAACGGTCCGAACTCGGCGAGCGGCCCAGAGCTCGACGAAAGGCCCAGAGCTCGACGAAAGGCCCAGAGCTCGACAACAGCCCAGAGCTCGACGAACAGGCCCAGAGCTCGATGAACAGCCCAAAGCTCGACGAACAGAGCTTAGCGAGTACAAGCTCGCCTCCCAAAAGTATCTCACCCCGCCTGGGCGAGCCGGAGACTGCCGAGCTCTCCCTCCTGCCGAGCTCGCCCAAGGACTCAGACTTCCCGATTTGGCCGGTCTGGCTCCTGCTGACCCACTCGCCGGATACGGGGTTGTACACAATCCCCGCTCTTTGCGAGGTTGGCACAAACTCAGAAAGAAACATCCAACCCCACGGAATTCGGCGAGTGTGGCAGGAGCCAGAGAATCTTTCGGTGGGGTCCTCCAGCGGCTATAAATATGCGTCTGCGTACCTAAGTGACCTTTGTCATTCCCCTTCGCTCTAAATTTGTCCGAGATGCCTTTCCCAAGGAGTTCCAAGAGAGGCTCGGTTCGCGAGGTCTCCTCTGGCCGCGTTGCCAGCTTGACCGTCGTTCCCCTTAACATCCCGCGGAGCGTCCCGGCCGAGTCTAATTCTGCCAAGAGGGTGAAGCCTGCAGAAGCGTCCGAGCGCATCTTCCAAGACTTGAAAACGACCCTGGAGCCTGAGGCCGGCTCCTCTACTCTGCCTGCCCCTGGGAAAGAGGGGAATTTTATTGACCTCTGCACCGACCCGGACTGCCGCGGGGGACGGCGAGGTCGCCTCTCCGCGAGCCGATATCCTTCCTGCCGACCCGCGGTTTAAGACTCCGGAGGTTCTTCGACGCGACCCATCCCCGCCCTTTGGGACTCTGGGGTTGGGCTCGCAAAGGCCGGGCTCGTCAGCCCGCATTCCCTTCTCTCAGCTCGTTGAGACTTCGAGGGAGGCGCTGGAACTATCCCAGTGTCGGGCTTCAGCCTTCTTCCGCCCAGAATACACCCACCGAGCCGTGATAAAAATCTGAAGATGCCTCCACCTCGCCTCTCCTTCGAGGCGCCGAGCTCATCAGGCAAGTTGTCCTTTATTGGTTCTCATCCATAGTTGTCCTGGCGTATTCGCCCTTCATATTATTGTTCAACTATCCTTGCAGCCTTCTTCAGTCAATCGGAGGCTGACGAATCCCTGGAGCGAGCTCGCTACTCGCCCCTTCCTTCCCCGAAGACCTTAGATTCCTTCCTGGACTCTGAGCTGGAGGGCCCCGAGCTGACGAAGCGAAGAATTGAGGTCCTCAAAAAGATGGTACGCGAGCTCCACCGGTTGCGGGAGGACAACGAGGTGCTGCAGCGGGAGTGCGCGTGGCTAGTAGGCGAGGCGAGGGAAGACCTGGAGGACGAGGCGATGTCCCTTTCACCGCTGTTGGAGGAGTTGTACGAGAACCTTCTGGACGCCCGGGGGTGCTTGAGGCGGATTCGCGAGCTTCGCGATTCGCGTCGACCTAGGGAGAAGGAGACGCGAGGCCGGGGTAGGTAGAAAACGGCCCCCCTGCCGGGCCTACTGGCACTCGCCTCCTGCCCCCTCAGCTCGCGCGTGTATCGAACTTGCTGCTTCTTTCTTTCTTCGCATTTGATTTCTTTGAACAATATCCTTCCTGGGTCTGTAATAACTTAGAATATTTTTAGATTTTATTGTTTGTTGTTCGAATATAATATCCTTCAGTTCGGCACGTGATGGGACAGGTTTGGGAAGTCGGCGAGCTGGGTTAGGCGAGCTGGACCGATCGGTCGGCTCGACCCTTGATTCTTTTTCCTATAAATAGGCCCCCTCTCCTACCCCGACTTACTGCTTTTATTACTTCTGTACCTTCCTTCCCTTCTCGCCTTCCTCCTACCTGTACTCACCCCCTAAACCTTCTGCGAGCATGGGTAAGACCAATCCCGATTCTGACGGTCGCTCCAAGTGCGCTCAGCACTTCACCGACTACTGCTTCTTCGAGGGGAACACGACGGAGAAGGAGTTCGCAGCATTCTATGCCGACTTCATGCCCCCTGGCTTCATGGCGCGCCGGCCCAGGGAGGGCGAGGCCATCAACACTTTCTACCCCGAGGAACTCGCCTTCCCCATCTCCCATTTCGAGGTGGGGTTGCGCCTACCGCTCTGGCCGGAAATTCGTCAGATCTTGAAGTACTACGGCGCGGTGCCTGCGCAACTCAACTCGAACGTCATCGCCATAATGGTGGCGTTTGCGTGCTTCCTCCGCAGGGAGCGAATAGAGTTCAACCTGACCGTGTTCAGGAAACTCTTCACTTACAAGGCGACTCCCGACGACGTCGCCTACTTCGGGGGCTCCTTCATCAGGGTTCGCGAGATCGCGAACAAGCACCACAATTGGATGTCGAAGATCGTCATCATCAAGGGCGACCTCGGCAACGTCCCCTACTAGCCACAGCAGAAGGGCGAGGAGGTATACCGACCCCCCACCGTCTCTGGCAACGATGCCGAGCTCCACAAGTTCTTCCTCCACAAAGACTTCGAAGTCGTCTTCCTCCGAAGGGGCTTCGACTCGCTCCTCTCTGTCCATCCCAGCAAAGGTATTCATGCTTTCTCCTCTTTCCGAACTCGCCAAATCAATAAAATTTCTCTAACATGTTTCGTGCAGGGGAACGACTGGTCCCCGAAAATCCGCCATTCGCGGACTCAGCACTGCTCCCTGACCCCCTCGCCCGCGAGAAAGCGGCTGCAGCCGCCTGCCGAGACGAGCCGCCATCGTCCAAGCCCTCATCTGGCAAGAAGCGGGTTGACCCCGCGGGGTCCAAATCGCCCCGCCGCCATCCGCCGCAGAAGAAGCTAAAGGCGGTGGTGGTCTCTCGGGCGAGACAACAACACCAACATCAAAAACTAAAGTACATGAGCTCGCCTGAGTCCACCCCGGATGGATCGTCGGAGAGCCCGTTAAAAGAGAATACCGACAAAGGGAAGGAGGGAGGCGAGCCCTCTGCTCCTGCGGTCAAGAAGACCCCGGCTCGCGAGTCGGGTCCGCCGAAGAGTAACCCCCTCTTCGGCCTTGGGGGGAGGTGGAAAGACTCGGTCGGCGAGTCCGTGGTTCAATGGGATGAGTCGGCCCACCGGATCTCCGTCTCCACCCTTCCAACCCTCCTGGACTGACCGCCAGCTTTCCTCCGGTCACGCCTACGCGCTCGGCTTAGGCCTCTACGGGCGCGAGGATGTCGCGGCCTACAAGCGCATGACCCTGCGCCAACTCGGCCATGAGGGCATGCAGGCCCACATACGGGCACTGGAGCTCCACAACATGGTGGTTTGTCGCGGCTTCAACCTCAGCTGCAGAAGCGCGACCTCGCCCAGGACAAGGTCGTCGACCTGGAGAGGAGGCTCGGCATTGCCGAGGATTTGCTCGCCAAGGGTGCTGGCGGGCTGGTAAGCATTGGTTATCCCGTTCTCTTTTTTATTTGGGATTTTTCAGCTTTAGATTTACTTACTCGTTTTTGCCTCAGGATGTCGGGCCGCTAGGGAGCTGCGGACTCGCGCCATCGGTCTGGAGGAAGAAAACAACCAGCTCCGTGCTCACTCTGCCGTGTTGGAAGTTCGCGCCGCAGAGTTGGAGGCTCGCACCGCCGAGTTGGAGGCTCGCACCGCCGAGCTGGAAGGGAACGCGAAGCTGAGCGAGGAAAATAAGGGGCTTCATGGCGAAATCACCCATCAGGCGGAAGCCTTCCTCCCTCCAGGCGGCAGCGAGCCCCCCTTCCCATACAAGAGCCCGAGGATCTTCGGCGAGGCTGAGGTCGTGGAAAGCCTGCGGGTCAACTCAATCAAATCTGCCGAATGCACCCTGCAGATCATTAAGGATATGCGGGTGCTGGTGGAGGGCTGCGAGGAGGTCACGGCCCGAGACCTCATGTCGAGTCTGTTCTCGCCCACGCCGCCCAGCGAGAAGGAAGACAGGCTCGACCTATTCTTCGGGAAGGACTTCAAGGACGATCCCTCTGGCAGGGCGGGCGGAGATCGCTAATCCGGGGGAGGATGCGAGAGCTTGACTCCCTTTTTTCTTTCTTGTAATTCTCTCCCTCCCCTCTTTTTGTAACCTCGCCTAGGCGAGTTCTCCCTTTTGTAACCAGCTTTATACTTAATGAAAAGTGAATTTTTCTATCTTCTTTTTCTTGAACGCTTGTTAGGACGCGTACTCGTGAGTAGACCCCGAGAGCTCGCCACCTCTAGGAAATCTGGGAGGCGACCACTCGCCACGCCGGGCTCGCCACCACCCAGCTCACTCGCGAGCTGCCCACTTTCTCGCCAATGTCAAGCCGGAATTGTTAAAAAATTTCATAAGTAAAACTGACAGGGGGGTGCACTGCTGGAGCTCGCCTTTTTCAGTGGGTGTCGAGTACTCGGTTTGTCACCCTTCCGCCGCACTGATTCTGCAAGCTCAGACTCGCTAGTGAGGACTTTCCTTCCCTGTTCTTGGAAGACACCAATCCTTTCAAGTAGCATCCGGAGAGGGCAGGATTCTCTCGAGTGACATCCAGCCCTGCCAACTAGGTGAGAGCCTGACAGCGGGATCTGCTCGGGGTCTAGGGTAGACTCCCTCGAGTGACATCCGGCCCTGCCAGCTAGGTGGGAGCCTGATAGCGGGATCTGCTCAGGGTCTGGGGTAGAATCCCTCGAGTGACATCCAGCCCTGCAAGCTTGGTGAGAGCCTGACAGCGGGATCTGCTCGGGGTCTGGGATAGACTCCCTCGAGTGACATCCAGCTCTGTCAGCTAGGTGGGAGCCTGACAGCGGAATCTGCTCGGGGTCTGGGGTAGACTCCCTCGAGTGACATCCAGCCCTGCCAGCTAGGTTCGCCTGGCAGCGGGATTTGCTCGGGGTATGGGGTAGACTCCCTCGAGTGACATCCAGCCCTGCCAGCTAGGTGAGAGCCTGGCAGCGGGATTTGCTCGGGGTATGGGGTAGACTCCCTCGAGTGACATCCAGCCCTGCCAGCTAGGTGGGAGCCTGGCAGTGGGATCTACTCGGGGTCTGGGTAGACTCCCTCGAGTGACAGCCAGCCTTGTCAGCTAGGTGCGAGCCTGACAGCGGGATCTGCTCGGGGTCTGGGGTAGACTCCCTCGAGTGACATCCAGCCCTGCCAGCTAGGTGGGAGCCTGACAGCGGGATCTGCTTGGGGTCTGGGGTAGACTCCCTCGAGTGACATCCAGCCCTGCCAGCTAAGTGGAAGCCTGGCAGCGGGATCTGCTCGGGGTCTGGGGTAGACTCCCTCGATTGACATCCAGCTCTGCCAACTAGGTGAGAGTCTGGCAGCGAGATCTGCTCGGGGTCTGGGGTAGACTCCCTCGAGTGACATCCAGCCCTGCCAGCTAGGTGGGAGCCTGGCAGCGGGATCTGCTCAGGGTCTGGGTAGACTACCTCGAGTGACATCCAGCCCTGCCAGCTAGGTGGGAGTCTGACAGCGGGATCTGCTCGGGGTCTGGGGCAGACTCCCTCGAGTGACATCCAGCTCTGCCAGCTAGGTGAGAGCCTGGCAGCGGGATCTGCTCGGGGTCTGGGGTAGACTCCCTCGAGTGACATCCAGCCCTGCCAGCTAGGTGGGAGCCTGGCAGCGGGACCTGCTCGGGGTCTGGGTAGACTCCCTAGAGTGACATCCAGCCCTGTCAGCTAGGTGATGTTGGGTTTTCTAGGAGGTGGCACAACAGTTGTGCACGCAGAGGAAACAATAAAATCAAGAACAACCCAAAAGAGATTTGGGATCGGGCCATGAATGTTGGATCAAGAAGTTAAGAAAAACTAGGTAAAGATTACCTTAGCGGTGTTGAGTCACAACTCAACAAAGATGCTCCAATGTATGAGTTCCTGTCGGCGGCGAGTCCCACGTAGAATAGCGTCTACGTCTCTGCAGAAATCCACACGAGCGGGAGATCGCCGGTCTTCGTCGCACGAAAAACGGGAAGGGAGATCGACTGCACCTTTCACTTCCACGGACTGCTAGGTCCACTCCAGGAAGACAAGCACCGGCGACTATCGTCGGAGAGGAAGGTCGGCAGAGCGAGCGAATCGGCGGAACACTTCCGTCGGGCGAATCGGCGGAACACTTCCGTCGGGCCGTGGGTGGATCTCTATTGACCCTCAAACCTAAGTTCTTATTTATACCCGAAGCATAAACAGACCTAGGAAAAATCGCTATCCACGGACCACAGAGAATTAGGGTTTCTGGAATAATTCGTCAGGAATCAGCATTCGTCGAGAATCGAACAGTTCGATTCTCGACGATTCTCGACGATTCTCGACGAACCATGGTCGACGATTCTCGACGAACCACAGTCGACGATTCTCGACGAACCACAGCCGACGATTCTCGACGAACCACAGCCGACGATTCTCGACGAACCATAGTCGACGATACTCGACGATTCTCGACGAACCATAGTCGACGATTCTCGACGATTCTCGACGAACCTCCTTGGCAACATTTGCCGGACCCCATTCTCTATGGTGATTGGTAACCTTTACCAACACAGTCAATCTTCCAACTTCTCCGCATGCTCTTATGTGCGACCCTGCAGGCTCATATCGCGTTGGCAGTGAGATTACATGTTTGACCACTTCTAGATAACCATGGTAACTCCAACAGTCTCCCACTTGATCTTGAAAGTATCAAACCAAAAACCTCACAAACAATGAGCGGCATCTAGCAATGCATCATTGCTACCCAAGCAATAAGAGTTCATAACTCATAAGCCTTTATGAACAATGTTCCAGCGTTATCTTTGTCACTTTGTCCCTTACATCCGGAAAGAACTAGAGGCATGGACTGTGTCACCCTCATAATAGCTCAATCCAAGTATCTTGATCTAGAACGGACTTCCAGAGAGTGGTGAGTCCAATATCACATATTGACTCGATCAAGCATGGCCATGTATTTCTCAGTCCAGTTCCATCAAGGGGCCCATGGATGAAACCCCTGTCATATAGGAGGACAAATCCCATATTTGCTCACACACAAACACCCAAATGATTCGTAACGTGCCCAACAACCACCCTTATCATCAACCTTTCTCAAGGAAGACTTTAGATGGCATCAAAGCACGCTTTTCCTCACTTGATGAATGTTGTGACTTCAGTTCAAAGGACCACAACACCATTGTCAATTGAGACCTACTCGTGACACGATTAGACAATAATCCACAAAGTAGTCTCAGGTTGGGTTTGTCCAGTACAACTTGTTCATTAACAAGTACCCACGTGATGACTTGATATCACAATATCATGACCTGTGAGAACTGGTCATCAGTCAACGCACGTGTTAGTCTTAATGTGTCATCATCACCCTTAGTTTCTATGAAGATACAACGACCAGGGACCTTTAAGGAATGAAGTTTCAAATAAATCATAGGCTCTCGCATTCAAGTCACGTACTTGATGTCCTATGGAAGCGAACATTCTAAGGGTATTTATTATGTTAACATTTAACTATCGCATAGAGAAATCATAATAAAAGAACTTGTCATTAATTGTAAAAGAAAAATTCTGGTACACAATTCATCATATGAATAAATAACAAATAGCCAACAGAATATATGTTTACACGCAACCCACAAGACTCTCACTGGAGTTGATCATTTAGGTATCGTATACCCATTGATCTAGTATGACCATCATGCTTTCTCTGCGCGAGAGGCTTTGTCAGTGGATCCGCAATATTCTCCTCAGTCGGCACTCTGTAAATGTTCACATCTCCTCGTTCGACAATCTCACGAATAAGATGGAACCGCCGAAGTATGTGCTTGGAGCGCTGATGGGATCTAGGTTCCTTAGATTGTGCAATTGCATCATTGTTATCACAGTAGAGAACTACGGGACCAACAATGCTAGGAACTACATCAAGCTCGCCGATGAATTTCCTAAATCCATACAGCCACCTTCGTTGTGTTAGCTGCAGCGATATACTCGGCTTCTGTTGTAGAATCAGCAACTGTCTCTTGTTTGAAACTCTTCCAGCTCACAGCTCCTCCATTAAGGCAAAACACAAACCCTGACTGAGACTTTGAATCGTCCCTATCAGTTTGGAAGTTAGCATCCGTGTAACTACTTACAACGAGCTCTTCCTCTCCACCATACACCAAGAACACATCATTTGTCCTTCTCAAGTACTTCAGGATATTCTTGACTGCAATCCAGTGGCACTCACCGGGGTCTGACTGATACCTGCTAGTCATGCTCAAAGCAAAGGAGACATCGGGTCTAGTACATAACATTGCATACATGATTGATCCAATTGCCGAAGCATATGGAATCAACTTCATGCGGTCCTTATCTTCACAAGATTTTGGACACTGGTCCTTAGAGAGATTCACACCATGAGACATGGGAAAAATTACTTTTTTGGACTCAAGCATGTTGAACCGCTTCAACACCTTCTCGATGTATGTACTATGGGTCAAACCCAGCAACTTCTTCGATCTATCTCTATAGATCTTAATACCGAGTATATAAGTCGCTTCACTCAAGTCCTTCATAGAAAAGCAGTTCCCTAGGTTGTTCTTAACAACTTTCAGGGTAGGAATGTCATTCCCAATCAACAGTATGTCATCTACATACAATATCAGGAAGACAACAATGCTCCCACTGATTCGCTTGTAAACACAAGGCTCATCTTCATTCTTGATGAAACCAAACTCTTTGATTTTCTCATCAAAACGAAGATTCCAACTTCGAGATGTCTGCTTCAGTCCATAGATGGACCTATTCAGCTTGCATATTTTAGTGACTTCATTTGGGGATACAAAACCCTCGGGTTGTATCATGTACACTTCCTCAAGGAGGTTTCCATTAAGGAAAGCCGTTTTGACATCCATCTGCCAGATCTCGTAGTCATAATACGCAGCAATAGCAAGCAATATCCTTATGGACTTTACCATGGCAACAGGGGAAAAAGCCTCATCATAGTCAATACCATGAATTTACTTAAAACCCTTAGCCACCAGTCGTTCTTTGAATGTCTGTACATTCCCATCCATGTCGGTCTTCTTCTTGAAGACCCATTTGCACCCTATGGGTCGTACCCCTTCAGGTGGTTCCACCAGGTTCCAAACTTGGTTTGCGTACATGGAGTCCATTTCGGATTTCATAGCCTCAAGCCATTTGTCGGAGTCCGATCCATATATTGCCTCTTGGTAGGTTACTGGTTCATCATCATGATTCATAAGCAACACATTACCTATTTGAGACACAAGAAATCCATATCTCTCAGGCTCAAATCTTGGTCTACCAGATCTACGTAGGACTTGTGTTTCTTGAGCAGGTTCTCTAGCTATAACATCTTGTAGTCCTATCTCAGAATCCAATTCCGGTTCATTCACTACTTGTGGTTCTTGAACTTCTTCAAGTTCAACCTTTTCAGTCTTTCTTGATAAGAATTCTCTCTCCAAAAAGACGTCAGTCCTTGCGACAAACACTTTGCCCTCGGACGGCAGGTAAAAGTAAAACCCTCTCGTTTCCTTAGGATATCCCACCAGATAACATTTATCCGATTTGGGTTCCAGCTTGTCAGGCATTTGACGTCACACGTATGCCTCACAGCCCCAAATTTTAATGAACGACATACTAGGACGCTTCTCAGTCCATATCTCATATGGTGTCTTCAGAACCATTTTCGTTGGAGCGCGATTCAGTGTCATTGCAGCAGTCTTTAAAGCAAAACCCCAAAAGGAAACAAGCAAGTCTGCATGACTCATCATCGAACGTACCATGTCTAACAGAGTACGATTTCTCCTCTCAGACACACCATTATGTTGTGGTGTTCTAGGTGGAGTGAGCTGTGATACAATACCACAATCTTTCAGATGATCACGGAACTCATGACTCAGGTATTCGCCACCTCGATCAGATCGGAGTGCTTTAACCCTTTTACCCAACTGGTTTTCTACTTCATTCTTGAACTCTTTGAACTTTTCAAATGTCTCGGATTTGCACTTCATAAGATACACATATCCGTATCTACTGAAATCATCAGTAAATGTAACAAAGTAGAAAAACTCACCTCTAGCCATGGAGCTCATGGGTCCGCATACATCACTATGTATAACACCTAAGAGATCCTCAGCTCTCTCAGTATAACCAGTGAAAGGGGCTTTAGTCATCTTGCCTAACAAACAAGATTCGCATCGCTCAAATGATTCATAATCAAATGAGTCTAAAAGTCCATCTTTATGGAGCTTGGATATGCGCTTCTCGTTTATATGGCCTAAACGACAATGCAAGAGATATGTATGGTTTGAGTCATTTGTTCTTAGTCTTTTATTATTTTCTACATTATAGATCAGATGGTCCAAGTTCAAAACATAAAGGTCATTAAACAATTGGGCTACAGCATAACAAACATCATTCTTAAATATAGAACAACAGTTGTTCTTAATTATAAAAAAAATTCAATCATGTCCAAGCATGAAATGGATATAATGTTTCTAGTTATGGCCGGAACGAAATAACAATTATCTAGTTCTATTACAAGCCCACTGGGCAAAGAAAGACGGTAAACCCCTACGGCAACAGCAGCAACTCTTGCTCCATTGCCGACGCGCAGGTTCACCTCCCCTTTACTCAGCAATCTTCTCCTTCCCAGTTCCTGCACATTTGTACAAATGTGAGAACCAAAGATGAAGGAGCAGAAAGGTTTATCTCTATAACGTAAATATTTGAAGCGGAAGTCATACCTCCCTTCATTTTCTGCAGACCCTCAATGTAAGAACGACAGTTCCTCCTCCAATGACCAGCCATGCCACAGTGGTGGCATTTCCCTTCCTTCACCGTGCTCTTCTTTTTCTTCAGTGCAGAAGACTTGGGCTCAAGATGTGACTTAGGTCCCACCTTCGTCTTCTTAGAGCCCTTGGCCTTGCCCTTGCCCTTATGCACCATCAGTATGGGGCTGGCAGGCTTGATCTTCTTCATGTTGATCTCGGCAGTTCTTAATATGCCTAGGAGCTCGGGCAGTGTCTTGACTATTTCATTCATGTTGTAGTTCAAGACAAACTGCTCATAACTGTCCGGAACCGATTGCAGGATCAGATCTGTGGTCAACTCTTGACCTAGAGGAAAACTCAGCCTTTCAAGGTTCTCTATATACCCAATCATCTTGAGTACGTGAGTCCCTACTGAGTCTCGAACTCCCATCTTGCACTGAAATAACGCTTTTGTGACGTCAAACCTCTCTTGACGAGCCTGCTCTTGAAACATTTTCTTGAGATGCTCGTCAATCTCCTTGCACCCCATGTTCTCATGTTGCTTCTGAAGCTCAGAATTCATAGTGGCAAGCATAAGGCATTCGACGTCTAAGTCGTCATCAGTATACTTCTTATAAGTATCCTTATAAGCACGGGAAGAGTCCCGGTCGGCACCTCGAGGGCTTCTTCTTCCAAGACATAGAGCTTTCGCTCTTGCCTGAGAACAATTCTCAGGTTCCTGTACCAGTCCATGTAGTTGATCCCACTGAGCTTATCCTTCTCAAGGATGGCTCTCAGAGACAGAGTGGAGTGTGAACCACTTGCCATGGAATTCTACAAGAATTCATGCAGAATAATATCAGTACCAAAATTTCAAAATACAATTTATTTTTAATTTGGATTTCAATTAAAACTCCAACTATTTTATTCGAAATGATAGCCCTCACTATCAATTCGGAGAGTTCATGCGAGCTACTCTCTTAGTGGACAAGATCCGTATTTCACCAACACAATGAGTCAGTTTTGGCTTTTCTCTCGCGATGTGGTTATTTAGGTAGGCAACGCTTGCCAATTGCATCCTCATGCAACTCTTGTATGGTTGGTGAATAACTCTTTATTCTCATTCATCATATGGTGCATGCCAACCCTATGCCTCTAGGCACTCAACCTTTGAGGTCACCTAGTTAAGTTAGACCCGATGTCGACAGTGGGATATCACAATTATCCGTTCGCACCCTTACCAAGATAGATTAATGCACCTTGCTTTGGCAAGCCCACACTTCATCGATCGAGGCAGAAAGAGTGTCATCCATCGGAAGGCATCCGAACACTTAATATTCGATGAAGGGAATTTTGATAATAGGTTAACAATTAACCATGATCAACATTTGATCAATGTGCACATCCATAGAAAAACACTTTTCTAAAATCCACGTGCATCTCTTATGTGCACAACATGGTACTATCAACATTTGATGGAAGAAAGGGCTAAATCTGAACATCCGGACTCTTCCAAATCTTCAGATTTACATGCATTGGACAAAAGGCAAAGGCAACTCGACTTAAAGCAGTAGACAAGCTCGTCTCTCCTTGTTGGATTCAAAATCCAAAACAATACACGGGTTCATTAACCACTCGAGGGACGGTTACTGCTAAGGAGACAACAATTTTTAACAATTAAAAATTACCACGAAATCCCAGACTTTCCTGGCGGGGTTCCAAGGGGCCGCGCCCCTGGCGGGGTCCCTTAAAAAAATCATCAACAATTGATGTTCCAGGATTAAATCTAGACATTTAGAACACTTCTAAATCCCTAGGTTTACACGTACTGGAATAATCTAACTTCCAATACAACAATCATGGCCGGAACCTCCCTCTGATACCACTATTGGGTTTTCTAGGAGGTGGCACAACAGTTGTGCACACAGCGGAAACAATAAAATCAAGAACAACCCAAAAGAGATTTGGGATCGGGCCATGAATGTTGGATCAAGAAGTTAAGAAAAACTAGATAAAGATTACCTTGGCGGTGTTCAGTCAAACCTCAACAAAGATGCTCCAATGTATGAGTTCCTGTCGGCGGCAAGTCCCACGTAGAATAGCGTCTACGTCTCTGCAGAAATTCACACGAGCGGGAGATCGCCGGTCTTCGTCGCACGAAAAATGGGAAGGGAGATCGACTGCACCTTTCACTTCCACGGACTGCTAGGTCCGCTCCAGGAAGACAAGCACCGGCGACTATCGTCGGAGAGGAAGGTCGGCGGAGCGAGCGAATCGGCAGAACACTTCCGTCGGGCGAATCGGCGGAACACTTCCGTCGGGTCGTGGGTGGATCTCTATTGACCCTCAAACCTAAGTTCTTATTTATACCTGAAGCATAAACAGACCTAGGAAAAATCGCTATCCACAGACCACAGAGAATTAGGGTTTATGGAATAATTCGTCGGGAATCAGCATTCGTCGAGAATCGAACAGTTCGATTCTCGACGATTCTCGACGAACCATGGTCGACGATTCTCGACGAACCGCAGTCGACGATTCTCGACGAACCATAGCCGACGATTCTCGACGAACCATAGTCGACGATACTCGACGATTCTCGACGAACCATAGTCGACGATTCTCGACGAACCTCCTTGGCAACATTTGTCGGACCTCATTCTCTATGGTGATTGGTAACCTTTACCAACACAGTCAATCTTCCAACTTCTCCACATGCTCTTATGTGCGACCCTGCAGGCTCATATCGCGTTGGCAGTGAGATTACATGTTTGACCACTTCTAGATCACCATGGTAACTCCAACAGGTGAGAGCCTGACAGCGGGATCTGCTCGGGGTCTATCAAACGAACACTTCAACCGTTCACATAGATCGCAACGAGAGCACTGGCACTTCAAGTTTCATTAGAAAAAAGGAACGTTACTTACATGGCTTTAAGGGAAAAAACGTTTCAAGTCATCACCGCTCTAGGTGATACTTAGGGTCTCGCCCTCCACATTCTGGAGGCGATACCCTCCTGACCTTAATGTTTCTTTTACAATGTACGGACCCTCCTAGTTGGGGTTGAGCTTTCCCACGGTGGCTGACCTTCTCGCGGCATCCACCTTCTTCAGGATCAAGTCCCCTTCTGCGAACTGTTTGACCCTAACGTGCTTGTCGAAATACTTAGTCATTATTTTTTTCACTTCCTCATGGCGAATGGCAGATAGGTCGCATACCTCCTCTACCATGTCGAGGGAGAGCCGCAGCTCTTCTTCATTTTCCACTTACCATCCTTCCCTGCCTGTTTCTGCCTCGACCACCCGAGGCGTTCGGACCACGAACTTGATTGGAAGTACTGCCTCGCACCCATGGGAAAGCTTGAAGGGGATCTCTCCTGTGGCGGTGTTAGGGGTGGTTCTAAGGGCCCAGAGAACCGAGGGGAGATGCTCCACCCAGTTGCCCTTCAAGTTCTCAACTTTTTTCTTCAGGAGGTTCACTAAGATTTTGTTTGCCGCCTCCACCTGCCCGTTGCTCCTAGGGTGATGGACTGAGGCAAATCTGAGATCAATCTCAAGCTGTTCGCAGAAGCTGATGAACTCGGCGCTGGCAAACTGAGGTCCGTTGTCCGTGACAATGGCCTGCGGCAACTCATGCCGGCAGATGATCTCCCCCCAAACAAAATTTCTGATAACCTGGGGGTCACCTTAGCCAGCGCCTTCACCTTCACCCATTTAGAAAAATAATCTATCATGACGAGTAAGAATCTCCTCTGCCCGCTATCCTGGGAGAAAGGCCCCACCAAGTCCATTCCCCAGATGGCGAAAGGCCAGGGAGCCGTAATACTTTTGAGACGCTGGGCCGATTGCAACTGGAGGGGGCATATAACTGGCACTTGTGACACCTTTTTGTGAACTCGGTCGCGTCGTGGCCCAGGGTAGGCCAGAAATACCGTTGCCTGACAATCCTCCCTTCCAGGGTCCGACTCCCAGAGTGACTTCCACACTCCCCGGAGTGGACCTCCTCCAAGATCCTCTGGACCTCCCTCTCGGCCACGCAACGTGCCAACATCCCTGAGAGGGTCTTTCGGTACAGCTGCCCATCGCGCATGAGATAGTACGCCGACTTATACTTGAGTTTCTTCTTGTCCATCCCTTCTGGATATTCCCCTGCGGAAAGGAAGGTCGTGAATGGGTCCATCCACGCGGGGTGTTGATCCACCTCCATCAGCTCTCCCTCTTCGATGGAAAGGCGGAACAGATCGGTGATGGTACCTCCCACCCGGGGACCATGCTTTGCCAGTTGGTCTACCTGCTCGTTCTCCTCCCTGGGCACATGTCGGACGGAGAAGGTCTGGAACGTGTCGATGACCCCATTCACCTTCGCCAAGTATAACTGAAGGGTAGGCTCCCATACCTCAAACTCCTCGTTGATCTGGGAGGCCACCACCATGGAGTCAGTGAGGACCTCCACGTCATGCACTCCCAGCTCCCTGGCCAGGCGGAGCCCTACAATCACTGCATTATACTCGACCTGGTTGTTGGTGATGGGAAAGTGCACCACCACCGTTTGTTCAATTCTCATTCCCTGGGAGCTTTCCAAGATCACCTCAACTCCCAGGGAATGCCTTCCTGAAGCATCATCTACCATCACCCTCCATGAAACTGGGTGAGTGAGTTCTTCCTTCGCTACCTCGACCACATAGTCAGCCAGAAAGTCGGTCATCGCTTGGGCCTTGATCGAGAGACGGGGGACGAAGGTGATGTCGAACTCGCTCAGCTCCACCGATCACTTAGCCAATTTTCATGAATGCTCTACCCCCTCGAAGATGTTGCGTAGGGGGTGGTCAGTCACCACCCGGATCAAGTGTGCCTGGAAGTAAGGCCGGAGGCTCCGGGCCGAGATGACTAGAGCGAAGGCTAGCTTTTCCAAGATGGGATAACGGAGTTCGGCCTTCCTCAACACCCGGCTTACATAGTATATGGGGAGTTCCTTCTTCCCCTCTTCCCGAACCAGGACAGAGCTCAAGACCTCTGCTCCGACCCCGAGATACAAGTATAGATCCTCCCCCCTTCTTCGGCCCTTTGAGCAGCGAAGCCTGAGTCAACTGCTTCTTTAGGGCTTGGAATGCCTCCTCGCACTCCTTGGTCCACTCAAATTTTTGGCTTCCCCTCAATGCTTTAAAGAAGGGAGAGCACTTCTCCCCAGCCCGGGAAAGGAACCTGCTCAACCCTGCCAGCTTCTCTGTCAACCGCTGTACCTCTTTAGCATTCAGAGGTGATCCCAGCTCCATGATTGCTCGGACCTTATCAGGATTTGGCTCTACCCCCGCGGGGGTGAGAAGGTGGCCCAGGAACTTGCCCCTGCTGGCCCGGAAGACACACTTCAGGGGGTTCAGCCTCATCTTGTACTCGCGCAGGATGGCGAAGGTCTCCTCTAGGTCCCGGAGGTGGGAGTTCACGTCTCGGCTCTTGATCATGAGGTCATCTACATACACCTCCAGGTTCCTCCCCCTCTGCTCTCGGAAGACCCTGTCCATCATCTTTTGGTAGGTTATCCCTGCATTCTTCAGCCCAAAGGGCATCATTTTGTAACAGTAGCACTCATCCCCCGTGATGAAGGAGACATCTTTGACGTCGGAGGGGTGCATCCTGATCTGGTGATAACCTGAAAATGCATCCAGAAAACTCATTACAGGAAAACCAACGGCTGAGTCAACCAGCGCGTCGATCCGAGGTAAAGGATAACAGTCTTTGGGGCATGATTTATTAAGTAAAGAAAAATCAACACACATACGCCACCGGCCGTCTCCTTTTTTAACCATTACTACATTGGAGACCCAGCCGAGGTATTGTATTTCGGATACAAAGCCAGCCTTGAGGAGCTTGGTCACCTCCTCCCTGATGGTCTCGGCCAGTTTGTCCGCGATGGACCTCTTCTTTTGCTGGATGGGGCGAGCCTCCGGGTCCAAGTTGAGGCGGTGGCAGGCGACGTCTGCATCGATCCCCGGCATCTCCGCGGCGCTTCAGGTGAACATGTCAACGTTCTTTTGGATGCACTCCAGCGTCCTCTCCTGATCCGTTGGGTTCAACCCCTCGCTGATGCGGACCTTTTCCACCCTCCCCCCGAGGGTGAGAACCTCCATCTCCACTACCTCCTCCGCAGCCACAAGCCTAGACTGCTCCCCCATTCCCCAACGTCCTCCCCTCCCGGGGCAGGAACTTCCTCCTCAGCCTCTTCCACGGCCATGACTTCAGCCGGCTCCTGAACTTCCTCCGCCACCCCAACCTGGGTGCGGTTCTCCTCCGCCATCACTACAACCTCCTGCTCCGCCTCCTCCATCCTCCGCTCCATCTCCTCGGCCCCCTCCTGCCAAGAGATGGAGTTTACCGCCATGACGTAGCACTCCCTTGCTACATTGGGGTCTCCCCGGACCCGGACTTGGATCCCCTCGGCGTTGAACTTCAGGCATTGGTGGAAAGACAAGGGGACACAGCGGAATGCGCTGATGAGGGGTCACCCAAAGATGGCGTTGTAGTTGTTGGGGGTGTCCACAATGACGAACCTGCATGTGTTGGACTGCCCCCCAGAGTGACATGGAGTCTCACTCCTCCTTCGACCTCCTTCCTTTCCCCCGAAAACCCAAACAGAGGTCCATCTGAGGCCAGCACTCTCTTGGCCTTCACCTTCATCGCGTCAAACGCCTTCTTGAAGATGACGTTGACCGAGCTCCCGTTGTCGATGAGGATCCGGGAGACGGTGAAGTTCTTGACCGTTGTCTGGATGACCAGCGCGTCGCAGAAGGGGTCCTCATGGCCTGGCATATCCTTCCTCGAGAAAGTGATCTTCTCCTCCGGGGGTAGGGTATGGGATGTAGAGCCAGCGCTCCTGCGGTACATGGTGTGGAGACTTGCCTTGCGGGAAGCCTCTATCCCTACCCCCCCCCCCATGGATCACTCTGATCCCTCCACGGGCCCCAACATCTGTCCAGTCCTCACACCTGTCCTCCTCTGCCCAAGCCAGGACTTCTTCGATCCGCACTTCCCGGCGGCCTTGTTGTTGTTGCTGCTCCCTATTTCCTCTTACCTCGGGGAACTCCGGGCACGTGGCCGTGGCGTGCCCCTCCTCTTGATGGAATTCACAGTAGGGCAGCTCCACCCTAACCTCCCTTCTTCTCTTCCGCGCTGCTCTCCTCCTCTCCCGCATGGTTATAGCCATAGCCTGGTCCTGGTTGGGGAGAGGTGTTCTCTGGCCTTGCCTCCCACCTAAAGGGTAAAACTGGCCCTGGCCTCCCTGACGGCTATCCCCCCATGGTGACCTCTCTGCGGCCCTTGGTCTTGCCACTCCGGCCTCCACCCTAGCCGATGGTTCGGCTCCTGACGCCCCCACCTGAGTTGTTGTTGTTGTTGATGTTCCCTCTGTCGGGGTTCAGCTCTTCTCTCCTCCTGTCCCCTACCACCTCTTGGCCTTTCTTCCTTCGTGGCCCACCTGGCCAACCTCCGGGCAAACTCTAGGTTCGACGCTTCCCCGTCGACTTCCCTTGCTTCCCTCTCCATCAGCTCCTCGTAGGAGAGGGTTGGCACCCTCTTCAGCTCCATTCGGAAGAAACCCTGTTGCAGCCCCAAGGTGAAGGCCATCATCAGGGTATACCCTGACATCTCTTGGACTTGGGTCACCTCCTCCTGGAACCGATCCACGTAGCTCCCCAGGGTCTCGTTCACTCCCTGCTTGATGTAGAACAGGGACTCCGACTCTTTCTTCCTCCTCTTGGAGGTGGTGAACCTCAGCATGAACCCCCAGCGTAGGTCTTCAAAGCAGTAAATGGAATTGGCCGGCAACTGGTGGAACCACTCTCTCGCCTTCTCCTTGAGGGTGATGGCGAAAAGCATGCACTTGAATCCATCCGAGATCTGTCGGATCGAGACCACGTCCTCAAACCACTGGACGTGTTGGACCGGGTCTCCCTTCCCGGCGTAGTAAGACATCTCTGGCTCCCCCTGCTGGGCGAGCTGGGGGGTCTCGCACCCCCATCTCGCCGAACCTGTCGCCGCTTGCCGAGCCCGAGAAGAGTACTCGCCCGGGGAGCTCGTCGTCTCTATCTTCCTCGGCAACCTCCTTCCCAGCTCGCCTATCGGGAGCGTCCACGCCAAGGGCCGGGACCGCGAGTACTGGCTCTGCTGGAGTCGAGCACTCGGCACGCGCGCCTAGTGCGAACCTCACGAGGTCGAGCACCTCCTGCCTAAAATCTTCGAACATCCCCACTGTGGCAAGAGGTGGGGGGGCGGCGAGTCGGACCTGTCTGAACCTAGTCTTTCTCTTCCCGTCATTGAGCTTGCTGAAGATTTTCTGTGCTGACCACGCTCCACGCACACCGCACCAAAAATGCTGAAACAGAGAATTCGGTCTCAATGGAGTTCACCCTTGGGGAAGGGGTGATCGCGCACCTACTTCTCTCCTGCAAGAAAAATGACAGAGAAAAACGAACAGGGGACTGACCCAAGGGCCCGGCACGGAGGACCCACCACACACCCAGAATATCTCTGAGTGTTTCCCCTCCTTAGCCAAATGTCGAGCTAAGGTACCTCAAAAAGCGCTAGAAGGCTGGGAGACAAGTGAGCATGCCTTCTGAGGTACCTCTTGGGTCCTATTTATAGATTTCTGAAAACGGCATGCAAATAGCCAACCTCCGATATTCTGAACAGTTATGTGCAGCCCAACTGGGTCTGCCAACAGCGTAACTTCACTGTTCTAACTGGCTATGGGCAGGCCAGCGGGGGCAAAATGGTAAAAACACCTCGCAGATCACTGGGCGTCTCTTCTCAGTGTAGTTGGAGGGGTGAAGATCGCGGAGGTTCCTCAGATAACGCTCCAACCCTAAATCCCCTACAGCTAGCACTGGAAGTGCGGCTGGATCTGTAGCAGGCAGTGCATTTCTGAATTCCACCATAGCTAAGGCCACCGCTCTAGCAATAATAGCGGCCATATCTGTTGGGTCTGGCACTGCTGGTGATGTTGGTGTTGCAGGTGTTGGATGCGCTGCTGGGGCACTATTATCTCCATGGTTATCTCAGGTGTAGTATTCTAGCAAGAGGGCACGTCGGCCTCACTAGTGCGCGGTACTTATAACACGTGAGAAAAGAAATATTTATTGCTGAGAGAAATACAATAAAGAATCTACTAAGAATGGCAACTTAAATACATGCACAACTGAGAATTAGATAAAACTCGATGACACTACCGTCGAATGAGTAATTGAGACGAAATCTTATGGCTCTGTGAATTTTCTAGGTCTTAAAATCTTAAACCTGCCTCTGATACCAATTTGTAACACCCCAACTAAGTTTAATAACCCATCAGCCGTCCGGCAGGGTCCAGCGACAGGAAGTCAACTAAGAAACAGAATTAAAACTAGTACATAGCAGGTAAAAATGGAAAGAACATAAATGTAAGCTTACAGCGGAAGTTGCATGAGAAAACTAAGGTTAAAAGTATACCTCATCCTGATGATTTCACAGAGCCACTACAATGGAATAGGAAACATAAAACTGCATATCTGAAATATTACAAAAAGTCTGGTACATATATCAATTTTTAAACATTACGTTACAGGAGTCCAAAATAACAGTAAGGTACTAAAATAAAACAACTGGAAGGGAAAACAAACTATCGGAGCAACTGCAATGACATGCTCATCCTAAGCGTAGTTTCCCACTTGGGTCCCCTATAAAAACATGCCCAAAAATGGGTCAGCCCAACGGGAGAGTAAGAAAAATCATTCCTCCTAGTGACACTAAAATTTTCTGAAAATAGTTGAATGCATGCTTTATTTTAAGAAAACAATTTTAAACTACAGAAAAACTTTATGATAATATGTTATGCATGCTCTGGCAAGATATCACTAGCTACATAAATCTTTGGTTATATGATTACGTATTCTCCTTTGTTTGCACAAGTTCTAACGTTGGTCATCTAAGTATTTTTCTAACGTACTGTCTACTCTTAAGTTCTAGGTGGTTCGTGCTTATTCTTCTTCTAAAGCTCTAGACAGAGTAGTTCCTAACGCGCAACTGAAATCTAACGATCTGAGTCCAACTAACAAACTCAGGTGTTCTAATGTCACTTGGACACAGACTCGAATCTACTATTGGTCTAAAAGGGAAAACATCTCCCCAAACTCTAAGGCTCATAAGGTACACTACGCCCTATGAGAAAAGTAGTGCGCCTCTACAAATCTTGAACTAGTACTACTCTGCTTGTGACGTTACTTTTTGGGTACTAAAGACCGTCCATCAATTTGATGTGGTTGGCTAGAAGTTGTAATTGAACCCCTAACATCTCATATTTGTATTTATCTGTATTTACGTGTGGAAGTTCCGTATCAAGCACTAACCGAGATCTAACTGTTTGGGGAATTTGGAACTGGTCGCTATCAGGCAACGAGTTAACTGAATGATTACTAATCTAATATTTTCCAAACGATACTAATCACTTTTGTGTTGTTATAGTATTTATACGGAGTCACACAAACATTTTAAAATGTAAACTAATTGATATGCCTAGCCAAAAAGAATTAGAGTTTCTACAGCGTTGCTGCGGCACTCGTACACCTGACGCGGAGGCATGGTTTCTTTAGAAAGGTAATTTAAAACCCTAATCGACCTCCAATTGGCAAGGTTGTTTATTTCCTCGAGCAGCCTAAAACAAAACACTACACATACTCATATCTCTATCTAAAAGTTAAAGTATAAAAGTCTAAAGTGATAGAAAATGCTTACCACTTCTCCAATAGTGGAGGTTGTTATTTCTGACACGAAACTCGTCTTCGCCTACACTTGAAGTTGTCGCACAAAATCCTAATAAAAATCTCATACAACCATAAGGAGATTTTTAACAAAAATGTTGGCTAAATTTTAGGAGAACGGGTCCCTTACCTGGACTGAAATACGGAGAAGGGGACTGTCGGGATGACTATCACAATAAGTGTTTGCTAAACTTGGAAAGGTAGAGGGATTTCACCATTTGATATGGCTGAAAATAAAAACGAAAACAAAAACGAAGTTCTACACAACCTGTGGTTTCAAACGATGAGGGAGGACGGAGACCAACCCCTACCAAAAGCGGCCTCACCACTCAGAACCACAGGACCGTCCGACACTGTTGCCGACAGCAGAACCCAGAAGGAAGGGTCGCCTATCCCAGTAGAAATCGGAAAGAGAACCAGCGCTCTTAATAGATGAAGGGCGGAGGTGCGGAAGGCGCTGTTCTCTGCGGGAAGAGGGAAAATCGCGATCGTCTAAGAGGTTAGGTCGGCAGCGAGAGAGATGAAGGAAATAAGCCACGACACGGGTGTTGCGGGTTTTAACCGAGCGTGAACAAGGAGCGGTTAAGGAAACCGCTCATGTGGCTAGTCGGCACCCCCTTTGGGAATGAATTTGGGATTTCAATTTAAATTTCAAAATTTCCATTTTCCTAATACTTAGAGAAATTTATATGTTACGCTCTCGCTCTAAAATTTAGAATGTGTCGATCACAACTCTTCAGCTACGGAATGAAATCCACTAATTGACTCGCAAGATTTAAATCTTACTGACTTCATACCTCGATCAGACTCTGCATCGGTCAAGAGCATTCACGATCTGATCCTGCAATATAAATTTTGTTTTCGCGTTATTTTACGGTTGTTACAGAATTTGCACATACACGGGCTGTTAATCAGAATTAAAAACTGATAATTAAAATCACCGCACAAACAAAAATTAAATCACAAAAAAAGCACAATCACAGAAGACAGAAGAAATATAGTGGTTCCCCAAAATCTGGGTGCATCCACTTTTCTACCCCCTTAGTAGGAATTCATTATCACAGTGTCTGAATCTTTTGATAAACAGATTCTCAGAACCAATCAACAGATCTTTTGATAAGGAGAACTTGAACCAATATAATCTGAGTCTTTTTCCAAGAAAACTCTCAGAACCTCTAACTGAATTCTTTGAAGAGAGATTCTCAAAACTCTTTTCACAAGCAGAAAAGTTAATTGAATAAAAAATGAAAAAGATCAGAGGATTTAGTGATCTTCTTGTTGAGTCCTCTCAGTAGAATCCTGAGGACTTTATGGCACTTTGTGAATTGATATCTAGTATTCTGATGAATCCTTGATTAAGAAAATCTCAAGGATTATAAGCTCTTAATCCAAATTATCCTTGAAACTTCTCTGAATCTGATGCAGCAATTGATAAGCCCTTGAGAAGAAGAAGAATTGATTCTCTCTTCAGATTCAGAAACTAAGATGATGATCGACTGATTTAAGGAAGAACTCCAATTGCAGAAGATAATCTTTTTATCTTTTTCTGTCAAAATTTATCTTTCAAAACTTTGATCTAATGTGAGTGTGATGATCGTTATTGTTGTTCCACTCTCTGTTCCACAATCTAGGTTCTCTCTATTTATATATATCTATATTATAAAAAGAAAAACTCTACTGCACATTTGAAACTTGGGTTTGTCCCATAGAGTTAATTTCAGTCGTTGGATCTAAACAATCATGGCTGCAAATAGCCTTTTCCCAAAAATCGATATTCCTCCAACTCCCCAGAATCCTGATAACCATGATTACGGAAAAATGGGGTTCACGGTTTTCTCCACTCCACCGGCGGATTTCCCGGCACACACAGGCAGGTTCGCCAGACCACAACGAAGCCACCGGGGGTTGTCCGACGGCCTGCGGGCAGCGCCACCGTCGGTTGTGGCCCTGCCATGAGATCCGAATCTGGGTCTCGCGAGCAAGTCTACCGCCGGCGGTGGCCCTGCCCGCAGGACGCCTGACAACCCCTGAGGGGTTCGTCGGGGTCTGGCGAACCCGCCGGTGGGGAGCTGGCAGGCTGAGAGGGAGTGGAGAGGGAGCCGGCGGCGGAGGCCTCAACCTGGAAGGGCTCGTCGGCTGTGCCAAGCCGAGGGGGAGAGGCGGGAGAGACCGGCGGGTTCCCCGTCTGTGCTCTGGAGGAGGACAGAGACGGCGGGATAATATAGCGAGGCGGAAGCGGATAGGGAGAAGGTTGTCGCGTTGACGAGGGAGAGGAGGAAGACGACCGCCGACGGGGAGGTTAATTAAACATAAAACTTAGGGCTCAGGGAAAAAATTTTAAATCACTATATAATAATATATAAAAATTAATTTTAAAAAATTAATACAAAATATAATACAAAATCTGAAAAAACATTATATAATAATTTAAAATTAATACATAAAAATATTTTACATAAATGAAATACAATATTTAGAATATTTTAAAAATAACCGGGGGTGGGCGAAGCCCGCCGCGGGTGGAGTACTGTCGCGCGTGGCACGAGGGGCCCCCCGTGCACTATCACTCATATATATATATATATATATATATATATATATATATATATATATATATATATATATATATATGACGGATACTCTAACGTCTCCAACAATTAGTAATACTTTTCAAATCTTTTTTGAAATAATTCTGAAATAATCTTCAAAACAGTTCTCGTTCAGAAATCTATTCGGCGTAGCGTCAAGTTCATATAAACGTAGCATCGAGTTCTGGCTTCATTCAGGCAATCTGTCAATTAAGTTCTGTAATCGATGTTGCGTCGATATTATATCAGAGTATGCGTCGACATGATCATTTAATTAACGTCGACTAATCATGTTCAGTTACTCTGACTTGTTCTCGAAGTTACTCTGACTTGTACTCGAAGTAGCGTCGACTTCTAGTCGACGCATATGCATGTTGTCATTTCATGACTTTGCTCTTAAATTTGGTGTGTATTTATCATGTCCTATATACCAATGACACCCTAGGACCTCTAAGACCATATTACCCGCTCTATATATCATGAGTAATGAATCTAGAATGTAAAATCACTTAAAGTAATTTGTTAGGGTAAATCATAAGGGTTTTTCCCAACACAGACTCTCATTGCAATCTATCTAGAAAAGTTTGCGCAGGCACCGATGTAGTGGCATGAACATAACCAAACATTCATCTGCTCTTCAAGAAGAGATTAATGGATCTATCCCACGGGAGATAATTAGAGCCATCCAGATGTATAGTAGCGATTTGAGGCATGTTATGATCATGACTTGACAGGGTAGATCCTCCATAAATCAAGGTAGAGGAAGAAGCCTTGGTGCTGGAAGAGATAATAGGAGATTCTCCATTCCCCGGCATGATGATCCAAGAATAGAAATCAAAGGGGTAAACCAATAGATGGACCTCTAAGCTTTGCTCATAGAAAGAAGAGAAATCCAAAATCCATGAAGATAAAGGAGGAAGAATCAAATCTTCAAAAAGAAGAGAAAATAACGCCAAAAATAGGGTTAGATCACCATTTTCGGAGCCGGTTCAAGGATCGGCCAACACCCGACTGGAAGCGGGACGTGCTATGAGAGTCAGTGCTTGTGGGAGGCGGTTCGCACAGTGGGAGTCGAATGGGAGGTGGGAGTCCAGCGGGAGGCGGGATTCGAGTGGGAGGCGGGAGTCGAGCGGGAGGCGGGAGTCGAGCGCACTGTTGTAGATATCGGCCGACATGTCTGATATGTCGGTCGACAAAGATTTTGGGCGTAAACCACAACGAAATTGATTTGTTTGAGCAAAATAACGTTTTGTAAAAAATCGGCTATTGGAAGAGAAAATGCAAGCTCCACTATTAGACACAATGTTAGAAGACTACGAAATAGAAGAGGAGATATGAAATGTAAGTCTTTACTATAAAATAAATTATAAATCAATTTACTTAATAGGATTTTACTTATTAATAATTAATCTATACATGTTTTTTTGATGCAGGCATACATATGGAAGTTATGCAGTGGGGATTTTGATTTTTGATCTTTTGACATTCAGTGTGACTTATGACTTTTGATTTTTGAACTTTTGGCCTTCAATGTGACTGATGATGTTTCCTTTTATTTTCTCATGACTTCTTTTCCGTCACTTGTATTATTATTCTCTTAAATCGATTGTTATTTGGTTTGTTAGTTTAGTTAATCAATCAACTTGAATTATCTTGTAATGTGTTTATTCATTTAATCATGTTAATATATAATTACTTCTTTTTTGGATAAATTTTCAGCAATTATTACAAAAGCTTGGCTGATAAGGTGGATGACTTTTGGTTCATGTTGATTTTGATGGTACCTAGAAGTCTTCATGTCATTGAACTATTGGATGACGAATTGGTGAATCACTGATCCAGAAACAATCCTAACAATAAAGGCAAGTTGTTTTATTCAATCTTTGTCATTTATTAATATGCACAATTGTGTTTATTTTTGTTTAATACTTCATTATAATCATATTATTACATGTTTAATACAAAGTGTATAAACATATATTGTCTGTACATTTTTACTTATTTGCAAAAAAAATGTTTATAAACATTGTTATCTTTATTTAAATATTAAAATCCGATATTGAAAAATATCCCCGATATATCCCCCGCAATCCGACATACGACATTTCAAACCCAAACCAACATGAACCCGATATCTGATATCTACAACCTTGGTCGAGCGGGAGGCGGGAGTCGAAATGCAAAAACAAAGTGGGAGTCAGAGTCAACGCAGTTGGGATACGGGAAGACGAACGCATGCGGGAGTTCACCCTAAGGAGGCTTTGATATCATGTTGAAATGATTAATTTTGCTTCTTAATTGAATACGATGAGCTTCTCTAATATATACGAAATACATATATCAATGAAATACATGAAACATTCATTAATAAATACAGACACAAAGACATGTGCCTCTTAGAATTTGCTTCAAAAGGAAAATAAATGGACATGATGGCCTAAACTTACTGCTGCAAGCTTCATCCTTATGGTATCCAACTGCAAATCGAGCTGCTCATCGGGAAGTTGCAGATGAATTGAGCAGTTCCCGGAAGAGAATTGCTGGAGAAATAAGTTTGATTAAGTTATCGATCGTTTAACACTGATGTAAATGCAAGTGCTAGAACTGTTAATGTAAGGGAAAATCAACAGTTTATAGTGAATTCCACAAAATTACAGTTTTTTAAATCAAAACTGTATATTGATATTAAGAAAAAAAAGCAGAATATTCAACTTAATTTCTGTGAATTTGAAGGTTTTGATTGATCCAATTAAAAACAATGAAAAATACTAAAACTTGAAATGCTAAATGTCTTCTTTCTTTCGCACTGCTAACAGTAACATTAAGTTATAACAGCTCTTATATGCTTATGTGAAAAGATAAAGAACTACATGAACAGATGAAAGGGTTGACTGAGTTTCTGTACTTGTGTAAAGTGGAAAAGCTATAGATGCCAGAATCTCACCAGAGCCTTGTCAGCTTGAAATTACTGAAGTACAGGGGAAAAACAGAAAATATTTAATATGAAGTATCCGTGTGATGTCAATAGAAATTCTTCAACTTAACTTGAAAAGAGAAAACTATGATGGACTTTATAGGATTAGAATATCTTTGGAAATCATAATTCAAATAACAAAAAGAACACGCATTAATTTGGATAATCATAATCTTTATTCAGAGAAGTACCTACGAAATGTTAATATGTAAAAAAGTCTAGAAAAGCATACATTTTTTGGCAAGACAAATGTCTCGGGGACTGAAAAACAATGACTAAGGCAGTATTTCTCCCAAATACTCATTTGCTTATCCAAGACCGCTTCCACCAAAAACCGAAGATTGGTAATCCCCTAAAAAACATAGACACTGAGATCATTGATCATGGTAAAATGTCACAAATAAGTGATCTAGTGCATAAAAATTTTAAGGTTCCATTTGGGCACATAGAATTATAATTAGATGTCCATTTTCATTAGAATTAGACCTCCAATTAAATTTGTGAAGCCTCAATTCCGTCAAGCGGAACGGACCTAAGATTGATTGCATAGCAATCAAATAGAAAACTACCCCAGAGAACTTGTGCGGATTCAACAATTCACAAATATTTGTTCTAACTGCATAAACTAGTGGTTACCGTACAGCATGTAGCCAGATCAATTGCTAACTCAATAATGAAAGAAAGTTCTCAAATATTGAATTTTTAACAACAGAAGCCTGTGGGCCAAACATATCATGAAGCCCTATGAACTGTTTACGGAACTGAAAAATAATTGCAGGTGAAGCATTTACAATTTATTAAATTGTTTGACCTTATAGTACTGAAAATAGAAGTGAATCAAAGCTTATGAATGAGGACTATTTCTTCAGCAGACAAAACAATGATAAATGAAGAATGGGAGCACATAAAAACCTAATTACACAGAATCAACACATGTGGTGCAAATGTTACAAACCTTGTTGAGATTAATAGACAGAGTTGAGGAGCTGGAAGAATTTGGGGGATCTTAATCCTAGAGGGGAGGGTCCTAGAGACAACCATAATGAAGAGAAGGATAAACGGGGCCTTTGTCATGGCTACCGGAGGCGGGGCTCGAGGGGGAGCATAGAAACCCTTCAACATAACTATGGGAGGGGTAAGAGGAGAAACTAAGTGAACATGACTCTTGCTTGACTCCTATAACATGACTCAATGGGTCCGTAAAAAACTTACAAAGACATTTCTGCAAAATGCCCCTTTAACATTTTGGATAATTAAAACATGTAAAAGACACCAAATAAAAGGACTCCCCAAGACTCATAATATAGACTCGGTTAATAAGACTAGAAATAAAAGACCACAATTTTAAATAAAAGACTTCTTTATACCATAACATTTCATCCTCCTTCAATTCAAGCTTGTCCTTAAGCTCAGAACTAGACTCCTATTGTTGGATCAACGGGTTCTTTTATTTCCTATCAAAATAACACCTTAAAACTAGTTGTCGAGGCCGAGATGATAACAGGTAGTAAGGTTATGTCGTGCTTACTAATAGGAAGAATAGATTTTTTGTATTCACAATTGAAACAATGGTAATACATATGATGTACACCCCACAATGAAAACGAGAATAGTCATCAACGAAAGGACATAGTACCGGTGTCCACCCTTGGATACAAAAGGTGCGGGTCCCCAGACATCAGAACGAATTAAATCAAAAGGACGCTGAGACCTGAACTCACTGGAAGGATAAAGGAGTTGTAGTTGTTTACCGAGCTTACAATCAGAACATGAGTGAGATCGATCAATAGAAACACGATCGAGGAAACCATGACTAATGAGAGAAACTAGTTGAACCACTAGGATGACCAAGACGGTGGTGCTACTGAGAGAAACCCACTGAAGGAAGGCAAAGGGAGGAAGCTGCAGGTGACGATGAAGTGGATGGAAGGTGAAGACGATCAAGGACGTACACCCCGCAATGACGACGACCATCCCCAAGGAGTGCCCCAATCAGACGATCCTGAACACGGCATGTAAACTCATCAAAGGTAACCAGACAACCATAGGATGTGAGTTGGCTGGCAGATATAAGGTTCATGGATAATTTAGGTATGTGGGCAACATCGGGAATATGAAAATGGGTGGAATGAAGGAGGTCACGACTGGTGATGGGGTGAATGGTGACATTTACTACCATGATACTAAGGGCAGGGGTGAAGGGCTAACAGGACAAAAGATGTGTAGCATCATAGGTCATGTGAAAAGACGCTCCAGAGTCAAGCAACCAGTCGGAGGTGGAGATACCTACAGAGGCGGAGGCAGCCGGATGACAAACAGAGGCAGAAGAGCGGGGCAGTGAAAACTGCTGGAAGAACTGCAGGGCAATCAGCTGCGCAAGATCAGATATCGAGAGAGACTCTGCAGAAGCCAAAAAGTGAGCGGAAGGAACACCAGGACCACACTGTTGACCAGACTGTTGAGCCCTCTGAAAGTTGTGATACTCAGTTTGAATGTGTCCAGGACACTGGCAATAGTGGCAGCGGATCGGCTGGCGACAAGGAGCACCGGATTGAGCAGTAAACGGCGCAGGAGGAAGAGTCCCCTCAGCAATCACCAAGGCTTTCTGGAGGAAGGCGGAAGAGGAGTGAGGTGACGTCATCGAATCAAAACGGGGGACAGAGGGGTCCAGCGGGCTGCAGGAGCAGCAGACGAGCTCGGCGACACGAGCGGGGGCAACGAACGGGCTCGGCGGAATGAGCAGGGGTAGCAGGAATTAGGATCGATCTGGAGTAGGAATCGGGATCACCAGCCGCAGCAGGAATCGGGATCGATAGAGATCGAGTGGGAGAGCCACTAGGAATTAGCGGCGGGATCAGCCGTTAATCAGGAAGCAACTTTTCGACGAAGAAACAGCAGAAGCAGGGCGCAGGAGGCAGCGGAGGAACAATGGGTTGCCGTTCTGAAGTTGTCAGAAGCTTGCTCGGTCAGAAAAAACAGCTAGATCGGAGACGCGCTGGGATCAGGATCAAGAGGACAGGATCAACAGCTCGACGGGATCGAGAACCTGCCGGATCGGGATCGGGAAACTGCCTGGCGCGCCAACGGGATCGGGAACCTGCCGGAGGAAGCAGCGGGAAACCTGCGACTGTAAATTGCGACTGGATCGGCAGAGAAACTTGCGACTGGATCGGCAGAGATCGTTGATCGATCGGAGGAAGTAGCGGTTCGACAAAAGAAACAATTTGGGGGCAGCGACGGGATCGATCTTCGCAACAACGGGATTGTTCAGCGGAAGAGGTCGGTTAGGTTTTCCTTAGCTCTGATGCCATGATAGGAAGAATAGATTTTTTGTATTCACAATTGAAACAATGGTAATACATATGATGTACAAGGGAGGGTGATCCTAACACCAAAGGTGACTCTAAGCTAACACAACTACTCATAATATACAACATATCTAACACTTACTACGGGTGTGGAGGGTAGTGATGTTGTCGTGGGGTCATCTCTTGCATTGAGATGGCATCGACACATCTAGTAATTGTCGGCGATGAGCTCTAGTGCTCAGGGACTAGGAGCGTGAGCATGAGGACAGAGGATGAAGGTTTTGATGGAGGAAAATTGCAAAAGTTGGTGGTTGCACGATTTATTGTAGCTTAACCATCGAGTTGGTGGCATAGGTGCCTGCTGCATGAACTACGAAGAGTACGAAGAGGAAACGACGATGATGGAATGACTGTCAGAAGGACAATGGGGATGTAAAAGAATAAGTGGAGTGTCGCACTCTGTTCGGATCAATCCCTTGATTGGTTCAGTGATTGAAGCAGTCCAATGTTACTTGACTTCTTTTGGTCTGCGACAATCTTCCATTGCCCGTTGTCAGTTGGAGTTGGGGCCTAGCCGACTGGTCGTACGGGACAGCACAACAGCGCTCACAATGCCTCTGAGATCTCTAATAACTTTTAAAGCATTGCATGAATGCCATCTTGCTCGTCGAAACTCACATCTATGACGAAGGAGTAAATAAATCAATTAATTAGTTCAATAAGGAATTAATTAATAACTAAATCCATTAATTCGTTGGCAGGAAATGGTGTGTAGCTTGTGTCGGCGTGGTGATGGGTTTGAACTGACAGCTGTGCAAGGATCGAGGAGACATAAATAGTAGAAGTGTGCTTGATGGTAGAAATGTGATGGTGTGCGGCTCAAAACGGGAGAAGACGAGAGGAAACCTGAGCATCGGGCTCAGTATCTGAAAAGCATGTGGCACGCTGGAAGAAGTCAATGTGCCCTTTGTCGAGATCAACGAACCCTGCATATTTAACAAGGGAAGAAGGAAAATGTTGTGACTGTTAGGATCGAGAGAAAGGGAAGTCAACGCCTGGACAACTAGAAGGAACTTGTCGGTTTCTACGTTGACTGGGATTTGGGATGTCGGGGAGCTATCGTATCAATAGAGAGATCAACGATTAGATTTGCTTGAATGTTGGACAGAGACAATGTGTGGTCGATGGATCCATGGACGAAGAGCATTGACAGATTCTGTGAAGATATGGCGGGCCAGTCAACCCAAATGAAGTACGGTTGGGAAATGGATGTGCTAGGCTTTAACAGAATTGGGGGTGTTGTTTATTACTCTAGGAAGACGTTGATTCCTATGGAGCGCAAATCCGAGGAAGAAGGGCGCTAATACGAAATGTTATGGAACACGTTGAGATTCGATTGGGGTTGACAAGCCAGAGGATGTCGGGAGATCTAAACCCTAGAGGGGAGCATCCCAGAGGCAGCCAATCACAAAGAGGAGGGTAAACTAAGCCTTTATCGTTATTACCGGAGACGGGATCTCAAGGAGGAGCACAAAAAACCTTTAACCCAACTATGGGAGGAGGAAGAGGAGAAACAATGAGAAAAAATGAAAAATAGCTTCTTGCTTTATTTTTATTTCATGACCCAAAAGTCTTTAAATAAATTACAAAGACACTCTGCAAAACGATGCTTTAAATTTTGGATACATTAAAACACAAAAGCTCTAAAAAAAGTTCTCGTGAAGACTCATAGCATAGATTGGACTATAAGACTTTAAATAAAAAACTACAAAATTTAAATAAAAGGCTATTTAATAATATAACAACCTATGTATATGATTAAAAATCTCCTCAAAAACCTCATTAAAGAACAAAAGGTATGTTAACTATTAAAATTGAGTGCTCGACTCGTATTGTTCCGATTTGGATATGAGTTGTTGGAATTATCGAGTCAATGTCGGTCTTATAGTGTCTTTATGTATTTGAGGTTTAGTCTCACACCGCTTATCAGTGTTTTATGTCATTTTGTAACACCTATATAATGTCCTATGTTGATGAAAAATAGTATCAAGCATTTCTATTCTACTTTCGCCAACATGATATCAGAGCCACTCGAACTAAAACCCTAAAATTTTCCCATGGTCGCCACTCTCGTTTTTTTCATGAACCCGCCCCGTCCTGCGCAGCTGCTTGGGCTCCTGAGGAGCCGAATCCTGCCCACTCCTGTCTACGGAATGGCCTCTTGACTCCATCGACGGGTGGCACCTTTTCCCCTCGACGGAGGAGTAGCTCCCTCCGCCCCTCATCATTGTGCGAGCCACTGTTTGTTCTCATCGTCGTTGTTGGTTCCCGTCGCCTGTCGCTGGTGGGGCGTTACCTGCGCAGGTTCGTATCCTGCTGTTGTCACTCCCATTGGGCTCGATCGACGTCTTTTCGTCGTTGTTGCGGCTTCGTCGATCTCGTTTGCCCTATCGTCGACACGTATGCCTCCTCCGTCGATCTCATCTGATCTGCTCTTGTGTTGGACAACGGCTCCTGTCGGCCTCCTGCTGGACAATGGCTCCAGATTCTCTCTTCTTCCTGCTGGATAATGGCTCATGTCGGCCGCCTGCTGGAGAATGGCCCCAGAATCTCTCTTCTTCCTGCTGGACAATGGATCCTGTCGGTCCCCACTGCTTCAGATCTGGATGGAAATCTTGTTGGCTGCCTCCTTCCACGGCGTGTTCTCATCCATTGGCGTACTCTGGCGTCCAGATACGTGCTCAAGCTACCCTCCGGGGATTCCAGCCGCCTTCCTGCCTCTTCCCCTGCTGTGTTTGGGCTACCAGCCTCTGCAACTGCTTTCGGGTGTTGATCTCTCATCATAGTCGAAGTTTTTTTGTGTGTTTCAGTCATTTGTCTGTGTTTTTATTATTGTATTTGCTTCTAGTTATTGTTATTCCTATATGCACGTGATTTTCGCGTGAGGGGGAGTGATTGGGACAAATGCGACTCGAATGATCTTTCCTGACTTTTTCGCTTTCGTTCTACACGGCCTCTGGGCTTTTTGTCATATGTGTCTCCCCATGTCTTCTATTTGGTTGTGTTGGGGACGTGATTGATGTTGTTGTTTTAATCTCAGTGGATTGTGTCATGTGGGACCGTGTCGTGCGGGACTGTGTCATAAAGGACCGCCCTTTGTGCAGATTATCCCCGACAGATTATTCCCGACGGATTATCCTCAATCACTCGTTTGATGATTTGTTCTACATCTTTTATTCTCTTTTGAAAGTTGTGTGTAGGTGATGTTGGTTGACTGGTTTCCAACGAGTCCACGTCGTGTGTGGGTCCTATGTCGTGTTTAGGTTAGCATTGCGTGTGGCTATGTACCCGGTTATATTCCCCGGTTTGGATTTTCCCCCGATGATTCGTCTGATGTTTTGTTCCGCAACATCTACCTCCATTGTCGTTATTTGTGATGTCTAAGCTGAAGGGTCTCCCCTTCAGCTTGAGGGGGAGTGTTGGAATTATCGAGTCAATATCGGTCTTGTAGTGTCTTTATGTATTTGAGGTTTAGTCCCACACCGCCTATCGGTGTTTTATGTCATGTTGTAACTCTTATATAATGTCCAATGTAGATGAATAATAGTATCAAGAATTTCTATTCTATTTCCTCCAACAGGAGCAAAGTTACTGGCCCACTGAAATAGCGATCAAAGACGAGAATAAGAGAACGGGAGAATTAGTGATTGTTGAAATTTTGAATACCACAAAATTATCTTCATTAAGAATACGCTCCCTCATATATAGAGGTAGGAAAATACAAAAGAAATACAATGGATAAAATAAATAAATCATAAACACCAACACTCCCGCAAAAGTTGGGCTTGCGATATCAGATAAACCCAACTTACCCATAATGTTCCCAAAAGTTCTCTGACTCAACCCCTTAGTAAGAACATTAGCCAGCTGCTGATCTGAGGGAACAAAGGGAGTGCTCACAACTCCCCTTACTATGTACTACTTGATGAAATATTTGTCGACTTCAACATATGTATGGTCATGCTGAACAGGATTGTGTGCAATGCTAATAACCGCCATTTTATAACAATAAAGCTTGATGGGTCCCCTACTTTGAATCTCAGGTTCGTCCATAAGGGATTGAATACACATCCCTTCACATATCCCATGAGACAGCTCTGAATTCTTCTTCAGTACTAGACCTGGCAACATATTATTTTTGTTTCTCCGGGTTACCAGATTATCTCCAACCAAGGAACAATATCCATAAGTGGATCTTCGGTCATCAACTGATCCTGCCCAGTTAGCATCTGTGAAAACTTCAATAGTCAACTTTTTACTTGGAGCGAACAAGATACCGCGCTCGGGAGAGAATTTGAGATAACATAAGATCTTCTGGTCAGCATCCAAGTGGCGAGACCAAGGAGAATGACTGAATTGGCTAATAACCCCAACAATATAAGAAATATCTGGGCACGTATGGGATAGGTAGATAAGTGTTACGGATCCGCCATCAGTTATCTTGCATTATTATTATTATCTATATGTAAAGTCGTGTTGTGTCGAGTCGTGTTGTATTGAGTCGTGTCGTAGCGTTTAAGTGTTCTAAAATTGTTGCATTTTATGTTATTTACAATTATGTCATCGGCGCCTATATATAGGGCCTTTGGGATCTTGTAATTCTTATGAAAGAAATATTAGTGAAATTCTCTATCTTTCTCTAACTTCCCGTCTCGCTCTCTAATTCTTCCCTTCTTCCCTCTTCCCAATTGTTAAGATCACGGATAAATTCCAGGAGGAATCTGGCAAGGGGAAGGGCCGGCGGCAGTGAGGGGGAGACGAAACCCTAGAAGGGAGGAGGGAAGAAGGGAAGAACTAGAGAGAGGGGAAGTTAGAGAGAGAGAGAATTTCACTAATATTTCTTTCATAAGAATTACAAGACCTCAAAAGCCCTATATATAGGCGTTGATGGCATAATTGTAAATAACATAAACATGCAACAATTTTAAAACACTTAAACGCTACGACACGACTCGATACAACACGGTTTGACATAACACGACACCACATATAGATAATAATAATAATGCAAGATAACTGATGTCGGATCCGTAACAATAAGCCTCCCTACAATTCATTGAAAACTAGTGATGTCCGCAACAACATTTCCATCATCTCTCCATAATTTATGGTTGGATTCCATTGGGGTATCAGCAGGTCTACAACCACTCATTCTCGTTGTCTCGAGTGTACAACCCCATGTTCTCCGAATGGACCCAACGAGACAGAGCGGGGCCCTTGAGATGGGCCAGAGGATCAAAAGACCTAGGAAAGCTGCGTTAAGCCGGCCCGCATCCGCCCAGGAGGCGGGCGAGCCGGGGGAGTCAGCCCGCATCCGCCCAGAAGACGGGCAAGCCGGGGCAGCTGGCCCGCATCCGCCCCAAAGGCGGGCGAGCCAGGGGAGTCAGCCCGCATCCGCCCCGAAGGCGGGCGAGCCAGGGGAGCCGGCCCGCATCCGCCCAGGAGGCGGGAGAGCCGGGGCAGCTGGCCCGCATCCGCCCCGAAGGCGGGCGAGCCGGGGGGCCAGCCCGCATCCGCCTAACAGGCGGGCGAGCCAAGGAAGCTGGCCCGCATCCGCCTAGAAGGCAGCTGAGCCGCGGGTAGACGACCCGCCTCCATCTAAGAGGCAACCGAGCCGCTGGAACCCGTCTCGCACTCGCCTGAGAGGCAGGCGAGTCGCGGGAACCAAGCCGCACTCGTCCAGGGGACTGGCGAGCTGGCTCGCGCTCGCCCCCGTATGTGGGGTGTTGGTAGCATATATTTAATATAATTGGGTCTGTCAGTAGTCTCTCCAAACAGCGGAGTTTCGTTGTTGGCAGACCCACCTTGGGCTGCGTATAATAAAACAGAAAGGCGGAGATACGCTATTTGCAGGACAGACTCAGAAATCTATAAATAAACCCACAGGGGTATCTTAGAAGGCAAGCTTTCTTATTTCCTGGTCTTGTAGCGCTTTCTGAGATACCCTTAGCTCAGCACTGGCTAAGGAGGGGAAGCGCCCTAAGATCTTCTGGATGTGTGGTGGGACCTCTATGTTGCAGTCGTGGGTCATTCTCCAATCCTAAGTTTCCGATTGAGCGAGCTCATTTGGAGAAATAGGTGTGTGGTCACCCCTTATTAGGGTCCGAACTCCACAGAAGCCGGTTTCCGGTTTCAACATTTTGGTGTAGTGAGCGTGGAGCGTGACTAGCACAGAAAATCCTTAATGAGCTTAATAGCTGGAGGCGAAGGACAAGGAGCTGATCCGGCGTACTCGCCGCCTCCCGCTCCCCTGGCCACCCTCGGAATGTTCGAGGACTTCAAGAAGGAAGTCCGGGATCTCGTACTGTTCGCTCTCGCGGCTCGCGGCGAGTGCTCCACGCCCTCCATCCCGGTGGTCGCTGCCCCGGCTCTGGGCGAGAATTCCCCCGTCAGGCGGCCAGGGAAGTAGGTTGCATGGGAAGGTGGCGAGCGAGATCTCCCAGGGCGCATGTTGTTCCCTGGTTCGGCGAGTGCGGGAAAGGCCAGCGAGGTGGAGGCGCGAGACCGCCCGGCTCGTCTTGCAGCGGAGGGGAGTCCTTTTAGCAAGCTGGTCGCATCCGCCCCAGTCCCAGAGGGGTTCCGCGAGCTAGTGATGTCCTACTACACCGGTAGGGACGACCCGGTTCAACACATCCAGTGGTTCGAGGATGTGATCTCAATTCGGTCGATGACGGATGTTTTCAAGTGTCGGCTCTTCGCCATCACCCTCAAGGAGAAAGCAAGGGAGTGGTTTCATCAGCTCCCCGCCAGCTCCACTTACTGTTTTGAGGACCTGCGTCGGGGGTTCTTTCTGAGGTTTTCAACTTCAAAGAAGAGGAAGAATGAGTCAGAGTCCCTGTTTCTCATCAAGCAGAGGGTGGAAGAGACGTTGGGGAGTTACGTTGACAGATTCCAGGAGGAGATACTCCAAGTTCAGGAGATGTCAGGGCATACCCTCATGGTGGCCTTCACTCTGAGACTGCAGCAAGGGTTCTTCAGGATGGAGCTGAAGCGAGTGCCTCCACTGACTTTTGAAGAGCTGATGGAGAGGGCAGCCAAAGAGGTTGAAGGGGAATCGGCAAATCATGCATTCGCCAGGAGACTAGCCAAGTGGGCGGCTGTCACAACCCATATTTTCTTAACATAAAATAATATATCAGAGTAAGAGAAAACATGTGTCATGATCCCACGCCGTGCAGGGGATAACTACAGACGCTCAGGCGAGAACCTACTCCTAACACTTTTCAAAGAATTCTCGAGTTTATCAAGAAAAAAATATATTTTTAGTTAGGTTTTGACGGTCGTATCCCTCGGCTCAGTGGATCAACTAGTCCACGAATAAAAATATAAATATGCGCTGCGGAAAATACTTTACTTAGTTCAATTATTATCCTACATAAGCAGAGACATACAGAAGGACAACTCATGATATGCATATTTCTAGATTTAGTATAAGTATGAAAAGAGGTTTACGTTCGTTAAAATATAGTGTTATTTGAGTTAAAAGAATGTCATGAGTATGAGAATAGTATAATTATACTTTTTATAACTTGAAAATAACTACATGCAATCCTAACATAAAACTTTCTCAGAGAGCAAATAAAACCAACAAATCATCTAGAAAGTGACTTAGCAGCTAGCAAGTAACTTAACATTCTACAAAATCTCCAGTGGGCGTCAACAACCTGACACGAACCCACCAAAAGGCATGTATGTCTGAACTAAAAGAAAAACAAAACAACAAAACTACCTCACAACGATGAGGAACGGACAACTGCAACAACTGCAGAACACCAGCAACTACAAACCCTAACTGTTCGATCGATTACTGCTCTGAGTCTGAGACATTCAAAAGAAAAGAATACCTCAGCAAGAATATATAAGTGGCGATCAAATATCATTAGTAGCAATAAATCAAGGAAAACAAAAGGGTTAACAACCCAAATACAAGGAAAGCTGTCAAACTGTAGCAAATGAGTCATAATATAATAAGCAAAGAAGAATTCTCAAACAGTGTTATAAGACAAGTTGTATCAAGTACGAAATGAAGTCATGCTTCGATAACATCTGCAAGTGTAAGCATAATAATATGTATCTGTATAATAAGAAGAAAAAGACTGAGCAGCTCTAAACACGTGAATCATTAACACTTGGCAAAAACGGTACTGAGTCGGTGGCACATTGTCTAACACGAATCATCAGACCAAACATCTCATGAAGACACTGTGGTGGTGGCCACTTTGTCCAACACCACCCAACAGTCCAAACATCTCAAAAAGGTACTGTGGTGGTGGCCACATTGGCAACACAACCCAAAAGTCCAAACAAAAATCACCAACCACCATGTGTAATGATTCACGAACCGGCATCAAGTTAGTGGTCATTTATCCACTGCCAACCTAGCCACAACCATACTTCCAGAACACCGATAACACCCATGCCTAACATCAAAATTTCATCAACGACAAGGAGGAAGGAAAATCCCAGAAACAAAATCACCCTAAGGCCAATGCTCGACGAATTGACTTCATTCGGCGAGAAAGGATCCTAAATCTACCCTGATTCGTCAAATATACTCGACGAATACAGGAGATACTCGTCGAATTGTACTAACACTAAATCTAGCGATACTCGACGAATATAAGTCCGACTCGACGAAATTGACTTCACTCGACGCCAAAGTAAAACCACTTGACGCACTCGACGCCAAAGGCTAATCACTCGACGCCAAAGGCTAATCACTCGACGCCAAAGGCTAATCACTCGACGCCAAAGGCTAACCACTGGACGCACTCGACGCCAGAGGTATATTCACTCAACGCACTCGACGCCAAAGGTATATTCACTCGACATCAAAGGCTAATCACTCGACGAATTTGACTTCAAGCCAGTTTCACTCGACGAACTCGACGCCAAAGGTATATTTACTCGACGCACTCTACGCCAAAGGTTAATACTCGACGGAAAGGTTGACCAAATACTGATATTCGACGAATACTCACAGGTTGACTTACCCATACTCGACGAAATTCACACAGTCGATCTCCTTCACTACCCGGCGGACTTCGACCTAGTCGAACCCTACACTACTCTTATCTCCTAAGGAGGAAAATAAAGAGGAAAGAAAGGTAATACGAACAAGAAACTTAGCAAGGGGAAAGAATTCACCACTTGCCTCAAATCTTCCAAAATCCGGCCTCACGAGCGCTCCGCTTCAAGGATCAGCCGCAAAAACTCCTAGGCAACGATTCCTGAAACTTTTCGGGGCAAACGAGAGTCAAGGTCAAAAACCCTAACGCCAAAAATCCACGAAACGGGAAAAACTTACCGCGCACGCATAGATCTCGGCGATAGCTTTCCAAATATACCCTCCGACAATGATTCCTAGGGTCGGAACTCCTACAGTCAGCGGTCGAAGGCTTCGCGATGTCCGTCGTTTTCTTTCTTCCGTGATTCGGTCCGACGGCTTGGGAGAGACGATGAATAGGGTTTCGTTATAACGTACAAGCTTATATATATATATATAATATTATATTATTACTAATATTAAATTAAACGTTCAAACGACAAGAAAACCCAAATCATCTTGGATTTCTACGAAATTCGCACCAAAGCTAAATACCAATGCTACAAAACCATCGGCGAAGTCGAAATTAAGATTCGACAAACCAAACTCGGGTTAAAATTCCCCGAAGTTACAACCAACATCAACCTTCTAAAATCCACCGAGTCAAAATCTCAGACTCCGATGAGCAAAATCACGCTCCAACAACGACGTCCTTTGAGTACGCGTCAACGTAACTCCCAAACATCATTATTACGTCACTACAGAAATTAAAATAAACATCGAAAAATCAGGGGCGTTACAGCCACTCCCCCTAAAATCAAGTTTCGACCCGAAACTTGATACGCAAACTGAAACTACTATTAAAAGGAAATAACCAGTGGTTATCGAAAAGAAACACTTACCAAAAGAAACTATGAGAACATATGAGGATGAGCCTCTCTCATAACTGACACCAATTCCCAAGTCGTGCTCTCAACGTCTTGGTCTCGCCAAAGAACATTGACCATGGGTATTATCTTCCTTCGCAATACCCGATCCTGAGTCTCCAGAATACGAACAGACACTTCAACATAAGAAAGATTAGGTTGAAATTGGGGCACCGAATCGAGAACATGTCGGTCACTAAGCACACATTTCCGCAATTGGCTCACATGAAACACATCATGAACACCAGGAAAATTAGCGACAAATCCAACATATAAGTTGACACTCTGATGCGTTCAACAACCTGAAAAGGTCTCACATACCTGGGATCCAACTTGTGATTCCTTTCAAACCTCTTAACGCCTGACATCGGAGAAAGCTTGAGAAAAACCATGTCCCCAACTGCGAACTCCAAATCAACCCTTCGTCGATTAGCGTTCTTCTCGTAACGCTCCTGAGTTATACGAAATTTTTCTCGAATATGCGTCACAGAAGTACTCATTTCTTCCAAAGCTTCTGGACCCAACAATAGTCTTTCACCAACTTCAGCCTAAAACAAGGGGGTTCGACAATGCCTTTCATACAGAGTCTCAAAGGGGGTCATCTGCAAACTCTCCTGATAACTATTAGTAGAAGCAAATTCCATCAATCTAAGACGTTCGTTTCACACTCCTCTGTAGTCCAAGATGTAACATCTGATCATACCTTCCAAAATCTGATTAACTCTCTCCGTTTGACCATTGGTCTGCAGATGATAAGCAGTGGAATACCTGAGATCGGCACCCAACCCTTCCGGCAAACTTTTCCAAAAACGAGACGTAAACCTGGAATCTCGATCTGACACGATACTTACAGGTGCTCCATGCAATCTAATGACCTCTTCTAAATACAACTCTACTATCTTCTTCATGGAGTAATCAATCTTGAACGGCACGAAGTGAGCATACTTCGTAAATCTATCAACTATGACCCACACAGAATCATATCATCGGGGAGATCTTAGTAAACCAGTAATAAAGTCCATAGATATACTCTCTCACTTCCAACTTGGAATATCCAAAGGCATTAGCTTACCACCGTCTTCTATGATCTGTCTTAACTCGTTTGCAAGTAAAACTTTCAGACACAAATTTGGCTATATCGTTCTACATTCCATACCACTAAACGATCTGCCTCAGATCTCTATACATTTTTGTAAAACCAGGGTGGTAGGCAACACTAGAACCATGCGCTTCACTGCATATCCTTGCACGAATATCCTCAACAGCGGGAATACAATATCTACCGCGGTACTTCAAAGTACCCGCATCATCGATTGAAAAGTCTGGTAATTCCCTTTTTTTGGTTCTTACTACGAATATGCTGCAAATCAGGGTCGTCCTTTTGATGAAGTCTTGTAAGCGTAATCCATGAAGGCTCTGCCACTTCCAAACTGTTTGGCGAGTCGCTACTTCCGACAGAGATGTCCATTAATAAAAACTCTTCCACCAAAGATTCTACGGAAAGGTTAAAGATTTGCGAGGTCTTCGTACTCAAAGCGTCGGCTACCACATTAGCTTTACCCGGATGATATAGGATATCAATAACATAATCTGCGACATACTCCAACCATTTACGCTGGCGCAAATTCAACCCCTTTTGAGTGAAGACATACTTCAAGCTCTTATGGTCCGTATAAATCTTGCACAACGCGTCATACAATAAATATCTCCACTGTTTCAAGGCATAGATCACTGCAGCAAACTCCAAATCGTGAGTAGGGTAATTCTTTTCGTGAACCTTCAACTGTCTTGACTCATACGCAATCACTTTTCCCTCTTGCATTAAGACACATTCAAGCCCGACGTGCGATGCATCCACATAAACAGCATACTCTACTCTTTCGGTGGGCAAAGACAATACTTGAGTAGTGCACAATCTCTTTTTCAACTCCTGAAAGGCTTCTTCGCACTTATCTCTCAACACAAACGTTGTGTTCTTCTGCGTAAATTTAGTCAAAGACGTAGACAACACAGAGAATCCTTCCACGAACCTTCTATAATAGTCTGTCAAGCCTAAGAAGCTTCTTATCTCTTTAGGTGTGATAGGTCTTTTTCAATACATCACGGTAGCAATCTTTTCTGGGTCAACGGAAATTCCATATTTATTCACAACATTACCCAAAAAGGACACCTGAGGTAGCTAAAACTCGCACTTACTCAACTTAGCATACAACTTATGTTCTCTTAAAGCAGACAGAACTAAATGCAAGTGTTGGGCATGCTCCTCAGCACTCCGGGAATAAATCAAAATATCGTTAATAAAAACAACCACAAATTGGTCTAAGAAATCTTTAAATACTATGTTCATCATGTCCATGAAAGCAGAGGGTGCATTCGTCAATCCAAAGGACATCACCAAGAACTCAAAATGTTCATGCCGAGAACGAAAAGCAGTCCGCGGAACATCCGTCTCACGGATTCTCAACTGATGGTAGCCCGAACGAAGGTCAATCTTCGAAAACACCGTACTACCACGCAACTGATCAAACAAATCATCTATCTGTGGCAAGGTTGTAGATGTCGGGTTCATGTCGATTTGAGTTTGAAATATCGTATGTCGGATTGCGGAAGTTATATCGGGAATATTTTACAATATCAAATTTTAATATTTAAATAAAGATAACAGTATTTATAAACACATTTTTTGCAAATAAGTAAAAATGTACAGACAAATAACTATAGCAAAGTATAGACAAATAAGTATTTATAACATTTTCTTTGAAATAATTTTAAAAGATAAAGGAGAAGCCCATGTAATTATGCAAAGTTAGAGGGGAGTTTTTTTTAACTATTGCAAAAATCACTATACAAGAAGTTAACAAATTAATGTTAACATAAGTTAGAAGTGCACAAGAGAAACAAAAATCACTGTATATTTACACAAGGAAAGGTATAAACTTAGTTATTGCAAGAAAGAAACCTAACTATAGCATAAATAAGAAGCTTACAGTAACACAAGTTTAATAAAAAATTTAGATCTTATGACTTGATCAATATAACTCCAAATAAAATTTTCAACTGTCGCAAAAACAAGAAGAAATAAGAAGAAAGAAGAAGGGGGCTTACAGTGGAGTGAAGTAGTAGAAACCCTAAAGCCCGACGTCGACTCCTCGCGTCCTCGCCTGCGATGCCAATTCGTAGAAAGCCCGGCATTGTCGTCTACTCCTCGCCTGTGATGCCAATTCGTTGCCTCGTTGTAGGAGAAAGAGCTGTCAAGTGTCGACTATTCCGCCAAAGCGAGACTCTCCCGTAAAATTTAGGGTAGAGCGAGAAATGCCGAATGCGTGAAATGGACTCGTAAAGTAGAAAAATACGGGTCCTGTGAACTTTGTTTTTATATATATATTAAATATAGTAACCAAAATATCGGGTTAGAGATATATCGATATATCGGGATATATCGTCGTTTTTTTACAAAACGTTATTTTTTTCAAACATATCGATTTCGTTGCGGTTTGCATCCAAAACCTTTATGTAGACCGACATGTCAGACATGTCGGCCGGCATCTACAACACTGATCCGTGGCAAGGGATACATGTTCTTGATAGTTACCTTATTCAATTCCATATAATCAATGCACAGCCTCATAGATCCATCCTTCTTCTTAACAAACAACACGGGAGCACCCCAAGGCGAAGAACTTGTCCTAATGAATCCACACTGCAATAACTCATCCAGTTGGGTACGCAACTCTTCCAACTCATGCGGGGTCATACGGTACAATGACTTAACAATAGGGCGAGTACCCGGCTCCAAATCTATAACAAACTCCATATCCCTCTCAGACGGAAGACCAGGAAGACTAACTGGAAAAACATCAGGAAACTCTCGCACCACAGGAATATCTTCGACACGCGGCAAACTACCAACGGTTTCCAAAACAGAAAGCAAACAAGCACAATAATCGGAATCTAAAAGCTTCCAAGCACATACCGTAGAAATAATCGGGGAATCCTGGCACGGAAAACCATACACACTCCTTGAATGGCCGTTGTCCATCTTGAATTCTAAACGCTTAACCTTGCATTGGATAACCGCATCATATCTGGACAACCAGTCCATGCCCAGAATCACATCAAAGTCCTCCAGGTCCAACACCTTCAGATTGGCAAAAGCTAGGAAATCGCCTAAAAGAATATGACAACCCTGGATACACTGGTCCGACACCACCGAGTCACCAGAGGGAAATTAATGTGAAACGAATCGCCAACTTGATCAAGAGTCAGACGATGACGCTCTACGAAAGTCCTAGCCACGAACGAGTGGGTAGCACCAAAATCAAACAGAACGCGCGTCCAACGATTTAAGCTTCCCTCTAAAATCGCATACGTAACTAATCGACCAACATCGAAACTATAGCTACAAGTTCACGAATTAGATTAGAATCCACCTGAGATCACTTGAGTGGACGTCTGCGCTTCTTCCAAAGTCATCACATTGACCTTGCCCTTCCCTTTGTCCAGCTGCGGCGACAACAAGCTTGAAGTGGAACTGGCTGCAGCGGGGGCTGAGACCGCGGGCATCTAGACTTCAAATGCCCTTTCTGTCCACACTGGAAGCATACCTTATTTTTACTCCAACAACGGGCAACATCATGCCCCTTCTGCTTGCACGACGCACAGACCAGATCTCCTTTAGGTACGTTCTGAATAGCAAAGCACTTGTTGTTGCATCTGAGCTCCCAACCTCTTGAAACACTTTTTGAATGGATGGTCTGGCCGGCAACAGAAACTACACACCTCATTGCTTCATTTCTTCGAAGCAGGGCCAGAATCCCGAGAGCTCTTACCATTATCAGACTTTCTCTTGTCCTTTCTCATTTTCATACCTCGATTCTTTGCATTATCGATCGCTTCGACTTTCAGAGCAGCTTCTACTGCCTCAGCATAATTCTCAAATCCATACGCACTAGTCAATTGTTGGATGTCGCTCCTAAGACCACCCAGAAAGCGTTTTACCTTGCTCGCTTCAGAGGCTACCAAATCCAGAGCAAACTTGTTCAACTTACTGAACTCTATCTCGTACTCACTGACTGAGAGTTGTCTTTGCTTCAAATGCAGAAAGTTGTTAATCAAACGGTCTTGCTCGACCGACAGCAGAAATTCCCTCAGCAGTAACTCCTTGAATGATTCCCACGAACATCCATCTGTAGGGTTCTCCTTCTCTCTTAACCACCAGCCCTTCGCAAGAAACTTCAGCTGGTATGCGGCGACCATCACTCTTGGTCAGCAGAAATTCCTGAATACGAGAACATTTCCTCGATAGCAATAATCCAGTCATCCAATGTCATAAAGTCAGGTCTACTGTCATAGGTAGGAGGTCCTAATCGCTGAAAATGCGAAATGAAATTCATCTCTGGTGGCAGCAAAACTGGAGGCACCAAAAAAGCAGGAGGAATAGGAACGGCTTGACCCACAGCAGGGTCCTGCACTCTAGGCTGATGTCTTGAAACGACAGCCAACAACGCCGGAATTTGCGATTGCATCTCAACCATCTGCCTTGACAGAGCCTCATTGCTCTGTCGCAGCCCTTCAAACACAGCCTCACTTTGCGCACCTGACGACTCGCCCTCAGACTGGGGAGTCGACCTCGTCGCAACACATTTAGGCGGCATCCTAATAATACAACGAACGTCAAATCAAAACTTAGCTTAACGCTAGACCTACTCAACTTAGTTCAGACCATACATGAATGGATACTTGCTCTTGCTGCTAACTTGCTCTGGGATTTTTATAAATGATGTTATGCTTAGCTTAGGATGATATACCGTGATCTTATTGACTCATGTGCATAAACTATGAATGCATGAATTCTTGTTCTTTTTTGTTTAAATCCATGTTTATATGTATGTCATCATGCAGATCTTGGTTTGGCACGTGTGTTAATGCTATGTTATGTCATGCATGTTGTGTTATACAGTCTAATAAAGGCCTTAATGCATGTTATGAGCGGCATACACATGAAATATTATGCATCTCATACTACATAATCGCGCATGTAACGAAAGCAAAATCTAATGGTATTCATGTGATGATTGTTATGCATCTCATACTACATAACAGTCACATGTTGTGATGCGGAGCAGATAGGAGGACGAGCTTTGGGCCCATTCGGGGCTGATTTGGAGACTTACCATATATGGCGTGCCCGGATCGACGATCCGACTACGTGGATGCGTCCGGAACGTTGCAGCAAAAATTTCATCATATAGTTTATACTTTTCACCAATATATTAGAGAATTTTGGCCCAGACAGAACCGTAGATAGTGGAGACAGGTCTAAGATGAAAGAATTAAAACCACTGAGGTTTAGAAGACAGTCTTAGCTGTGAAGAAGAAACTGCTTCAGACAAATCCAATCTATCATTTCTTTGTCCAAAGAATCCTTGGTGAACTCCGTAAGGTCTTCATCTTCA